>CM062289.1:207655717-208383217 GCA_031216915.1 Pictodentalium vernedei | reverse complement strand
GCTCCAATAGGAAGCCTAAATATGAACCCAGGGACTTCATTTGCACAAATTTGAATCTTATCTGCCCCGTCCCCCTTAAGGATGCTGTTTAACAAATAACAAAAATGCTGATAGGATCACCAATCCAATGTCAAGTTGTTACAGCACAAAAGTGGGTTTAATCATTATCAACTTATCGTCTGGAAGCCAACTGTTTACAATTTACTATGTGAAGGGTCACTGTGACCTTGACCTTTGACCTAGTGATTCCAAAATAAATAGGGTTCTTTCTTGCACCAATGCCAACCTACCTCTAAGAAGATTCATGAACGTGGGTGGAACCATTGTCAAATTATCATCTGGAAACCAATTGTTTACGATTTACTATGTTCAGGGTCAGTGTGACCTTGACATTTCATCTAGCGAGTCCAAAATAAATAGAGTAGGGTTTTTCCTCTCACCAAGGCCAACCTATATATGAATTATTATTTATTATATTCAAGGCCACTGTGACCATGAACTCTGACCTAGCGAGTCCAAAATAAATAGGGGTCTTCCTCTCATCTAGTCCAACCTACCTATGAAGTTTAATGAATGTGAGTCAAACCATTATCAAGTTATTATCCGGAAACCAATTGTTTACGATTTACTATGTTCAGGGTCAGTGTGACCTTGACATTTCATCTAGCGAGTCCAAAATAAATAGAGTAGGGTTTTTCCTCTCACCAAGGCCAACCTATATATGAAGTTTCATGAATGTGGGTTGAACCATTATCAAGTTATCATCCGGAAACCAATTGTTTACGATTTACTATGTTCAAGGTCACTGTGACCTTGACCTTTCACCTAGCAAATCCAATATACAAAGGTTTCTTCCTCTCAGCAAGGCCAACCTACCTATGAAGTTTCGTGAACATGGGTTGAACCATTATCAAGTTATCGTCCAGAAACCAATTAATGATTTACTGTGTTCAGGGTCACTGTGACCTAGGGCTGGGTGGTTTTGAAATTTGCATTTTGGTTCGGTTTCGGTTTTGAACAAAAACTCGGTTTTTCAATAAAAATATATTGTAGAATCCATATTTTAGAGAGTAATGTACACATAAAATGTGTCTGTATTTGTCATCCAAGTCATGAGGCTCATACATCGTGTTGAGTCACCGGGTTACTCAGTGTTCACCACTCTTCTCAGCTATAGACATATTGTGGTGGGATACTGTAGTGGGCTACAGTGGTGGAGCCATGGGGTATCTAGAGAGACCATCCCCCCAAATCCCACTTGCTCCTCCCATCCCCAAATGTGACAAGATTCTTTTTGATTTCCTGCCCTCAGTACAAGTACCTTCAGCTCTGAGATCCCCCCCCCCACCCCCCCCCCCAAAAAAAAAAAAATCTTCACCAGCATGGTCCCCCCAGGATTTCAAACCATGGCTCCACCACTGTGGTGGGATCTGCCTTGTTCTGTCAGTGAGATTTGGGGCCTTGTCAAGATGCAAAAATTTACTAGAAAAGCCACATTTTAACAAAAATCAACATTTCCTTATTTTTTAAGGAGTCGCTAAGCTCTTTCTCTCCAAAAAAAACTTTAAAAAGTTACCAGCCATCCAATTAACAGGATATGTTCTATTTTAATTTAACCATTTTATTGTTGACAAAAAACAGAACTGCCAATGCGCAGCATTATCTTAGAGCATGTGACTTCAGAGAACTTCAGAGAACGAGCCAGAACATAATTTACCCGTCATTTTTTTCATGTGAACTTTGAGGTTTTAAAACTCGATAAATTTTATGTTTACCTCCAATCTAATATACTATGTGCCATACGCAGATGATTTGGGGTCAAAGATAATTTATACTACTTTTACACCATATACTGTCGGTAACTTTCAATACCTATTTGGTCGAATATGAATGAGCTGAGGCTGTGCCCAGTTCATTAAATTTACTTAACGATTCTTGAATAGCATGTGTGGATTCTTACGTAAGACTTTTTAATTTTTCATATTCCTTCTGGTGGTGGTTCTGTAGATATCGTTTAAGATATAAAAAATTTGCTACCACTATTTGAGAGGGGATTTGTTGTCAAACCTCTCGAAGTAAGAATAAACGGAACAGCGTTTACCTTTGCCTGACATTTTAGCCTTTGGTGTGCAGAATGCATGTGATCGAGAGGTCATAAACTTACCAATTCTGGGAAATTTGTTGAAACCGGAAGTCTCAGTTTTTTGGTAAGGCGGCGGTTTGGTTTCGGTTTTTAAAAAAAACAAGTGTTTGACCACCGAGGTGGTATTAGTCCCCTACGGCGCTTTTGTGACATAAGGTGTTTTTGTCACAGAAGACACTAGAGTGTATATGCATCTTGGATTTTTTAAAAAAAATATTGAGCGTGCATAATCCCCTCACAACCCTTTATCCATGTACCATATATGAAAGGCGTAGCTTGAACCATGTTGGAGGGAGGGGTCGTAACATAAAATAGAGAAAAAAGCTTAAAAAAACACAACAAAAATGGCCGCCATTCTGCCATCTTGGATTTTGAAAAATAAATATTGACTGTGCATCATCCCCTCAGAACCATTTATCCATGTACCAAATATGAAAGGTGTAGCTTGAAGCATATTAGAGGGAGAGGTGGTAAAAACAGACAGACAGGCAGATGGACAGACAGACAGATGTTAGATTTTGAAAAAAAAATATTGAGCGTGCATAATCCCCTCACAACAACCTTATTCCATGTACCATATATGAAAAGTGGAGCTTGAACCATGTTGGAGGGAGTAGTGGTAATATAAAATAGAGAAAAAAGCTTAAAAAACACAACAGAAATGGTTGCCATGGCGCCATCTTGAATTTTGGAAAAAAAATATTGAACGTGCAACATCCCATTACAACCCTCTATCCATGTGCCAGATATAAAAAGTGTAGCTTGAACAATGTTGGAGTGAGGGGTGGTAACATAAAATAGAGAAAAAAAGATTAAAAAACACAACAAAAATGGCCGCCATGCCGCCATCTTGGATTTTGAAGAAAAAATATTGAACGTGCATCATCCCCTCCCAACCCTCTATCCATGTGTCAAATATGCAAAGTGTAGCTTGAACCATGTTGGTGGGAGGGGTGGTAACATGAAAATAGAGAAAAAAAGCTTAAAAAACACAACAAAAATGGCCGCCATTCCGCCATCTTGGATTTTGGAAAAAAAATTTTGAGTGTGAATCATCCCCTCAGAACCATTTATCCATGTACCAAATATGAAAGGTGTAGCTTGAACCGTGTTGGTGGGAGGGGTGGTAACATCAAAATAGAGAAAAAAAGCTTAAAAAACACAACAAAAATGGCCGCCATTCCGCCATCTTGGATTTTGAAAAAACAATTCTGAGCGTGCATCATCCGCTCAGAACCATTTATCCATGTACCAAATATGAAAGGTGCAGCTTGAACCATGTTGATGGGAGGGGTGGTAACATCAAAATAGAGAAAAAAAGCTTAAAAAACAACAAAAATGGCCGCCATTCCGCCATCTTGGATTTTGAAAAAAAAATTTTGAGCATGCATCATCCCCTCAGAACCATTTATCCATGTACCAAATATGAAAGGTGTAGCTTGAACCATGTTGGTGGGAGGGGTGGTAACATGAAAATAGAGAAAAAAAAGCTTAAAAAAACACAACAAAAATGGCCGCCATTCCGCCATCTTAAATTTTCAAAAAAAAATTTTGAGCGTGCATCATCCCCTCAGAACCATTTATCCATGTACCAAATATGAAAGGTGTAGCTTGAACCATGTTGGTGGGAGGGGTGGTAACATGAAAATAGAGAGAAAAAGCTTAAAAAACCCAACAAAAATGGCCGCCATTCTGCCAATCTTGCCCCTCAAATTTCCCTTAAACAAACTTTAGTGTATACCTCAAAATCAAGCTCTATACTATGTATTATGTTATTCAATCCAACAGATCATGAACAGATTTTTTTTTAAATTTGGGCAATATCCAATCTCCACCCCCCTCCCCACCACCCATGGGGAGGCAGCATAATGAGCATATCAATTTTAACAAAATGGCCCTTCCCACATTAGTTTTATTGGAATTTGTAAAGCAGTATGGGAGGAGAGGACATCAATGTCAGTCTAATAAAAGTTGTAGACAACAACTAAACAAATTCCCCAAATAACTTCAAAATATTATATTTCCTTTTTCCAAACACAAGGGTTGGTTCAGGGACCAGCCTAGAGGGTAATTTGAGGGAGAAGTCACTTCTCCCTCCACTGACTTTAGGGAGAAGTCCGATGAAACAGGATTTGGAATGAGCTTATCAACCTTGCTCCAATAAGGGACCAATTGTTGGTCCCTTATTGGAGCAAGGTTGATAAGCTCATTCCTAATCAGTTAACAAAAGATAAGTTCTTTGAAGAAAATTATAAACCAAATTTGAACCGAACTTTTGTTTTCAGGTCCCAGTGGAATAGTTTCCAAGAAAGGAAGGAGGAAAACAATCTTAGACTAACCTCTAACTCATACAAGCTGGTGTCAACCAATACATCACTGAAGTAAATTTTTTCAATCTGCTCTATGACTTCCTGGTCAGCTCTAGGATCAACTGTTGTTGGTTCAGGCTTTAAGAAAATGAAAGAATATATTTAAAGGAGCAGGCAAAATAAAGTGTAGGTAAGGTGCAAATGTTTTAAAAAAAAACAAAACATTTTTATGAATCATTCAAGTTAATGATTTACTTTGTTTAAAAAAATACCCCCAAAATATGATTAAAATTCCTTTTATGACTCACATGCAAATTATTTTGGTTAGTGTCCATATTGCACGTGTATTTTTGGCAGTTCTGTGAAATATCACCTGATAACATTTCATCAAACCCCTATTTTTAGGTACCTGTACATGAATGTTTTCCCCCGATACAGTACTGCCGCCATGGACTGGTCACTTTCCACAGGTGGGCAAAATTTCCATGGATGCAATAATATTACCGGTAGATTTCAAACACAAATTATAGGAATAATCATCAAAAATTTAATTAATGAAGCACCGGGTACAACCCAGTGCTTCATTAATTAAAATTTCAGTGCTGACAATTTTTATAACACCGTAAATGCATTTATTATGCCAGTAATTGTTACTGACTAATCAGCTTCATTATCTAGAGACCGTATATGAGACTGTGTATCATCGAGCTGACCATATATAGAGCTTATATATGGTCAGTTCCGACATTTTGTTTTTGACATCCAACGAACAACAAATAATTTCGCGTGTGTGTCTGTTGAGCAACTTACAACAATAATACATTTCTTCCAGTCTTTGAGAAATTTTAATAAACAATTGTAAATAAATACAATAAATAAACCACTAAAACAACATGTATAGAAGCCAACTGGTACTGTTTGAGACGAACTCAAGCGAGAATCCTTACCCGAATAACCTGCCCTTCTCAGTTCATGCAAATATTTTCGAGTTACTTCCCCTGGACTGTAAATTTTATCATCTGTTTTGTTTTGATTTGAATGACTGAACTGGAAGGTTGATCGATATCGAACATAAATTACACTTATGGCTGTGTCTCTTTCAAAGGACTGGCATAATAAATATGTTAAAAATTGATATATATAAATATTGATCTCACTTCGCCTTACATTACACCATATCCGCCCCCTGAAAGCCCCATAACTTATAGCATGGGCATCACTGCCTACGCATGGATTACAACAAGTCCACGGCAACTGTACTGTACTCAAGATATGAAACTGTGTATTCAATTATTACACAGTACTCTGATTGCAAAGGTGGTATCTTTCTCTATCAGACTGTGACCTAGTTGAGACATAATTCCACCTGTGGGTCGAGACTTTTTTAACACTATACCCAAAGTACAGAATGTCAAAATTTATTATTTTAAAAATTATTTTTCTTCAATTTTTTAAAGAAAATTTCAACAAAACATATCATGTGATTCCTCAATGCAACAAGCTTGATAAGCCTATTCCAAATGAAGAATCACATGATATGGTTTTGTAAAAAAATTTGTTTTTTAACTGCACAATATGTATATTAAGTAGTGCTGAAACGGTTAATCGGTTAACCGGCAACGGAATGGTTATGGGTGAATTCCGGTTACGATTTTCGTAACTGGTTAACCGCTTTCGTAATATGCAGACTAGTAGAGTCACGAAGCCAACTTTCTTATGGATTTCGGACGGCAGATAGCTGAGCATCAAACATTAAACCTCAATTAAACTGTCTTTAATATTACTTGTTATTGTGTTTTATCCCACGACTTCGCCCATTTAGACTGTTACATGTAGCTTTGAATGCCTTTGATGATAGTTTCAATTTGATTGATCACAAAGTTTCGCAAGTTTCAACGTCAACTGGTAAGGTGATGGGTCGAAAAATGTTATTGCCGGCTGTCTTGGAGTGCCCTTTGATGTTCTTCTATTTGTCGTGTGAAATCAACAAGACAGTTTCAGCACGGACTCGCTGTTCCAAAAGCGTGAATGCCACATTCTATTTGTTTTCTATTTTATCTGCCATAAAGCAATCAATCATCACAGACTTCAGATCAGTGTGAGAATTTTTAAAACAAACTTTGAACAAAATGACAACTACATGTAAAGTTAAACGATCAGATGCCTGGAAGTTCTTTGAGCTGATAGATACAGAGGGAGGCAAATTTACAGAATGCAACTTGTGCAAGGCACGCATTAAGTACAGTGGTTCAACATCAGGAATGAAAAATCATCTGCACTACAAACACCCAGCTGTAAACTGTGATGCCAGTTCAGCAACAGTTACAGCACAAGCAAGCCATGTGCAAACTCAAATTGATCGTTTCACAAAGCCGCCAGCAAAAATGGCCAAACAAAAATGGCAGGACGTAACGATGGGCATTGTGCAGTTTTGCGCTTCCGACCTAAGACCCCTCAGCATTGTTGAAGGCCAGGGTTTTCGTAATTTTGTAAAACTTCTTGATCCAGCATACACAGTTCCGAGCCATACAACAGTTAAAAATTACACTAATCTTCACTATGATCAGTTGAAAGAAGAGTTGATCAAAAAATTGAAAAATTCTAAATCTATTTGTCTAACAACGGACACGTGGACGAGTTGCGCAAACGAAGGATACCTTACAGTGACTGTTCACTTCGCAGATGCAAATTGGAATTTTTACCACGGAGTTTTAGTCACTCAAGAAATTTGTGACCACCACACGGGGGTACATTTGGCAGAGGAATTGAAGACAGTTGTATCCAAATTTGAGATTCCCCAAGACAAAATTACTTCCATAACAACAGACAATGCCTCAAATATTGTTGCAGCCATTAAACTGACAAACTGGCCTCACATCCGCTGCTTTGGTCACACTTTGCAACTAAGTATCAATTCTGGACTCAAATTGCCAAGTGTGTCCAAAGCAGCAGGTGCAGCTTGTAAACTTGTAGCCCATTTTAAGAAGTCTACATTGGCATCCAATGAGCTTAAAAAAAGACAGCTCCAGCTGCAGTTGCCCCAGCATCAACTAATTCAAGATGTTTCCACACGATGGAATTCAACATTTTTCATGTTTAGCAGACTCTTGGAGAAAAGATTAGCAGTGTTTGCAGTGATCCATGACACTACAGTAGTGTCACCAAGCGATGCTAGGGTGTTTGAATTGTCTGATGAAATCTGGAAAGTTATCGAGGAGGTGACTCCCCTCTTAAAGCCACTTGAAATGGCTACCACTGTTGCGTGCAGTGATACCTTTCCTACGTTAGGTATGGTCTACCCGATTGTGTCAGGGCTTGTTGGAATTCACCTCGCTGTTCATGAAAATGATTCAAAAACAATCAAAAACTTCATGTCAGGGCTTGTTGGAATTCACCTCGCTGTTCATGAAAACGATTCAAAAACAATCAAAAACTTCAAAAACATAGTGACAGGTGAACTCAAAACACGCATTATGAATACTGAAAAAGAGAATTTTTTTGAACAACCTCTTCTTATATGCACTGCAATGGACAACCGTTATAAGTCAATGCGCTTTCTGACAAACGAACAGCAACAAAAAGTTTGGGATGCTGTTCTTCAGTTGATGTTACTCCCGTCTTCAACTGATGATTCAAGTGGAGGAACTGTAGAGAGGCTTCCCACAATTCCTACACCTGAATTGTCAGTTGCAGATAGAAATCAGATTGGTGAGGGGTGCGTACCTCAATCTTCTACAGAGTCCCTAACTGCCTCCAACCCAGGCACAACCTCCTCTGATTATACCCCCAAATGCAAACGATCGAAAATTGACGAGAGCAATAAAACTCTAAAGTTTTTGTTAGGGGATTACTTTGATGATAACGATCAACGTACAGATGATAGCCCCCTAGACGAACTTAATTCTTATACACTTTCTAAGTCGTCATCATGTGACCCTTCTGAGTGGTGGTCTAAAAAACATGAAAAATACCCACGCATAGCTGAAATTGCCAGAAAATATCTTGCAATACCAGCCACTTCCGTTCCTTCAGAGAGGGTATTTTCAACAGCTGGAAATACTGTCACTAAAAAACGGGCAAGTTTAGACACTGACACCGTTAATCAGCTGATATTCATTAGAAAACTCTAAAGGTGAAAATAGTCTTGTGAATGTGAAAGCTACTCTTGGTTCAAGTTTACCAATGCATCCAATAGGTACAATTGCTCATGCGAGTGCAAGCCAGTCGTCACCGCTTGCAGAAGCACAGTCTGGGAGCATTCACCAGGAACCTCCCCCCTGCCCTTTGCCATAATTGCCTGTGCTTGACTGAACTTGCATTGAACTTGAATATTGAATTGGATTCTAAACCTGACTAGATTGAGTTTTGACTTTCAATGTCTTTTATGAGATGACTCAGCTGAGACTGAGAACTCAATGGATTGTCAGGGAGGCTGAGGGAGCTGATGTCTAAGATGCCTCACATTTGGGTGTTGTAGTCTTTCAAAGACTGCAACACCCAAATGTGAGGCATCAGCTCCCTGACAATCCAGTGAGCTCTCAGTGTGTCTTTGTTGGCCTAATTGGACAAGTGCACTTCAGGCTGGAGTATTCTCTGATTTCTCTCTCCAGTTAGGACGACGAAGAGAGTTCAAGAGACTACATCACCCATGAGGGCATTTATTGTGATACCATCCATATTATTTCAATTTATTTGTGTCTTGTGACGGACTGAATGACTGATAGTCTTGAATTCTAGTACTAGTAGGCGGCTAGGCACACTAGCATTGTTTTCACTTTAACCCCAGAAAGGGCCCAGCTTGGTGTGAAGACATTAGTTTAATTATTTTTATTTCCTATTTCTTTTATATTCTTTTCATTGTAATTTTTTTAATTGTCACTGGTTCACTGCATGATCTTAGGTGAAGATGCCTTCAACCTTATACTGCTATGCAGCAAGTTATGCTGAGTAAATGCTGTTATGCATGCAAAAAATTACAAATACATGTATACGAATATATTGTGTTACTTTTGCTTCAAACAGCAAACCACTGCACGCGCACATGGGCCGCGCAGGATAAATAGTTTTATGTTACACACATGGGGTCTGATATAAGCACGTTTTTCTCCAGTGTGTTTGTTCATGCACATAAATGAGTAGTTTGTTATATATCAGTCTACTTTCTTGCCTTAACCCTAAAATATTGTAAGATAAAAAGTTTATCATCATTATTTTGGTGTACAAGATATGTAACCGAGTCTCGCCCGGCTTCTACAGGTAGATCACGAATCGTCTTCGACTCGTCGTGATCTGCCCTCAGAAACCGAATCTCGACTCTGATACATATTTCGAACATTCACATAATTGAGATAATCTTTATAAAAAGGCATCGTCCTAAGTAATAAGTTTTTAGTACTGTGTCGGGTTGGGTCGTGATTATCGGAAATGAGAAAGCTGGGGACTGTGTGCTAATCTTATTCAAATTAGATTCATTTCGTTCATATCTTACGTCATGAGTCACAAAACAAAACAGATTTATTTCATTGGTCAAAAACGAAGCTAAAAATACATTGGAGGAACGCCTCTGTTGTTGACATAAACAGATGGCATGCATAATGGCGGGGAAAATTGTTCTTACAAGTTACAACTTACAAAACTACGAGCGCATATATAATCTCATTAATCTGTTTATCAACCGTGAACTCTCCAGTGTGAATTAAAATATTTCAAGAGGAAATCTAAGGGAATGTGCGACAGACGACAAATACAGATTGGCTGAGATTGCACTGACAGTAACGGCACAATTAAGGATCTTTCCAGCTATTTCCGGCCTTCCAGGTAATCTTTGTTTTATCTTTTATCATTGTCGATTCAATGACACCCAGCTTGTGACCCAAGTAACCCACTGAGGCCTACTCTGTCTCGCCATATACTTTGGTATACGATTAACCGGTAACGGAACGATTACAACTAAACGATTAACCGGTTACAGAATTTAGTAACCGTTTCAGCACTAATATTAAGCAGGTGGATGAGACTGATTCATTAAGTAAAGTGCTATAAAAATATTGCAAAATCAAGACAGGTTCAAGGAAAGAAAAACAACAAATAGCAGCTGAGATCTGATGTTCTTGCATTTATTTTTCAACAGGAGAGATTCTATTAGTACAGTGTTGTGGGGAGACAAGCAGGTACTCTCAAGTGCCTAATAATAGTGCAGAGCAGAATAATAGAACAGGGTGGACAATATCTGAAAATTAAATAAGAATACAGGGCAGAATCAGGCCTTTCGATTTCCCCAATTTAGCATCTTTTACAGGTGTGCCCAAATTAGAGGTGTGAAGGCATCAAGAAAAATATATAAATTCTCTGCACCTCTTCTTCATTTTAAAATAACTTCCATCATAATATGACCATAGAAACACAAAGAAAGGCATGACAATAAAACATAACACGATAAGACTGTTATTTCTGGTTCTAATGAGCCCAAATTAGGGCAAAACGGTGTGCCCAAAATAAACAAGAGGCCCCAAGGGGCCTGAGGGCACTCACCTGACATGGTAGCCTAAATATCAACCCAGAAAATTGATTTCAACAAGTTGCATCTACTCCTCCTAAGAAAAGCTTATACCAAATATCCAAAGATTCTGACCAGTGGATCTTAAAAAAAAAAAGATTTTTAAAGAATATTCCTCATATTGAACTAAGTTATCATTCGGGCTCCCACAGTGATTCCAAATATAGACCTAGGGGCATGGCTTGAACAAACTTGAATCCCCTCCCCCACACTCCCCCCCCCCCCCCCTCCCCCCAAGGATGCTGCATACCAAATATCAAAACATTCCGACAGCTGGATCTGAAGAAGAAGATTTTTAAAGAAAATTCCTCATTTTCAACTAAGTTATAATTCGGGCTACCACAGTGAGCCCAAATATGAACCCAGGGACTTGGCTTGAACAAACTTGAATCTCACCCCACTAAGCATGGTGCATACCCAATATCAAAAGATTCTGACTGCTGGATCTTGAGAAGAAGATTTTCAAAGAAATTTGCCTGAAATGCAATAAGTTCAAATTTGGGCTCCTATACTGAGCCCAAATATAAATCCAGGGGGCCGATTATAACAAACTTGAATCAGATCCACCCCACAATGTTGCATACCAAATATTAAAAGATTCTGCCTGCTGGATCTGGAGAAGAAGATTTTTTAAGAAATTTGCCTGAAATGCACTAAGTTCGAATTTGGGCTTCTATAGTGAGCCCAAATATGAATCCAGGGGGCCGATTTGAACAAACTTGAATCAGATCCACCCCACAATGTTGCATACCAAATATCAAAAAATTCTGCCTGCTGGATCTGGAGAAGAAGATTTTCAAAGAAATTTGCCTGAAATGCACTAAGTTCGAATTCGAGCTTCTATAGTGAGCCCAAATATGAATCTAGGGATCTAGGGAGCCGATTTGAACAAACTTGAATCAGATGCACCCCACAATGTTGCATACCAAATATCAAAAGACTCTGCCTGCTGATCTGGAGAAGAAGATTTTTTAAAAAATTTGCCTGAAATGCACTAAGTTTGAAATTGGGCTCCTATACTGAGCCCAAATATGAACCCATTTGAACAAACTTGAATCAGATTCACCCTACAATGTTGCATACCAAATATCAAAAGATTCTGCCTGCTGGATCTTGAGAAGAAGATTTTCAAAGAAATTTGCCTGAAATGCACTAAGTTCAAATTTGGGCTCCTATACTGAGCCCAAATATACACCCAGGGGGCCGATTTGAACAAACTTGAATCAGATCCACCCCACAATGTTGCATACCAAATATCAAAAGATTCTGCCTGCTGGATCCGGAGAAGAAGATTTTTTAAGAAATTTGCCTGAAATGCACTAAGTTCGAAATCGGGATCCTATACTGAGCCCAAATATGAACCCAGGGAGCCGATTTGAACAAACTTGAATCAGATCCACCCTGCAATGTTGCATACCAAATATCAAAAGATTCTGCCACCTGGATCTGGAGAAGAAGATTTTTTAATCTTTTCCCCATTGCCTACGGAGTTAAAAAGTGCTGACTCAGCACTTTTTCAAAGTCCTGAAAAAAGTACCTTGTGATCAAACCGATAGGGATTTTTTTTAACCATTCTATTCTACTGGATAAAAGTAAGGTTTATACAAAATAAGAATTATCTGTGCCGTGTAGTTTTGGAGATATGGCAGTTTTAAGGTTTTTCCTATTTTTAGCTCCCGAGGTTCCCACGGGGCAAGGAGAAAATTTTTTTTTGCATCAATCAACTGCTTATGACCCATTATCATCTCATATCAAATTTGGTTCAAATCAACCTCACGGTTCTGAAAATAGAAATTTTAGGCGTGAACAAAATTTTTGCCCCTCCCATAACGAAGGCAAATAATGCCCGACAAACTTCTCTTGAACAAACTTGATTCTAAACCTCAAAAAGACTCTGTATACCACAGATCAAGTCTCTGCTACTGGTGGTTCATTAGAAGAAGATTTTCAAAAAATTTGGCCATTTTTCCCCACACCTCTGCTCAATATGAGCAAAACCTAATTTGGATAAAAATCAAAATGTCCCTATATAACCACTACTTACATGAAATTTAATTAAAATGTGGCCAGTGGTTTAGGAGAAAGAGGCTCAAACACCACAATCACGCAGGACGACAGACGACGGACGGACGGACGACGGACGAAGAGTGATAAGAAAAGCTCACCCTGACTTTCAGTCAGGTGAGCTAATAAATTTAAAGGCCTGGCAGAATAATAGAATAGGGTGGTCAATTCCAAGAACTGAACCAATTTCTATGTTCTGAGTCATATTTTTGATGCAGAAATCTGCTGATTTTCAATAATTCCATTACATCCTGTGTTTGCTTGTTATTAGAATGGTTCAATCAACTTCCGATAGATATCACATCATCCCAGGAGTGGAACAAGGCACCTTCACCAATTAGTGTAGTTGTCTTTTGTACAGTTATGTAATTGCTCATGTCCATGTATACTATACTACAAATAAATTTATTCATTCTGCAATGCTTTAGGATTGCAAATGGTGTCTTATTCCTCTCAAAGGACAATATGTGAATAATGGGATACCGATAATTGAACAAAGTGAACATAAATTTCTTCAAATAAGCAATCAATGGCTGGTCCACACATTCGCCCATGGAAAATTGATCAAACAGGGCCAAATAAGGATCGTACAGATGGGAATTTTGTTTGGAAAAAAATAATCATACATGTATGATAATTAGGCACTCAAGAGAATAGAATTTTTACTGGATTGCAACCTAACTGCAATCCAGTTGAAAATCTCAGTCTGCTTTACTGCTCACATATAAACAAATTCCAAAACATTCTTGAGAAATTCAGTGTCACAAAGAGGTCTATATGCTGATAACATTACGGCCCTGCAAAGCTTCGAGATTTGACTTCAAATCTTAAGTACATATTCAGTTCAATGCGAAATTGGCTGCCCAGTTCATTTCCTCTCGAATCGTTTTCATAAGAATATAGCTTGGTATCAGTCATCTTCATTGTCTCAAAAAACATATACTTCCAATGGAAATCATACATAAATAATGTTGAAATAAAAGACAGAGTAACTTCGCTACATACCATAAATTTATTTATTTATTGGTGTTTAAGGTCACATATTTCTGCACATTATGACCATGACAGTTTTACAGGTGCAGGAAGCTGAAGTAACCAGAGAGAACCACCAAGCAATGGCAAGCAAATGTCAACTCCCCAACATACTAACTCCACACAAGCAGGGTTAGCATTGGTTGAAGGCAGGTGCACCACCGACGTGCAGTATGCCTTAATACACAATGCCACCGTGCCCCCACGTGGGCAATGGGGGTAAAGTGTCTTGCCAAAGGACACAACGCAGTTGTTGCAGGTGGCATTCGAACCGAGGATCTCTCGGCTTGCAGCCTGCACCTCTACGTACTGAGTTACCGCACCCCCTACATACCATAAATAACACCTGTACTTATGCCACCAGCAATGCTAATTCCAATATCACTAGTCCCTACCACTGTTAAATTCGAATAAATGGTTTCCAAGCAATGTCGAGGATGGATTATAATCCTTGCAGGGTAATATTCCAACCACATCATCATGGCATGGCTTCGATGAAGGCATGCCTTGATGATGTACTTGGATTATTTTATCAGTTGGAACTTGAGCCATCACAGACAGGATTTATAGCACCCCATTGGTCATCTTCAAGATACCACTGATCCAATTCACAGTCCAATTTGATTTCGGATAAAAGACATGATTCGATTCGAGATTCGATTTGAATCGAAACTGTGATTCAGTGATTCATAGGGCCCTAGGTAACATATTATTTCACACTGAAACTGATAGATAAACTAGTCTTATTTCAAAGAATGAAGTAAAGCTGGGCAGACATGTGTAACCATGACTACTTTGACATATTTGTATGCCTATTAGTTTTTGATTGGAATTTAACAAATCTTCCAATAGCCAAGGTTATGTCACATGGGAAGTTTCAGGAGGTGAAAGAATCAACAATAAGCAACCCAGATCAAATAGGACTTAAGATAAGCAACGCTTGCAATTTAAAATTGATTTTGGCACATTGGAGGACACAGGTGGGGTGTGTAATTTCCTTAGTAATCATAGTGCTGTCAATACAGTATACATGTACATGTAATACCTAATGGTAAATTACATCAGGCCTTTGGATTTGAGGCATGTTACAGCACTTGGACACTTTTGCGATATCACCATGGTCATATTTCATTAGATTTGTACAAAATATGCTGTTATTATTTCTTATTAATTCTTTCTCCCATTTTTAAACTTCTTTTTTTAATTCACTGAACTGAACCATATTTAAAAATTAGCACATGTGGCAATAAACGTGCACGTAACTCTTAACCCTTTACCTAACATGAAAAGCAGGCGACACTTGCAAACAAAGTTCTTGAATAACTAATTTTTTTCATTTTTTGTCTCAAAAACATAGGTTATGACCCCTCATTGGAACGAGCTCGTTCCAAAGAGGTGTCATAACCTATGCTTTTGAAACAAAAAATGAAAAAATAATGAAAATTAATTGGCGATTTTTGTGAATAGCGCTGGCCGGTTTTGCCGTTACGCTGGGTAAAGGGTTAAGTATCTTCTTGAATGTTTTCATGAAATCTAGTCATGGCTGCTTGATAACATCCATGACTGGATTTCATGAAAAAATAGAGGAGATGAAGCCCAGCTATCATACATAATTGGTCCAATTTACAGTGATACATTTTTATTAACAGAAGCCAAATTATACCCTCTCTGTTGGTAAGAGTATTGGTGCTGTTGGAAATATCTGCCAGCAGCATGTAAAGAGTTAATTCTAGAGATGCTGTTTTCAATGCCCCTATATTTTTCAAATCAATATTATTCATCAAAACAATAAGAACTTTTCCACTTCTGACTGATTTAGGTGCATTTCAGATAATTTCCACATGCAAGCTTACATACATGTAATATACCTTAAATGTGGCCACTGCTGGCTCCCCAGAGAGTTGCTCAAAACTGACATGTTCTTCCACTGGTGATGATAATGAATCCTATGAAAATAAAAAGAAGTAAACAATTGTACAAACAACATGGTGTATTCCCCATTCTTGAATTCAAATATAACAAGAGGTCCCAAGGGCCTGAAGCACTTACCAAACAAAACACCAATGATTCTTCAGAGACAAGATTTTGAATCACATTACCCCATCAATATGAACTTTGGAATTCAAGTTTGAGCAAACCTGGATACAATTCATATTTCTAAGTTCCAGATGTTATATGTATGATGATAGAAATAATGCCTGGATATCCAGAAGATTTTTCCGCATACTGAACTGTGCTAAAATTTGGGCTTCCATAGGGTTCTGGAGAAGATTTTGTAAGAATGTTCCTCATGTTGCACTAAGTTAAAATTGAGGTTCCCATTGGAACCCCAAATCTGTACCCAGGGAAGGGATTTGAACAAACTACAATCTGAAACACCTAAGCATGTTGCATATCAAATATCAAAAGATTCTAACTGGCGGTTCTGGGGATTTTTAAAGAATTTTCTCATACTGCTATTAAGTTAAAATTCAGGCTCTAAAAGGAGACACAAATATTAACTTAGGGACTTGGTTTGAACAAACTTAAATTTAACCTCTCTGAGTATGTCGCACTCCAAATATCAAAAGATTCTGACATGATGTGGTTCTGGAGAAGAGGTTTTTTAAAAAATATTCTTCATATTGCACTCACTAAGTTATAGGGAGCTCAAATGTGAACTAAGGGACATGATTTGAACAAACTTGAATCTGATGCCCCTGAAGATGCTGTACATGTACAGCAAACATCAAAACATTCTAACTGGTGGATCTGAAGAAGAAGATTTTAAAGATTATTCTTATATTGCACTAATTCAAATTCGGGCTCCAATAGAGAGCCCAAATATATCAAACTTAAATCTGACTGTTGTATGTTGTTGTATGAATGTTGTACATCAAATATCAAAAGATTTTGACTGGTGGTTGTGGAGAAGAAGATTATTCCACATATTTAAGTTAAAAAGTCAAAAATCAGGCTTCCAAATATGAATTTATGAACGTAATTTGAACAAACAACAATCTGACAAACCTAAACATGTCACATATAACAAATACCATAAGATTCTGACTGGTGGTTCTGTAGGAGATTTTTAAAGAATATTCCTCATATTGCACAAGCTTAAAATTTGGGCTCCCTAACGGAGCCCAAATATTAATTTAGCGACTTGATTAGAACATACTTAAATCTGACCCCACTGAGGATGTTGTGTGTAAATATCAGTAGGTTCTGAACAGGTGGTTCTTGGGAAAGAGACTTTTGAAGAATGTTCCTTGTATTGCACTAAGTTAAAATTTTGGCTCTCATATGGAGTCCAAATATGAAACAAGGGACATGACTTGAATAAACTTGAATCTGCCCCTTCCTCTCTCACCCCCACCAAAGATGCTGTACACCAAACCTCAAAAGATTCTTACTGGTGGACCTGAAGAAGAAGATTTTTAAAGATAATTCCTCAAAATGCACTCAGTTAACTTTTGGGATCGATAGGAAGCCCAAATATGAATCTAAGAACTTGGCTTGAACATATTTAAATCTCACCCCCTTAACTGATAGAGTGCTAAATTATTTTTCAAAGATGATCTGCAACATGACTATTTTTTTTCAAAGATACGATGCCACACGTAACAGGAGCCTTAATTTAGCAAGATTTTGTTCATAAATAATTGCTTTGTTATTATTTATTGGAGAGTGCCAATTGACAATCTCTAATAAATGGTAACAAAAAAAGTTTATATGAACATTGTTTTCTATTGATGCACAAATAACAAGGTTATGCATACAGTGTAGAGCCACAAATATGGTTTTCAGTACTTTTCAGTTGAGCCCTGATAGTGGCTTCTAGCACTCAACCAGTTAAGGATGTTGTGTACCAAATATCAAAAGATTCTGACAGGTGCTTCTGGAGAAGACGATTTCTAAAGAATTTTCCTCATAATGCATTTCATTAAACTTCCGGCTGTAACAGGGAGTCCAAATATAAACTAAGGGACTCTCTTTGAACAAACTTCAATTTGATCCCCCTGAGGATGCTGCATAACAAATATCCAAAGATTTGGACTCATGGTTCTCAAGAAGATTTTTTTAAAGATTATTCTTCATATTGAACTAAGTTCAAAGTAGGGCTGTCAGAGGGAACCGAAATATGAACTCAAGGAATTGATTTCAACAAACTTAAATCTATCTTCACTAATGATGCCGTACAAAAATATTAAAAGATCCCAACCAATGGCTTCTGGATAAGAAGATTTTTAAAGCCTTTTCCAAAATAGGCAGGCTCCTGTACAGAGCCCAAATATGAACCCAGGGACTTGATTTGAATACACTTCAATCTGTTCCCCCTAAAGATGATGTATTTCAAATATTAAAAGATTCTGACCAGTGGTTCTGAAAAAGATTTTTTTAATTTTAAAAAACATGCTGATTTAGCATTTTCCCATTACTAACAGTGTTAAAATGTGTAGATGGTGGGGTGGGGAGGGGGAGGGGGGGTTCCTATATAGAGCCCATATATGAACAAAGGACTTGACTTGAACAAACTTGAATCTGATCTCACTGAGAATGAGTATATCAAACATCAAAAGATTCTGACCAGTGGTTCTGAAGACAGAAATTTTTTTAAGTTTTCAAAGCATGATGACTCAGAGTTTTCCCATTACTAATAGTGTTAAAATGAGGGTCTTCTATATGGAGCCCAAACATGAACCCAAAGGCTTGATCAGAACAAACTTCAATATGACACCACTAAGATGTTGGATACCAAATATTAAAAGATTCAGTTGGGTTGTTCTAGAGAAGATATGTGTATTTCGTGAAAAATGTTGACTCAGCACTTTTTCATTTTCCTGTACAAAACCCGAGGACACATTCAACTGTAAATATGTTCTGCTAATTCAGTTCTACTGGACCTAAGGATGCTACATACCAGATTGCAATTCTCTCTTCCATGCCGTAAAAGGAAACATAGGTGTGTTTGAAATTTTTTGTGGGAATTTTTGTTTTTCGCATGATTCAAGAACTTATGACCAAATAGTACCCCATACCAAAACTGATTCAAATCAGTCCTTGGGTGCTGAAAATAGGAAATTTGGGTGGGGCCAAAAACCTCATCCCTCTCATAACCACTGTAAATGTAAAACTCATTCCACCCATCAGATCATGAGAAGATTTATTTAAAATTGGAGCAATTTTCCCTCACCCTTTTACTGTGGGATCTGGTGGCTTGATTTAGATAAAATCATAATGCAATCGCATGACCAACAATTCCCTAAAATTTCTTCGAAATTGGTTCAGTGGTTTTTGAATAAAGGCCACAAACACTTCCTTTATCCATGGGGTGAGTGTTTCTGTGTGTGTGTGTAGGCATGCGTTTGTGGGGGGTGGGGGAGCAGGGGTTGCGAGTGTAAATGATTGAGCGAGTAAGAATGAGGGAATAAAGGAGTGAATGAATGAGGTACAGTGGAACCCTGTTAATTGAATAGCCACTTTGCCAATGGAAATTATTCAATTAACATGAGTTTTCAATTAACAGGGATTGTGTCACTTTCTTGTATTCTAGAGATTAACTTAACATTTATTCTATTATATAGAGCTCTGTCAAACAAGATATAATAGATTAAATGCCTGTACTGGATGTACTGAGTCCAAACAGATCCATAAACAAAGAAAAACTGGGGAGAGTCTCGACAAGTTACAAGATTTTTTATTCAATTAACAGGAGTTGACTCTATAACCTGTATTCAATTAACAGGTCAAATTTGTACTGGAGGTATGGTAAGTGGTTTTGTGTTGGGAAATAATATTCATTTAACAGGGTTATTCAGTTAAGAGATATCCATTTAAGTGGGCCCCACTGTACAACTAAATAAATTCAAGTGACATACAATGTATAGGCCTATTGTAATACATTGTAAATATATCATGCTAATTATTTGAACATGTCAATAAAGATATACTTACTTACTTACTTACTTACTTACTTACTTACTTACTTACTTACTTACTTACTTACTTACTTACTTATTACTTATTACTTACTTACTTACTTACTTACTTATGCAGGACTACAGACGATGGACAGAGAGTGATCACTATGGCTCATCCTGACTAAAGTTAGGTGTTTTAAAAATGAAGTATAAATTAGATAGCCCTTCTGTCAGGCTAGAAATGAAGCAGGGTGTTTAATTAGACAGCCAATGATGCTTTGTTCATCTCTATTTATTGAAAGAAAGAAATGCCTAACCCTTTACATAACTTAACAAGAGGGGCAACGTAAAGCGTGTGCCAATGCCCCCGACCTGCCAAACATTTTCTAAGTCGAAAGATTGAAAAAGGGTCATAATTCTGGTAAAAATGTGTGGAAGAAACTCACGCTATACAGATATCGTTCCCCCATGATGCTCCATCACAACACCAAACATCATTCAAATCAGAGTAGCAGTGGCTGAGATACAAGGTAAAATGTTGGTACAGATAACGGATGGATGGATGAACGAATGGACTGATGGATGGACAGAGGTCTCCACTAGATACCCCTCAACTTTTTAAGTCGGGGGCATAACTAGTTCTAACCCTTCTACCCAACACACTTGATATCAAAATTGTTGTTTAACAAGGATCTAATAAATAACGGATTTAGATACTATTTTCATTTTTGTTTGACATATGCATTACAATTTGCCAAACAACCCAACCCCTGGTTACAAAATAAGAGCAAAACACCAGCAGAGAATGAAAGAGTCAATGACTCTGTAGCTCAACTTGGATATGACAGGAATTAGTACTTGCTGTGACCAAGACAACTGAATAATGAATATGACAGGAATTAGTATTTGTTTTGGCCCAGTCAACAATAATAAAAGAATTACAAGGTGACTGTAATGGACTACAGATTAAGACCAATCATTGTAGATTATTATTTTTGTGTGGAAATTTTCAGTCCCACACAAAATATTTTCAGACTAAAATTTTTTCTTCTTCTTCTTAAAATTTACCAAAATGCATCAAAACACAAAAACTAATTTCCGGATTTTGGTCCAAAATTTTCTAAGTCCCACCCGGACCCCAAATTTTCAGTGTAAAAAAATTTTTTTTTTTTTTGTCTTAAAATTGACCAAAACACATAAAAAACCAAAAAACTAATTTCCGGATTTTGGTCCAAAATTTTCTAAGTCCCACCTGGACCCCTAATTTGCATAATTTATTCACGAGAAAAACTCTGTATTATATGTAATGTATCCCATGGTACTAAACATTCATACAAAAATTTATTCAAATCAGATCTTTCATTTGGAAGTTCTGCGCAAAAATCTGATTGCACTTAATTTTGAACAAAATGGCTGCTAGCGGCCATCTTGAATTTCAGACCGGACCCAAAACACTCCTTCTCGTCCCACAGTGATAACAAAGGTACCCAAGAAGTTTCGTGAAGATCGGTTCATAAATACGGCCTCTAGCCTGAGCCGTATTGGGATTTGCACTCACAGTACTGAAAGTAACACTAAATAAATCAAAGTTAGCCTAATTTGCATAATTTACGCACAAGAAAAAAACCTGTAATATACGTAATGTATCCCATGGTACTAAACATTCATACAAAAAATTATTCAAATCAGAGCTTTCATATGGAAGTTCTGTACAAAAAAACAGATTTTGGCATCGTCGGTACAAAATGGCTGCTGGCAGCCATCTGGAATTTGGGACTGCACCCAAAAACACTCGTTCTCGTCCCACGGTCATAACAAAGGTACCCAAGAAGTTTCGTAAAGATTGGTTCATAAATACGGCCTCTAGCCCGAGCCATAGCAGCTTGGCACTTACAGCTCTGAAAGTAACACTAAATAAATCAAAGTTAGTCTAATTTGCATAATTTACGCACGAGAAAAAAACCCGTATTATAGGTGATGTATCCCATTGTACTATACATTTATACAAAACTTTATTCAAATCAGAACTTTCATACAGAAGTTCTGTACAAAAAACTGATTTTTGCATCATCGGTACAAAATGGCCACTGGCAGCCATCTGGAATTTCGGACCACACCCAAAAACACTCGTTCCCGTCCCAGGGTCATAACAAAGGTACACAAGAAGTTTCGTAAAGATCGGTTCATAAATACGACCTCTAGCCCGAGCCATAGCCAATTGTTGACGTACGGACAGACGGACAGACGGACGACGGGCCATGACAATAGCTCAAATTTGACTTTGTCAAAGTTGAGCTAAAAATGAAGAAAGACAGAGTACTTATTTACTAAATTTGATGCCATTCCTTATTGAGGCGAGTGCTGCTACAGAAACATTTTTTGATGGATCCACCTGCATGTTTTTTCCACGTGTCTGCCTTTTCTGACAACTTATCACAATGACACACATAAAGGAAGTGTACCTCTCGGCCTATTGAGAATGTTAAGAGGCATAATCTCTCATCCCCATCCCCACAAATGTCATATTTCAGGAGAATTCCCCAGATTATTTAGAATTAGTGATGCAGACCATAGTGGACAGGTGTTGGTGGTCCGGTCCTGAAAATAGTGGTCCAATACGGCCTTGGACAAAGGTAGGTGGTCTATTTTTTTCAAAGTGGACCGGTCCAGAGCAATCCACTGTCCATTACAGTGTTTCCAGTTTAACTGGTATATAGGGTATTAATTTGGTGTGAATGTAATGTGTTAACTGCTGGTGGTTTGCTGGTTTCTATAATCAGTACCTAGCTACCACTGTATACCCCACAAACACACGACACCAACAGAATGTTATAAAATGTTGACACAACATCACTGACATTGTGACAATGTTATTTAATGTTGTATTGACGTTGTGTTTGCAGGGTATATGTCCTGGTGGGGATACTGTATGTTTAGGTTGACGTTAAATGTATACTATGGGAAAACATTTCCTGTTGTGATTTTTACCTGCAACACATTAATCCACGCCATGTTACTAGATTTAACACCACACTGTTGATGAGCCCACGTATATTCTGAATGACTCCTCTCCAAACTGAGGTTCCCAAAATGGTAAACGTTTTATCGTCTATCTGACTACCCAGTTAGTGTCGCTAAATTAACCTATAAGGGAGTAGGGAACTCATTCTACAGACGCTCTGCTAATTATATTGAGCCTCCATTCACACTTTCTTAAATGAAACCAAAACAATCTTATCTGAGGTGAATTGAACGTGATTAGCATGAGTTTCAGCAGTCAGCATAGTGACCCTTTTAATCACAGAGACACAGACATAGACAAGCATAACCAGCATATGTCATAGTTTGTGCCTGAGGGTTGTACCCCTTGTGATCTTATCTGACGATTCAATGTGCCACTATGCCTAGATAGCGTGAGAGAAACCTGCTCTTGTAACTGATTTTGTGCTGGTCTCTTTTAAGTTGCAAATCAAAGAAAAATATAAATAAGTGTTTTATTCTGAACTAGCGATAAACCAGAAATTAAAATTACTCCCTGGGCCGTCTGGGCATCCCAGAACTGCCCCTGGACCACCCTGGGGTGGTCAGGTATGTCAGTGTACCGGTACATGTATAGTAGGGGTGGTCCAGTACAGACTAGTACCTTGGACCAGTACCATACCAGTTTTTTGCAGCACAGCCTGCATTAGAATGATTCAGAATGATATCCCACAATGACAAACGGAAACAAAAATGACCAGATTAATAATCCATGTTGTCTGTGCATACCCAAAATATCACTAGTAATCTCTAATATTCCAGAATGGCCCATGGAAATGCACCCTATCATTCTTCAACCTTAGCTGACTGAGAGATGTTTTATATGCAGTGAGGAATGAAGAAAATCCCAACATCCATCCCCTGCAACTCCAACTGGACTTCTAGTTTTCTGCAACTGTTTTTTAAATTAATTTGACTCAAGTAAATGTAAGGGCGTTTTTTTTTGTCCACACCTTGTCATATTCATGTATTTGTCTTTTGGAGACACTCCCCATAAGAAAATAGAAATTAAAGTTCATTTTAAGTTGATTGTGATAGTATTGTTGGCGATACTGTTTGTTCAATGTACATTATAAAAAACATGAAACAAGAGCTTTGTATTAAGGCTGAAACGATTAACCAGTTAACCGGACAATAATCAGTTATGGACGTGACCGGTTATGATTTCTATAACCAGTTAACCATCACCACATAAAACATATACCAATTCAGGTGGAGTTAAAATGATCGTGAAGAAGCAAGCGAAAAACATCAATGATGTTACAAAATATACTACTTGAACTAATGCACACATTCTATTTCTTCGTTGTAGCAATGTTTTGGCGGCTTGGTCAATGTTAACAGCTTTAAAACAGTTGAGATACGTATGGAAGGGGGTGAATTTTTCTGTAAATTATAATCACTTCAACTGAGGATAACTTGATGAGACATTTATTCTGAGTTATCAGATGAGAATATTATACAAGGTTTGTGTGTCCATTTTGTTTGCAGTCCTGGTAAAAATTGCTCCCTTGACAAAAACAAGAGGCCTCAGGGGGCCTGACACCTGACATGGTAGTCTAAATATCAAACCAGGGACTTGACTTGAATAAGCTGCATACGCCCCTCCTAAGAAAAGCATATACCAACTAGATGAAGCGATTGTGCCCACACAATACATTGGATTTTCCTTCTATTTTCAGTTCCTGCACTTGTACGTCCCAAAACTGAGATAAACACATAAAAAACAGATTTTTTTTTATTTTTGTTCGGAAATTTTCGAAGTCCCAAACAAAATTTTTTCAGACTAAAATTTTTTTTCTTCTTAAAAAGGACCAAAATTCATAAAAAAAGCAAAAAACTAATTTACAGATTTTGGTCCAAAATTTCTAAGTCCGGACCGGGACCCCAAATTTTCAGCCCAAATATGAACCCAGGGATTTGAACAAACTTGAATCTCACCTCCCTAAGCATGCTGCATACCAAATATCAAAAGATTCCGACTGGTAGATCTGAAGAAGAAGATTTTTAAAGAATATTCCTCATACTGCACTAATTTAAACATTTGGGCTCCCATAGAGAGCCCAAATATGGACCCAGGAAATTGATTTCAATAAACATGTGAAACATCTTCCAAAGATGTTATATGTGAAATTTGAAAGCTTTTGGAGCAGTGGTTTGGGAGAAAAGTAGTCTTAAATGTTTTTCCCATTACCCACTGTGTTAAAAATGCTGACACAGTACTTTTTCAAAAGTCCCAAAAAAGTACCCCATGATAAAACTGATAGCAATTTTTTTTTACCATTCCATTCTGTTGGTCCAAAGGAAGCTTCACACAAAATAAAAATTCTCAGTGCCATGTAGTTTTGGAGATATGAACGTTTTATTTTTTTTCTATTTTTAGCTCCTGCTGTTCCCATGGGGCGACGGGAAAAAAAATTGGGGCATGAATTAAATACTTATGACCCAATATGCCCTCATATCAAATTTGGTTCAAATCTGCCTCTCGGTTTGGAAAATAGAAATTTTGGGCTTGGCGAAAATTTTTGCCCCTCCCATAACGAAGGCAAATATAGCTCCTCAAACTTCTCTTGAACAAATCTGAGTCTACACCTCAAAAGGAAGCTGTACACCAAATATCAAGTCTCTGCTACTGCTGGTTCATGAGAAGAAGATTTTTTAAGATGTAAGCACACTTTTTGGGGCGTGGTCCTACCGAGGGGCGGGTCAACATAATTTGAACAAACTTGAATTGACATATGATAGGGAATGTGCACAGCAAATTTTGTTGAATTTGGTCCAGCAGTTCGTGAGAAGAAGTCGATAATGTAAAGCTAATGCCGGACGGACGGAAAGCGATCAGTTAAGCTCCCCTTGAGCTTCGCTCAGGTGAGCTAAAAATATGCTGACAGAAATTGTCCCTCCCCTCAGCAATTGACGAGTCATTGCATTCAGATGCCAAAAGCATCTGATGCTCATACCAAAAACAGAAATCACCACAATTTTAGAGGGGAGGGGGGGGGGGGAGTCGCAGTGGCGGGGGGGGGGGGGGGGGGGGGGGGCAGCAGGGGTTTATCAAATGGAGCCTTGAAATGTGCTATCAAATGGAGCCTTCTGGTGGCTTTTCAGAAACAAATGCACTTAATTTGGTTGGAAAATACAAGACTTTCAAAGAAACTTGAAAGAGAATTTTAAATTTAGACAGATCTATAGCAGCCAAGTTCAAGAGAAGTAATTAAAATTGGAATTAATGTCCTTACAATTGAATAAGAGTTGGGGGGTTTTCGCGAAAATTTTATTCCAGTCTCAAGGCGTGTAAGACTGTAGGTCGTAGGCATGAGGCTGGGGAGGCTCCACGCTATAGGTTACAGAGGTGCCACATCGGTGCGAAAGTATAGTCACGTTGTAATGTAAGGCGAGCCACAGAGCCCATATTTAGATTAGGAACAGTTGCAGATCAAGTCGGTGGCCATATAGGAGTAAACAATCAGAACAGAAAGTATGAGCTCTGAGAGCTCACAAATACTGGCACTCAGGTAGATGGAATTACCTGTTATAGAAGGCAAGCCATACATAGACAGAGTAGGTTTTGCCTGTATGAACATTAGTCTGAGGTACCTAGAGGGAAGCAGTTAACTCTCGCGAAATAGTGGCTGTTAAGAGTAAAGGTTCCAGTAAAGTGACCATATGTTAGTGGCCGTGCAAAGCCAGTGATAGAGTGACATTGGAGTTGTATGTGCGTGAAAAGCGACTACAGTCTACAGACACTACATAGAGCTGAGAAGATGAACACCAGCGACAAGGAAGAAGCAACCAGTGACAACAAAGAATGTGGGCCCACAATACGACTCCAAAACTGTGTGGGTGGGGTGTGATTGACATTTGTATTTTATTCATTGGATTTCATGTACGTCACAAGGTACTATATTTTTCTGTATGTATTAAAATTATTTTAAGTGAACCCCTGTTGATTATGCTTTTTGATGAAAAGTCACGGACCCCTTCAGGATAAGAATCATCCCACTAATGAAAGTGTCAATGACACTGCAGCACAACTTGTCCAAGAAGGGACTGAACTAAATAGAAAAATCCAGTAATGCCAAGTCATTCACTCAAGTTTCTACAGAAAAGACATCACACCAAAGCTACATGTACATATAAAATCTGAAAAAAATAACAAAAAATAGGGTTAGGTGTGGGGACTGTTGGGTGTACTAATACCATTGTTATAATTTATATGTCAAATCCAAGATAGCTGGTGGCGGCCATCTTTTCAATGGAATGCAGGAAAATTTGATAACTCCCATCTTGACATCATACCAAAGTTACATATAAAATTTCAAAAAGAACGGATGAGAGGTGCAGTCTGTTGGGTCTGCTGATGGAATTGTTGCCAATTTATATGCCAAATCCAAGATGGCCACTGCCAGCCATGCTTTTCAACAAAATTTAGAAAAATTTGAGAGCTCCTATCTAGACATCACACCAAAGCGACATATGAAATTTTGAAAAAAAGATCGGGTGAGGGATGTGGCCTGTATGGTGTGCTAATGGGTTTATTGACAATTCATATGCCAAATCCAAGATGGCTGCTGGCTGCCATATTTTATAACGAAATTCAGAAAAATTTGATAGCTCCCATCTAGACATCACACCAAAGCTATATATGAAATTCAAAAAAGATCAGGTGAGAGATGCAGCCTGCAGGGTGAGCTAAAATGGAATTGTTGACAATTTATATCCAAGTGGCTGGCGGTCATGTTTTTCAACACAATTCAAAAATATTCGATAGCTCCCATCTAGACATCACACCAAAGCTACATATGAAATTTGAAAAAGATCGGGTGAGAGATACAGCCTCTAGGGTGTGCTAATGGAAACGTTGACAATTTATATGCCAAATTTAAGATGGCCACTGGCTGCCATGTTTTTCAACAAAGTTTGGAAACATTTCATAGCTCCAATCTAGACATTGTCCCAATGCCACATTTCAAATTTTGGACTGATTGGCTGAGAACCGTGGCCGGTAGGGTGTGCTAAAGGAATTGTGGACAGACAGGCGGACATATGGATGGACAAGTTTACAAATGACTACATATGTGGCTAGGATTTGGCAAAAATGGATATTTATATGGCTAGCCACATAACAGAAATTTGTAGACATCTAAAAATCATTTATATGAACGTACGGACATAAGGATGGACAACGGATCATAACCCATCACAACAGCTCATACTTGACACTGTCAAGTTGAGCTAAAAATTATAAATTTAAAGTAATTTGTATATTTTTATACTTACCAATGGCCCAGACTAGCTGGTGCTAACTCAAAGTTATCAAGGACCAAACACAAATTTTGAACCCCCCCCCCCCCCCCCCCCCCCCAATCCCAAAATTTGCTTGCAAAACTGAAAATTAAAAGTCCTATCTGGCACTCCATACATTTACTCTCCGCGCATGCACAGATGTCAGAAAGTGACTGGAATTGGCACTAACATCATTCTTTGTAGAAGAGAGTACTACATAATAATTCAGCGGTGGGAGGGTCATCTCCATCTGGGCCATTGGTAAGTATAAAAATATACAAATTGCTTTAAATTTATGATATTTTTACACTACAACACAATGGCTCAGACTAGCTGAATCGTAAAAAGGGGGAGGGCCTAGGACTTCAGAATTAGTAGATCAACATAGTTCCAATCCTGTAATCCAAGGTGAATGGAAATTAAAATTATTAGGAATTACAAGTATGTCTTAGGCTTGCCGCGATTATGAAATTCCATAGTCGATGAATCAGAGCCCAAAATCGACGAATAGTCGACTTTTTTGACGTTTTTTTAACAAAGGGTCGACTAAAATGAGATGGCTTAATGGTCCTAAAGGTAGGTATAACTGGGCGTGTTGCCGTGTACATTTCAAATAACATGGTTACATAGTCAACAATCCATCTTTCCCACATTATAAGGCTTGGTGAACGTCGGAATGAACGTTTCGTTGACCATATTCTGTTAAGTTGGTCGATCGTCTCCCATACCATTAAACAGTAATACACCCTGACGCCCGAAATTCAGATGAAACATAACAGTGAGCAGCCAGAAGGAACTAGGCCTGATCTGAGGGAGAGGGATTTTACAACTTACAAGGACTATTCTGCTGGACCCTGTAAGGGCACTAAAGATGTAAAAAGTCACCCCCTCCCCTCCCCTTCCGCACACACACTCACGATAATTTATCAATGGTGGGAAACGTTGTGATTTTCGGATTTCCAACATGAAAGAGTGACCCAAGGGAGCTAACTCTAGTTTTGTGATGCAAAATACTGAAATTTCATCAAACGCAGCGAGTTTCATTTCGTGTTGTTCAAAATAAAAGATTTATGAGCAAAGAATGGTTATTGGAAACGATGTTTAAAACATGGACATGTTGGTGACATGACGAGAGCAGTAATACTTGAAAATAGCTTTCATATTTTCCCCCCAAAAAATCATTAAAGTGGGAGGTCATTACAACAAAGAATTCCGAATCAGACTTAGAAAAATGACGATTTATTTAAGGGGGGGAGGGGGGGGGGGGGCTGCAGCCGATCTCCTTTACCTCCATATGGTCTACCACTGCCGTTTATACATCCAGAAAAGTTCCCATCATGTATACACAGCGTGATCACATTCTGGCAAGGCAGTGGTGTCATTATACATGCGGGGGTAAAAAAAAGTCGACTTTCAAATTTAAAGTCAATCAATTGGCACAACCGACGATTAGTCGACTTTTTGCATAATCACAGCAGGTCTAATGTATACCAAATATGAGACAATTCTGACTGGTGGATCTGAAGAAGAAGATTTTTAAAGAAATGTCCTCATATTGCACTACATGTAAGTTAAAATTTGGGCCCCAATAGGGAGCTCAAATATTAACTGAGGAACTCGATTTGAACAAACTTGAATATGACCCCACTAAAGGTGATGTATACCAAATATGAGACGATTCTGACTGGTGGATCTGAAGAAGAAGATTTTTAAATAAATTTCCTCATATTACACTAAGTTAAAATTATGACTCCCATAGGGAGCCCAAATATTAACCCAGAAACTCGATTTGAACAAACTTGAATCTGACCCCCCTAGAGATGCTGTCTACCAAATATGAAAAGATTCTGACTGATGGATCTGAAGAAAAAGATTTTTAAAGAAATTACTTCATATTGCTCTAAGTTAAAATTCAGGCTCCCATAGGGAGCCCAAGTATTAACCCAGCGACTTGCTTTAAACAAACTTGAATCTGACCCCCCACCCCCCCCCCACCCCCAAGAGATGTTGTATACCAAATATGAAAAGATTCTGACCACTGGATCTGAAGAAGTTTTTTTTTATTTTATGGGCGCTGTCAGAGTTATGCCCCTTGTGGTGCCCCCACCCACCCCCGGCGTGACAACTTTATTTGAATAAACTTGAATTGAGATATGATAGGGAACATGCACACAAGATTTGGTTCAATTTGGTCAAGTAGTTTATGAGGAGAAGTCGAAGTCAATGTAAAGTTTGCACAAGACAGACGACAGATAGAAATGATTAGTAAAGCTCCCCTTGAGCTTTGCTCAGGTCAGCTAACGGTGGACGACGGACAGAAAGTGATTAGTAAAGCTCCCCTTGAGCTTTGCTCAGGTGAGCTAAAAATAAATATGTTAAATAAATTTAACTTGATCCGCCATTGTTAAATATCAAAACTATAAAAATGTGGAATGGAGAACAGATTTTACTTGCCACCGAAAATTTTCAGTGTTTTCAAATTAATGCAATGTGGTTTTTCGGTGGTGGTTCTTTTAACAGTCACCGGTAATGACACAGAAACTTATCAAGCAGTAAAGTTCTTGATAACAATATTAATTGTGAACAGGTCCAAAGTTAGGAACTTAACATTTTCCGACATAGTGGGCGAGAAATGAAATAATTTTTTTGGATTACAGGGTCATGGAGGCAGACCTGCATCCCTCCCAGCCACCTCCTCGCTTCAGGCCTGCCTGTAAAAAAGGGTAGGACTACTTACCGAGAACAAATTAAAATAATAAATAAAGGCAAAAATAAATATTAATTGTTAGCATATAGGTGCTCCATGTTGTATATAAAATAAGAAAAGTCAAATTTAGAGCTTTTAGACCGACTTAGTCTGTGGTGATGGGGATTATTTATCAATTTCGTATTCGCCGCCAAACCGAGAAGAGACTACTCACCGAGAACAAGATTGTGACTGTTACTTAACACCGAGAAGAGACTACTCGCCGAGAACAATATTGTGACTGTTAATTAACACTGACTGCGTGTAGTTTCATTTGTTCTCGGTAAGTAGTCTGTTCTCGGTGTAAATACAAAATTAATAAATAATTCCCATCACATAGACTTTAAATTTGTTTTTTTAAATATAGAAACACAATTCCCATCACCATTTACCAGGGCTTTGTGCCTGCAAGTCACATACTTGGCTGGTTTAAAATTGTCTGTTCTTCTGTCACCTATACTGGTACATACAATTCCCATCACCATTTACAAGGGCTTTGGACCTGCGACATCCGACAACTCTTCGACACTTTTGTCAAGAAGTGAATCCAAGATGTTCGACCTTTGGAGAATCGACAACAACTGAATCAACTGATTCACAATGAGAGGCATCTGACAACTCTTCTTGTCAAGAACTGAATCCAAGATGTTCAAAGGAGTGACCTTTGGAGAATCGACAACCGAACCAACTGATTCACAATGAGAGACATCCGACAACTCTTCAACACTTTTGTCAAGAACTGTTTCCACCATAACAGGTTTGGATACTTTTGAATTCACGACAACTGATGCATATGTAACTTTTGGAGGCTCAGAGCATTCATCACCTCTACTAAAATCCTCATCGGAACAATCTGGAACAACATGAACGACCTTTGGAAGCGACATTGTTGGCAGTAATGGAACGAAGTGGTTGGGTACCCAGTTAGCTGGTTTAAAATTGTTTTGTTACTAATTTGTACATAATATATAGTAGATACATGCCTTATACGCTAACAATAAACTTTTATTTTCATTTTTAAATATTATTTTGTTTTGTTCTCTGCAAGTAGTCTCTAGAGTAGATACATGCCTTATACGCAAACAATAGACTTCTATTTTCATTTTTAAATTTTGTTTTGTTCTCGGCAAGTAGCCTCTTCTCGATTCGGCTCCAATTGTGGGAATTAACAAATAATCCCATTCACCACTGACCTGGCTGGTTTAAAATTGCTTGGTAACTAATTTGCACATAATATAGAGTACTTACATGGTTTATACGCTAACAATAAACTTTTATTTTGATCTTTATATATTATTTTGTTTTGTTCTCGGCAAGTAGTCTCTTCTCAGTTCGGCAAAGGATTAATGAATAACCCCTTCACCAGAGACTTGGTCGGTCTAAAGATGTTTTTTTCTAGCTTTTACATAAATAGAGTACCCATATACCAACAATTAATATTTATTTTTGCCTTTATTTATTATTTTAATTTGTTCTTGTTAAGTAGTCTCACCGGTAAAAAATACATTCATGTTCTGAATCAAACATGCCCAGAACTTGGCAGAAGTCTGCACACTTTTCAAAATCACTGGCCCTGAACATCTGCAGTGACAACTTTAGCTCTCCCAAAAGGTCAACATAATAAATTTAGGTGTACTATTCACTACTCGGCTTGTTTTATCAGAAATGAAGTGGTGCTACTAAATAACGAAAAACAAACGAACATAAACGAACACAAACGAAAAGAAGTAAAAAGTGGCACAATATAGGCTAATAAAAGGGCTAAATAGAGGGTGTGTGTACGGGTATGTTTTACTCATGTGTGAAATTGTATCCACTTTTGATGAGTATTTTGGTCATTAAGAGAATTTAAAATGTGTTGCATGGTGCAGAACTTGTGTTTGTTGATTAGTTGCAGTTGACCTGCCCTACTAAATAACGAAAACAAGAAACGACAGTGGATAATTAATTAGCTGTCAATATTGAATCAGATTAGCGCTTGCATAAATGGCTGGTTTGAAATTTTTGTCTCTTTTTATATTTTATATATTTATTATTATTATTATTTTTCAACTGGGAATGGATCAATTTTAATTTTTCTTTGTTGCCTATCTGCAATGTTGGATGTTTTATTGTTTGTCAAACATTTCTATTGATGTACAACATAGCTGTTTTGGGAAAAAGCGACACACTTCTGATTTTTACTTGCTTGTTTTTATAACAATAATGTAGGATCGTTTGAAGAAACCTCTTCATATTGGCTTGCACATTTGATAACCAGTTTCTTTTGAACAAAAGCTTGGTTGTTCTGACAATAATAATTTTCAAACCCATGTGCATACCCATCAGTATATCACATGGCTCATTTGCCCAACTTTTCAGTCACAGTAAATTAAACTTACTCAATATAATTAAACTGCAAGGAGTCAGTGAGGATTGCCTCGCTACTCATTGAGAACTTCAGCACTGAGTCTGTGAGGATTGCCTCCCAACTCTACGTGTGGGGAGTGGGCTCCGAAGAAAATCAACCCTCACCTCATCCTCAATCACACAACAGTCACAATAGCGCAGTTCTATTCTTTCTCTAATATTGCCTCGCTACTGATCAGGTATTCTAGGGTCAAGTCTGTGAGGACTGCCTTGCAACTCAGCGCGTCTGGAGCAGACTCCATAGAAACCCACCCCTCACCCCATCCATAGCACCAATCACACAACAGTCACAAAATACAAAAGCGGATACCTATCTTTCTCTCTACCTATAACTTTTCTAATTGATCATTCTCAAATTTTCTTGCAACACCCTTATCAAGAAGACACATGGAAATTGTTGACGAAGCGTAGAAGGAAATGGTACAACCTATCTTTCTGTTAACATACTCAGAAACCACCAAACACCAGGAAAGAATTGAAATTAGCTTGTTTAGCTAGGACAAGTGTAAATATAAATAAACATTTGAATAAAGATTTAACAGGATTTTTTTCCTTTTTGTAACCGTTATGGATAACATGCTGGGGCTCCTCCCAAACCAGCGACTGTTTGGGTTTCTTTTTCTTTTCTAAAAGAACCAACAAACTGCGGTTTTAGTATTACCATAAACATGCCCACGTCTGTAAGCAAACACAAAGCAAAATTCTTGTAGTTATGCACAATTCCTACCTAGTCATCTTCCAGTTCGAGGTTCTCGAAGATCTGCACCCACTACCCTACTACCAGTACGCACACTTAAATTAAATAAGATTATTGGTTCTCACTTCCGATTCTCATGGATTCGTAAGCAAATTAAGTTATAAAGCAAATAAAGTTATTCGGGTCGCAAGGGATGTAAATCCCACATCATCCCTGTGTGCCTTCAGCGCGCTAAAACTTTTCATTCATCAACTTTTCAGTCTGATCTTCAATCTGATTACTACAGAGTTTTCCCCATGGTATCCTTGAGGTGTATGTGGTGCTGACTGTCATGAGATCAAGGGTACAGGATGCAATTATGTGGGCAATGGTTCCACCCACAATGTCAAAGTATGACTGAAGTTGGAGACCTTGACTTTTTCGTAAAGTCTGACATGGAATTTTTATGCAGTTGTTGCCCGGAGATATTCGTGATTATAAAAGGACATAGCAGCCACTAGGTTCGCCCTCAAGCTTCGGGTGCGGTCATCTAACAGTGGTGTGAGATGGGGAGGGCCATGGTAACCCATCCTGTATAAACCCAGCCCCCTGAATTATTAACCGAGGAGTGTGGAAACGGAAAAAATGAAAATAAAAAGACAATTTTAAACCAGCCATGTTAAACTTGTGTTGACATGCCGGTCCAAAACCTGGGTAAATTGGTGATGGGAATTGTCATGCAAGTAGTAATAAATATATAAAATATAAAAGAGACAAAATTTCAAACCAGCCATTTATGCAAGCACTAATCCGATTCAATATTGACAGCTAATTAATTATCCACTGTCATTTCTTGTTTTCGTTATTTAGTAGGGCAGGTCAACTGCGACTAATTAACAAACACAAGTTCTGCGCCACGCAACACATTTCAAATCCTCTTAATTACAAAAATACCCATCAAAAGTGGATAATATTTCACACATTGAGTAAAACATACCCGTACAAACATCCTCTACCCCTTTAATACTTTTATTAGCCTATATTTTGCCATTTTGTACTTCTTTTCGTTTGTGTTCGTTTATGTTCGTTTGTTTTCGTTATTCAGTAGCACCTGAAATGAAGCACTGGTGCCTGGGCAGTTCTCTTCCAAGTGAGCAGCATTGGATAAACCTTGAGATAGTAGTTTATACTTGCATTTCAGTCATGTTATAGCCATAGATGTTGAAAGTGACCTTAAACAACAATAAATAAGAAATATTTGGTGCACCAATCGACTGAACGCTTCAGTCTAACAAATGTGCAAAGTGGACCACTCTGCCTCTGGGTCAAGATGTCCAGGCGGTACTGGGACGTTTTGGCCTTGAGACGTTTCGGCTTCCGAGACGTTTCGGCCTCGGGACGTTTCGGCCTGAGACGTTTTGGCCTGAGACGTTTCGGCATCCATATGTTGAGGTACCGGAGAAAGGAGAACATTTTTGAAGTGGGTCGAGGACACAAGAACACGTGATCAGGCACTCGCGAAATTGTGAGTGAAGAGAAAATGGAACAACGCAAAAAATTCTGAAGATTTTTTTTATTTATCCTCTTCAATGTATTTGTATTGGAAGTACAATTTTTCATATAAATAAACAGAAATACCAATGTAAAAAATAACAGAGAGAAATAAATACACAAATAGATAGACATCAAGCAGGATACATAATATATTACACGTATGTATTTACAATGTAAAAACCGGGACTAGATGAAGTGCACTTGTACTATTGTAATAACAATAAAATTTTTTGTTATATTTTATTTTTGTTGGCAATTCCGACACTTGAAATTATTACTCGGAGAAGAAGCACCAAGAAAAATGCCAAGTGTTGGAATTGTCAGTAAAAATAAAATATAACCAAATTTTATAGTGATTACCATGGAACCTATTTCGAGTGGTACGGCAGAAGTAGGTAGACACATGCAGTGTGCTTGTGTGGTCATATCGTGTTCACCGACAACTTATTTTAGTTGAAACTCTTTATTTACAGGTGGGGGGTCATATCATGTCAGGCGTACGTGTACAGTACCACTCAAAATAAGTTGCAGGGTAATCACAATAAAATTTGGTTATATTTTATTTTTGATGGCAATTCCGACACTTGATATTATTACTCGGAGAAGACGCTCCAAGTAAGAATGCCAAGTGTTGGAATTGTCAGCTGATTTTTACAAAAACATCCATTTTAGATTGCTCGTCACACCTTTTCCTGAGTAATTACTCTAAAAACAGTATAGAAGCATGATGAGATCAGGTCATTTCATCCCATGGTTGTTTCGTCCCATTTTAGTCGTTTCGTCCCATTTATTTTGGTTGTTTCATCCCATGTAGATTTTTCACTTTGGTCGTTTCGTCCCATGTGGATTTTTCACTTTGGACGTTTCATCCCATCCGAGATTGACGTGAAATCGCCTAGCTTCCCTAATTTAAAAACTTATCTTGTTCTGTAATAGTGTAATTGTTGTTTTTAAGGTTCTTTTTTGTTTGTGTGAATTTGTCGGTCAATCATACAAACCATTATGTATTTTGTTACTAATCTCAATGTGGACTCACAGTATTTTTTGTTTGTTTTCAATAATTTTGATAAGGATTGTAATTATATTTTTGTTGTTGTAAATGTTGTTAATTGTGTGAATTAGTCGGTCTGTCAAACACTTTTACTTGCTGGTTGTTGTAAGTACAGCCTTCTGTTGTGCGTGATTGATCAAGCCGGCTGTTTGTATAAACACCAGTGCGTCTCTTTGATATGTCTGTATGGGCATAATAGGACCGACTGCTCCCTTTCAAACCCAGGGGACTTGTTTTTATATGCTTGACTATATATTTTACAACATCCACCCATCAACATCCTCATAAGGCAGGACTTGAAATATAAAACGATATCAAGCGATCACCTCGACACAGAGGTGATTGCCGCCGAGATTGAACTAGACCACAAAAAGTTGCTGTAATCTCATATTACAATAAACCGAAAAAAAAACAGTTGACAGCAAAGTCTTTGAATTCATTGAGAAGAAATACAAATACCCGATTCGTCGTCGTTATATGTCTCGTTGTGACTTAACCCTTTAACAAATCGGTCAAAACTGCCCCAAAAATGAATGAGCCTGAAATGTCTTACATTTTCCCCAGTGTGGCCTGCAGGCCATGTCAAAGAATGTTGATGCACAAATGCAATAAATTCAAAGATTGCTGCTAACAGCAACAGTTTTTGATGGAAATGAAAAGAAAATCAATAGCTCCTATCTTTGTCACCCTGCATAAGCATACAAAGTTTCAAAACAACCTGATAATGAATGTGCCCTCGGAGGAAATTGAAGAAAATTGAAAGCTCCCATCTAGAGGTCTCGCCAAACAAGCATACCAGGTTTGAAAGCAATCCGATCATAAATGTGCCCTGTAGGGTGTGCCAAAGGGAAATATTGAGGTCTGACTAAACTAAGTTCTAAGAACGTTGGCACGGCAACATTTTTTGATGAAAATTGAAGAAAATCGATAGCTCCCATCTAGAGGTCACCCTAAACAAGCATGCCAGGTTTCAAAGCAATCTGATCATAAATGTGCCCTGTGGGGGTGTGCCAAAGGGAAATATTGAGGTCTGATTAAACTAAGTTCTAAGAACATTGGCCGTGGCAACATTTTTGACGGAAATGGAAGAAAATCGACAGCTCCCATCTAGAGGTCACCCTAAACAAGCATTCCAGGTTTTAAAGCAATCCAATCATAAATGTGCCCTGTAGTGTGTTAAAGGGAAATATTGGGGTCTGACTAAACTAAGTTCTAAGAACATTGGCCGCGGCAACATTTTTTGACGGAAATTGAAGAAAATCTATATCTCCAAACAAGCACACCAAGTTTCAAAGCGATCTGATCATAAATGCGACCTGTGAGGTGTGCCAAAGACAAATGTTACCGTACGTACTAATGTACGTAGTACATACGTACAACCGTATGTACGTATGTGCATACGCCGACGTACGAGAAGTGATGGCAATAGCTCAGCTTGTCTTTGTGAAGTTGAGCTAAAAATCAACCAAATTTCAGATTACCTAGCCAATCTCGGATGGTACGAAACATTCAAAGTGAAAAATCCACATGGGACGAAATGACCAAAGTGAAAAATCTACATGGGACGAAACGACCAAAATAAATGGGACAAAACGCCCAAAATGGGACAAAACGTCTTGGGACGAAACGTCCATGGGACGAAATGACTATAACCCAGCATGATAGGTTTGTCGCACACATAGCTCATTTGTATGTTATCACAACAATAACACTCCCACTCACCTTGTAAAAAAATATTTGGGGTCAGAAATGTGTAGACATGAAAGCTCCAGGAAGATTTCTGCTTCATTTCAAAATGTGGAAAATTTTAAGGGCCTATATAAGTAAAGAAATTTTATTTATTTTGAAAATTCTCACCTCGGATATTCCTTCAATTCAAATTAAATATACACAAAGTGTACAATAAAATGAAGGTTGGGATGCACAGAACACGAAACACATGTGTAATCAACTCATAGAGTCGACTGTAGGCACCACTGGTTCCTGGAAGTCTGCTGCCGTATTCGCACCAGAACTGATAATTTAATAATATTTCACGAAAGTTAAAAAATTTATAGTAATTTATATATTTTTTATACTTACCAATGACCCAGACTTAGCTGGTGCTAACTCCACAAAAACCAGGGCCAAACACAAATTTTGCCCCCCAATCCCCAAAATTTGCATCCAAAACAAAAAGAAATCATGTCCTAAAGGACCTCCATAGTACGACTCTACTGCGCATGCGCAGTGACGCAGTCGTCCCGAAATTGGCGCCAAATATCATTCTTACTGGCAGTGCCTGGTCAGCGCTATGTACTCAGCGGGGAGGCAAGAGTTCCCAACTCAGGGAGGGCCATCCCCATCTGGGTCATTGGTAAGTATAAAAAATATATAAATTACTATAAATTTTTTAACATTTTTATACTGTACCAATGACCCAGACTTAGCTGAATAGTAAACAGGCTGGAGGGCCTAGGACATAGAGGAAAATCCAATAAGCTCAATTATATAATAAAGAGGTAACCCCTTAAGGAGAAAAGGAGTATTAGGCTTTACATGTATCTTTCTTATTTAATATTAAATTAGAAAGATACACTACCCTTAATAATTGAGCACAATAACATTCATGTTCTCTATTAACATCCAGTATAACCCTTATACTAATTATTTTTAAAGCAAGCCAATAAATAAAGTAGTCCAGAGAATTGAGACTCTTTATAATCATTTAAAAGTGTCCGAGTATTGTATATTAAAGCCCGTTTGACACTTGACATATACAAATGCTTCACACCGAGCTACACTTTAAAAATAAGACATGGATGAAATTAAACATTAATATTACACTTTAAAACCATCCCGGAAGCGACTCAGAAATACTGTCTTGGAGGAGGCATTCCCTTGCTTTTCACTATAAAGCAGGTGACCTAAGGGAACACCCCCCCCCCCCCCCTTCCCCTTGCCCTGGGTCAAATAGCCCAGAGCGAAGAGGGCAGCCGGACGGAGTCACTGCCGGAACAGAAAGCCTGCATAACTATAGTTGCAACTGTTTAGTGGACGACATTCTGAGCAACAGATAACGGACCTAAACAATGCAGGTCTCCAGAAATGGACTCAATATTTCTGAGATAAAAATTAGTAAATGTGGAAGGCTGAGACCAATAAGCAGCCTTCATTAAATCTGTAATAGCAACACTATTAGCATAAGCCCAGGAAGTAGAAAGAGCTCTTACTTCATGAGCAGAAATCTTAAGCACAGACTGCTGAGAAGAAGATAAATCTTCATACGCAGTACGGATAGTTAACTGAATCCATCTAGCAATAGAATGGACTGAAATGTCCTTTCTATTAGGCATCAAAGACAGAAAGAAACGTTTCCGTCCCTTTCTGATGAACTGAGATCTCTGTTTATAGATACGTAGTGCTCTAACAGGACAGAGTAAAGGCCTACGCCCGTCTGAAGACGGAAGAGCCTTAATAACAATAGGTTCCGGATATTTATTAGGAGCCTGATTCTTAGCTAAAAAACCGACATTAGAAGTGAAGGTGATAGTGTTCCCAACACTACGATAATGAGAATCATCCACCGATAGTGCATGAAGCTCACTGACTCTTCTGGCAGAAGAGAAAGCTAAGAGAAAAGCTGTCTTATAAGATAAGAATTTGAAATCTACTGTCCCAAGAGGTTCAAATGGCTTTTCCTTCGATTTAAGGAGAACCCAAGCTAAATTCCACTTAGGAATTAATCTAAGAGTTCTGGGTCTATTTATCGAAAAGTTTCTAACCAATTTCGATAAAGAGACATTAGATCCAATTTGTAAACTATCATGATGTGCATAGGTATCAGATAACATAGATCTATAACCCTTTATAGTAACAGGCTGCAGTTTGATTTCGTCAAACAAGTATACTAGAAAGTTTGCAATGTCTGGTATAGAGGGATCAAATATATCTACAGAATGATCCCTACACCAACGACGAAAAACCTTCCACTTAGCCGCATAGTTTAGCGAAGAGGAGGTCCTCCTACAGTTAGAAATCGCGTCCACTGCTCGTCCTGTAAAGTGCTTGCCATGCAAGAAGGACCGCACAACGGAAAAACGTGAAGGTTGAGACCTTGCGGGTTGTGATGGAGTTGGCGCGATTTCCCCTGCGAAAGAAGATCCTCTCGTGGAGGAAGCTTCCGCGGTAGGTCCCACAACAGACACCTGAGTAGATTTATCCACGGTCTCTGTGGCGACAGAGATGCTACCAACAGAATCTTGCATTGAGATTGTTTTATCTTTAGCAATACTTGTTGAATTAACGGCGCTGGAGGATACGCATATCCTATCATTCCGTCCCAAGGGATCGACAGAGCGTCTACTGCAAATGCTCTTGGATCCGGACACGGGGACACATACGTCTGCAACTGATTGTTGAGATGTGTCGCAAATAAGTCTATCATTGGCCGTTCCCATTGGTAGCAAATCTGATTGAATACTTGTTTGTTGAGAGTCCACTCCGACGGCAACAAGCGACCCTTTCGTGAAAGGGAGTCTGCTAGCACATTCAGACAACCCGGTATGTGACGGACCGAAAGAAGAACGTGATGTTCCAACGCAAACAGAAGGATTCTTTCCGTTAGATTGAACAACGGAACTGAATGAGTGCCTCCCTGATTCCGTATATACGCCACTACTGTCGTATTGTCGGATAGGATTTGGACATGAGCATCGTGAATAATGTCCATCCAGTGACGTAACGCAAGCCAAATTGACATCATTTCCTTGATGTTTATGTGCTTGCACAGGAATTGCGGATCCCAAAGACCCTGACATCTCGAATCCGTTGGGATTAATGATGCACCCCAACCTGTTTGACTGGCATCCGTCATAATGGTAAAACTCGGATCCGGCAACTGCAGCGGAACTCCTTGAGTTAACCACTGAATGTTTGCCCAAGTCTGAATCTCTTGTTTCACTTGATCTGACAAGAGAACGTCTACATCGAGCGAATGAATTTTCACACTCCAATTCTGAGTCAGGAAAATTTGAAGAGGCCGTGTGCGTAGCCGTCCCATCGGAATGAGATCCGCGGCGGCTCCGCACAGACCTATCAGTCTCATAAATTCTCTCGCCGTGACTTTGTCTGCATTCAGACAATAGCGAGCGTAACAACTGACTAATTTCGCTCTGGTTAACGGCAGACGAACGAGATTGTTGTGCGTCTCGAAGCTCATTCCCAGATGAGTGAATGACTTGGACGGCACCAGATCCGACTTCTCCTCGTTTACTATGAAACCGAGACGTCGGAGCAATAGAAGAAGATTCTGAACATCGTTCTGAAGCGTTAACTCGTTGCCGTACCTCTGAAGAATGTCGTCCAGGTAGGCCGACGTTACCGCAGACGAATGAGCTCGGAAGTAGATCATTACCGAGTTCATTACCCGAGTGAAAGCCCAGGGTGCTAGATTCAATCCGAAGCACATGGCCCGGAACTGATACACCACTCCTAGGACTGCGAAGCGTAGATACTTTCGGAATGTCGGATGTACCATGACGTGAAAGTACGCATCTTTGAGATCTATGCTCGTTGCATAATCGTTCACTCGAATACTCGCTCTGACCGATCGAATCGTCTCCATATAAAACTTCGGAGCGACGATCAGCTTGTTTATCCAGCTCAAATCTATGACTGGACGGAACGAGCCGTCTGGTTTCGGAACCAGAAACAGATGGCTGTAGAATCCCAGCGATTCCTGGTTTTCTACGACCTCTACCGCGTTCTTCATTAAAAGAGACTGCACCTCTGATACCAGAGCGTCTCTTTTCTGAGGATTTGACGGAAGATGAGTCCACTTTGGACTTCGAGTTAATGGAGGCTTTCGTTTGAAGGATATCTTTAGACCTTCCGAAGTCACTCCTCTCACCCACGGGTCGTCCGTAATCGACGCCCACTCTTGAGAAAAACTCGACAACCTTCCGCCAACCGGAACGCGATAGAGGTTTAAGCCATCACCTCCTGGATCTGCGAGGCCTGCGGTAGGAGAAACCACGTCTTCCACGACCCGCACCTCGCCTCGTCGACCTCGGGGCGTCCGACCGATTGTCCCGGCCTGAAGGACGTCCCGAACGAGAGTCGCTATCCTGACGGTCTCTCGAATAAGAGCCAGAGGACGCACCGGAACCTCTATAGGAACCTCTCTTGGGCGTATAAGACCCAGAAGTGCCCGCCTTATTCGTGTCTGCTGTATCCGACCTTTTAGGAGCGGATCTGAACAACAAAGAATCACTAGCTTTCTTTTTAATATTATCATAAATAGCGGGAAGCTTGCCGTCAAAGAGAAGATCTCCTGAGACCGAAGCGACTCTAAGAGAGTTCTTCACCTTAGAATCCACTAGTGTGGATGTAGCCAGGGCTGCGTCACGTCTAACCAACTCCAGATTTGCCACTGAAAGGGCGGAGTTACACGTGGAATAAGCTACTGCCCTTGAAAGAAGTCTTAAAGAGGATTGTATATCCTGAAACTCTTCCCCTTGAAGGCGCAGTGATAACGCCTTAGTAAGGTGATCTGCGTAAGATAAGGCATCTAAATTGGCTCTGTTAGACGCAATAGCTGTTTCCAACACTGCGGTTGGAATAGAAGCTGACGACGGTAATGATAGCTCTAAGTCTTCCGCCTCGTCGTCCATACGCAGAGGAACTCTCGGTATACCCTGACCTGCCGTGTCGAATTTATTCCTTGCATTAATGAAAGGCAGGTTGAGAGTATTTGCGGACAAGAAACCTGCTTTCCCCGTCCTGGAAGCAAGTTTAAAAATAGCGTCGTTCAATAATTCAAAGGTTCTTGCAACATTATTGGACTGCGACGGAAACTCGGGAGCGATGTCCCTGAACCGCTCAAAAAATTCAGAGTCCAATGACGCTATAATTCTCCTGTCCGGAAGCGCAGCAGTCTGGCCCGACGGAACAACTTGAGGAAGAAAGTGCCGGATGAAGTCCACGGCAGCTTTATGTTGTTCCGAAAGGGATAGCTCCAATTCATCCGTATCCCTTTCACCATCCGGTCGGACCTCCCGATGTTCCCGGTCGTCCGCCACCGATGCTTCGGCGGAGCGTACCGACCCAGCGCCGTCGGATAATTCTCGATCCGACACCGTTTCTGTCGGCTGCTGGGTTGCTGCGATAAGCTGTGCTATCTGCACTAGAATGTCCGACGTCGAGACCTGCGGAGGAGCGGTCTTTCGCTGCTTCGCCGAGGGCAGCTCCGCATCAGATGGCTCCCGCATACTTTTCCTATGCGAACGTCCGGAGTCCATCGGTCTCGAATCCCTGGCTGCCGGATGGTGTGACCTGGTCGCCGAAGAATCCTTCATCGGCGAAGCTGGCAAAATATCGGAGGTCACGCAGCCAAGGTGCGGTCGTGTGCGCCGACGAGAAGAGGAAGCCTTAACAGTCTCTGCGGACTGCTTATACAACGGAGCGTCCCGAGCGACGGACGTATGCTCCGCTAAAGACACATTTTGTACCACAACATCTGGTCCCAGATGTTGTTGTACGAGAGAGGGGCCTCTCTCGCTCGCGGCCCGGCTGGACCTGGACGAGCTAGGAACCGGACTAAAAGGCTTCCTCCGTTCTCGTTCACTATCCGCCGTCACTGGGTGTGCATCTATTATTTTTATAGTGCTCGCATCACCCAAAATTTCCTCTTGGACCGCATCGGACGAACCCGGCTGCCGAACCATTCGGTGAATGGACGCTACACCGGGCGAGCTAGCGGACGACATTTGTCTAATCTCCATGAGCACTTTTGCCGCTAGCTCTGAATTTATTTGTGACGACGGACGCACACTTGAAGAAGATAACATGGAAACATCACCCTGTTCTGGTTCCTCTGAAATAGAAACTGAGAGAGTAGAGTGACCTTGTGGAGAAAGAGCCGGCATCGCTCTTTCTCCAGAAACAACATATCGTGACACACGTTTCCAATGTTTCTCATCCCAATGTTCACATATAGGACAGGGATTAATGCGAGAACACTGACTACAATTAATACAATGATCATGAAAGTCAGAGGAAGATTTCTTCCTATTACAATTTGAACAAAGTCCCTTCATTGTGAAAGAACAACAATAAGTCCTAGTTACTCGCAAAAACCCCTGACACAAAGATACATAATAACATGATCCATTAATAAATGAAAAAACAATTGCAAAAACAAAATAATTTTGAAAAAATATTTTTTCAGAGAAGCCCAAGTTGCTGAAAAGTAACGTTGAGCCCCGATGGATCCGATGGCAAAGTGTGGTCAAAAATTTTAAAATTATATAAAATAATTAATGAGACACTTTCGGATAATATAAATGTATCTTATAATGAGATAAACTACCACAAAGGCAAACAGCCCCCCTCAAAAAAGGCTGTTGCCAATGAAAACAAACAGTGTAAACACACTAGAAAACATGACTCCAGGCACTGAAAAAACTGGCCCGGAATCAGTCATCAATTACACACTATCTGATGCAAAACAGAGACTCCCAGGGGAGAATCTGTAGAACATCAGATGGAAGACGCAGAACACAAACGTTATACACCCATGGGTGAAAACGTAACTATGGGGAAAATAACAGAAAACATTCTGTAAACAAGCAACTCTCCCAGGGAATTTTAGAAATGAAACTTCTCAAAAATATGCCAAAAGCATGGGAGAATTGCAAGGGGGGACTTTAGAAGGCTAGGGGAGAGGAAACACTGAATAAGCAGTGCAACAATTAGCAAGAATGACAACAAGAGGCCCATGCCTCGAAAATAGGCAACTTAACATAATTTCAACAAAAAATTTTAAGTACAGCCCTGATTATTTTTTGCCACTTCTTTTTTCCTCTCCTCCTTCTATCCTCCTTAGAATCACATTTTCTCCAAAAATTACGTGTCTGGCATCCTTTAAACTGAGATTTACAAGCACAAAGATCAGTGAGATGTTGACTGATGAAGGGCCAAACAGAGAATGATATTTGGCGCCAATTTCGGGACGACTGCGTCACTGCGCATGCGCAGTTGAGTCGTACTATGGAGGTCCTTTAGGACATGATTTCTTTTTGTTTTGGATGCAAATTTTGGGGATTGGGGGGCAAAATTTGTGTTTGGCCCTGGTTTTTGTGGAGTTAGCACCAGCTAAGTCTGGGTCATTGGTACAGTATAAAAATACAACTTGTGGTCAAATGTGCTTTACATATCCAAGAACAAAGCTAGGGGGTAAAAATTCTTCAAAACAAGGCGACAGAGCTGCATTGGGGAAAATTCCAAAGACTTTGCTTTTGTTTACGTATGAGTATACTTTCGATTTCCGGTCGACGTCATCGGACAGAAAAAGCATGTAAAAACAATGCCGTCTAAAATCAAATAATGAAAAAGATCGCCTTCATACAGTATACTGTTACCAGATAGAGCTTGCACAGTTGCCATATTCAGTGCAAGGTATAATGATACCTGTTGAAATTTCTTAGAATTACGATTTTGTTTTTCAATGGAAATTCGTGGTAACGAGTGATTTGCGCGGAAACCATCTTCAATAAAAAATGCAGACAGTGTTGTCCTTTTCCAAAATGCAGTCCTATCGCTGTATTCGAAAGTCTTTTGAATGCCTAGCTTTGTTCTTGGATATATGAAGCACATTTGGCCACAAGTTGTTCTGATGAAATATTATTTCAAGAAGAAAAAACTTGGATCCACCAGCAACTCTCAACATCATTACTAAATCCAAGATTATCCTCATCGAAAAGGAGGCCTATTCATTTTACAAAGAAACAAATAGAAAAACAAGTCACCCTACTACTGATTATACTCTTGTCAGGAGATATAGAGTTGAACCCAGGACCAAAAACCAATAACATATTCCCATGTGGGCTCTGCGAAATACCCGTAACTTGGTCAAACGAAGGCGTATGTTGTGATGAATGCAGCTTATGGCATCACAGATCATGCATAGAATTATGCTCGGCAGACTTTGAACAGCTGCAGAACTCGAATGTGCAGTGGCTATGCTGCAAGTGCAATTATGCCAATGTGACGTCATTCACGTTCCACACATATGAACTGACAACATCGAACTACTATGATCCACTGGAACCTACTAACATCTCATTGAGTTCGATAACATCTAACTCAGCGTTCAGTCCATTGAAAACCAGCAGCCCAATCCAACAAAACAGTCACAGAAACAACCAACCCAAAAAACACGGATGGTGAGCGATTCAACCAACTCAAAAATATTCGACATACCCGAGAAAAAGAACTTGCGCATCCTCACAGTAAATTGTAGAAGTATAAGAGAGAAAACTTCAGAATTTAAAGCAACTCTCCAATATACAAAACCTGACATAGTATGTGGCTGCGAATCTTGGCTAAGGGGAGTTAAACCTGGAAAACCACCAACCAAAACAGCTATAAAATCAAGCGAAATCTTCCCGGAAAACTACACAGTATATCGCAATGATAGAAATTCTACAGGGGGAGGAGTCTTCATCCTGGTAAATAATGAAATCTCATCGTGTGAACAAACAGACCTAGTGACAGATTGTGAGATAAACTGGGTGAAGATAAAACTAAAGAATCAAAAAGACTTACTAATAGGAGCCTTCTACATGCCGCACAGAAACAGCAAAGATGCATCACAACTAGAAGCCTCACTCAATCTTGTCAGCAAAACAAAATCTAACAACACCATACTTGCAGGAGACTTCAACTGTCCAGACATAATTTGGGACACCCTGTCACTGAAGAACAATGCATCTGATAAAGAAATCCAACTCTCCATAATGGACATAACAACTATAATCCCAGCTTACTCAAATCCACGAGGAACCGACGAGAGAAAACAACCTACTCGACCTGGTATTCACATCAAACCCAACATTGGTAAAATCGTCTGTAAACATCCCCGGCATATCTGATCATGCGATAATAATTAGCGATATGGACCTAAAACCATCATACCAAAAAAGCAAACCAAGAAAATGTTTTAGCTGGAAAAAAGCTGATAGTGAACAACTGGCCTCTGAACTCCAACTGCTGTCAAAGACAATCACCGATAAGTATAACAAAGGCACAAACATTCAAGAACTTTGGGACACATTCAAAACAGAACTCTCTAATAGTATCGAGAAAAACGTACCTTCACGACAAGTGAACTCAAACAACAACATACCATGGATAAACAACAAAATAAAAAAACTCCTCCGGAAAAAACAAAGACTATCCAAGAGAGCAAAGAAAAATAACAACTGGAAAAATTATAAAGAACACCAGAAACTTTGTAAAAACAGCATAAAGAAAGCAGAGTGGAATTATATCAACTCCTCAATCCTCGAAGGACTTGAAAACAAAAACACTAAACCATTCTGGAAATACGTGAAATCGAGGAAACAGGACAATATTGGAGTCGCACCACTCAAGGCAAGGGGAAAACTAATCAGCGACAGTAAAACCAAGGCTGAACTGCTAGTACAACAATTCCAGTCCGTGTTCACCAAAGAAAAAGCCACTGAAATACCAAAAACCCCAAAATTTGTTCAAGAAAACATTGCAAACATTAAAATCGACATCAACGACACAGAAACACTCTTAAGAAAACTGAACAAATCAAAAGCTTCGGGCCCAGATAACATCCCAAACACAGTTCTGAAAGAATATTCAAAACAACTGGCACCAGGCATCGCCGCTATATTCCAACTATCACTAGACACTGGCACACTACCATCTGATTGGCTGACAGCAAACATCTCAAGTATTTATAAAAAAGGAGACAAACACCTACCCGAAAACTATCGTCCAGTATCACTCACATCTGTGCTATGTAAGCTACTAGAACATATCATCTGTAGACACATGTTGGAACATTTCGAAAAACATAAAGTATTGACAAACCTGAACCATGGATTCAGATCAGGCTACTCATGTGAAACCCAACTGCTAACAACTACACATGACCTACTGAAATCCTTCGACGCCGGGAAACAGATTGACATCGCCATATTAGACTTCTCAAAGGCGGTTGACACAGTGCCGCATCAAAAATTACTCCACAAACTGGACAGATACGGAATAAGGGGAAACATCCATAAATGGCTTGAAAATTTCCTAACCACCAGAACCATGAAAGTAGTTCTTGACGGGGAATCATCAACAGAAGTGACTGTTGACTCGGGAGTACCACAGGGAACCGTTCTGGGCCCACTACTATTCTTATGTCACATCAATGACCTCCCAGACACTGTGAGCTCAACTGTACGACTCTTCGCAGACGACTGCCTGTTGTATAGAGAAATTAACACCTTCGAAGACCACTCCAAACTGCAGAAAGACCTATGCAACTTGGAAAACTGGGCCGAAGACTGGGGCATGAGATTTAATGCATCAAAGTGCTACATCCTATCAATACAAAAGACAAGTCAATCATTCTATACCCTAAACAACCAAATCCTGCAAGAAGTACAATCCAATCTGTACCTAGGCTTACAAATATCCAATGACCTAAAATGGGGAACACACATCGGAAATGTAGCAAAGAAAGCAAACTCCACCCTTCGCTTCCTCAGAAGAAATTTAAAATATTGCCCCATGGAATGCAAGAAACTCTCATATATAGCCCTCGTACGCTCCATCCTCGAATACGGGGCCATTATATGGGATCCTTATACAAAAAATAACATCAACAAACTAGAAAAAATCCAAAGACTTGCAGCCCGATTCATAGTAAATGACTACAGATGGAAAGAAGAAGGTAGCGTAACAACACTTCTGAAAGATCTACAACTACCACCACTCGAAGCCCGAAGGAAACAACAATGACTGACATTCCTATACAAAGTGGTTGAGGGGCTGGTACCAGCTCTTCCTATAGGTGACTATCTGACCCCAAACAAACGCACAAGGTTTGTCAGAGCAAAACAGTATCAAGGCTATACAAGCCACAACACAATAGACACCCTAGTGCGAAATAACACCAGAACTTTCCAGATACCCAAAAGTACAACTCAGCAGTATAAACATTCCTACTTCGTGAGAACAACCATCGACTGGAATAAGCTCAGTAACACAGAAGTGCACGCAGCCACAACAGACCAATTCAAAGCTGCATTAGAAAAACAAACACCAGGGCTCGATTTAACTGGATTAGCATAGCACTTTGCTCTCCAATTTCTGAATTTTGCTATTCAAGATTTATTAGTTTCAAGTGCTTTTGGATCAACTGCTAATCAATTTTCCAGGGTGAATAGTAAATTGCTATTCAAAATTTTCAGATTAAATCAAGCCCTGAACACCATAGCGCACTCCCCTCCATCGTATAAAAGCCAATAGGATTCTACGACGTAACAAATACAGATACAGATACAGATTTTATTATCAGTTCTGGTGCGAATATGGTAGCAGACTTCCAGGAACCAGTGGTGCCTACAGTCGACTCTATGAGTTGATTACATATGTGTTTCGTGTTCTATACATCCCAACCTTCATTTTGATGTATAATTTGTGTATATTTAATCTGAATTTAAGGAATATGAGAGGTGAGAATTTCAAAATAAACAAAATTCCATTACTTATATAGCCTATAGGCCCTTAAGTGAATTCGGAGTCTAGTTTCAAAATATTGGATATTTTTTGTGAGTCCTGCCCATATCGGAAAAGTTCTTCATTCTCATAAATTCAAATAATACCCTAATTTTCATCAAAATATTACCAAAAACCTAAGACGTTTCGGCCCGATTCTCGAGACGTTTTGGCCCGATTGGAGGCCGAAACGTCTCGGGCCGAAACGTCCCAAGGCCGAAACGTCACAGAACTGTCCAGGCGCCGAGACTGAAACGGATACTCAATGACACTGCTGAAACGTCACCAAGCCAGATCTACAGTAGAAATAACACAAATTCGCATTGCAGTGCCGAAATTGTTGTAATTGGCATTTTACCTGTTTCCCAATCAAAGATCTGAACTTCTTCTTTATATCCATAACATATCCTTTTTAAGGAGCAATAATTTATTTTTTACAGATCTGTGACATCACGTATATACATACAATTATCTCCCTTGGACGAAGAAAAGTATCTGCTGCAGCATGGGATTAATAATTACCATCTCTTTAGAACGTTTAGCACTTACATTAGCCCTTGGCAAGATGTCGAATCCTGTTATTACAGATAACTATACAGAAGTACAATACCTCTATTGTTCATGTAAATTATATTTCCTACATGTAATTACCTGTCATTTTTTAATTTTTCAATAAATATTGTTTAAACTAAAGTTTAGCACTTGAAATGGGTTCCTATTAACACCAAGAAGAACCAAGAAGTAAAAAAAATAAAGATACAATACCTTTTAGAATGCTTTATTTACTTACTAATGGTGTGTTCTGAACTATATAATTCACATTTAACGACATTTTATGTTTAAAAGTCCCGAAATACCGTATGTAACGTGCGTGATCCAGAAAATTACTTCTTGGTCTCTAGTAGGTTACCGCTGCAGCCTGGTTTACTTATTGGTGTTTAGTAGGTTAATTAAGCGGCTTGGTGTCTGACCTGGTTGTCAATAGAAATTCCCCTCTGTTTTCAACTGGACCGACAGAAATTAAGAGGGTTTTTTTAAAGTAAAAACGCTTCTCTACTCTTGTCCGGACTTGGAACCGACAGACAATGTCTCGCAGCATTAGAGTTTTTTGTTGCAACCATGTTTTTTGTGAAACATGTTTGGTTGCGTTCTTGCAGTGTCTGTGATTACTGCTTATAATTTGTTTTTCTTTTGTTGCTTTATTGCAGTGTCTAGGACGACTGCTTATTTATTTATATATTTATTTATTTATTTATTTATTTATTTATTTATTTATTTACAACATCTCTGGTTGCTTTCTTGATGAATGAATGGACAGTTTCAGCACGACGAATGTGCACACAGACGATGCGGGACTTGAAATCCTTTGCGAACCGAATACAACTTTATTAATTTTTCTTTAATTTCCGCTCTGTGTTTCATTTAGGATATTTACTGGGTAACGGGGGTCGAGTAATGCCGCAGCACTAGAAGCTTGATGGTTGAGATTCTCACCGGAGAACAGCGACAAATCAGTGGCCGACCAAAGTGTTATTATTATTAGATTTCTTAATGAATAGCGAGGCAATCCTCACTGACTCCTCTCCTCCAAATCCACTCTCAAAGTTTCAGCGCGCCGCAGGTGCCCAGGGACGATGTGGAATTTGAAATCCCTTGCGACCTGAATAACATTATTTGCTTATAAACCCATGAGCGTCGGAAGCGAGTGCCAATAATCTGTGCTTTCTTTCTGTGGCCTGCCTCATATTCATAAAAAAAACCCGAACCTTTAGAAGTTGTTTATTTTAACTACGTTGTTATTTCTAGAATGACAGGTTATGACAAAACATAGCCACAACTACCCTGGATACGGAATTGCAGGTGTGAAACAAACTGATAAGCCAATTACTGTTCAATAACACTGTCAATGATAAACCAAGCTGCAGTGCTGACCTACTGAAGATCAAGAAGTTATTTTCTGGATCGCGCGTTACATGTTAGGCGGTATTTCGGACCCTTTATACGTCAAATGTCATTAAATGTGGATTATATAGTTCAGTACACCCCCAGGTAAGTGAACAAAGCATGTAAAATTGTATAGTATCTCTACTTTTTTACTTGTTGGTTCATCCTGGGTCTTCTTGGTGTTTAGTAGAACCGCTTGAAATGCCTTTCAATCAAAGCAGCTATCAGAAAGATCGGTCACCGATAATTTTGGACTAATCGATTTCTCGATAGAATGAATCGATCGCCTCCAATTTCACTCAACTCAGTCGCCAAAATATATATTTCAAATGATGATGTTCTGGGTGTTTTTGTCTGACTTGGACTGAAATTAGATTTAATTTGAGAACTGGGACGCTGACTCGGATTCATGGTCGAAATACCAGTTTGGGCTCTTTTCTTCGCTGATACGGAAATGCTTTTCCTGACAAATGTCGATCATATATATATTCAAGCCCAGAATACTTAAAACTGGACTGAAACGCACCGAAACGGGCCTCCAGTCTATCGATCTGGGCGTCGAAAAGACTGGAACGGGTCTGTGTGCGCTTGACGAACCCCCCCCCCCCCCCACACACACACACACACACACACACACACACACACTAATCTTGAAATTTTAGATCCTAGGATTTCAATACCACTAAATTCCAGACCCACCCCTGATAATCATCATAATTCCATCGCGATACTGAGAAACTCCTGCTAAATAATAACCCATGGGAGTCGGGTTCAAGTTAATTTTCTGACCGTTTCACAGTTCATGGGATAAAGGTTCGACGTGTTTCAGCTTTTAATTTTCACCTGTGTGAAATAAAATTTTACGGCAGATTTTGAGAAAAGGTTCCTGACCCTTATATACCGGATGCATTTCGAGGCGGTTCTGACCAGTGTTCAGTTCATTCCTAATATCTTAAGTGAGGAATGAGGAAACATGATGTGACACATAATCAGTACTGTGGATAGGAAAGTGGGTATGATGATGGACGCACAAGCTTCACGGCAAAAAGACCTTATCGCCCGTTTTAGTCTTTTGGGTGCATGTTTCGGTAGCTTAGTCGCCCATTTCAGTCGCGTTTTAGTCCTTTATGGTAGTAGGACCCTCTTGTCGCCCGTTTCAGTCTTTTGGGTGCACGTTTCGGTAGATTACTCTCCCGTTTCGGTCAGGTTTCGGTAATTCAACGCACCGAAGGAAAACAGAGGTGGGGATGGGGTGGAAGAGGTATGCGGTGAGTGTTATAAGTAAATAAATAGATTTAAGCAGTCTGTGCATGGTTTCAATGCCATATTTGAGAATTACGGGTGCTAAAGTAATAGCGTTCGCTGAACTCCCCCCCCCCCCCCCCGGTATTCAGTGGGTAGCTTGGTAATTAGTATTTACAGCGGCTGCACCTCAGTAAGCGACAGGGTGAATTGTTAATCACATTGTGACTTGTTAATTAGTTCTCTTTTTGGCAGCCGGCAATTGTCTTCTTTGTTATGACAGTAAAATTGTTACGGACAAATATCTTGACATCAGGAATTGTATTTTCGGAAGTGGTGATTTTTCACGTAAGACAAGAGACGTGGTCAGCACTCACGGCTGACCCAAGGGACCGACCAATTAAAAGGTTACTGACTAACCTTTCCGACAATTCTAAAAATTAAACTTCGACTGACGGACGTTTGACTATACATAAAACGGCAGCAATTGCAAAATTCTGGTCAGATAAAGATGGGGGAAACCTCGAAAACAAAAAAGTGTCAACAAAAAACAAGGCTAAATTAAGGCCGTTTGACAGTGAGCCGAAACAGTTAAAAATATACTGTATGTATACATATACTATATACAAGGGGTAATACTTTTTGCCGGTAAAAAGGACGGTATCCGGTAAAAAGGACGGTCAGTGTATAAAGCTATGTTTTAAAGTACTAAATGTACCTCTGAATGTGTGAAAAGTGATTATTTAAGGAAGCTTACGCAATAATAAATATATAGAAGGAAGATTAAGTATTGTTTCTTTTAATGTAAACTATTTTCAAGACAAAATAGATCTTTTCGCCATCGACACGCCATTTTGTGCAAGGAAAACAACGAATTCGCTGAGGTGCACGACGGGGTGAATATTATCATACTTGCTCGACGGAGGAGTAGATAATTTTAGATGTTTCTGTTCACTACGAGGGGATTTAACAGAAAGTTTTTTTGGAGAGAAACCATTTATAATTTGAAAATAGTCTACAATAAAACAAACAATACTTAATCTTCGTTTTATGTTGCGCACGCTTCATTAAATTGTCACTTCACACTTTCAGAGGTACATTTAGTACTTTAAAACAGTTTTTTATACGCTTACCGTCCTTTTTACCGGCAAAAAGTTGTGTTCAAGCTTTTTGTTTTTAAACGGGAGCTCATATTTTATTTTCAGTTAGCGTTTCGCCAAACACATGCCGAGGTGATAATAAATATTAAAACAACCATACATCAGTGGATACTAGTTCTAGATTCCTGTAAGTCCCACCCATGTGATACCCACTTGAGCCTATTAAAACTGGGGCCCTTGTGCTCACTCCGCTAATCCCTATGTGTGAGCTCACAGTGGTGGGCCCGGAGGTGTGGGGGGTGAGGGGGGCTGAGGGGCCCTAAATGCAAAGTGTTACTTACTGTTTTTAACCCCTACGTTTCCTCAGGAGGCACCAGAATCGATCTCAGATATTCAGAATTTGAAGATAAAAAATGTCCGGGAAAGGGTCCACAACCGTGGGAGGGAATACGCCCAATTCCATAGTTCAAGCCATTGAAATATGCCAGCGTTATGTCGATCTTGTCCCCCCCCCCCCCTCCATTTCGAAAATATGGGAAATGGATTATATATCTAGCGGGGGCGTAGCCAGGATTCTGTAATGGGGGGGGGGGGTCATGATATTTGGAAGGTCGTTGTGAGGTCCCCCCAGGCCTAACTAGGGCTACACCTCCCCAGAAACAAATTATCGTAAACAATTCATTAGTTATTAATTCCAATCGCCCGCTATACACATTAGATTAGTGTCTATCATACACAATATGTATAATGGGCGACTGGAATTAACATGCAATAGATTTGGAATGCTTCCAGTTATGTGATGCCCAATCTTGGAGTATAAGTTTAAGATAACCTGTGCTTACTGGGTAAAAAACAATAAGTGACAGTTTGCATTGAGGAGCCCCACCTCTACCAGGCCCCACCACTGGGAAGAAGGTTAAGTTGCTAGACTCTGGGGGAGATCGATCCTTGTGCCTCCTGAAGAAAGGTAGGGGTTAAAAACAGCATGTGACAGTTTGCATTGGGGGGGGGGGGGGGGGGCAAACCCCACAACGACCTTCTAAATATCATGATTGCCTTCCCGCCCCTCAAATGGCTACCGCCCCCTCCCCCATTATAAAATCCTGGCTACGCCCCTACTAGATAAAAAAATCCATTTCATATTTTCGAAATGGGGGGGGGGGGGGGGGAGACTAAATCGATATAACGCTTGAACTATGGAATTGTGCGTATTCCCTCCCACGATTATGAGCCCTTCCCAGGATATTTTTTTTCTTCAAATTCTGAATCTTTGAGATCGATTCTGGTGCCTCCTGAGGAAACGTGGGGGTTAAAAACAGTTAAGTATGGTTTGCATTTGGGGGCCCTCAGCAACCCCCCCCCCCCCCCCCCCGGGCCCACCACATGTGTTGTTGGTTTTAATATTTATTATCACCTCGGCATGTGCTTGGCGAAAATAAGTTATGAACCCCCGTTTAAAAAAATAGCTTGAACACAACTTTTTGCTGGTAAAAAGGACGGTAAGTGTATAAAAACTATGTTTTAAAGTACTAAATGTACAGCTGAATGTACAAAAAATTGACAATTTAAAGAAGCGAACACAATAATACATATATATAACGAAGATTAAGTATTGTTTATTTTATTGCAGACTATTTCAAATTATAAATGGTTTCTCTTCCAAAACCTTTCTGTTAAATCCCCTCGTAGTGAACAGAAACATCTAAATGTTACGCACACGAATTAGTTACACCTCCATCGAGCAAGTATGATAATATTCACCCCGTCGTGCACCTCAGCGAATTCGTTGTTTTCCTTACACAAAATGGCGTGTCGATCAGCGTCGATGGCGAAATGATCTATTTTGTCTTGAAAATAGTCTACAATCAAACAAACAATACTTAATCTTCCTTCTATATATTTATTATTGCGTAAGCTTCCTTAAATAATCACTTTTCACACATTCAGAGGTACATTTAGTTCTTTAAAACGTAGTTTTTATACACTTACCGTCCTTTTTACCGGATACCGTTCTTTTTACCGGCAAAAAGTATTACCCAATACAAGCCGTAGCTTTGGGCGTATCGTGCACAGCCGAGCGATACTTATCACAGTACGCCATAGAAGCCTAACAACGACATAAGGCCAATAATAGCAAAACAATAAACAAAAAAATAAAAAAATAAAATAAAAAAACAAAACAAAAAAACTTTAGAGCTGCCAGAACTGAAAAGTTCTGTCGGCCTAAAGCCCGGATAAAAGCTGATGGGAGTTATATTTTTATCAAATATTACAGTAATCTGCATTGAGATTCCCAATTTGCACTTACGCGCTTCATTCACACACCGGGGTAGCCCATTAATTACCAAGCTACCTACAAAATTCAGAGGGGCAGTTTTCGGCGACGGCTCGGTCTATATATCTTGCATTTATCAACGGTTATATCACATATATTGCTTCAAAGGACTAAATTATATGTCTGCACATATATTTAAACCCATTAAACGACCCTTACTTACATATTTTTCTTCACTTCGATATCCCTCGGTGTTTAGAAGGACCCCTATTGTAGAAAAGATATAGACAATAAACATATAGTGTGTTTTTATATCTGTGTTATACAACGAGTTGAAATATGGTTTATTTTTTCGAGGCTTCGCCGAGAAAAAATAAACCATATTTCAACGAGTTGTATAACACAGATATAAAAACACACTATATGTTTATTGTTTTTATCTGATAACAAACAGACACCCGTCTCGTGCGTCTACCCGACTTATATATGCTTCCCACGGGCTTCCAAAGAAAACCAGTCTACGAGACAAAAGAAATAGGACAAGACGCATAGAGTTGTGTCCCTTACATTACAAAATCGATGACGGCGATTGTAAAGTGCGATTGCACTTCTTGCATCATGTAACTGCGCTGGAACAAAATAAATTTCAACTATTTTATTAACAGTAACAAAACGGTGTTTCAGTAGAGTTATTCTTTTTTTGACATAGTTCCAATTTTCTTCCGTGTTTTATGCTGTAGTCCCAATATAACAAATAATTTTGCGTTTGTTTACAATTTTTACGAAGTGGTTTTTTTTTCAGGTAGAGCAGACGAACTTTTAATTAGCGCAGTTCCGCGAGTACTTTTGATCGAGGCCGTGACTATAAATAGTTCGCAGTCGCCGCATACTAATTACTATTAACATTCAAGTAATTTCTACAATGTTTTGAAGCAAAATTTTAGGTTGCCTTTATTGAAGCAAAATAAATAAGAAATGACACCATCAGAGGATTTTGACAAAGTGCAATAAGCGTACAATTAAAACCTGCCCTGTGATATAACGATGTTTCATAAATGAATGAATGAAAATGGAATTGAAAGAGGTCAGAGGTCGTTCGCATAAATTATAATTATATACAACACCCGTTGTATATACTTCAAGTATATACAACGGTTGTTATACTCTATGGTTATCAGATAAATATGTTTATATAATACCGCCGATTGTTATTCTGAACTCTTGCGACGATAAATTAATTGACAGTCGCCTTAAGAGTTTGCTTAAGAAAGTGGGTCGATTTACTGGTCGACTGATGAATCGTTTCAGATTGAGTGGTCCGTGCTGATTTGTGTGAGTTAGCACGGACTAATAATGCACGGTGGTTATTTTATGTGGTTTCGGACTCTCGAAGTGGGCAGAATCATTTTGGATTTCGTCGGGTACGTACCATAGTTTTATTATTCCGTATTGCACCCTACCACGGGCCGGTCGTTATTTATTATAAAGGACGAAGGCGCCGGAGGCGCCCGAGTTGAGACGGAGGCGAAGCCGACGTCGAAACTCGTGAGTTCTTTATGGTCTCGTTTCCTATTAAAAGGTCATTTCCGAGGTTATTGGATATCCTCAGCCAAATGGCTATTTTGGGCTATAGTTTTAGTTTATGGTGGTGTGGGTTTAGTAAATAATTCTCATTAATGGTGATATGACCAAAATAATCTGTTGATGGTCTTGATTCAAACTGTGTATTGCCAAGTGCATTTCAATTGGGGGTCAAGGTCACATGGAAGTGTTAAATGACTTACCCAGACCTGTTTGGGACCTGACAATTTGCAGTTTACAAATGGGACAATTTTTGTGTAAATTTGCTTTGAGAAAGCCTTCTGAAAAAATGAATAAGAAACCCATATGTTTTTTATTTGTCAGAATGATCATGTTATGCTGTAAAATCCTCAGTGGAGGAATGAGGAATTCCTATAACACAGTTTTATCACTATCGATGTACGAAAATTGGAGATTTATCCCCAAAATGAGAAAATTTTGACCATTTTGAGCCATTTTTTAACCATCAACTGTGTCATTCGGCTGAGTGTATTTGAGTGATATTGTAAGATTTTTGGTGCGTACAGTTGTCTCCAGAAAGGGCCATATTCAGACCTTCCAGAAACTATATGCATTGTTAGTATTGTGAATAGGGGAGGTAATTTAAATGCGAAATATCCTCGGCCGTGTTAATCAGAAGCTGAACATTTCTTGAAAAGCCAACATTTTCACCTGAATAACTGTAACGAGACCTATACCAATTTCACACTTTTTTTAACATAGGAAGTAGTTAACGAGATGAGACTTCACGAGAATGACTCTGGCTGATTAAACTTTTAGGGATTTTTCCTAAAGGAACCGGGGACAAATGAGGGTACATTTTTTCAAGGATACTCAGACGCTAGAACAAATGATGGCTCTCTACCATTGCTTTCCCCCTCATTGGGTCAAGGGACCCTCAATGTATTGGGTGGGGGAGGGGGGGGGGTGAGATGGGGGCTAATGGGTCATTGAATATGTCACGTGACGTCATAGCAAGTAAATCACGCCCCTAGTAACGGGCAAACTACTGGGCCAATTTTGACCACTTTTGATACTTTGACCCAACATGCATTGCAAACTAAAACAGACAGGTCAATGGTGTCGTCACGGGACTTCCCTGGCAACCAGAGCGTTCCCTTAGCAACGGGCTAACTACTGAGCCGATTTTGACCAAATTCGGTATACAGAGCCAAAATGCATTGCAAATAAAAACAGACAGATCAATGTTGACGTCTCGTTACCTCCCTAGCAACCAGAGCGCGCCCTTAGCAATGGGCTAACTACTGGTCCGATTTGGACCAAATTCGGTATACGGACTCAAAATGCGTCGCAAATGAAAACAGACAGACCAATGATGACGTCACATGACTTCCTTAGCAACCAGAGCGTCCCCTTAGCAACGGGCTAACTACTGGGTCGATATTGACCAAATTCGGTATACGGACCCAAAATGCATTGCAAATGAAAACAGACAGGTCAATGTTGACGTCACGTGACCCCCTAGCAACCAGAGCGCCCCCTTAGCAACAGGCTAACTACTGGGTCGATATTGACCAAATTCGGTATACGGACCCAAAATGCATTGCAAATCAAAACAGACAGATCAAAGTTTACGCCTCGTGACTTCCCTAGCAACCAGAGCGCCCCCTTAGCAACGGGTCAACCACTGGGCCGATTTTGACCAAATTCTGTATACGGGTCCAAAATGCAATGCAAATAAAAACAGACAGATCAAAGTTTACGTCTCGTGACTTCGCTAGCAACGAGAGCGTCCCTTAGCAACGGGCTAACTACTGGGCCGATTTTGACCAAATTCGGTATGCGGACCCAAAATACACTGCAAATAAAAACAGGCAGGCCAATGATGACGCCACGTCTTTATTCCTCAGATTTGTCCTCCTGAACATAATGTTTTACATTAAACTATATTTGTGATACTAATGCTTATTATTTTAAAGATGGTCTTTTCAGTAAACCTGCATTGGCATATTATCATCGTCCTTTTTTTGCACAGCACTGCTGTATTTTTTTTTTTTTTTTTACATTCGTTTCTGACCTTCGTCCTGCGTTGTGCTTAGTCGATTGACGCGGTACAACGCATGACGCGGGTCGGTCGCCATTAATTTTGGCCCATACATTTTCGGGGCGAGTTCGGATGGACAGTTGAAAGGACCCCCCCCCCCCCCTCATTTTTCTTCAGCAGTGTTCAAACATTTGGTTAGATGTTTGACTTAGTTCTCCCCTCAGTGGATATTACAAATATTTAGGAGGGCAGAAGACGTAATTAAAGCATGAATTTCTCCCATTCATGGGGTGTGAGAGTAGGATGTTTATCGTTTTGATGTGCACTCCCTTTTCTTGTTTAAGGGTGGTCGCGGTAGAATTTTCCTTTTGTTTATGACTGGTAAATAGTATTGTCAAAATTTTATGGTGGAAGTCGTAAATTTTATAAATTATTTACTTCAAATAATTGTAAGAAAGCTTCCTGAATGTATGTAAGACGCGATTTGTTTAAGAGGCTTCCAGCTCACTTTAGTCTGTCTGGATATTTAATCGCTGCGTGTGTAAAGGGTTGGCGTAGATATTTTTGTGCGCCGGATCTTTAGAAATTCGGCTGCCTTTTGTCGCTCGCCCCTCTTTGGTCGGGGTGTTTGTGGCGTTTGTTTTTGGTAAGTGAAGCAGTGCTTGTTATTATTAACTACTTTGTTTGGTATACGACTCCCTTGGTAGATACTTTTGTGATATGCTATGATGCTAGTCATAAATAGATTAAGTCTTTTCACAGGAAAGGGTATATATGACACTTTGGTAGCAGGGGAATTTTCCTTTTAGTGACTTGGGGCTTAATTTTTGTGGTGTCCTTATACTGCCTGGAGCAGCTAGCTAACCAAAACACCATTGACTGTTTGAGTAAATGTGCTTTATTTGACGGTAAAAAGCTGAAACAAATTGAAAAACATGATAAGTATTATATGGGAAATACAGTAACACCTTTCCGAACGTGGAACACGTTGAAACGAGAAGACAGATGATAATGAGAACACGTAGTGGCCGATAAATATGGCGCGTACGGGTTTCCGTAGTTTGACATTTGCGGCGCGAGACCCCCCCCCCCCCCCCCCCCGATACTTCCAATAAATTTCACCTTTTCGAGAGAACGGGCTTATACGACACCCAGTAATGAACGATTATATCTTAGCAAGTACTCATAACTTACACTGTGATATGCGAGAGAACAAAATACATAACATTATGAATTAGAAGACAATAAAATGTGGAGCACATTTCATGACATCGTTTCGGTGAAAACAAACAATAAAAAGCGGAAGTTGCCTACGGCAACCCAAACACGACACTCCCCGTCTGATATCTACTTGATATCACTACCAATACAAATAAACTTTTCACGAAGAGAAGATGGTTTCTTGAATACCATTGCTTCGAGGTGAAGAGGCTCGGCTGCAAGTGTAGGCAAAGAACCATCTTGAAAGATTCCCAAAATTCAACAATCTGTAGAAAACAAGAATTAGAGCTTGATTGGTCACGCACCATAGGAATGAGGTGAATAGGCTCATCACTAGTGTTTGTGAATGATCAAGCAACTTTCAAGCAAATTCAACTAACAATGATATGAATTGTAAGTGAAGGTCCATGTTCCAACACAACAATGCTTAATCTATAAGCAAAACCACTTCTGATATTGGGCGGGTGTACGTAATGTTTTTTCCGTCCCTATGTACGCGCACACTAGCTTTGCGAACTTTGCCATCGTCACTCGTTATAACGTCATCAATAATTCCAAGTGGCCAATCAATTCTTGGTGCGTCTTTGTCACACAGAAGTATAACATCTCCAGTTTTTATATTTTCGCGATCTGAACACCACTTTTGTCGAGTTTGAAGAGAGAGCAGGTAATCGAATCGCCATTGTTTCCAAAAAATATCTGAAAGAACCTGAACATGTTTCCATTGAGCGCGATACATATCTCTCAAATCGAGACTATTAGAAATCACTGGCAAACATTCCACCTTACCGGTGAGTAACATTGACGGACTGAGAATCATTGGCGATTCTGGATCAGAAGAAATCCGAGCGATGGGTCTAGAATTCATGATGGCGCACACCTCTGCCATAAAGGTCGTTAAACATTCATGAGTTAGGGTTTTCCCTGTTGAGTTTAGCATCATTGAGTCCAGTATTCTGCGCGTGATTCCTATCATTCGTTCCCAAGCTCCTCGCGTGTGAGACGAGTGCGGAGCGTTGAAAACCCATGAACAACCAGAATCGAGCAAAAGGTTTTTTACAGGCCCATTTTCTACGTTCACTGAGTTAACCATGATGTCGTCTACTGCACCAATAAAGTTTGTACCCCTGTCGGACCTGAAAATTTTAACCGGGCCCCTAATAGATAAAAATCTACGAAGAGCGTTAATGAAACACGAACTAGAGAGCTGTTCTACCACTTCAATATGCACGGCTCGAGTTGTTAAGCAGGTGAAAAGAATTGCCCAACGTTTATTCTTAGCTACACCTCCTCTTGTTCTGCGTGTAAGTACTTGCCACGGCCCAAAAGTATCCACCCCGACAGACGTAAACGGTGGACCTGGTGTAAGTCTATCTTTGGGGAGATCAGCCATTTTTTGCTGCTCTAACTTTTCACGAAGCTTTCTACACGTAACACACTTGCCGATAAATGAAGAAACTGCTCGTTTCGCTCCAATCATCCAATAACCACTTTTACGGAGGGCACCTTCCGTAAAATGTCTGCCTTGGTGTTTAACTGAGTCATGATAGTAGCTTATTAACAATTTCGAAATGTGATGTGTTTTTGGAAGGATAATAGGGTTTATCTCCCCACCCGGAAATATGTCTTTGATTTTGTTCAATCTTCCGCCAACTCTGAGCAACCCGTTTTCGTCTAAAAATGGTGAAAGGGCTAATAAGGCACTGCCTTTAGGAAGTGGCATGTCTTTCGATAAACATTCAATTTCACTAGGAAAGCATTCCCTTTGGACCTTTTTAAGTATAAAATGTTCTGCATTTTTGTATAATTCTAAAGTTTTGTAGGTTGAACACACATGCCATTTATTACAAGAGATAGCACTGTTTGTAAAGCTTTCAGCTATCTGTTGAAGTAGTGAAATAGCTCTCGCCAGGCTTTTCCAAGATGAAAATCTTTCAAATCGTTCGGTACCCAAAGGTTTTATTGTGGTAGTCACAGTTTTTAAAACTTCAACTTGGGGTCTTAACTCACTGTCACTATTAGGGCTCACTAAGGGAAAACGGTCACTCGGTGGTAGATCATTGTCACTTGAATTGCATAACCAATCAGCACCATGAAGCCAAGAATTAACCTTTGAATTAAATACCGTGGAACAACATCTTGTGGCGGAGTCAGCGGGGTTGCGCTCTGAGGGCACAAAATTCCACTGGGATGCTTTGGACACTTTAAGAATTCGATCTACCCGGTTGCTAACGTAATTATAAAATCGTCTGATCTGGTTATTAATATAACCTAACACAACCCTACTATCAGTGTAATATTTTACGGCACTTGGGGTGAGATTCAAATGTTCTAAAACTAGTTCACTTATTTCTATGGCCAAAACAGCTGCACAAAATTCAAGTCGGGGTATTGTATGCCCGCTCTGGGGAGCCAAATTAGATTTGCCAAGTACAAATCCAACATGAAAGTTTCTGTCGCTAGTAACAACTTTAATGTATGCCGCAGCGGCAATGGTTTTCTCAGACGCGTCCGAAAATATGTGTAACTGCACGTTGTCAGCGAGGCTCAAAGAAAGCGGCACATACATACGTGATATCCTAAGTGTTGTTAATGATCGCACTGATTCTCGCCACTCTTCCCACTGTGACTGGTCCAGCTGGGAAAGAGGCGCACCCCAATCAGTGCCTGTAGGTGAAGCGTCTCTAAGTATTATTTTCCCGCTTATAGTTACCGGCGCAAGAAAACCTAAAGGGTCATAAATGCTATTCACCGAAGAAAGCAAACCTCGGCGGGTGTACGACTTGTCATCTTGTAAGATGTCAAAGATGAAGCTGTCTGTGTTAATGTCCCATGATAGCCCTAAGCTGTGTTGAACAAGTAAGGATTCTCTACCTATTTGTACACACTTCAGGCTTTTAGAAAGATCTTCTGCCTCAAAGGCATCCATAACCTTCCGAGAGCTTGAAGTGATTTTATGAAGCCTAATATTGCCTTCTGTATTTAGCGCTTTTTGAGTTCTACTCATTAAGTCTATTGCTTGCTCAATTGTGGGTAAGGAAGTTAATCCATCATCTACATAGAAGTTATTGTTAACAAAATCATGAACGTCTGCACCGTAAATTTGTGCACAGTTTTCTACTGTCTTTCGCAAGCCGTAGGAAGCTACTGCCGGCGAGGGGCTATTCCCGAACACGTGGACACACATGCGATATTCAATTATCGGTAAATCGGGATTATTGTCTTTGTACCAGAAAAAAACGCAAGAAATCTCGATGCTCGTCCTTCACATAAAATTGGTGGAACATTTGTTCTATGTCTGCGGTAACAGCCACTAATTCCTTCCGAAATCTTATCAAAACTCCTAGGAGACTATTTACTAAGTCTGGGCCAGACATTAGCACACTATTTAATGAAACACCTTCGAAAACATCGGATGAGTCGAACACACCTGTAATTTGTGACGGTTTTTTGGGATGGTATACGCCAAAAATGGGAAGATACCAGCATACAGAGTTACAAGAATCTGGAGCGACCTCGGCCACACCACTACTCAAAACGTTTTGCATGAAGGTTACAAAATGAGACCTTTTTACTGGATTTTTCCGAAGGTTCACGTCCAAAGCTTTCGCGCGACGTAACACATGCAGTCTATTATCGGGCATCACCTGATTCGGATTTCGAAACGGCAGCGGAGCTGTCCAGTTACCATTTTCGTTTTTATAAAATTCACTGTCCACGAGTTTAAGAAATTTCCTATCTTCTACGGACAGACCTAACTTATCGTCATCACCACTTTTCTTAAAAACTGAATCACCTGAAAAGTCACGTGACTCGATCGAACACACAGGAGGGGGCTTTATGAGAACGTTTTCTTTCAGAAGTAAATTGTTTTTGCAGGGCTCAAAAATTGTCCCTCTACCACCCTTCATAATCTGAGTTTTATTCACATTGACAAGGTTAGGTCTGTGGACTTTGCCTAAACACACATCCCCAATGATAACCCAACCCAAAGAAAGTCGTTGGGCAAAGGGTGTTCCTACTGGCCCTATCATTTGCTCATGAACATGATGGACATCAGGAAGGTCTCTCCCAATTAAGAGTTGGATATCTGAAATTTGATCCAATGGCGGTATATGACTTTCAATTTCACTCAAATGGAGGTAGTGTTGAACAACGTCTGGTGAGGGAATTTCCGACCGATCGTTGGGTATGTCACAACATTCTAAAACATCTGGTAAATCGAACACCGAAACTCCGTCGAGAGCACTGATACAAAGATTGCTAGCGCGTCTCCCGGATCTCGAAACACTGCCAGCGCACGATAAGAGAGTATAATGCGTCATCTCCCCTTCAACACTTAGAGTATTAAAAAGCTCCGATCTCGCGAGTGTTCGATTGCTCTGATCATCGAGTATGGCGTAGACTCTTAATATTTTTTTCTGGATTTTCCTTCGAAAATACGTTCACGGGTATAATTTTACCACATGATCTCCCACTGAAATTATCGCCACACAATTGTGTACACTTTGAATCAACTATTAACGATTTATCAGGTGAACTCTCCCCGCCATCTGGGGACGTGAATTTATCGCGATGCATTGCGGTGCAGTGAAATATACTGCTACAGTCTTCACACTTTACATTAGTATGGCAATCTCTCGACATGTGCTTTGTTGAGGTACAACACTTAAAACAAATGTTTTTATCTTTAAGAAATTGCTTACGTTCCTCAAAGGGTTTTGCTCTGAAACCACGACAAGTACTTAATGCGTGACTTGCCTTGTGAATTGGACATTTCTCAGTCGAAAGACCACTTTTCTGATTTACGTCAGTTTTTCTATTTAGAACAGATGGGTTACTAGGTGGTGATTTGGGGTTGTACCTACTGATATGAGTATCTTTTTTGTAAACTGGGTTTACCGCCGCTGAATTGCCAAAGGTGAATGCAGGGTCGTTTTTCATTGTACTTATCTCTTTTATAAATTTCACAAAGAATGAAAAAGGGGGAAACGAAACTTTTTCACGTATCTTGTATTTCGACGCTTGCGACGCCCACTTCTCCTGAATCCCATAAGGAAGTTTGGTCACTATCGGAATCATTCCGGATGAAGAATCATAGTATGATAAAACAGTAGAATATTGTCTGTTTTCTTTTGATGACTCGATTTCTGTCAGAATGTCAAGGAGGTCGTATAACTTTTTTGGATCTTGATTAGTAATTTTTGGAAAGTTTTGGAGCTTAGCCTTCAGCGCAGACTCAACCATCTCTGGTCTGCCGTAACGCTCATCGAGGCGTTCCCAAATTCTTTGACAACCTCTGATGGGGTCACTCACATTAGAACTGCGAATACTTAAAGCAGACTTAGACGACTCGGGGCCTAGCCATTTCACTAGTAAGTCTAGTTCTTCAAAAGGAGTCACTTTAAGTTCTCGGACTATTGCTAGAAAACTTGCCTTCCACGTGGCGAACGATTCGGGTCGATCGTTGAAATTGGTAAAACGAGAAAGAAGTAGGTCTTTCTTCAACATAAATGTTGTGAAATCAAACATTGGGTCGTTTTTGACCATGGGTGGTTCACTGAAACCCGGAAACTGATTAACCTCTGCGGACCGAAACTCATCAGCATTTGGGTTCAATGCACTGTTGATAGGACGGTCACCAAAATAATCTCTGACATTTTTTGAATTAAATTTATCACGGGAAGCACTTCAAATATTTTCGGGGTTATTTACAGTTACGACTGTAGGATTTGTATCTGAACATCTAGGCCCAACAGTATTGTTAAATTCACGTTGTTGGTTCACGTACTGTTGGGTGAACTCAATTCGATCAATCGGCTCTTTCGAAATAGACAATGAGGGGCACGAACTTTTCCACTCGCGTTCAGAATGCTCAAGAGCTTTAACCTCAGCTTCAGCAATAGCTGTTTCTTTTTGTTGATTTAGAACAGTCATATTGGCTTCGAGTTCAGCTTTCTGTTTCACCAAGGCTGATTGTTGTTCGACAAATCGTAACTTCGTATGCTGTACTTCCACATTTGCTCGTTTCTGTGTGAGCGCAGTATTTGTGATGGAGTTGCGACTAGAGGGGTGTTTTGATGTGACAGAAACACCATCGAGAGCTTCACTTTTCAAAGCTTTAATTTGCTGAATCACTCGATCGACTGCAAATTTACACTTGTCGAACCGATGGACATAGCTGTCCAGTTCTTGATTACTGTCTAATGTGTTTGTCTGAATTAAAAAGGTTTTAAACTTTTCTGCCTCCTCAAAGTACTCTGATTTTGCAATCGACAATTCCTTCTCTAGCTGTCTTAGAGAATTTAAATCCGGAGCACAATCAGTTGATCTTGCAATTATTGCTTCTACATTGTCCCACGCTTTTTCTAAACGAAACTTATTTTCGGTTTTACGTAGATTATATTCTTCTTCACCCTTCTCGGTAAGTGTTCTAACTCTTCTGTTAGTAGTGTCGTCCGTTTTCAATTCCATTTCAAGAGAATAAAGGCACTAATATTCTTTGTAATTCTGTGGTTGTATGTGTACACAGTCTTTTCACTATACTGCCTGGAGCAGCTAGCTAACCAAAACACCATTGACTGTTTGAGTAAATGTGCTTTATTTGACGGTAAAAAGCTGAAACAAATTGAAAAACATGATAAGTATTATATGGGGAATACAGTAACACCTTTCCGAACGTGGAACACGTTGAAACGAGAAGACAGATGATAATGAGAACACGTAGTGGCCGATAAATACGGCGCGTACGGGTTTCTGTAGTTTGACATTAGCGGCGCGAGACCCCAGATACTCCCAATAAATTTCACCTTTTCGAGAGAACGGGCTTATACGACACCCAGTAATGAACGATTATATCTTAGCAAGTACTCATAACTCACACTGTGATATGCGAGAGAACAAAATACATAACATTATGAATTAGAAGACGATAAAATGTGGAGCACATTTCATGACATCGTTTCGGAGAAAACAAACAATAAAAAGCGGAAGTTGCCTACGGCAACCCAAACACGACAGTCCTCCCTTATCTTAAGAAAGGGCGGTAGCCGAGTGTTTTTCATTTTTTTTCTTGGATATGCCCTAAGGGTGAGAAAGCGATAAATTAAGGAGTGATATGTATAGAATTAATGAATATGATACTCCTCTTAGTTAGGAGAGTGTACAATCTGTTTGTCATAATACTTGAATAATTGAAAGAGAAAAAAAATAAGGGAAATAAAAAGAATGAAATTAACTTAATGTCTTTTTGCCATTTACCCGTCATGTGACCTTTTATCACTGAATTTCTCGCGAGTCTTTTCTTCTTCGTTTCTTTTTTTTTTTTTTTTTGTTCTTTTCCATGCCCTTATGAAAATATTTTAGAAATTCTTAACGAACCTGAAGACACCCCAACGACAACAAACTTGTACGACTGGGCTTGATTGGCTTAATGGGACACTGTTTGGTGGAAGCTCATTTTTGGTAAGTTTACATCAGAAAGTGTCCGCCTATCAAGTTCTAGGCGGGGTGTCGTTACAGTTTTTGGCGTCGCCGACAGGATGAATTATTTTTATTCATTTTTGGAATTGATATAGAATCTATTAGCCTAAGATTGATTTTTTTTTTTGGATAAGATTTTTTTATTAAGTTGAGAATTGGTATATTTGGTATACATATATTGAAAATGGCTAGTGGAATTAATAAAGAGTTGGGAGATTATATGTTTACATCAGAGGCCCTGACCGCTTATTTGACAGGAAGGGGTGCTAGTTCTAAACAGTTTCAAAATGTTCCTCCAACTCCTGACCTTACTCCTGGGAAGCATAGTAAGGTTGACGAAGTTATATTAAAATATCAGAAAATTAACGAGCAATTACAAAGTTCTATTACTGAGTTATGGGGTCAGTCTGGAGCTTATGCTGGAAAGATTGATACTCCTGGAGCGGATTTAGCGGTTTCGACTTCACGTCTGGCTTCTGCTGGGGGTGCGGTTGGTCCTTCTGGAGTGTCCAGGGTCCTTCTGCTGGGGGTGCGGTTGGTCCTTCTGGAGTGTCCAGGGTGGCCCAAGATGGAAAGATATTTCGGGAGAGTCAGAGAGATCTCAGTTTGCCCCGATCTCAGCGTGATACTAGAGTTTTGCAGCCGGTTGATAATTGTAATGATCAGGCATATCCGCGTAAACCGATTGTTACGCCGGATACCTTTAACGGAACGACCAGTGTAACTGATTGGTTGTCCCACTTTGAAAAGTGTGATGGGATTAACCAGTGGACTGAAGAACGGGCTCGTCAGTTTTTAGTGGTATCTTTGAGGGGTGCCGCCTTACAATTTTATGAGGATTTAGACCCAGGAGTTAAATCTAATTCTCAAAGAGTTATGCAAAGTTTGCGTGAACGGTTTGATCCTTTTAAGGGGACTGCAGTATATAGGGCCCAATTAAGGTCCAGACGTAGATCGCAGCGTGAGACATTACCTGAGTTGGCAGGAAGTATTAGACGTTTGGTAAGAAAGGCATACCCTGGGGTTCCCTTAGATGTTAAGGATGATTTGGCTAAGGATAGTTTTATTTCCGCTATAACGGATAATGAGGTCAGAATGCAGGTTTTGAGAAGTAAGCCTGAGAGTTTGGATAAGGCGGTCCGAGCTGCCTTAAAGGAAGAATCATATAAGAAGGTAGAAGTGCCCACTTCGGTTGGCGTAGTGGGGGAGTCAGAGGCTTCGAGTGGAATGGGCGTGATAACCCAGGCTATTGAAAATTTACAAGAACAATTGAGAGAGTTACAAATCGAACAAAATAAATTGCGGGAGGAAATTTTTAAAGGTCAAGATCAGGTTAGTGGTGATTTTATAGAGGTCATCAGGGCCGAGGTGGTTATGGGAATAGAGGAGGTCGAGGTAGGAACCGAGGAAGAGGTAATAATCAAAATTTAAACGGGTAAAGACTGGGGTGGGGGGCCGAACCTCAGTCTAACAAAGAAAAGACCCTCCCACCAGAGAGTGTTGGTCATAGCTATTTGACTCTTAAAGTTTTTAAGAAACCAATTAAGTTCTTACTGGACACTGGTTCGGCCGTAAGCTTAATTAGTACTAGAATGTTATACGATACTTTGGGGGTTAACCAGTCTCAGGTTAGAGAGGCTCCTCGTAGTGTTCTGGGGGCTAGTGGACATCCCCTTGATATAGAGGGTATTATAGAATTACCAGTGGCTGTTGGTAAGTATGAATGTTTACAAACTTTTTTTGTGATTGATTTTGAGTTTGATGGAATTTTAGGGATTAATTTCTTAAATATTACTAATTCAGTGATTTCCTTGCCAGACAAATCTATTTCGATTTTAGGGAATAAATTCTCCCTTGAATTTTTGAGTGAAAATAATAAAATACATGTATTGTTGATTGAGGGTTTGACGGTACCCCCCTTTTCGGAAATTGTCGTGAAGGGACGGGTTGGTGGTCTACCAATTGGTCAGAGTTTATGTGAACCCGACCCAGGTTTTATGGAAAACCATCATGGTTTAATTGTGGGTCGATGTATTATTAATGATAGGCAACCGGAAGTTCCTGTTAGATTGATTAATGTTTCACAGACTCCACAGAAGTTAAAGGGTGGTGAGTCTGTGGCTGTTCTTGAAAGTGTCGAAATTTTGGATGAACAACCCAATGAGATAACCCCCTCAGATGATGGGAAATTTCCTTTGGCACAAACATTTGATAAAAAGGCTTTGAATGATACACAGTTGGAACAGGTCAATGAGTTTTTGGAAAAGAACCACGACGTATTTATACAGTTCGAAAGTGACTTGGGTCGTACTGATCTTATTCAACATGATATTTATACGGGTGACATCCTCCTATTAAACAGCGAGCGTATAGGCTCCCTTTTCATAAAAGGTGCGAGGTGGAACAACAAATTGATGTCATGCTTAAACAGGGGGTAATACAGCCTTCCTCAAGTCCGTGGACGGCTCCCATAGTTTTGGTAAAAAAGAAAGATAATACTTTTCGTTTCTGTGTGGATTACCGTAAATTAAATTCTGTTACTAAAAAAGATGCCTATCCCCTTCCCCGTATAGATGAGAGTTTAGAGGGTATGGCGGGGGCACAGTGGTTTTCCACCTTAGATTTGGCTTCTGGATATTGGCAAATGGAGCTGACTCCTGATGCCCAGGAAAAAACGGCCTTTACTACTGGTGTTGGGCTTTATCAATTTCGGGTCCTCCCATTTGGGCTTTGTGGGGCGCCTGGTTCTTTTGAGAGGCTCATGGAGCTTGTGTTAAGAGGATTACATTGGAAAACTTGTCTTATATACCTGGATGACGTCATTATATATGCGCATTCTTTTTCAGAACACATTGATCGTTTACAAGAAGTTTTTAGTAGAATAAGGTCTGCAGGGTTGAAATTGAAACCATCTAAGTGCGCGTTGTTTAGACGCCAGGTTTCGTTCCTGGGACATAGAGTTTCTGCGTCGGGTGTGTCGGCCGACCCCGAGAAAATCGCGCGTGTAAAAGATTGGCCTGTTCCGACTTGTTTGAAAGAAGTTCATAGTTTCGTTGGGCTTTTGGCGTATTATAGAAAATATGTGCCACACTTTTCTGCTTTGGCTAGTCCTTTGACTAAATTAACTCGTAAGAACGAAAAATTTGTTTGGGGCGAGGCCCAACAGGAAGCCTTTGATGTGTTAAAAGATAAATTGTGTCACAGTCCAATATTGGCTTATCCAAATTTTGAATATGAGTTTGTACTTGATACAGATGCCAGTGATGTTACCGCGACAAATCAGCGGCTGGCCAAAGTGTTATTATTATGTGGCTTCTGGTGCGGTTTTATCACAGGTTATACAGGGAAAGGAGCGAGTAATAGCTTATTTTAGTAAAACTCATTCCCAGCAAGAGAGAAATTACAGTGTCACGAGAAAGGAGTTGCTGGCCGTTATCAAAAGTGTCAAACATTTTAGGCACTTTCTTATTGGTAAATATTTTACACTGCGGACTGACCATGGGTCTTTGCAGTGGTTATTTAATTTTAAAGATCCGGTTGGGCAAGTGGCGCGTTGGCTGGAATATCTTAGTGGGTTCGATTTCACGACGATTCATCGTCGTGGTGAACAACATAAGAATGCGGATGCGCTAAGCAGAATTCCCTCTCGTCATCAGTCTGATATTAATACTATAGAGTTTGAGTCTATAATTAAACTGACGAAAGAAAATCAGCGAGCCGATCCTGTTATTAAAAGATTTCTTGAACTCAAGCAAAAGGGTGAGAAACCTGAATTAGAAAACTTAAAAGGGGAACCTCCAGAGCTCCATAGGTATGTGAGTCAGTGGGAACAATTTTTGGTGAAAGATGACATTCTCTTTCGAGAATGGATGCAAATAGGGGCCTCCAATAAATTTTTGTGGGTGGTTCCAAAAGACTTGAGAAGTCAGGTATGTAGGGAACATCATGACACTTTAGTAGGTGCACATTTGGGCATCCATAAGACGTACTCAAAAGTTCGGGAACGGTTTTTCTGGATAGGTATGTATCGGGATGTGGAACTTTGGGTTCAGTCTTGTCCGAGTTGTCAACGTCGTAAACCACCGGGGAAGGCTAGCCGAGCTCCTATGGTGACGGATAAAGTTTCGGAGCCCATGGAGCGTATCACTTTGGATATCTTAGGACCGTTACCTGAGTCTATTCAAGGTAATATTTATATTTTGGTCATGTCAGACTATTTTTCTAAATGGACGGAGGCTTTTGCTATTCCGAACCAAAGGGCTACTACTGTAGCCGATGTATTGATTAGGGAGTGGATTTCCCGTTACGGTATGCCGAAATTTATACATTCAGATCAGGGGTCAAATTTTGAATCTGAATTGTTTGGAGAAGTATGTCGTTATTTCGAAATTAAGAAAACTCGTACTTCTCCATACATGTCCCAAAGTGATGGCCAGGTTGAGAGGTTTAATCGAACCTTAGCGGCTATGCTGGCCTGCTAGTAGTTGGGGGAGCCACTCGGGACCCAAGATCTGTGAAACTTCTAGACCCAAGAACTTCTAGACCCAACAACTTATAGACCCAAGATTTGTGAAACTTATAGACCCAAGAACTTATAGACCCAACATGTATGCACTGGTGGCACAGTGCATACATGTTGGGTCTGTAAGTTCTTGGGTCTATAAGTTTCACAAATCTTGGGTCTATAAGTTCTTGGGTCTAGAAGTTCTTGGGTCTAGAAGTTTCACAGATCTTGGGTCCCGAGTGGCACCGCATCATGCTTTTTTTTTATGGCCAGATCCTATAGTACATTTTTGCTTATAATTTTTTTTTCACTGGAGGATAAGGGAACTGGTTTTTTGTCTTTTTATAACAAAGACTTGATTGTGTACATGAGAAGATCTCTTTCTAATAGTGTGGGTAGCCCTTAGAAGGGCTGCCACGAAGGCATATTTTGAAATCACACTCATTTGTGAGAGTAACAAATTATTGATAGGTTAGAATGACAAACAGAGATAATTTGACGTCGGACGGCTGTGATAGTAAACGTCTGTTATCAACAATTTTTTCCCGCACTCGATCAGATTTGTCGCGTGAGCGTTCTCCAGTGCATTTTCGATCCTCGCAATGTCTATAAAAACACTGCTGGAGATATCATAATGTCATTTTTCTTATCATCAATCATGAGAGTTGAGCTATCCATCGAGGTAAAGATTCCATCACTAGAAGGTGAATGTGGGCCACGAGGAGTGAAGAAGGAGAGAGAGGAGTGCAATACTATTCCACCACAAGAGGTGAAGATGGAGAGAGAGGAGCGTAATACTATTCCAAGGAGTAATTTGCGAAGATTGGCAAGAAAAGCTGGGGTGAATAATATCTCACCATTGTCACTTGATGAAGCTGAAGAAGCCTTACACTGTTTTGTTCGAAAATTGATAAGAGATACCTATCATTATGCAACAATTAGGGGAAGAGGATCACAACATCTCGTTAATCAAAAGGATGTCAAGAGAGCCGCAAAGAGAAATGGAATAAAGTTGGTGAACTAAACATGATTTGTTTAGTAAAAAACGGCCCTTATAAGGGCCACCATATTCTTAAAAAGAGATATCACGTTTACACACTTGAGTGGCACATTTCAGTGCTACCACAATGGAATGAATTGAACTTTTTGTTCAATTGTAATTTCATTACTCAATTCAAAAGAGGTTAACCTCATAGCTCCCACACTAGATTTCCCTGTCATGGCATATTTTTTGTGTTTGCAAATTATTTTTGTTTTTACCTAAATGTTTTTGTGTGAAAACATTTAGGTAAAAAACAAAAATAATTTGCAAACATAAAAATATTTTTGTGTTTGCAAATTATTTTTCTGTCTTGCAAGTTTTTTATTTTATAAGAAAAATATTTTTTGTGTGTGTAAATTGAATGTTATGAAAAAAAACTTTTTTTCATAACATTCAATTTACAAACACAAAACATATTTTTTCTGTTTGCAAATTATTTTTTGTCTTGCAAGTTTTTTCATTTTATAAGAAAAATATTTTCGTGTTTGCAAATGAATGTTATGAAAAAAACTTTTTCATAACATTCAATTTACAAACACAAAAATATTTTTCTTATAAAATAAAAAATCTTGAGTTGGAAAAAATTTTCCCCTGTTTAAATAACAACAAAATAATATTACCTTTTTTCAAAATCCGAAATTTTTTATTCCATGAATATTTACAGATTTGTAAATGTCTTTTATGAAAATGTCACTTTCAAAAACTGTTTTCAATGTTTCTTGGCAAGTTTTTCCATTTTAGAATTATTGTCTTTAGCTTTTCGTTTTCTTGTAACTTTCTTTGGTGGTTCCTCTTTCTCTGGAAATAATACTTCTAACTCATCATCGATTTCCATTTTTGTTTCTTTGGGTATATCCATATTATATAATAATGTATCATCATTATCATCAAACTCAGGTAACACAGGTTCTGTTAAGTCAACTTTCTCATTTGTATGGGGAGGTGGTGGTATTGGTATCATGCTCATCCCCTGTAAAGTGTGGTTGTCAATGTCTTTTTCATCAAGTTGTAAGTTGAAACCTGTAATCGGTAATTTATCTTCTGTATGCTTTATGTATTCTGACCATGGATAAACTTTTACCGGTCCTCGTTGATCAACAGCTGGTGAACCCCATCTTGGTTGAGACACAGAGTTATTCGATAGCTTTCTCAATCTACATTCATTAATCCAATGTCCTCTCTCATTGCAATAAAAACATGGCCCTTTGTCTGAACATGTATTCGCCCAATGTCCTTTCTGATGACAAATGGAACAATTAGGTGTTGATATCAAATTATAAAGTTCATTCACAAGTCTTCTAACTTCTCCCCATTTAGATGGTTTATAGTAAATACTTTTAGCATCACTTGCTTTTTCTAATCTTGGATCTGTAACTCTATCCATCTTTAACTTTTGGAGCGTTTCAAAAATATGTCTTGTCTTCTTGAAGTCAAAAAACCAAGTGTGAAACATCCTAAGATTCTTCCTCCTTCTATACTTTTTTAATGTACATTTAATTGTACACTTAAATGTTCCATAACGTGCATTTGCACACAATTGTTTAAATATACATTCATTTGGTTACAAACAGTTATGCTATCTTTTGCACTCAATAATCTCTGGATACTATATTGCTGTTGTTAAATAATGACTGAAAGATACACTTAACAAATAAAATATTTACCATAGGAATATTTCCCATACAGTGAATGGATTACATTTTATGACTTTTCAAATGTGTATAAGAAACATTTATTAACAGTATAATTCAGTGGGTGTTAAATGTACATTTAATTGTACACTTAAATGTTCCGTAACGTGCATTTGCACACAATTGTTTAAATATGCATTCATTTGGTTACAAACAGTTATGCTATCTCTTACACTCAATAATCTCTGGATACTATATTGCTGCTGTTAAATATTGACTGAAAGATACACTTAACAAATAAAAGCTATAAAATAGTTTTACCATAGGAATTTTCCCATAGAGTGAATGGATTACATTTTATGACTTTTCAAATGTGTATAAGAAACATTTATTAACAGTATAATTCAGTGGGTATTAAATGTACATTTAAATGCACATTTAAATGTACATTAAAAAAGTATAAAAGGAGGAAGAATCTTAGGATGTTTCACACTTGGTTTTTTTGACTTCAAGAAGACAAGACATATTTTCAAAGCTAGAAGACGATAGAAGAAAAGATGAAGAGAGCCATTGAAGAATATAGTGAGACAGAGAGTGAAGTAGATAACAAAAAGCAGAGAGTAGAATCAGCAAGAGACTTATACACCATTCTCCCACTTCTACAAAAAACATCAAGAAAATTCCGTTCCAAATCCCATGTATGCAGAATAACATTCAAACAATTTAATCAAAAGAATCCATTTGACACCCTTGGAAAAGTATTTGACAGTTTGGTAGATGATATTAAAGAAGAATGTGGAGTAGAAGACAACGATCCAATGAGAATATCAGTTAACCACCCAGGATTAGAAATAGGTATATTTATTCCATTTACTAAGGCTTCAGGTATCACTGGTAACACCATATTAGATGAAATAGAAAAGGTTGTACAATCAAATGATAACTTTACTATCCATGATGGGCAATTATCTTTAGAAATAACACACACTTCTCTACCACAAGGGTCTGGGCGACGTGCACCAATTTCATTTTCATCTGTTGATAAAATGGTTAAAAGTAAACAGAGTATTATTGAAATTAAAAATGTTCATGATTCAATGTGTCTCGCACGGGCCATTGTAGTGGGAAAGTGTCATGTTGATAGAGATAATTCTGAACTTTGGCAAAAGAAATGGAAAAATATTAGACGTTCTGATAGACCGACACAAGAGTTGGAAGCTAAGGCATTGATGGACAAAGCAGGTCTTGATTATAATATTCCTTGTGGATATGAAGAATATTATAAAATACAAGACCTGCTTTACCCAGAGTATGTCATCAAAATTCATCCACAGTATGCAAAAAGTGAATTTTTATTCAAACCTCCAGTTACCACCACTGATAGTAAAGTTATTCATATTTACCACCATGACCAGCATTTTGATACTATCACAACAATTACAGGGTTTTTAGGATGTCACTACTATTGTGAACTTTGCAGTAAAGGTGTCCAACAGAGAGAACGTCACATGTGCCCTTTGGTTGTGTTTGCTATGCTCCAACAAAATGTATTCCTGAACATCCCATCACCTGTTACACTTGCAATAGACAGTTTAGAAGTCCATCATGCTATAATAACCATATCACTAGAAAGGGGAAAGAAGAAAAAACAATTTGTCAATTAGTTCAAAAATGTAAAACATGCAATTCACTAATATATCCAACAAAAGGAAAGCACATCTGTGAAGGATTCAAAAAATGCAAATATTGTCAACAAGTAGTTAATTCTGATTACCAATGTTTCATTCCAAAATACACTTCACCCGAGGATGAAAAAATACCAAACATTCCATTTGTATTTTTTGATTTTGAAACCACACAAGACTCAGGAGTTCATATCCCAAATTTCTGTGTTGCTCATCGTGCATGTGGGGAATGTATTTGCAAATCTATAGATCAAGAATGTATTTCCTGTGACAAATTTGGACAACGACAATCAATATTTAAAGGGGAATCTACATTATCAGATTTTTGTGATTGGCTTTTCATTAAGGAACATAAAGGGACAACAGCTATTGCTCACAATTTAAGAGGTTTTGATGGACAGTTTATTTTAAGACACCTCATTGAAACTGGTACAACAACTCCTGATGTAATTATGAATGGGAACAAAATTCTTTCACTTAAAGCTTGTGGTATTAGACTTATAGATTCTTTAAATTTTCTTTCAATGAGATTGGCACAATTTCCCAAAACATTTGGCTTGACAGAATTAGCAAAAGGTTATTTCCCCCATTTGGCAAACACACAAGCTTATCAAAATTATATTGGCCCTTATTTAGATTCAACATTGTATATGCCAGATTCAATGTCTCCATCAGATAGGGAGGATTTTATCAAGTGGTACAAACAAAAAATTACTAGTCATGCCAGTTTTGATTTTCAAAAAGAAATGGAATTATACTGTAAATCAGATGTAGATATTTTACGTAGGGGGTGTGGGGAATTCAGACAAAAATTTATAGATAGTGATGGCATAGATCCTTTGAGAGAAGCATTTACCTTAGCCGATGCATGTACAAAAGCTTGGAGAAAAAATTCACTTCCAGAAAACAAAATGGCAATCATTTCAGACATAGGTTACCCAGCTAAAGTCAAATACTCCATTAAAGCCATTAGATTTTTACAGACACTTGCACAGGAAGAAAACATACATATTCAACATGCACTCAATGGTGGGGAGGTTAAAATAGGGGGATATTATGTTGATGGGTTTCACAAAGACACAAATACAATCTTTGAATTTTATGGATGTATGTGGCATGGGTGCATAACATGTTACAAAGACAACAGACATGAGAAAAATCCAGTCAATTTGCTAAATTACCAAACTCTATACAACAATACACAGGAACGCATACACCATTTAAAATCATTAGGGTATAACATGAGAATAACATGGGAACATGAACTTGATGATTTTTGCAAATCAAATCCTGAAGTAAAATCAACATTGAATTCATTTTTTCCAAACATGGATCCTATTAAACCACGTGAAGCATTATTTGGGGGGGAGAACAAATGCCATTAAATTACATCATAAAATAGACCAAAGCACAGACAATGAAATAAAATACATAGACATCTGTTCACTCTATCCTTATGTCAATAAACACAGAGAATATCCAGTAGGTCATCCACATATACTCACAAAAGAAAACATAAACATGGATGCTATAAGACAGTACAGGGGACTTATCAAATGTAAAGTTTTACCACCACAATCTCTACACATGCCAGTATTACCAATTCATTGCAACAAGAAAATGGTTTTTACACTTTGCAATACATGTGCAGAACAAGAATTAGACAAATGTGAACACACACCAGATCAACGCAGTATTACAGGTACATGGACATCTGTTGAACTTTTTAAAGCATTGGGGATGGGATACACATTACTTGACACTTATCAGATTTGGCATTGGGGAGAATGGTCTTCAGAAATTTACAAACATTATGTGAACAAATATTTAAAAATGAAACAAGAAGCCAGTGGATATCCAGACTGGGTGAAAACAGAAACAGACAGAGACACATTTAAGAAAGACTATGCACAAATTGAAAACATACGTTTGGAAAATATTGAAAAAAATCCAGGACAAAGATCATTTGCTAAAACCATGTTAAACTGTTTATGGGGGAAAAGTGCACAAAACCATTTAAAAACAAAAACAGAATACATACAAGACCCATCAAAATATTTTGACCTGATACAAGATAAAGACATCATTATTAAAAATGTTGAATTGTTTGATCATGATAAATGTATTTTAGTCAATTACACAAAATCTACAGATGTTTATGAACCTCACAAATCAGCTAATGTTGCAGTTGCATCTTTTGTCACAGCTTATGCACGAATGGAATTATATAAAGTAATAGGACGTTTGGGTAGACGGGTATTATACTTTGACACAGACAGTTGTATTTACATCCATAACCCCACACTTTGGAATCCACAAATTATAAACAGTAGGTTAGGTCAATGGACAGATGAACATCCAGATGCAAAAATTATTGAATATGTAGGATTAGGTCCAAAAAATTATGGTTACAAGTACATTAAAGATGGTCAAATACACACTTCATGTAAAGTTAAAGGAATCACATTAGATTACAATACATCACAGAAAGTCAATTTTGAATCCATGGTGGAATGTGTACAAGACAGACATAATTACAAAATGAACATTGAATACACACATAGAATTAAACGCAACAAGAACAGACAAGTTACAAGTGAAAAACAAACCAAAACATTCAGATCTGTGTACACAAAACGTTTTGTAGTGGATAAATATGACACAAGACCTTATGGGTTTAAGGTATAAAAATTACTCTTCAGATTCCTCATTTCAAGTTTGAACAAGACCAGACATGTCACAATTGAATTACAAACCAAAACATTCAGATCTGTGTACACAAACCATTTTGTAGTGGATAAATATGACACAAAACCGTATGGGCCTAAGGTATAAAAGAACCTTCAGATTTCTCATTTCAACTTTGAACACTGAGCAGGCAAGATGTCTCTACCACTCAATCCTACTTATCCTATATACTTGTCAGAGTTAAGAAGACTTTCAAGTTTTAGTATGACTACAAACCCTATTTTAAAATCCAAGAAAGAAGACTTAGCTAAAGCTGGATTTTTCTATATAGGAGATGGTAAAGTAAAATGTTTTGTATGTGGACAAGGTTTAATGAATTGGGAAGAAAAAGATATTCCTTTGCAAGAACATGTTAAGTGGTCACCAAATTGTTCTTATATTCAATTGATAAGAAATTGTCAATTATACAAACCACCAACAAGTATGCAAACACCCCCAGATAAAATATTATCAGTGATGGATTATGGATTCACTTTAAATCAAATATTTTCAACAATGAAAAAATATGACAAGTGTTTAGATGATTTTCCAGATTCTAAATCTTTATTTGCACTCATGGTGCTAAATGATCAAAGTACATCATTTAGTACCATAATTGCAAGACAAGCTGCAGGACAATTCAAAACTAAGTTTGATAAAATGTTTTCAGATAATGCAGGAAATGATTTTCCTGACCGTCCTGATGTATTTTGTGCATCAGGTAATATAGTACCTGATGGACAAAATACATCAGAAGAGACAAAAGAATCATCACCATTTCAACCATGGAACCAGTAAGACGTATGTTAGACAACAAGATTACACGTAAGGCATTATTATATGCATTTCAATTGATCACTCCTGGTTATCTAACAATAACAAAAGAGTTTATTCATAATCAATTGGGAAAAGATGAAATGTATGGGGAATTTTGTAATGCATTACAAATCATGAATGCTTTTTACAAAGATAATATAGAAAATATTTGGACAAGAGTTGTGTGGGGTAATATAATTTATGATAAAGAAATCATTAATTACTTGTATAGACAATGTGTACCACAAATAGATAGAAGAATAGATTCTTCAGAAACTGTATTTGAGTTAAAAGCACCCTTAAAACGAATACCTACTAAAAGACATGAAGAAGGTATGGAATCAGAAAGTATATAAGTGAATGATTTGACAACTCTTATTCACACAAATACAATTATGGCATCGAGTGAATGTTTATTGTTTCAACACCCTTGTAATATCTTTATTTCGGGACCTAGTGGTTCAGGAAAAACAGAATTTGTCAAAAAGCTTATTGATATGAAACATGACTTATTTCAAATTCCCCCACAAAAAATCATTTGGTGTTATAAAGAATGGCAAAATACATATACTTTACTTAAAGAAAGTGAAGATATTAAATTCATAGATGGTATCCCTGATGATGAATATGAAATTGTCAGTGATGTCACTATTCCCCATCTTGTAGTTTTTGATGATATGTTAGGAGATAAAGATGAAGAAAAAATTAAATTATGGTTCACACGAAAAGGACATCATAGAAATGCAAGTGTCATTTACATTACACAAAATATGTTTCAACAATCTAAATCTAGTCGTACCATAAGTTTAAATGCACATTATATGATTTTATTTCAAAATACCAGAGATAAAGGGCAAATTAAAGTATTGGCAAATCAAGTTCAATTACCACATTTAAATGCATGTTATCAAGATGCAACAAGTATTGATCATGGTTATTTATTAATTGATTTTCATCCTAGAACTCCTGAGTCTTTGAGATTAAGAACTGATATTTTTCATCCTTGGGTAACACAAAATGAACGTGGTCCCATCATTTATACAAAACTATAAATTCCCCATGTTCTAATGAGTTGATGTTAGTTAGTCAAAGTTTGTCAACGACTACACATCATCATGGTATCATTCATACAATCTTTGGAACAACTTGGTCAAGAAACAAGTCCATTTGCAAGACAAAAATTACTTAAGAAAGGTTTTAAGAAAATTTTAAAATGGTTTACATTAGCAAGTAGAATCATACTTAATAAGAAAATTAAATTGCCAAAACAAACTTTAACTTATATGGATAAACATAAACAAGATCTTGAACAACTTGCAAATCCCAGAGTTGATCTTGCAACAAAACGAAACATTATTTTAAAACCAGGAGGTGGTGGATTTTTTGGTGGTGTTATCATTCGTAATTTAATTCGATGGGATGGTCATAAGACAAGTAGATCATTCTATTCACCATTCAAAAAAACAAAGAGTAAGAAACAAAAGTCACCTAAAAGGAAACGAAAATCCCCTAAAAAAAGATCAAATAATTCATCAAGCTCTAGAGAGATAAAAAATCAACGAAAGGTAGGACCTAAATATATGTACACAAATTTTGAAATTGCACCTCATAGATCTCCATCTACAAAAACAAAAGCATTACTTGTGAAAAATCTTCAAAGACAAAGAAAAGTATCACCACTTAAGTTAACACGTGTAGTGTCAATAACAAAAGATGGTGTTAAAAATCATGAACCAATGTATTCTGTACAAAATACACAACATGTACCATTAAAAGAAAAGATTCCCACAATGGCACGTTTTACAGCTTTAAATACACCTAAACCTGTTAAAGGGATAAGGTCTTACTTTAAATAATATAAAGTTTGCACATATATAAATAGCATTACATTTTTATATTTGTTTCATTTAATCATTAGATTCTATAAGAGCAAGATGGTGAGACAAAATAAGAAACAAAAAATTCCTTTAGTTAAAAAATATGGTGGTATGTTAATAGGTTTAAGTCAAACTCCTCCAGCATTTCAAAAACAAATTATGAAAAATGCACCTAAAGAATTAATTAATTGTGTGTCAGAATGCTGTCATAATCTTTTAAAAGGCAACATACATCTAACAAAAAATCAGAAACAAAAATTACATCCAAAGCGTCAACAACTACGAGCACTCGCTAGTAAATCAATAACTCTTAAAAAGAAAAAACAAATTTTAAATCAAAAAGGTGGTTTTTTACCATTACTTGGTTTACTTGGACCTGCTATAGGAGTTGCAACAAATCTTGCAAATAAATTAGTCGATAAAATATGAAAAAGATGGCTATTGTACCTTATCAAATGTTAGAAGATATGCAACGTTTTAGAAATGAAAAAGCTCAAAGACCAAGATTACCCCCTAACCCACAAGTTACAAATACTGCACAACTTCAAAATGATTTATCATCTGTGTTAGGAAATTCAGAGTTGTCCGAAAGTGAGAAAGAACAAAAGTATGGGGAAACTTTACAAAAATTTCAAATGTCACATAAGAAAGCATTACAACCAACATTGGTTCCATTGCCTGAGTCAGGAGAAAAATCATTATTTTTACGAGATCGTATTATAGAAAGTGTCCCTGTTACAATGAGACGTAAAGCAACTTCATTATTATCTGCTTTATCATCTCATCCACACATGAGTTGGGATGATCAGGGTGTATTAAGTTACGATGGAGAAGTCATAAAAGGTTCAAATATCATAGATTTAGTCAATGATGTTCTTAGACACCGAAAAGGTTTTAAACCGAGTGGATGGGAAATGTTTAGTCGTGGATTAAAAGATATAAATATCCCTCAAGATTTTGTTGGTAATCGTGAACGTTGGTTATGGATGAATAGACAACCTATACCCAAACCCAGTAAATATCAAAGTTCTCCAGAAGATAGTTGGTCTGAAACTCCTCAATCCTCCCCTCCAAAACGTAAAGTTCGTCGAGGTCATAGAGTGCAGTGGAGTGAAGACACACCAAAGTCAGCACTAAAGCGTAAATTGACAAAACGTAGATTCTCTGAAAAATGGGAAGCTTATTGAATGATTTATTAACTGAAATATATTACAATACAAAACATCCTGCTGGTTATGGTGGTATACAAAAATTGTACAAAGCAGCTCATAGTAAAGATAATTCCATCACAATTGATCAAGTGAAAAAATGGTTGAAAGGAGAAAGAACTTATACTTTACATAAACCCATCCGTAAAAAATTTTCAAGACGTAAGACTATAGTGGGTGGTATTGATCATCAATGGCAGATTGATTTAGCAGACTTACAAAGTTTACAATCTTACAATGATCAATTTCGTTATTTAGTTTGTGTTATTGATGTATTTTCCAAATATGCATGGGTAATACCCATTCACAATAAATCAGGAGAGACATTAACAAAATCTTTTCAGAGTATTTTAAAAACTTCTGGACGTAAACCTTTATCATTACAATCTGATAAAGGTTCTGAATTTAAAAATAAAGATGTACAAAATTTTTTAAAGAAACAAAACATTCATTTCTTCACAACAGAAAATCCTGAAACCAAAGCTAGTATTGTTGAACGTTTTCAACGTACATTGAAAACAAGAATGTGGAAATATTTTACACACAAACGTACATTAAGGTATATTGATGTGTTGGAAAATTTAGTTGATGGATATAATCATAGTTTTCATCGAAGTATTCAGAGAACTCCTGCTTCAGTATCATTAGAAAATGAAGTAGAAGTATCTCAACATTTGTATGGTAAAAAAAAATCTAAAAAGAAAAAAATACAATTTAAAGTTGGTGATATAGTACGTATTAATAAAACCAAACGTACATTTGAAAAAGGGTATTTACCAAATTGGACAAAAGAGTTATTTAAAATTACTCATGTAAAACATACAATACCACCCACTTATAAACTTGAAGATATGGGTGGTGAAAATATACAAGGGACATTTTATCCACAAGAAATTCAAAGTATAAAAGATGATAAAAAATATATAATTGAATCAATTCTTAATAGACGGTCAAGACGTGTGGGAAAGAAAATTATTAAAGAACTTAGAGTACATTGGGAAGGTTATCCAAAGAAATTTGATAGTTGGATAGCAGAATCAGATTTGATATAAAAAGAATATGTCATTAAATGAAACTTCATTACCTAATGAAACCACAAGTGTTGATGTACAAAGTCAACAAAGTCAACAATTTAAAATTTGTGGAAATCGTGTTGCAAAAAATCAAGTCACTTATTTCACACAGATTATTATCATTTATGGTATTATAATTACTGCCATTGCACATTTGAGTTTACAAAGCCCTGATAAAGAATTGTGGTTAGTGTTATTAAGTAGTTCATTAGGATATATTCTTCCAAGTCCAGGTTTAAAATATTTGAAACAACCACAAGATAAGAAAAATGAATTCATTTTACGTAACACTTCTGAGTGATAGTTCTATGGATATGTTTCCAAATAATAGCCAATGTTGTTTTCAAACACAATTATCTAAACCCATTCATGTTGATAAAGAACATTGGGAAGTGGGATTAGTTGAAGTAATTTTACCTTCGGAAGCAAAAAATATTACAGATGAAGAATCTGTTTTTAAAATCATTGTGACAGATAGCAAAATATCAAATCGTATTAATAAAACGAATTTGAAACATACATTACACAAAGGTGTTGCTGTTGTTGAATTAAATATTTTATCAGGTGCATATTCAAATGGCGCTCATGTCATAGATGCAATGCAAACAGAAATTCAAGAAAAACTTGGAGACATTTTTAAATCATTTGATGTATTATTTCATGTTGGATTTTCAACTCTCCAAGGGCGTGTAAAAATAGTAGGAAATAGTATTGGGAAAGTGGGTATTGAAATGTCAGAAAGTTTATTACAAAAAATGGGATGTAAAGACAATATTTTTCCTGTCATTTTTCCTAACACATCAAAAGGTGCATTTAAATATAATGTGGACTTAAATGTGGATTTCAATCAAATCTTTATTTATTCTGACATAGCAGATTATACATTTTTAGGTGATATTGAAGCACCTATTTTACGTGTGATTCCATTTGAATCACATAAAGAGTCTTTGCATACTCATATAGAATTTGATAATGTACATTATGTACCAGTATCAAAATCTTATTTTGATCAGATTAGTATAAATATAAATGGGAACACTGGTAAACCCATTCAGTTTGCAAGTGGCAAGACAGTTGTCAAGTTGCATTTTAGACAGAGACATAAATTAAATTTGTAAAAAATGATGCCGGTGTATCAAGGTGTACCACGGCAATATGGATATGGATTAGGGTCTATTTTTCGCACAGCAATAAGAACAACTGCACCATTTATAAAACCAATTGCAAAAAATGCATTTCAAACCTTAAAGAGAGATGGATTAAGACATGGTTTAGAAATAGCAAATGAATTGATAAAAAACGTAAAACACCTAAAGACATTTTATTAACTCATGGAAAAGATCTTTTGAAATCAGTTGGTGAATCTGCTTTAGGTATAAAAAGACAAAAACAAGAACGAAAACGTCAGTCTGTGGTTCGTTCTCATAGAGGTATGACACGTCAAAGACAAGCTTATTCAAAACGAAAATCAAGACCACTTGATATATTTGATTGAAAAAAATCATGATGTTACATGGATCTTGCGAACATTTTGGTAGTAGTTTTGATCCAGATAATGTATCACCAACATCAAGTGGTATAGAAAATATTGGTGAAATTGAACAATTTCCTATTGCATCTTTAAATAATTCTTCACCAATAGAATTTTTAATTCCAAGACAAACAACCAAGTGGTTAGATCTTGCAGCATCTACACTTGAAGTTCAATTTAAAATTACAAAACAAGATGGGAGTGTTTTGGCTGGAGATACACAAATTGCTCCTATCAATAATTTTTTTCATAGCATGTTCAGTAAAATTGATGTTACACTGAACGGCAATCTTATCACCACCAATACAGATCTTTATCCTTATAGAGCATATTTTGAGAATTTTCTTAGTTATTCAAAAGATGTGAAAAAAACACATCTAGCTGCTAGTGAGTTGTGGTATAGAGATACTCCTGGACACCTCACAGAAACAAGTAAAGCTTCGTCGAACAAAGGTTTGACTGAGCGAGCTAAAATAATTGGTGGTAGCAAAAATGTACAACTAAGAGGAAAACTGCATTTAGATCTGTTTGTGCAAGATAAGTATTTACCAAATGGAGTTGAGATGAGAATTAAATTGCATCGTGCTCCAACTAAATTTTGTTTGATTGGTAGTGAACATGGAAAAATAGAAATTCAAAAAGCCATATTCAGAATACCGGCATTGGATTTATTTCCAAAATTTGCGAATGATCTTAATGCACAAATAGATCGAACAAATTATAAAATGCCCATAAGACGTAGTGAAATTAAAACTTTTACTATTGGAAGTGGTCTTCGTTCAAAAATAGAAGACTATCTGTTTCATAAACAGATGCCAAAACGAATTATTCTTGGTTTAGTTAGTAATAGAGATATAAATGGAGATATTGGCAGTAATCCATTTAATTTTCAACATTTCGATTTGAATAAGTTGGAAATCACAATAGATGGACATTCCATTAAAGCACGTCCCTTTGAACCGAATTTTGAAGGTGGACTTTATCTAAATTCATATTTATCATTGTTTGAAGCTATGGGCTATTTTGGACAAAATCAATCATTTAATTTATCTTTGCAGGATTATGCAAAAGGGTATACCCTTTGGGGTATTGATTTGACACCTGATCAGAGTAGTAGTGGGCCCTTGGCTCACCCAATAAAGTCTGGCAATCTTAGGTTTGAACTTCAGTTTGCTCAAGCTCTTCCAGAAGTGATCAACGTTGTTGTCTATGCAGAATTTGATAGTGAGATAGAAATCAACAAATTCAGAGAAGTGATATTTGACTATTAAACAAGATGAGTCAGTGTGAACATTGCAAGATGTGTAAAGAAAAAATACAAACATTATTTCAAGAATGTGTAGTGATAGAACTGACAAAATCCATTCAACAGAAAATGAAAAATATCTGTGAAGAAGAAAATCGAACCAACACAACAACATTAATAGATATGAACATTGGAGAGTGTTTACAGAAAGTGTGTCCAGTGACTATACTATATAATCTACACAAGAGAGCAAGAAAAATAAACTTATTAGAATATTGTGCTCATATAGACTTTGAAATAGACTGCCAAAAAGACATTCAAAAGTGGGCAGATTTAGTGAAAAGAGACTGGTCATATTATACAGGATATCTTGATTAATGGCTCCGTGCCAGCCTTTTTCAAGGCTAAGAAGATGGAAACCATACAATTACAAACTATACTTGACAGTTCTCAAAGGTTATCATCCTTAAAAGGAAAAGTGTGTTCAAAAGACTTGTTACCAAAACGAAAACCTAAACACAGACAAGCATATATTGTGAACACAGATTCATCAAAAGAACCAGGAGAACATTGGATAGCAATATATTTTAAAGACAATCATTCTGCTATCTACTTTGATTCATATGGTTTACCACCATTAGATAGAGACATATACAATTTCATAGTGAAAAATACAGATTCCTGGACAATAAATACAATGAGACTACAAAGTGAATTTACTGTTGTGTGTGGAATGTACTGTATATTTGCTTTAGATCATCTTGCAAGAGGATATGATTTAGAGACAGTTCTTACTATCAAATTTGATCCAAGAAATTTTCAAGAGAATGATAGAGATGTTCAACGATGGTTTGAGCAAACTTATAGACATTATTTGAAATAACTGTAATAAATATCAGGTGTCAAAACAATCCCACAGGTAATTTTTTACATCTTTTAGTTTTTTAAGTTTTTTATTAAAAGTCAATCATCTATTATATAATTTTCGCCAGACATTTGTGTAAACAGAGAGATAGGGTTCTTTTAGTTATTTTTTATATTTGTTTCAAAATCAGATCACTTGAGTGATATCAGTTTTTTATCTGACTCCCAAGATTGTTTTCAAAAAAACAATGGGTATCAAATAAAAAAGCTAGCATAAAAAAGAATCTTGATGTAAATAGGTTTTCTCATGGATAGGCAAACTCAGATCTCGGTGTATATATGTTCAGATTTCATTTCAATATAATGATTCAACTTTAAATACAGTTTTGTCTTTTGTTAAAACCTCTGTGATAGTTTTGTCGAATTTGTTAGGTTAGTCCTATAATCCCTTTTTTATCACCGTGTCCCTATTATTTCCCAACAGTCAAAAAGAGTTAAGAGTCACTTCTCTTTTTCACTGAGAGTATTAGGTTTTAATATTGTATGCATACTTATCAAAAACTTTTATAGTGTAACCTGATATACAGTTTATACTGTAGAGATAATTTTGATTGCTAAACATACAATGAATACTATTCTTACTATAGAAAAAAACAACTATCACAGAGAGTTCGACCACAACGCGAATCACTAAGTTTTTTTTATTTTGTGCATGTGTTCTTGTGTTTTATTGTAAGCATAATTTCCTTATACTTACAACAAAACACAAGAAGACACACAAAATTTCCCCAGTTATAGAAGTTGTATACACAGGGTGGAGAGATGACAACCCAAAACCATATGGATAACCCCTAATATAAAATGATTTTAAATTAATATAGACATTGGGTCACACTCTAAGGAGGGAACTGTTTTTTGTCTTTTTATAACAAAGACTTGATTGTGTACATGAGAAGATCTCTTTCTAATAGTGTGGGTTGGCCCTGAAAAGGGCCGTTTTTAAAACATCTTCAGTTCCGTAGAGAGCTGTTTGGTAAAGCCATCTCTGCTTCGGTGAAGAATTCACCTTCCCACACGCCTATGGTTGTTGCTAGCATCTCTTCATCTGTAAAGCAATCTTGTTCCCATGCATAGCTTCGTCCTACAAGAGCTTCCTCCTGCAAATGTACGGGGAGATCAAACCAGTGTTTAGGTCGATTCTTGTACTGGATCTCCCCGAACGGACGTGTGGCGGCTTTGACGAAAGGGTGGTCTTCAATCTTCTTAAGTTGTTCTTCCATCGAAAGTGTTGCCGACCACCACTTTCTCAAAGCCAAGGCGAATTCTTCATCGGCTCTCTGTTTCTTGGTTCTCTCATAACTCTCTACGGAACTGTAATTGATCTTCGTTGGCTCCATGTCTTTTTCCTCTCTGTCAAACGATGATTTTTCTTTAGTCAGATGAAATGTATCCAAATCCTCAACTCACCTTCTTTTTATAGACAATGCGAGGATCGGAAATGCACTGGAGAACGCTCACGCGACAATTTTGATCGAGTGCGGGAAAATATTGTTGACATCGGATGGCTGTGATAGTAAACGTCTGTTATCAACAATATTTTCCCGCACTCGATCAAAAATGTCGCGTGAGCATTCTCCAGTGCATTTCCGATCCTCGCATTGTCTATAAAATCTAACACACATTCCAGACAATTCATTTGATAAAAAGCAATCGCCTGTTCTGCATTCAATCATGGATGAATACAATATACTAGATGATTTTAACGATTTAATTCGTATTGACAACTCATTGATGACACAGCAGAGAATACCAAACCAAAAGGATACCATACCAAATAAGAGGGTGAATAATACTTTTTCACAAGATGAAAAAATGAAACATTATTACAGAAAATCTTGGAGACTCTACAAGACATGAAATCATCTCACCAAAAGATCGTTCTCTCAGCTGATAAGATTACAGTTCCTATAGAATTCAAAGTGTCATCTCTTCCTTTAACAGTACCACATGAGTTGGCAGAACCGACACCTAAACCTAAGAGAAAAAGGGGACGTCAAGCACAGAATCAGTTAGTGACTACATCCACACAAACAGATACAGTAATTCAACAACCTATTCCAGAGGAAGAATCATCTGATGATATTGTTAAACCTAAAAAAAAGAAACGGGTACGATTCGATGGTCTTGGGCGATACATGAAAAATATTGCTAACTGTTGAGTGACTTGCACTTCATCAAAACTAAAACAGCCCTTCTAAGGGCTACCCACACTATTAGAAAGAGATCTTCTCATGTACACAATCAAGTCTTTGTTATAAAAAGACAAAAAACCAGTTCCCTTTTCCTCCAGTGAAAAAAAACTTATAAGCAAAAATGTACTATAGGATCTGGCCATAAAAAAAAGCATGATGCGGTGCCACTCGGGACCCAAGATCTGTGAAACTTCTAGACCCAAGAACTTCTAGACCCAAGAACTTATAGACCCAAGATGTGTGAAACTTATAGACCCAAGAACTTATAGACCCAACATGTATGCACTGTGCCACCAGTGCATACATGTTGGGTCTATAAGTTCTTGGGTCTATAAGTTTCACAAATCTTGGGTCTATAAGTTCTTGGGTCTAGAAGTTCTTGGGTCTAGAAGTTTCACAGATCTTGGGTCCCGAGTGGCTCCCCCAACTACTCCTGCTTTGTAGAAGATAATCATAGTGATTGGGAGTATTATCTCCCTTTCGCTATGATGGCCTATAGGAGTGCCAAACATGAGACTACTGGGTTTACTCCCTTTAGTGTCATGTTTGGTAGGGAAATTACTTTGCCTACGGAATTAATTGCTGGTAAGATTCCTGATAGACACTGGGCCCCTTCCCAGTATGTCAGTGAATTAGAAGGGCGCTTGGGCCGAATTTTTCAGTTGGTTTCGGCAAAGTGTGAATCCCAGATTAAAAGAAGAAAGAAAATTTATGATAGACGAGTTTTCGGCAAACCTTTTACCGTCGGTGATAAGGTCTGGCTCTATGTACCAAGGAGAAATGGAGGCCAGACCTCAAAATTTGCAAAATTTTGGGTAGGCCCTACATTATTAGAAGTAAATTGTCTGACGCAAATTACCTCGTGGTTTGCGTCGGAGGAGGCAGACCCCAGGTTGTACATTTCAATCGGTTAAAGAAGTGTTACACCCGTGAGCCAGAGGTGGCTGGTCCGGATTTGGGTGTCCCCATGTGTCCTACTCCTGATGATTTTTCCGTAACTGAAGACCGGCCCTCGGTGGGAGGTACTGAGGAGGAGGAAGCTGTACTCGACGGATTTCAAATCAGTCGTCGTGGTCGTACTCTTCGGCGACCCCGTCGACTAGATTCTGACAAATTTGTTTTTTATTAATTATTTATTATTTTTTCTTTTTTCGACGCCACACTTGTATTTGGGTTTGATGGGCAGTTCGCGTAGGTCCGGATAATGTAAATTTTGTGATGAGCGCGTTAGATTTTTATATAAATTTGTCGTTGTATTTTTGCGCTTATAATCCGGCCTCCGAGATAGTGCTGCCTTTGATGAAATTCATGAACCGTAAATTAATATCTATATATGTATATTTGATAGATGAGTTTTTTGTTTGTCGATAACATGAGCTGTCTATAGCTTGTGTTGTATGATTTTAAATTATGTTTCTCTTACTGTGGAGAAATTACTTTATTATTGTAACGGTTCTAAGAAATTGAGTTTTTTTTTATGGTCTGGTATTCGAAGTGGCAAATACAAGTGTGGTTGTCAGTTATTTTTTTTTTTTTACCAGTCAAAATTTTTCTGCGACCCAATGACCAGTTTGTTTTTATTAAATCGTTGCGTGAGTAAAGGGTTGGCTTTTATTAATTGGGGGGCATTGTGTGTGTGTGTATGGAGGGTGGTGTGAGTTATGTGCTAGGGTATGTTCTTAGAATATAAGAGTTAAGCCTCGAGGCTAGTATAATAGAATTTTTCGCAATTGATGTGTCCGTGGTAGAATTTAAATTAATAAACAGGTCAGCTTGGTTAAGGGAACTTTTTGACGGGAAACTTTCAGAAAATTATTAATTTTTTTTTCCATTGGTCCCGACATTGAGTTTCTGTAAGAATGATTATTACTCTTACTGTTTGTTTGGATACTGTTCCGTTTTTAATCTTTCTTATTTTAGCAATATGGAAATTATCCTAGGCCATTCGTTTGTTCGAAGATTGACTTCATGTATGGTGCCTCAGCGTCTGCAGACGGTTCATATGTATGGAGTGCCCGGAGGGACTGTGCGAGATATGCAGTCAGTTATATGTGATGATGTAGAGACAGTTCTGATACATATTGGTGAGAATGATATCGACGGTTTACAGTTTATGCTAGAGACTTATAAACTCTCGATACAGAGACTGTGTAATGATTTATTGGAGCGTGGTGCACGTAGAATCCTAATTATGGGACTTTTTCCTCGTATAAGGACGCGAACTTCCAGCGTGATGTATGAGCTGCGTAGAGCGGCTGTGACTCAGTTCTACAAAACTTTTGTTGGTCCAAACGTAATATATAAACCTGCTCCAAGGGTGACCCGGATTCATTTTCATACAGATGGAGTTCATCTGAACCATCTGGGTCAAACAGTCTATATTGACCACATCATTAAAGTCCTGCGGGAGTAGACTTTCAAATTATTTTACAGAACTGGTATAGAATCAAACATTCCTTGATTGGGATGATGGATAAATATCCCTTGTTGGGAATAAAGTTATGGGCACCGTCCGATTTTCTTAATATGATAATTAAGTAATCGAAATAATTGATGATTAATTCATCTGATAAAATTTCAAAAGGTTTTTTTTTTCGAATAATTGATTATTGCTTTATCTTCCATGTCTTGAGATGAGTTATTGTAACTGGGGTCCTTGATAGGATTATTTAAATTTACGTCTTTTGTGTTGAAATTCGTCTAAAGTTGACGATTAACATCTCCTGTTGCATGACTAAATCGGCTTCAGGCAGTGTTTTGGCATTCCCAAAGCGCTGGTCAAGGACTCATTCCAGCCTAAAGCTCTGAATTGTATCCTTGATGGTATCCTTGATGGTATCCTTGTGAGGTAGCTGATGTTATATTTGGAAAGAGGAAGAAAAAAGTGAATATCAGAAATATTTATTTTTATTATTATTATTATTAATGTCGGAACCAATGATGTTTATTTATTACTGAAATTAACCCTTATTATTTTTGTCGATGGTATTTTTTTTTTTTTTATATATTTATTTTTTTTTTTTTGTTTTGCGAGGAGACTTGTATATATGTATATATACTTGTTCTTTTTTTTTCTTCTTTTTCTCTCCCTTGTTTTTTTCAACAGGGACGTTGAAACTTGGGGTGGGGGTAGTGTATATATGTTTATATAATACCGCCGATTGTTATTCTGAACTCTTGCGACGATAAATTAATTGACAGTCGCCTTAAGAGTTTGCTTAAGAAAGTGGGTCGATTTACTGGTCGACTGATGAATCGTTTCAGATTGAGTGCACGGACTAATAATGCACGGTGGTTATTTTATGTGGTTTCGGACTCTCGATGTGGGCAGAATCATTTTGGATTTCGTCGGGTACGTACCATAGTTTTATTCCTGCGTATTGCACCCTACCACGGGCCGGTCGTTATTTATTTTTTTTTACATTCGTTTCTGACCTTCGTCCTGCGTTGTGCTTAGTCGATTGACGAGGTACAACGCATGACGCGGGTCGGTCGCCATTAATTTTGGCCCATACATTTTCGGGGCGAGTTCGGATGGACAGTTGAAAGGACCCCCCCCCCCCCCTCATTTTTCTTCGGCAGTGTTCAAACATTTGGTTAGATGTTTGACTTAGTTCTCCCCTCACTGGGAAAAACAGTGAAAAGGAGTTCCAGATGTGTAATTTAGGCGTGGTGGATGCCCTGGAACACTTTCCACTCAAATACCCAAACTACCAGTCTCACAGAATAAGATTCACTCGGAGTATAATGGGGAAATGGGGTGGGAGAACGAAGGACATGTGGTTAGTGAGTGATACAAAGGAGAGGGTTAATGTGTTTATCGGAGAGATTGGGAAGAATGGGGAACGGGATGTCATCAGGTAGTTCGTCTCCGAGTGTTGGGAGGAGAGAAGAAGCGTGGGGAATTGGGAGGCAGTTGGGAGCACAGAGGTAACAAACAAAAGCCTTCTCACATGAGAACCGCGACAAATCAGCGGCCGGCCAAAGTGTTGTTATTATTATTATTATTATTATTATTATTATTATTATTATTATTATTATTATTATTATGTTCTTTTTTTAATCTGTATATATAATTATTTCATTGGTTAATGTCGAAAGATATTTGTAAATTAGGAGTGACCTATTAATGCATTTGAGTGCCTGCAATTCTGAAAACTTAAAAAAGTTAGATTATAACTTTAATCTGTCAGCTTATATTTTTAATGTTAACTACTCATCCAATGCTTGAAATGTTAGCTGAAATGTTTTGATTGAATGATGATTTAATTTACACTATATGTTATCAGCTAATTATGATTTCGCCACACACTGTAAAGGATTATTTATTTAATTTTACAGAGACTAAGTGTCTTGTAAATCGGAGTCTTCAGAAATGCTGTTTGAGAACTTTAGAACTTTGCAATCCTCTCAAATTCAACAAATTCACGGAGATAAATAGAGCGGCGTGGTTGTATCAGTCTTCACACAGAAAATTCTATATTTCGTAGGTGACAGAATGAAAGAACCTCTGTAAATTATAATAATAGATATTAAAAAAAACAAAGAATGATAGCAGCCCTCCATGTTCTGATGCTGATCATTCCCGTCGGGCCACAAATAACCCCTAATGTCTTTTAAAATCATATCATTGTTACATTTTCCAAAAATGTGAAGTTTTCATGTTTTTATGTGTATTTTTTAATTTACTAGTTCAGTTTAAAACAAAAACATGAAATGTCCAAATATGCCAATAGTTAAATAGAAAAAAAGCTTCTTTTCATGTATAATTTTCTCGGCATGAACAGTAGCCAACGGGAGAATGGGGATGTTTTTGTGAGAATCTTGACGTTTCTATGGATGGACGCCGACAATTTGATGAGTTTGCAATTGAATGGTAAAAAAATGTATAAAAGATAAATGTGAACACCAGTAATGAATGAATGTGGATCCAAGATTAGTAATTGATAAAGGTATACGGTTAATATGTTAATCTGCCCTCCATAGACAATGGGACCTCGAATTTTTATAATAAATCGTATCCTACTTTCCACTGAACACCAACTAGTCCGACTAAATGTTTTTCAGCCTTTTCTGCGACTTCTCCCAGTTATTGTGAATAACTCAACACCACCAACGGTCGTGTAATACACCATTGTAAAGCTTATTCTTTCGTAACAGACATATACCGAGTTTCTGAATGGTGCGAATCGACTTCCAGTGGTGTAAATCGACCGAAAAAAATGGTTCAAATTGACCGAGACCGTGATGCAAATCGACCGAGACGGTGCTGCAAATCGATCCTTTTTGTGCAAATCGACCGTGGTGCAAATCGACCGTGGAACAAATCAACCATTCCCAAAATAGAAGTACTGAATGAAAACTCCATTTCCTGAGCATTCTGCCACCAATAATCAGAATCTTCGAAATTCTGGTAATCGCAGTATGATATATGAAGAACTGTCAATGAGGTAGTTGAGTGTTATATATGCACAATCGAAAAGGTCCAGGTGGTCAAACGATTGGGAATAGAGAGTGGAATATAAAATGACCATCCCTAAAACCAGATGGAAAGAAGTTCATTCTACTATCACCCGGTATTAGCTCGCTCGACATTTGTCGACCCGGAAATGTGCCAATGGACAGTTGCCCCGGCCATTTGCCCACCATATTTGTGTCAGCAATTCTGGACGTCAGCCACCCCCACCCCCTCCATCACCAATCAGTGGCGCTCCTCTCCCAACTTAGTTCAATTAAAATAAAATGTATTGCATATTTCTAAACATTTTACATGTATTTTCTTTCCAATAAATAGTACACGTTGTAACAGAATATAAACGGTACTTATGGTTCTACTATTTCTTCACAGCATACAGAATATGATACCGTTATATGGTTAACTCAGTTACTGCTTTATTACTCGCAAATTCTTAAAAATGACAAACTTGAAACAATGCTAAATAATTAAACTTTTTTTTTGTTCATGCATTTTCAGGCAAAATGATTGGCAAAGTATTTCCTTTTTTCTTTTCATAACACAATGAACCGAAAAAAACGCATTTAGGCCCGCCCTAAACCACGTCCCCAATGTCTGTCTTAAAGATTACACTAGCTGAACGGAAAAGAACCCCTGCACGCTCATATTGTTTCAACATGAAAAGTAATTAATATTTATCTCATCATATTAAAAGGACTTTCAAAATAAAATTTAATAAACAATGAAATCCTTATCATGCTTTTTATTCCATGTTCGATTTGTTTATATGCAATAGATGATCGTCTGCGTTCATCGTTTTTTCCCAAATCAAACGTAAACAGTTTCCATATAGAATGAAAGAACTCTTTCTGATACAAAGTTCAACCAACTTCATGTCATCTGGGTTTATATCGAACTCCACATTTACAAACTGTGTTTTCAGTTTCTCAGGAAATGGTCAAAATCAGAATTAAATTTAATTCGGTGTTGTTTTGGATGACAGCACCCTCAAGTCAAGTCGAAAAGGAGATTGAAGTTTTGTGTGGGTCTGGCCTATGACGTTCCTTTTAACTTACGCAAATCATTGGTCAAAAAATTTTTTAATGACACAAGAACATGTCTCAGTGAAATGTTTCGTTATTTCAAACAAAATTTTAGAAAACTATGCCTTTTTATTCAGTTATTATCAGGAAGCGTGATGCGACCTGGTTTTTATTTTAACTCCGTAAAGTAGAAAGTGTTTAAATTGATTGCCCCTCAAGTTTAATTATAAGGAATGATCGTTTGTTTCTGTCTATTTCTTGATTTATGAACCCCAATAAACAAAGGCCAAACATAGTATAAATATACGCCCATTCACACAGATTGGTCTTTGTTTTCAGGGGTTCATAACTCAAGAAATAGACAGAAACAAACGACCATTTCTTATTTGAACCAAAATGATTATATGCAACGGTCGCATCTTATTTTTTAAATAACCAGAAGACTATGCCCACGACCCCAACCAACCTCTACTCACTGCTCAAGTATCGATCAGGAGTCTTGGTTGGTTCCGGCCGCAAAGTATACACGACCCTAAAACTGCTTCTTGTGATGCGTGCTCAAATCACAGAAAAAAATGGGCTTTCACAAAGCTCCGTGAATATCAATAGTATGTTCTGGAAGGTAAAAGAAAAGGTGGAAATCTCACGATCTATTTTCACAGTTAATAATATTTTATTTTTACACAAATGCATAAAAATATCTGTCTGCGTGTCCTTTCTTAAGACTGATTATAGTCGTTCCCCGTTCCACCTTTGACAGGTAATTCAAATGGTAGAACCTCCCAATTATCAAACAGCATTCCTCGTTTATGTTTTTTCTTGAACTTTCTGTGAAATTGAACTTGGTTATCAGTAGAAAGTATGAATCCACGGAATGTGCTGAGAGTCTTATTACCTTACGTATGCTGCTTCTCTGTGCTACAAGTGAGGTATCTGGAGAAAGAGAGAGAGGGAGAGCTAGAGAGAGAGAGAGAGAGAGAGAGAGAGGGGGGAGCGAGAGGGAGAGAGAGAGGTTGGGACAACAATATAACACTTTGACCAATATATTTCCACACTATAATACCACCAACATAAATTCAATGTGCGTGCGTGAGGGGGAGGGGGGGGGGGGTATGCAGTCACCTGAGGACGGGAGCTGGGGGGGGGGGGGGGGGGATACACAATTACCTGAAACCTGCATTTATCTTTTGGCTTCCAGACATTATAATCTTATTGGGAATCAGCTGGAATGTGGTGTACAGACTCTTTACTCTTAAGATATGGCCGAAGATACGCTTGTATAATTTGTCTCTTCAGTGCATTCAATAAAGCCAATTTTGGGGGGAAACCGTGAAAGAATTAGTGGTAAGCTGGATTTTACATCATTCGATGTAGGAAGTTTCCTTCTATAACATATCCAAAATCCGCTCTATAAATATTTCGCCGAGAATGGAAATCACCCATCCGACGAAGTAGTCGACCCTGGGCTAGTCTTTGTAACCGACCTAGTAATTAAGTAGGTCCTAGTGCGTTCTATTAAGAGTCAAGACGGTCTGACTAGGGGTAGTTTTTTCCAATTCTGTCCGTCTTCAGTGGTTTCTCAGCATTCATAGATGTGCTATATAATTCACAATGCAATGTCGACAATCACAAACATTAACCCTTTACCTAACATGAAAAGCAGACGACACTTGCAAAAAAAATTCTTGAATAACTAATTTTTTCATTTTTTGTCTCAAAAACATACGTTATGACCCCTCGTTGGAACGAGCTCGACGAGCTCGTTCCAACGAGGGGTCATAACCTATGTTTTTGAGACAAAAAATGAAAAAATAATGAAAATTAACTGACGATTTTTGAGAATAGCGCTGGCCGGTTTTGGCCGTTACGTTGGGTAAAGGGTTAAAGATGTTACACGTGAATAGCGTTTTGATATGAGTACTGCTTGAATCAAGAGGGGTTATTCAGACACTTTGAGTATTCGAGAATCGTTTAGGGTCCCTCTCTTCTGGGCTGGTTGTTGGAGACAAGGGCAAAAACATTGTCATGAAACAGAGTTTTTGGATTATCGCATTCACAAAACTCTTGACTGTCAGAACGTCTTGAAAACGCTAATCAAACGAAGCATGCAGGTATCACAGGGTTGTTATTTTTAAGGTTATTCTAAATTTTAAAAAATAAGTAAACAATTCGAGTTATTTAGAATGAATGAAAGAAAGAAAGTTTTTTATAATCAGTGTGAGTAAACTGGGTAAGCACATTAATTTAATTAAGTTCGTATTCGGAAAGCGTTCTTTGTTCGGTCGCTGTCATGCAGGGACTGTATAAACAATGCATTCCAAATTAGAACTTATTGAAAAGTCCGTTCATGTCACTGCAAGTCATCAAAGCCGTCTTTTCTAAATTAGCACCTTTGCCCAAATAAAGTTTTTGATAGGTGATGCGCGCGCCTATATAAGACCCCTCGAGTTAACCTCAAGACAGACTCGCTAGGATGGAATAATCGTTAGTTCACGCGGTGCAGTAAAGAGTTAAGGTTTTTGTGTGGTTCCGGTAAGCCGTCATTTGGACGACAGGATTCCCGATCTGATGATTTGCATCGAGGGGAGACGCCGAAGAAGAATCGATGAGTATATGTAGTATTCTAATACAATTACTATAAATCTCGAAATTTGATTGGTTAATCAATAAAATTTGCGACAGTAAAATCAGCGTAACCTGTCGCAAATTTTTTGTTGTCGAAAACTATTTTAGGAAGTCAAGATGTATTCGTGGGCGTTCTATTTTCGTTCCATTTGGAGTCATTGACTACCGTATCCAATGTAAACAAACGCTGTGAACGCGTTGACTTGCTGTAAAAAACGTTCTCTATCTTTCTTGTAATTAACTGTATTTAATACGGATGAAGTTGGAAAGTTTAATATTAATGTGGAATAGGGGTTTGGCAGAGACTGCTGAGTAATGAAATGAGTGTTAAAAAACTGATTTCGACGGTCTTAACGGAAACCGTGTGGAATCAGTAAGCGATATGAAAATATAATTTATAAATTAAATAGCCATTTTTCGTACGATGAAGAATTTATGGACGCTTTGTGCGAAATAGAAAACCAAAATTCCGAGAACTGGCAATAATAATTTTAATTGTTCAAGGCCAAATATTTCTGACAGATCCGCTAGCGATGTTATAACATCAACTTCAAGTGCAAGCGGTCCTTTCATTTTCTAATTTGTTACCTGCGTTCGTGGCACCACATCACATGTACAGCTACACTACAGAAACGCATTCACCACTGCTCAAGAGGTGAACTATTCGTTCTGTAACAATTATGTCAATAGCAGTAGCCCAATTCCACAAGACATCACTTCCCAGAAACAGTTTGAAATGAACAACCGTTCTGTAACCATAAGTAATTATAAACAAGGGCTTCCAATCAAAGATATCAATTTTTTTAACTTTAATGGGAAATCCTCGAGTGCTTTCCGACGCCGACTGAAACATCACAAGGTGAACTCTAAACTTTGAATAGAGAAAGCAGCCGGCGTATTTTGTTTTCAGATTGTCACAAACATTTAAACATGATAAATGTTGTCAGTACAAATATAAATATATTCTGTTATTGGTGATAAAATGACTAAAACGTTTGGTATTATTTGTATTGCGGCAGCGTAAAATATATTTCGTGATTTGGTTCGGAACTCCCAAATGACGTCACGAAGACTGTATTTTTAGTTTTAAATTGTTGACAATGTTGTCTTCAACAAGGCGTTGTTTTATAGTTGGGAGATCAAATCTATCTCCGTTTTCAGCCGAATTATATTAGAATGGGGATAACTATGTTGTATTTGATTGTTTGGGGCCGTAAACGATGGTTTTACTGTCGCAAATATCCGTTTTACCGGCTCCGCTAACGCGTCGCCGGCAAAACTCAATTTGCGACAGTAAAACCATCGTTTACGGCCCCAAACAATCAAATACAACATAGTTATCCCCTAATTCTAATACAATTACTATAAATCTCGAAATTTGATTGGTTAATCAATAAAATTTGCGACAGTAAAATCAGCGTAACCTGTCGCAAATTTTTTGTTGTCGAAAACTATTTTAGGAAGTCAAGATGTATTCGTGGGCGTTCTATTTTCGTTCCATTTGGAGTCATTGACTACCGTATCCAATGTAAACAAACGCTGTGAACGCGTTGACTTGCTGTAAAAAACGTTCTCTATCTTTCTTGTAATTAACTGTATTTAATACGGATGAAGTTGGAAAGTTTAATATTAATGTGGAATAGGGGTTTGGCAGAGACTGCTGAGTAATGAAATGAGTGTTAAAAAACTGATTTCGACGGTCTTAACGGAAACCGTGTGGAAGCAGTAAGCGATATGAAAATATAATTTATAAATTAAATAGCCATTTTTCGTACGATGAAGAATTTATGGACGCTTTGTGCGAAATAGAAAACCAAAATTCCGAGAACTGGCAATAATAATTTTAATTGTTCAAGGCCAAATATTTCTGACAGATCCCCTAGCGATGTTATAACATCAACTTCAAGTGCAAGCGGTCCTTTCATTTTCTAATTTGTTACCTGCGTTCGTGGCACCACATCACATGTACAGCTACACTACAGAAACGCATTCACCACTGCTCAAGAGGTGAACTATTCGTTCTGTAACAATTATGTCAATAGCAGTAGCCCAATTCCACAAGACATCACTTCCCAGAAACAGTTTGAAATGAACAACCGTTCTGTAACCATAAGTAATTATAAACAAGGGCTTCCAATCAAAGATATCAATTTTTTTTAACTTTAATGGGAAATCCTCGAGTGCTTTCCGACGCCGACTGAAACATCACAAGGTGAACTCTAAACTTTGAATAGAGAAAGCAGCCGGCGTATTTTGTTTTCAGATTGTCACAAACATTTAAACATGATAAATGTTGTCAGTACAAATATAAATATATTCTGTTATTGGTGATAAAATGACTAAAACGTTTGGTATTATTTGTATTGCGGCAGCGTAAAATATATTTCGTGATTTGGTTCGGAACTCCCAAATGACGTCACGAAGACTGTATTTTTAGTTTTAAATTGTTGACAATGTTGTCTTCAACAAGGCGTTGTTTTATAGTTGGGAGATCAAATCTATCTCCGTTTTCAGCCGAATTATATTAGAATGGGGATAACTATGTTGTATTTGATTGTTTGGGGCCGTAAACGATGGTTGTACTGTCGCAAATATCCGTTTTACCGGCTCCGCTAACGCGTCGCCGGCAAAACTCAACTTGCGACAGTAAAACCATCGTTTACGGCCCCAAACAATCAAATACAACATAGTTATCCCCTAAATTAGTTTATAGTATTTAGTTGTGATAACACTTCGTAGTTACATAGTTATTAGTTAACAGTTTTAAGTGTATTAGTGAATCTGTGTTATTAGATGATCAGTTGTTATTATTGCGAGTTAGAAGCACTACTAGCAGGAATTGTAGGTGATAAGATGTTCTAAAGGGTGAAATTTAGTATTAAAGGTAATTCCCCATAATGTGGTAGTCGCAACAGGATAAATGCGCGCATGAGCGGTTGAGTGAAAGATTTCGTGATTTCTTGTCAGTAGTCGCAGCTTCGACCTTTCTCTACGAATATAAATTTGGGAAACAATTTAATTTCAGATAATATTTTAGTACTTGTTTTCGGTGGGATTCAGTGACTAGTCACAAAACTCATTTCAGCAGTGTTGAGATTATTTATTTAGGATTTGTTGGCTATTTGTAAGTAAGAGTATAGAAGATTTATATATAAAAATTGTTGGATTGTTAATAGTCTTTATCTTATTAATGAAGAAGCCCTCAGTACCCTAGGAATTGATGGAACCTCAGCCCCGCCATTACCGTTGAAAGCAATTGATTAAAGCGCGGCGCTACTCTGTGGCTTGTGAATAAGCAATTGCAATCTTCAAAAGTGAGCTAGTGAAAATCCCATGTCCACGGTGAAAGAGTGTCTTAGGTCCCCAGCAAAGTTGATCAACCCCAGCCTTGGCCCTCCGCTGACAAGCGCCCTCTGGCAAATAAATATTCACTCTCTCCAAGACGTTGCTTCAGCGGCGTTCCTGGGGACAGTAATTTTTATTTTATCAGAAAGTGCTAACACCTGTGTAGACACCTGAATGAGCGATCCCCAGTGGAAGTAACGCGTGGTTCCACTTTACAGGCGGACCGTTTGGTCATACAGGTCATAGAATTGGATCATCTCAATCATGATGTTAAGACTGACAACCAGAAAAGTTTTGACTTGATAAATCCGACGGTCTTGTTTTCTTGCATGATCGCCATCGCTCAGAGGAACGAGAATACGAAACAGTCTTTTTTAATACTCGCAGCAATCTCAGCGTCTTGATTTGAGGATGATGCGAAGCGAAAACCTGCGAAAGCTGAAGTAGCAAATGCGATGTCCAATTCAGTAGATACCACAGACCCTCCATGTAACCCTACTCCTTTCCGCGATGGCGGTACTCTTCTCTACAGGGTTTAGTGGATGGAGAGAGTTCATGCGCAGATGTGAGTCGCCAATACACCATTTATGTTCAATGGAGATATGGGAAGTGCTGTATATTCGATTGTGAATAAGAGAACGAACCATCGATAAAAGACCCCGAACATCGAAGAAGATCTAGGAATATATGCGTCGATATATGACTCGCTCAGTCCCAAGAAGTCCACGCCGATCAGTAAGTATTTAAGCATTTCTTGTGATTGCAAAGAACAAAACGCGATTTATTAAATCGTTGAGTTTCTCTCCCGAAAAGGACGGTCATAGTATCCAAATTAGTACCGGCGATGATTGTATGCGGGTCTATCTAAATAGCTTTGAGTGGAACAAGTGTTGTCGTCGTTGCCGATGACACAGATATTACTGTACTTTGGGGGCAGGGTTGGAGAATCAATATGTAGATCCGTATTGCTGATCAGAGGTACGTGGATCTAGTGTGCACTAAAGTGGGGAAGTTGTTTCCTCAGTTTGTCAAGTTGTAAAATTACACATCCTTTTTCTCCAAGCATGGAGCGGTTGTGACACCACCTCGGTAGCTTTTGGGCATAAAAAACAAATCTTCTCAAGAAGATAGTGGGATCTGCATAAATCAGAGAGTTGGCATCCAAAGTAAGTCACGTTTCCTTCGTTATGATTAAGTTGGTTCAGCCGGTTTCAGTTTCTTCCAAATTCTGTATAGAGCGAAAGCTGGGGAATCACTTGAGAGGTTTTGTTAAGCCAAGTCCATGGAGATGGTGTCCTCTTGCAAAGGCCCCATAGAACCACAGAAGCTCCCCCAGCAGAGAAAGTGTCTTATTTACACTCTTTGTGTGTGCATCTGCAGATTGGCCGTTGGGATTAGTTGCCCAATGATGTTTTAGACCCGACGGACGTTGCATGGAGGCTCCAAAATACGGAACTTGTCCTTATGATGATGGATAGAGAAGCCGACCCAAGTTCGCTTCTGAATTTTGTGCGTTGCAAATGCAAGATGACAAGCAGAAATACACGCGGAACCAATACTTGTTTCCTGTGGCACACATGCTCTGAAGTGTGTGACAGTGTTTGTAGAGAATGTGTGGATGACACTTGTCAGAATTCTGAAGAAGTTGAGTCCGGGCGATTCTGAGAATCCTGAATGATGTTGATTCCTCAGCCCTGGATATCTCTCAAACTCAAGTCATTTTGGTAGCCATTTCCGGATTTCTTCAGACAAAATTATTGATATCATAGCCGAGTGTCATAATTCTTCTGAATACGTTGGATATACTGATGATGTTTGACGACGTGTGGTCTATTCAGATTTTTCACGTTTTTTCGTGGAATCGGCAGCCTTTTTAGCGACCATCTGCCCAGTCGTTCCCGAACCATGACCTCAGATGTGTTTTGGCGAGTCTCGGTTGTACTTTTGGCATACATCTAGTTCGACTTTGTAAAACATTTTCCCCAAAGCAGATTTTAGCAAATATTGTATGTTATTCTGGCCCTCTTTCGAGTTATACAAAATCCAACTTACTACCACTTTTTTTCTGGGTCGAAAGCTTTCTCGACTGCACTGCTTCTTCGACCTTTAAAGTCGAGAAAAATTTAAATTTCACAACTGGGCCGAAGCAATATTTCCGATGTGGTGATCAAACTGTGCATTGTTTTCAATGTATATGTGCGTAAGTCCCAAACTTTATAAGTTATTGTGATGAATTGGTGGTGACCCGGGCAGAGGTTTCCTGCTCGAAGTTTATGTTCAATGGAGACGCAGAGTGTCGAGGTTGAACATAAGCTCCGAGCCGAAAACCTCAGAACATGTTATCGTCAATTCATCGCAATAACGCATATGTTCCAATAAGACCCTACGCACAGCCTAAAACCCACACCGAGAAATGAACAAGGCAACGTTCATCGACAACAAGTTTGATAAATAAACCTGTCGTGTACACCACGACCTCACTGGACAAATAATAAAAAAATCAGATAAAAGTCGAGGCCACTCCATTTTAGTTCAAACCGTAAACTGATTTGTAATTTAAACAACACTACATTCGGAACATCGTCTGTTGCAGGTGTGAAAAATCTAGAAAAATGAAATTGGCAACCGTTGATAAAATAATTGCGAAGCGGGCAACGTTATTTCAAATATTCAAGTGGTGACGTCAAACGATAACATATGCTACTGGGACCGTAAAAATAGAAAAAAACTACGTACACTCTCATCCAAGGGCGGGAATATTTTATTATTGTTATCGGAACATAGCTTTGTGTGTTGTTTTTCTGACTGCCAGTGAGCCAAGTGTGCCACCACTGATTTATATCAGTTTGTGGGTGCCCTTCACTGGCCGTGCCCCCCCCCCCCCACCCCAGGAAAAAAATTGAAGTGATTTCTAGCCCCCAGAATGCACTTGAAAATGGATGGCCCAGTTGATTCAAAATAATTTAATACAAAAAGTTAGCGGCTTTAAAGCCAAATCTAATAAGATCGGCCTAGAATGTGAAGGCACTTTTTAGATTATTTCAGCTTTTATGTCGACCAGATAACATGCTGCATGCGATGTGGCGATGCTCGAACGTGCTCATTCGGTTCTTTCCAATGATATTTAACATAATCGAATCATACAAGAAAGAGAAAAAACAATAATTTTCGAAATCATTATTGAAAACATAACGCACCTAGAAGTTAAATATTTTCTTTTCTAGTTACTTCAGATTACTTGACAAATTATTTTGTATTTATTTTACTGTGCGATGAATAATCTCTTGCAAAATTTGAGAAAAAGATCGTGAATATATTAACGAGAAGTAGAAGATGAAAACTGAGCTCAAGTCCTCAAATTAGATCATTTACCCCTCACAACTAAAAACCATTAATACCCAGAACAACAATCGCTGAATCGGATGGAAAATCTTGATCGGGTCCTGATCATTTCAGCAAGCGGTGGAAATTTTATCTCTGCATTCAACCATGTTGGTCTGTATAGTTCTGTTTACTGGAAAATGACAGACGCTACTTTCCCGAGCAAACAATGGTATTCTGCTTCTGGGTTGCAAAATAACAAGATCCGAATCATTGGCCACCACCCAAAATACGCCTTGTCCCGTGGACATAGTTTGTGACCCCTTGCTGTAGCGCATCCAGTGAACTCGTTACACCGAGGGGTCAGAAGCTGTGCTCTGGGGGCACGGAGGGAAAGCACTCACTGTGTTGTTATAATGAATATCTACTGCCAACTTTTAATTTAGATCATATATAAAAAAACAAAAAACAAAAAAACATAGAGAATCATAAAGAGAATCGAAATCAATGCTGCATCCAGTTTAGCTCCGGATTTATCCTTTAACGTGGGACGCCCTTGAATCCTTCTTGCAAAGGCCTTTGTTTCTGGTGTGTTTGGGCGACATCGTTTCAGCATTCTAGTTGCAAGATGGAGGTTTATCAGGGGTGGATCCCCCGCCCTTGTGCCATTGTATTCGAACCACAACAACATTCCCTTCTTTCCAACTTTCGACACTTTCGTGGCAAGAAGGTTTTGTTTAGCGTTTCTAAATGTGATAGCCTTGTGGCAATGGTACCAAATACTCGACGAATCCCGCGCAACACCAAATAGCCGTTTCATCTGCACCTTCCGGCGACATACCCGACCTGTTCTCCATGGGAACCGCGAGGCCCGAAGCATTGTCTGTTTACTGTTTAAACAAGTTCTGCCTTGTTGGTTAATTAGGACCTACCAACAGTTGAATGCTTGGGGTGGACGACCTCTAAAATGGGCGGCAGGATGTGTAAGATTGGCTAACCTTGAGTTCACACCATTGTTCCGGTCACATTTAGTCATAACGGCAGAATAGTGACGTTTAAGACCAATAAATAAATAGATAATCTGACTTGTTAAGGTTGGCTACTTCAAACTGCTACATGATTTTTTTTTTTTATATTTCCGCCAGCCTGTGTGAATAATATGACAAAAACCTGAAAGTTGTCAACTTTAGGCTATGAAAATCACCAATGCACCAACTTGTCCCCAGCAACAATCTAGCCTCACCATCCATCCACCCCCTTCCCAACACTGATATACTCAGTTTAACGACCACACACATTGGTTTTTTCCCTACTTAACTCACAGAATTCTCTTGGTTTCACTGATCTGAGAAATGATATATTAATTTACTGAAAATCCACATCGTTTAAGCACAGCAACTACTGAGCCCGTCAAAGCAGATCTCAACCTATATTTTTTATAATCACATCTCAATCAACTTGTATATACTAAGTTATACCTCTTCTTTGTGTCTTATGTATATGTATCTTTACACTCCAATCTAAGTATCTCTTACTCTCTATTCTAAACCACAACCTTTCTTCCCAAGCCAGTCTGAATACATTTTTGCACCCAAAGACAACTTTCTTTACATCAACAGGCAGCACAATAGTTAATAATGTGCTCTCTTGAATCATATCGTGCTCGGATAGGCACTTTTAACATCAAAGTATATTGTAGTAGCTTGAAGTATTGTTTGTCTAAAGAGAGATCCACTTGTGTTCTAACTTACATGCTCCTTCGACTCCGTGGAGTTGGGCTGCATAAAAGCTTCACTGTTATGTTTGCTTTATTTATTGACCACTTCAGTGTTTCCGGTACCCATCATTTAGTAAATCCATCTGGTGAAACTTCATTTCCTTGCAGTGCGAGGGACATCTGTGAAATTTCATTTCCTTGCATTGCGATGAACGTCTGTAAGGCTACGCTTACATTGAAAGTGTTAATCGCTGCGTTCCTTGTCACTTCGTTGTTCTACTCGGCCGTACATTTATTATTGTCCGGTGACATCGAAACTAATCCTGGCCCAAATTCTCTTAATTTGAATCACTGCGAGAACATTTTAAAAATTGTTCATCTTAACATCCAGAGTCTAAAACCCAAAATCAGGCCCGTCGGAACCGGGGGGGGGGGGGGGGGGGGGGGGCTGGGGGGGCTGCAGCCCCCCCAATAATTTGCTCATATTTCGTCGTTATTTTATCCATGATGGGAGCAACCGATGTAATCTGAATAAAACTGGACATTACATTATTGAACTCAGATTATTTATTTATTTATTTATTGATGTTTCAGGTCACATATTTATGCACAATGGCTAATCATGACCGTGACAGTTTTACGGGTGGAGGAAGCCGGAGAACCCGGAGAGAACCACCGAGCAACGACGAGCAGCTGCCAGCTCCTCAACATCGTAACTCCGCACTGCATCACAGGCAGGGTTAGATTGGTTGAAGACATGCGTATCATCGACGTGCAGTACGCCTTAGTACACGGCGTCATCGTGCCCCACGCGGGCAATGGAGATGAAGTGTCTTGCCCAAGGACACAACGCGGTTGCCGCAGGTGGGATTCGAACCGAGGACCTCTCGGCTTGCAGCCTGCACCTCTACCAACTGAGCCACCGCGCTCCCTTGAACTCAGATTAGAACAGTGGCGTAGGAACCGGTTGGGGGGAGGGGGGTAAGGGAGATATTTCCCCCACCCCCACAAATTTGTCAAAAGTAGGCTTTACTGGGCTGGGTTGGTGGTTTCTCCACACGGGATGCCCACTGGTTACCATATTCCGACATTACTGTTAATGATTACTGGATTGAGTGGGTTCCATGTGGGCTTTCTTCCAGCCAATAAAACTGACAGTCGTGTTTTCGCCTAATTGTGAAAAGCGATGTTAAACCCCAAGCAACCACAGGGTAATTCATTGCATGTTCACTATTCCTGTCATTCTGCTCGGAAATCACGCTGAATTGATCAGAGCTGACGTATTTCCTTATTGACGATGTATTTGCTCAGAATCACTCAGAATGCATATTTGTACATCTTAAATTAAAAAAATTTCCCAGGGGAGGCCCCCGGACACCCACCAACGAGACGGGGAGGTACCCACTCTCGTACTCACCCCCACTCGCCTTTTCGCGGTTCGGATGACGCTTCGCGTCATAGGAATATACAATTTATTTGCTCAGAATCAACCAGAATGCATGTTTTTACATCTTAAATTCGAAAATTTTCCCGGACCCCCCACCAACGAGACAGAGGATATCCCCTCTCGTGTTCACCCCCACTCGCCGCTCGGATGACGCATCGCGTCATGGGAATATAGATCCTACCCCCCCCCCCCCCCCCCCAATAAAATTAGCTTACTACGCCCTTGGATTAGAATTAGGAACGTATCACTGAATGTATAACATGCACCTGCATATGTTGATGTGCAAACGTTTTGAGCAATTACTTTGGCAGCTCAGAAGACCACGACAACCGTTGGCGTAATGATAAAACTAATGAATCCACCATAAGGCCTGACTGTTTTTTAGCATGACGGAATACGGCCACGGCCTACAGGTGAGCCCGGTGTGAGAACCGTCCCCAAATGTTATGGGGTTCTATTGGGATTTTTTAAACATTTTGTTAAAAAAACAACTTTTGCCGTTTAAAAAATCAAGAGGTTTTTGCTTCAAAAGCTACCAGAATGCTTCCTCTGATTGCCCTTTTCAAAAAATTTTCTGGGGGAGTAAACCCCCCCCCCCTCCCCTCTCTCAAAAAGCTCGTGCCTTCAGCACTCGCGCCAGATGCCTTCGGCATCTGGATACCCCATACCCATTTAGTATCAGCCAGTTCACCCAAATTAGCAATATCAGCCCCCCCCCCCCCCCAATATAAATTTCGTTCCGACGGGCCTGAAAATAGATATAGTTCAATGTGAATTCGCATATATGATATTGTGACTTTGACTGAGACCTGGCTGCAAAGCTCCGATCCCACATCCGATGTCTTTCCCCAAGGGTTTCACGAACCATTGAGATTCAATCGTTCGACAAGGGGAGGTGGGGTTGCCATTTACGTCAAAGACGGTATCTCATATCGACCAAGACCGGATCTCCACACATTGAACACAGAGTGCCTGTGGGTTGAAATATTCACAAAACGATCTAAGTCGTTATTATTAGGGGTTTTCTATCGGCCACCCAATAGTCCCCCAGATATGTGGGAAGCTATATCGGCATCCATCGAAAAGGCCAGAGACACGTCTATCGTCGACCTAATTATCACAGGGGATTTCAATGACAACCAAATGGTTTCGTCTCGAAGCGGTTTTTCTGAACTTCAGCATTATTTTAATTTAAGACAGGTAGTGAGCGAGCCAACTTGTTTCACTGAATCATCGGCTTCCTTATTAGATCTCTTTGCTCTCAGTGACACAATTAACATTAAAAATTGTGAGGTCCTTGAACCGATTATTCCGGACATGATTCGTTACCACTGCCCCATTTCAAGTGAAGTTGAATTCTCTAAACCACCACCTCTCTCCTTTAAGAGGAGGATATGGCTTTATTCCCAGGGTAACTACGAAGCACTAAATGAAGCTTTCTCTAGCGTCGACTGGGACGCTCTCTTCGATAATCATTGTCTTGATACTATAGTTTCCAACTTTACCAACAAAATACTCGATGTTGCCTCAATCCACATACCCAATAAATTCATTACTACGAGAATAGACCAACCAAAATGGATGCACAACGAAATAAGATTACTGATCAGGCAGAGGAAACGTTTGTATCGCATTGCTAAGCGCATTGATCTTCCACGTGCCTAGGCTAAATATAAACTGAAACGAAATGAAGTGGTGTCGGCTGTTAGGAAGGCCAAAGCTTTATACTTGTCAAAAATCCAGTCCACTCTAAGGAGTAAAGAAACACCACCATCACAGTGGTGGAAGACTTTAAAAACATTTATCGGCAGCAGTAACGCAGTAGGAATTCCCACTCTCATCCACTCAAATAAACTATACTCATCAAATGCTGAGAAAGCGGAAGTGTTCAACGAATACTTCAGTTCTATCTCAACAGTTGATGATTCGAATGCGTCCCTGCCAGACCCACCATCCCGTGCTTCCCAAAGTATTGATAGCATCACCCTACATTGTAGCGAAGTAGAAAGTGTAATGAAGTCGATAAAAGTGTCCAAGGCTTCTGGTCCTGATCTCATAAGCCCACGTCTATTACAAGAATGTCATTCCTCCTTATGCGAACCACTTTCGATCTTATTTAACATACTGATGAACAGCTCGTTCTTCCCATCGTTGTGGAAAAAAGCAAATGTCTCTCCAGTCCTGAAAAAGCAACCGTCCAATTCTGTTGTTAATTATCGCCCAATATCATTGATCAGCTGTGTTGGTAAAATACTCGAAAGATGTGTATTTAAGCGCTTGTGGGCGTTTCTGATTGAAAATAATGTTCTCAGTCAATTTCAGTCAGGGTTTCGACCTGGCGACTCAACTGTCCTCCAACTAACTGATATTTATGATGAATTCTGTCGCGCACTTGATGAAGGCAAAGAAGTCAGGGTGGTGTTCTGTGATGTCAGTAAGGCCTTTGACAAAGTATGGCACGCTGGTCTTATCTACAAGCTAGAGAGTATTGGCGTCTCGGGCGAACTATTGTTGTTCTTGAAATCGTACCTTGCAGATAGGTTACAACGAGTTGTGATAGCGTCGGAGACGTCTCCATGGAGGCCCGTCACCGCTGGTGTCCCTCAAGGGTCCATTCTCGGTCCCTTACTGTTCCTTATATACATCAACGACATAACGGATAACCTGCTTAGCAGTATTCGTCTCTTTGCAGATGATACGTCTTTGTATCTAATTATAGAGAACCCTGAACAAGCGTCAATCTTAATAAATCATGATTTGGCCACAATTGAACATTGGGCTAAAGCATGGTTGGTTGAGTTCAATCCCAACAAAACAGAAAGCATGTTAATTTCGCGTAAAAACAACCCCACCTCCCATCCACCTTTATTCTTAGGCGATTCTCAGATATCTGAAGTTTCCAACCATAAACATTTAGGAGTCATACTGAATAGCACGTGTACATGGAACGATCACATCGAACATATTTGCTCTAAAGCCTGGTCCCGTTTAGACTTGCTGAGGAGGCACAAGTTTACTCTGGATCGTAGTATTTTGGAAAAAATATACTTTGCTTTCATTAGACCTCTTCTTGAATATGCTGACACCGTTTGGGATAACTGTCCTGTAAGCAAAGTGGACGAACTGGAAAAAATACAAATTGCAGCAGCAAGGATCATCACGGGGGCAACAGTCAGTGCCAGGAAGACTTCGCTCTATCGTGAAACGCAATGGGACCCCCTTAATGAAAGACGTCGCAAACACAAGTTAATTCAGTTTTTTAAAATGTATCATCACACGTTACCTCCATACATCTCAAATAAAGTGCCTCCTCTTACCTTTTTAACCAACTCAGCAATCACTCTCCGAACAGGTCATAACCATCGAGTTCCCTTTTGTCGGACTCATTTGTACAAGTCTTCTTTCATCCCGAGTGTTACGGACGAATGGAATAATCTACCGCTCCCTGTTCGCGAGAACTCGTCCCTTATCAACTTTAAGACCTTCCTATACAAGGGAATACAACGACCTCCAAGGTTCTACAGCAACGCGAAATCTCGCACAGCTCAAATATATCATTGCAGGCTACGTCTACAGTGTAGTAACCTCAACTCCCACCTCTACGATAATCATTTATCACCAAATCCTTTGTGTCAGTGTGGCGAGCAAGAGACTACTGATCATTTTTTCTTCCATTGTCCAATCTTCTCAGACGCACGTAATTGCACGATTAACCTTCTTCCTTTTGGAACTGACACATCCACACTTCTTTTTGGTTCAGAATTTCTGAGTAACGAAGACAATCGTGTCATCGTTGAAGTGGTACATGACTTTATCTTATCAAGTAAACGATTCCAATAATTGATTCGCATGACTTGTTACATAATATTGGGCCACCCAATAATTCAATATTACTGACTAATAATATTAGTATCAAACTAGCATAGCATCACGTATATTCCCCTCCACACCTATCAAACTTCATTTCAGCATACCTTCAGATGGACTGTGTTCGTAGTTTGGATTCATATATACATCTCCTTACCAAAAGAACTGATGAAATAAGATACTGCCTTACGAATTTCTCGAGTGCACCTAATGCATTACGCATTCAGACTGGCCGTCATTTACATTTTTTTTCCTCTTTTTTTTTCCTTTTCTTGTTCGATGTTTTCTTCTTTTTCTCGTTTGCTTCTTTCTTTTCTAATTTTTCTAAAAATATTCCTGTTGTAGTTGATGCATTCCTGCACATCTTTACCCGGGGGTCTACCGTCTCCCACTCTTGCCTCGCGCATTCGGTCTGGGACTGGAGACCTGACTCGCGACCCCAATTGGTAGCTGTGTCTTGAAAACAGAAAATGCCTAAATGGCATCAGTAAGGTGTTGTTTTTTTTCGAGTCGACCGTGGGGTGGGCTGGGCCCTCGGGTATTGATGTGTACGTGTAACTACTGACTGACACCACCTGTCGAGTGAACTGACAAACGAAAGAGGGAGACGACTTACATAAGCTGTTAGCTTTCCGTCGAATCCCTCTCATATACAGCGATCTATCTTTGTTTACCTTTGTTATTTTGTGTACTGTTGTACATTGTGTTGCTTGTTCTTCTTTGTACCTGTTGCGTACTGTATACAAATAACATAATTTCAAATAAATATTGTTTAAACTAAATTAGATCATTTAGATTATTATTCCAGTCTGAGCCCCAATACTTCGATTGCACACCATTGCTTTTATTTTTCTGCGTTTTGACGAATAGGAAAGGGGGAGGGGTCAATATTTCTTCCTGGTGTCTATATTTCTGGCTTATTTTATTGCGAAGGTTAGAGATTAACTGTTTATTCAGCAACATATGCTATGATTTTAAAATAGCAGTTTTAAAAATTCTGAGGAGTCATGGAAGAAGAGTTTAGACGCTTCAATTTTTTAAACAAAACAATTCTTCTCAATTGCAGTTACACTGAATGCAGGGAAGGTAGACTGACACTAAATTTCCCTGGGAACGAATATTTGCGTTTTATGAGTTTTTTTTTAATAAGAACAAAAACCATGAAGCTCCAGCAAATTTTCAGCTCATGGGTCATTAGGTGTTACTCACTTCGTGGTTTATAAGCTGAAAATCGGTCCCATGCAGCTCTATCCTTTTCAAAAATTTTAAAATAATTGTTGGGCGGAAAATCCACACACCGTGATTTTGTAGTAAAACTCTACTATAGGTCTAGTGTCTGGGGAATCTAAGGCGATCTTAAAATACAAATATTTCTTTGATGTCAATGGTTGTGGAAAATGTTCCCCTCTGGGTAATTTTCTTAACTGGGTAAGATATATAAAGAACAAGAAGAATGTTACTAAGGTAACACATGCCCCCCCCCCTTGTGACCTTCACCCTGCAGATGAGGCGGAAACTATTATACGCGGCACACCTTCCGAGTGTCCTTAACATTTGTAAAAAGTTTAACAATTGTACTATGATTCGTTTCTGAGTTATGGCTGAGACACGAATATTGACCGATTTTTAGTGTGACCTTGAAATGTGACCTTGACCTTGAAGGTGCGAACCCGGCTATGGTGTGTGACACATTCTCCTTTATAATTGTGTGAAGTTTGATGACTGTGGCCCTAACAGTTTTCGAGTCATTGGCTCGGACACACACACACACACACGGACACACACACGGACGGACGCACGCACACTTAAATCGCTATATGCCACCAGACTTAAGTCTGGGGGCATAAAAACCCGTAAAACATTGAAAACATCATCACCCACCCCGCCCCTCTTTACCCACCCCACTCCAAAAACCACCAACAACAACAAAACCACAATCATTCACTATTAATTATAAATGATAAAATCATTAGTTTCTTATAGTAATCCTCGCCAAATGAGAATAGTTTTATTGTTTTTAAGGTGATTCTAAAGTCATGGCTGCCAACATGGAAGCCAGAAACACAGAAAAATGTGAACATTTCATTGAACAATAACTTGGCAACGAAACAGCCTTGCCCTTGGATACCAGGGTTGGGGGGAATGGTCATGTCACATAGAACGTGATGGGACCCGCAAAATATGCATTTAACAAATTTACGAGTCATTTGGAGACATTAGAAAATGTGTACTGTCAAAAAGTCGGAAATGGCGTGGGCAGGATTTCAAAAAATAGCGAGACGCCTCACCTTCCAATGAACAACCAACGTGAACTATCAATAATGTACTGCAGCAGTTGAATCTTAATTTTTAATAAAACACATCGAAGATAGGACTAAGCACGTTGTCAACCTGGGTCGTTTCAGTCTCAAAAGTGTCCGCCATGTTTACGGTGGGAAATTCAAAACACTGAAGGTTGTGGGCAACATTGCGACAAAAGATCTCGCCATATGTCCCGTAAATTCTCATGACAATGCCACTGCTGAAATTCTGATTGTCGATACATCTCAAGGGAAGCAGACTAATAGAGGCAAATTGCATTGATTGTCTGTTCTATGTAAATATTCTTCCCTCACCAACTGAAGCAATAAATTTGTTTACATGGATCGACCTTGTCATTAGTTTGTATTCATGCACCAAAATTACCAATAGAGAACAAAAATTTCAATTTTCTTTAATTAACAAAACGGTGACATATAGTGGAATTAGAAAACCATGTTGTATTCTTTCGTTGTTGAAATATTCGTAAATTGGTTGCTTTTTCACTTCTTTTAATCGCAAATCGGGGGAACTATTCTTCGTCATGTAATATTGATGGTTAAACTTTATTGGTCTGTCATTCGATCAGGTTTCGGTCTGGTTTCGGTGAGTTCCAGAAATAATGCTCCTAATTTTGCGATCTGGTGTGATTTACATTGCGAATCATTGTAAATGATGTATTTCATTAAATTTGTTTGCAATCCACAAAGATCATCGATAATTTCGAATAATATGTGGGATGTTAGACTCATGCCTGCAAGTATTTGTTGATCGAAGTTGTTGTTACCGGAAAGTCACATGCGTTGGTAAGTCGCTTGTTCAAAGTGCGAAAAATAATATTTTTTCTTTCTATCCACCCCACTAGACCTCCTAAACACAAATAAAATATGACAGAAGTGTGAACATGAAATTTTTCTCTAGAAAATTATTTTATCAGTCGTTGCATTAAAATTCTCAACGAAAGTGAAGTATGGCAACACATACAAGGCACAATCGAGCATCAAATTTTTGGGAACGGGTCAACTCGCCACCGGGTCAAGTCGGCACGGGTCAACTCACCACCAAAAAAAAAAAATAATACAAGGTAGGTTTCTGACACAACATGAGTTTATTCATGATCCAAAACATAGCATTTGGCACATGAAAAATACTTTTATACATTAAGCGCCTTATCGGATATTTTCAATAATTGGACGAATATTTTATACTTTGAGCACTGTAAGTATTGGTCAATCGATATGACTTATTGGCGGAATTCAATTCCATAACTTCCATTCGAGCCTGCATGTAGTCCTGGTAGGTGATTCCAGTGTCACACTTTTTCAACTTTGAAAACTCCTTTTTTAGTTTCCAACCAATAACTTGAGCTGTAATAATTGACAGAATCAAATAAACTTTGTTGTGTAGGTGTATCAACATAAAATGCAGGTCAAGTCAGATCAGGGTTTGATCCGACAATTTTTGCCAGAGTTATGTCCCTTTTTCAATTTCGAAAAATTCATTTTTTTTGTGATGGGGGTAGCCACGCAATCTTTTATTTTCTATTATTGGGATTTGACGATACACTTTCAACAGGGTCATTTCATGTCAAGACAGTTTTACTTGTGGAAGAGGGCAGAACAGACATATCACTTGTATGGCTAATATTTCCAGGGGAGGTCAACTAGATTACTGATTAGTGTGGTGTGCCATACCTTTGAACTGTAAATAGTTCCCTGTGAAAAAATGGCTGGACCAGTGCATGCAGTGGTCCTTCAAAAATTTAAATAAACATACAATTGGATTTATTTTTTAAAAAGTTATGACTCAACTGTTGTTCTCCAGTGCACATAGAAAACATATTTTTCAATGTGAGATTCATATTTTAAGTTTTGGTGGCAGGAAGTTGACCGTGAGTTAGGGATTTTTAAAAGCATTTTTTTGGTTAGTCCAATAATATTAGCCTTCGCCTGTGCTCCGAATTTATTATTTTTTTATTTTTAATATGTCGCACCGTCGAAGTCTAATCTGATCTTTCGTTTTTCCAGTAGCAAAGTTCAGCGAGAGACTCTCGCTGAACGGTTGGACCTCGATTAAAGATCAAATTTCCCCACCTGGTTCCTACTTCCGATTGACAGTTGTGTAAAACACATTTTTCTTCATTCTGGTGGTCATTTTCTTTCAAATAAATCGATATTTTGAATTATTTAGGCGTCATTTGCACTGCAATTTTTTCAACTCGAAACAAACTGTTGAACCAGAAAATGGGTTGATAGGAAAACGCGGAGTGAAAAACGGAATACCGATAATGTAGTGCACACCAAGTCAAACGACGCGGCAGTCGTTGCAATACCGCTGAGGTCCGTTCCCGGAAATGGGATACGATTTTTAACAATTTTCCAACCGCTGTAACTTTACCGCTTGAAAAAATGTTTTTATTTAATTATTGGTATTTAATACGTAATTCGACAGTAAGTATAGGAAATTTATACATCTAATATGAATGTGAAGGCATATTATTCTTGTCGAATGTGGGAACATGTATGGAGAAGGAGTATTCATCATATTAGTGTTATGTCGCCTAATTTCGTACTTTGCTGCTGGAAAAACGAAAGATCAGATTAGACTTCGACGGTGCGACATATTAAAAATAAAAAAATAATAAATTCGGAGCACAGGCGAAGGCTAATATTATTGGACTATTTTTTGGTGAGTAAATTCTTTTGTAAAAAATTTTTATCACATTTTTGTAATCTATTAGGTAGGAAGCAATCATTCATGTATTAAATAACCATTACTATTGAAAAGTAATGAAAAAAACATCATGTTTTCGACCTGTCCACTCAAACTACAATCTTCAGTTTAGAATCACCTTAACACCGTTTATCTTTTTGACTGCAATAGAGGAGATCAGCATTTCCCATCTTAATGACGTATGCCCTCCCACCCACGTGACTTTTATGTACAAAACAAATCGCACGTGGAATATTGCAATGCACAAGCCTCATAAGAAATGGTCGACGTTTGCGCGATAAGACATGAACTGAATCGGTAATACGATAAAAAACGGACATAAATATTGAAACAACTTATAGAAATGGTCAGTTTTAATACAAACAACAAGGTAAATCTGAGCTGAAAATTAAACTGTAGGTGTGCAGGCCTAGTCTGAATCACCGTGGTGTTGTGTATTTTCGCTGTTTCGCAAAAGTTAAAAACAATACGAAATACCGATATAGCAAACTATTTTCAATGAGCTTTTATTTATTTTTTTCTGTTCACACAAATTAGAGTCGGTTGTGGAATACGTAGTACAGCCATTATGGAATAATTCTTACAGAAACGTAAGCATGGCTGCATCTTCTATAAAACCTCGCTTTAATATGAGACCTCTTTCCTACTAGCCCAGGGTACCACAGACATGGCATATGGACCTTACAAGTTACAGTCACAACGACCGTGCAATTCCCAATTATTATTTTCAATGACGTAGCCGGTGGTTGGGGTGGGGCTGGGATTCTCCAAAAAGTCGTCAAATAATTGCAGAGTCCCTGGACTAAAAAAAAAACACCCTCTCTGACTCACTTTCAGAACACTGATTTTTCAAATGTTTCCTGAGATGGACCCCTTGACCACACATGGGGTAGTGGGCACTTCCGGGTGTTTGATAAAATAAAGGGATAATAAGGCAAGACTTCTTGTCTGTGAGAGAGAGTGAGAGAGAATATCAAAATACACAAAGAATAACATTTTGTTCTATTTTTGCTTCAGGTAGAACTGAACTTTCATCACTTAAGCACATTGTAAAAAATGGTACACCGCCATTGTTTCTTGGGGTGGAAGTCCTCTAAAAGGGACAACATGGGTATGAACGATTGACTAAACTTGACTTTATCTTCATGTTGTGGTCATGCTTAGCCATTGTATATAAATATGTGACCTTAAACACCAATAAGTAAGTACTCCCAAAACAATGATTGAAGCACACGGAGATAAAAATTGTCCCCATTATGCACCCATCCCCATCCTTGATTAACAAATTTCTCATTATGCACTTGTTGATTTCTGAATTATGCACTTGTAGACTCCTGATATATAAAAAGCCTCTTGTATCAAGTTTTGAAAAGAAAATAATCATCATCTGAAAAAGACACAAACATCAGGTGGGGGAGGAGATATGCAGGGGGAGGGGGCATAAACTAATGAACTTCTTACCCGTGGGCTTGTACCTATTTTTGGGGTCAGGAATTGGCACTCCACTACTGTAAGTAATGATTGGAAATGGGGCTATCCACCTCGATAAATCCCTGCAAGTGCCCAGGCAAATTTTCACAAGTAAATACTGTTTATGAAACCCAAACGGAATGATTAATATGGAGTGATAACATAATACATAAACTTGATCAAGAAGTTAGCTGGGGGTGAGGGCGGGAGTGTTTAACTGCCTCCCCCCCCCTCCCTAAAAAACGCCAAAAAATATATTGGGGTGTGGAGAGCCTACTTTCATCCCATCCCAACCCCACTGGGTAATTAAACCCCACTAGGTAATTACAGGGGGGGGGGGGGGGGGACCTGTTTGGGGAGTGGTATAACTCCTTAAAGTTTAGTTATGCATATACCCTGCAGTGCATGAACAATGTGCTGATTTAATCCACGTATCCTTGTGAATCAAAACCCATGCATCATGGGGCATCTCATGAGATTTCTGTGACCGTCTGACTTTAGCTTTAACAAAAGCAAAATCTTGATCTGCTACTGTCACAAATAAAGTTTGTACCCAGCCGTCTTTATAATACTGGATGGCTTTCAACGGTTTTCTTGCTTTGAGCTGTTCATTACCAAAGTCCCCTGGTGTATTTATTAGGTAAATGTAAATGTCAGAGAAATTAATCATTTATTGTGGCGGGGTCTGGCAGAACTGTTCCATTCCCAAGAGTTAGTTTCTCTTTTAGCCTGTCTGTTTTTTTTTTTGAAGTAGTTGTTGTTCGGGGGTTGGGAATGTTGGAAAATTTAGTTTGTCCACCCAAAAACACCTCTTTAACAGTTCTTGCCGTGAACCCGTCATTGATACACACCAAAGTTTACAAAAATCCTTCTTGCTGCACTGTCCAGCTTAAAAAAAAAAACGCTTGAACTCTCCATACCTTCTATACAATTAATATTTAATTAACGACGCCCTCAAACGTAATTTTTTAAAGCGTGATATGTCACATACATGCGACCATTCTCTTGGCAGTCTTGTGAACGAAAGGTGTATTGACACCGTCGCATTCGCAGAGGCCATTTCGGAACTTCGACGGAACACTGAAATTTTGTGGAAGGCTGGCCGGCATTGATTAATATTTTATTTCGTAGTTAATAAATGCAATGAATATTGTAAAATTTTGATCTCAAAATAACGTATTATCAATAGTAGTCATTTAGGAGTTTGCAAAGTTTAGAAAAACGTTCAGAAATGATTTCAAGTGAGTGAAATATGAAGTAACGTTCATCGCTGTCGCTCAAATGTTCTCGCACGTGTGTATTGTTTTGTACACAAACGTCACGTGGGTGGGAGGGCATACGTCATTAAGATGGGAGATGCTGATCAAGTCTATTATAGTGATACACGGAGGATGGAGTACTACTAATCACGACCGGTAGTCTTTCCACCTTGCGAATATCTACATTTTCTGAGAACAAATCACAAAAAGTTGGTTGTACCAACTAGTTAATGAACTGGAAATTTTTCACGGTTGTTCTTTTTTCAGAAAATTGTACAAAATCGTTTGGTGGAAAATCCACCGTGATTTTGTAGTAAACCACTCAATGTTGTAATATTCAGGGAATCTCGGGCGTTTTATGTTGAAAAACCTGAACAGTCTGTGGAAAAAGAGTTTTGATCTTTCAATGTTTTATGCAATGCATTGGCCCTATTTTCTCAACTGCAATCACACCGGGCGAATAAGCCAATAAGCCAATTTCGAAACTGCCACCTTTGGACTTTAATCTATGCAAGGTCACAGGTCGCGAGGTGTAAACAGTGCGATTTCATTGCTAACAAAGCGTTTTCTTGGAATGTTTATACCTCGCGACCTGTGACCTTGCATAGATTAAAAGCCAAGATGGCAATTTCGAAATTGGCTTATTTCGAAACTGCCATCTTGGCTTTTAATCTATGCAAGGTCACAGGTCGCGAGGTATAAACATTCCAAGAAAACGCTTTGTTAGCAATGAAATCGCACTGTTTACACCTCGCGACCTGTGACCTTGCATAGATTAAAGTCCAAAGATGGCAGTTTCGAAATTGGCTTATACAAGACGATTCGGCGGAAGTGCGATTCGGCGACACCGCCGAACCGTCCAGAAAAAATGTTCCGGCGAACCGTCCAATGGCTCCGTCGAATCGTCCAAGGCATGGGACGGATAACATAGAGTAGTGGCTCATAATTTTTTGGAAATTTTGCCTTTTATTTTTAACGATTTGTTTGTAATTTCGATGCTCAGAAATTATTTTTGTTTTAGTTTGATATTTTTTTTATTTTCACCCCCATTGTTAGCGCATTAAATTGGCAATATTTTCGCTCAGTTTAATATTTATTGTGATTTTAGATTTTTTTTTCTCCAATTTTTAGACTTTATGTACAATGTACACTGAATTTATTTTCTTTTGATGACAAGTGGTGATGTTATGTGGTGGGTGGGACGGAATGCATTTTTTCATCCAATCACTGAATGTTTCAAACGTGATTTTATAACCTGGGAAATACAAGCGTGGGAGCTTATCGTGGCATGCGGCTCAATAATTGAAGGTTTATTGCAAAATAAACACTGTAGATTTTGAAAAAATAGTCGCTTGTGTGTGTAGTCGGTAATCACAATATCAAATGAGTCACTGATCATAAATAAGATTTACTAGCTTGTTGAGCAATGGCTTGTGTTATAAAAACAGTCGCCTGACCAAGGGTGTCTCAAATTTGTCAGTAGTTTTTGAACTTGACATCAAAGTTTGTTTTTTTGTGCTAAATAATGTTATATATACCCCACAATTGTAACACTCGGAAGTTCAATAACGCTATTGCAGTCTTGCCAGAACAATAAAGAAAACGGGGTGTTCGAGCTCAAACGTATTTTGGAACTGGATAAATAAACGGGGGAAAAGTAGTGTGCAGAGTATCAAAGTGGATGGGGAAAGTACAGAAGATAAAGGCCGTATCGCTTCAGAGTTAGTCAAGCACTGGGAAAAGATAAACGATAGGCGATGGGGCAGTGGGTCCCCACCAAAAAGAAATACACTGGTGGAGGAGAACCTATCCAATCGTGTATGTAGCGAAATAACGGCAGAAGAAGTGCGGAACGTGGTCTCGAAATTAAAAAATGGTAAAGCGGGAGGGACTGATGAAATTCCGAACGAATTCCTCAAAAATGGAGGGGAGGCACTTATTGAAGTCCTGACAAACCTTTTCAACCTGGCTCTGCGAAAGCAAGAGGTCCCCAGAGAGTGGAGGGAAAGTAAGGTGTCGTTCATACACAAAAAGGGGGATAAGGAAGTTCTAGATAACTATAGGGGGATATCAGTTAGTAGTAACATCGGAAAAGTATTCTGTAAGGTCATATACGGTAGACTAGAGGAAGTTATTGAAGAGAAAGGTTTTTTAGGAGAAATTCAAAATGGTTTCAGGAAAGGACGAAGAGTCACTGATCACCTATTTACACTCACCCAACTGATAGAATCAACAAAGGCTGAAAAGAAAAAGGTGTTTCTGGCATTTCTAGATGTGAAAAAAGCGTACGACCGAGTGTGGAGGGAAGGTATGTGGCGAAAGCTCGAGGGCATCGGACTGGGGGGTGACTTTGTGGGAATCATGAAAGCACTGTATACAGATGTGCAAAGCCAACTCAGTCTAGGGAGTATCACTACAAAACGAGTCCCTATGGATATAGGCCTCAAGCAGGGGTGTATCTTTTCACCGATTTTGTTTGCATTGTATGTTAAAGATTTAGGGGACGAACTAATTCAGAGTGCGGAGGGGGTAAATGTTGGAGACATAAAGATACCAGGCTTATTTTTTGCGGACGACATGGTGTTAATGTCTAGAACTGAACAGGGGCTAGAGAAACTGCTGGAAATTGTTGGTAGATATGGGAACACTTGGCGGCTCGAACTAAATGAAAATAAAAGCAAGGTAATACCCGTTGGACGCAAGGTAGATATGACGAAGAGATGGAGAGTGGGGGAGTTCTCAATCCCCGAAGGGGAAAGCAAACAAATCACTGTAGGAGAAACGGGAGAGTATGAGTATCTAGGGGTAAGCATAAATATAACGGGAAGAGGGGTGTACAGAAATTACTCAGCCAAACTGATTCTGAAGGGGAAAAGAATTCTGAACCAACTAAAACTTTTAGGGAAAAATAGTTTCAATAAGGTCTTTGTGGGGAAAACACTGTGGGAGAGGGTGGGTTTACCAAGTATAACGTATGGCACGGACGTGATTCCATTAAACCAAACCGTTATTAAGAAGTTGGAAAGTACTCAGAATGATGCCGGCAGATGGATAACAGGGTCGAGTAATGCTGCAGCTTTGGAAGCAGTAAGGGGGGTGCTTGGGTGGATGAAAATCAAGGACAGGGTAGATTTGGGAAAACTGTTACTTTAACTACTTGAGAAACCTGCCTGACAACCGGTGGTGCAAATTGATGCTCGATACCATTTGGAATTCTAATATAGAAACGGGGTGGTCAAAACATGTGAGGGAACTAATGGACAATTACTCTATAGAGGTCACAAACATAGAAGCAGGAATGAAAGAAGGCAAAAGGTTCGTCAAAGAGAGAGTCATGGAAGACTGCAATCGAAACTGGCGAGCAGGGGTTAGCGTGAAAAGATCACTGCAGGGGTTACAATATAAAGAAAAGCCAGCTTTTGAGAAGTACCTAGATGGCACCTTTGGAGGGTCACTGCTGTTCAAACTGAGATCAAGATCACTGGAGCTTCGGGGAAAAATTGGGAGAGATGGGGAAAAGGGATGCCAAATGTGCCAATCTGGAGTAGTGGAGACCCTGGAACATTTTCTCTTGGAATGCCCACAGTATATACCTCATAGAATAAAATTTACTGGAAGAATAATGCAGAAGTGGGGTGATAGATCTTTATTTTGCAGTATACTAGTACATTGATTACAAAATAACATTACAACAAACATGAACATAAGCTAGTATACGGCATGGAAATGGCATAGCCTATAAGGCTGTCTTCCTGCCATTCCCGTAAAAAGAAAGATATCAAGTTTCTTTGGCATCAGTGTATCAAAGTGCTTTCCCAAAGACGGGGTTGTCTGATCTTTTATTTATAATTCAGGGGGGCTAGAATGTATTTGAGAATTAAGGGATGGGGGTAGGAGGATGAGATGTCAGAAGCTTACAGCTGGCGGATGACACAGTCGGGGCACGTTGGGTTGTCACATTTGGAGTTAGGACGCGAATAATTATTCAAGGCTTTATCAATTAAGGACTTTTTAAATCGGGGTCTATTTAATTGCTGGATTTGTGGGTCTATACTATTCCAACAATACAACCGGTGGTGCAAATTGATGCTCGATACCATTTGGAATTCTAATATAGAAACGGGGTGGTCAAAACATGTGAGGGAACTAATGGACAATTACTCTATAGAGGTCACAAACATAGAAGTAGGAATGAAAGAAGGCAAAAGGTTCGTCAAAGAGAGAGTCATGGAAGACTGCAATCGAAACTGGCGAGCAGGGGTTAGCGTGAAAAGATCACTGCAGGGGTTACAATATAAAGAAAAGCCAGCTTTTGAGAAGTACCTAGATAGCACCTTTGGAGGGTCACTGCTGTTCAAACTGAGATCAAGATCACTGGAGCTTCGGGGAAAAATTGGGAGAGGGTGAAGAAACAAAGGATAGATGGCTGAAGGGGGACACGAGGGAGAGGGTAGGAATGCTTATTGAAGAAATTGAAAAAGAGGAAGTGAGGGACACTATTAAGCAGTTTATATCTGAATGCTGGGAGGAGAGGAGGGGAAGAGGGGGTGGGGTGCAGGGGGAATGATGGCCTTCTCTTATGAGGACCGCGACAAATCAGCGGCTGGCCAAAGAGTTATTATTATTATTGCAATTTGCACTATTTCTGTGTATCTTTTTGTATCACTGTAAGTGTTTACTTTTTTCTCTTGCTATTTCTATCTGCATTTTTCCGCTAAAAACGAATATTTAAGTCAATACAATTAAATTAAAATCTCTAATAACTTAAAAAATAAATTTTAAAATTTTAGAATTATTTACAAATAAAAACAATGGATAAACAAAGTCAAGCTCAGTTAAACAGTTCTGTCTTTAATTCAGGTAGTCTGAGCAACAGTGGAAATTCCACTAATACTGATATGACATCGATGATGTCAATGATGTCTGGCTTCCAGGAAGAAATAGCCAGATTAAATGACACCACAGAGGGTTTGCGGTCAGAGCTTCAAGCCCAGGAGCGACAGGCAGATAAAGAAAAAGCTGAATTGAGAAGGGAATTGGAAAAGGCAATTCTGAAAGCCAAACCAGGTCAGGAGGACCATGCTCCTCCAGTTCCTGATTTACCATGTATTGACGCCGCTACAGAAATGAGAAGACCTGCGTCCGCCGGCTCACTGGCGGGGATATCTGAAATAGATTCAGATCTAATTACCTCCAGCCAGGGTAACTGGCTGCGTTCCATAGTAGAAGAAACTACCAACACGGTCGCAGTTTCCCCGGCCGTGGCGGTTGAAATTCAATTGGATAAAAATTCATCATCTAAAGTCCCCAAATCGCAGCGACAGAAAAAATCACCAAAACAAAATCGGTCGAAAAGGAAACTCTCCAATGAGTTCCGTGAAAATGATGAAACCGTGGACGCCGAAGACGAAAATGGTTTCTGTATGACTATTGATCGGCATGTCAAGAAGACAAAAATCATAAAGAAAAATTCACAGAGCACCGCTACTGAAAAGGACTCGGTGGTCACACCAAGAAATGGGGGCTCTGTTAACGCAACAGAGTCTACATCACCGGAAATAGTGAATGCGACTGCGACAGCTAGCCCAACCGATAGCGCGACGTACGCCGATAAAGTAAAAGCACAAACGCCACCTAAGGTGACCAATAAAACCAACAAGACACAGGGCCATCCGCAACCAAACCCCTGTGTCGTAATCACACGCGTCCACCCCAAAACGGAAAAAAACTCGATTGATAAAGGCCTTCCAGGATGCTCGTGGGAGAGACTAATCTCCAAAGGCACGGGTAACCATACTTGGAAAATAAAAGTAAAATGCCCTAATAGAGCAACGAAATTAAATCTGATAAGCAAAGGGCTAATTATTAATGGCAAAAAATACGAAACCGAGGAATATCGTGTTCTTCCGCAACCCGTTCAGTGTCACAAGTGTCAGAAATTTGGGCACTTGTCACACAAATGCAACGGGGAGCAACGATGTATGAAATGCGGTGACAAACACATCGCGAAGGCATGTAGTGCTAAAACTCTGAAAAGCCCGAATTGTGGTGGTCAACACCCCAGCAACTACCGGGGTTTTAGCCACTTCAAAAAAGTTAAAACAAACATCCAGCTTAAAGCTCTAAATGTAAGTAATGTCGAGAACTCATCTGCCCCTTATTCCACGTGTACTCTAATGGCTGGCTCTATTTTCAGCATAATGAAGAAACACTTGGACACCAGTCTTTCGGATGTTTGCAAAGAGATTAGTAAAACAGCCTCTAAGTTATATAATACTCAAATATCTCACACGCTATTAGAAGCGGCCGTCAACAGAATATAATTATGTAACAATGTTACAAATAGTAATTCAACTTAAATAAACTTAGTACAGTTTTTTCTAAACCATTCATGGATACACTAAAATAGTCCAGTGGAACGCTCGAAGCGTTAATCAGAAAAATTTGCAAATGTCACATTATTTAAAAAATACGGACGTAATTGGAATTAGCGAAACATGGCTTAAACCAAACAAACAATTCTCGTTATGTGGTTTGGATATTATTAGAAGAGATCGCCCCGCCCAAAAAGGCGGCGGTGTCGCTCTGCTAATAAGGCAGGAGATTAAATACAAATCAATACCATGCGACCACCTCAATGCTGAAGTGATTGCAGCTGAAATTGAACTTGACCACAAACACGTGGCCATCATATCATATTATAACAAGCCGCAAGCAACAGTAGACAGTAAAGTATTTGAATTTTTTACCAACAAGTACAAGCACTGCATATTCTTGAGTGATTTCAATTCCAAACACCAGGTATTCGGTTGTAATAAGACTGAGCCTAATGGTGACGCCCTTTTCCACATCATTGAAGAACTCGATCTATTCGTGGTAAATAACGATCAAGACGTAACATACGCAAGCAACAACCCACTCCATCAATCAGATATCCTGGACTTGATTATCACCAGCAAATCACTAACCAGCCAAATGCAAGACATATTTGTAGGAGATGATGATCTAGGCAGTGATCACCTGCCGGTTCACGCCACTCTGAAATGTAATACTGGTCCCGCCAGGTATCCTCCCGTGAATAGGAGGAACCTATCAAAAATTGACTGGAACCTCTTCAGAAACATTATCGAAGTAAAAATAAAGGCAAATGACCCCTCAAATGCTCATGAACTAGAAAAAGCCTGCACCCACCTTAACGAGGTTATCAACAGTACACTAGATGAAATTTGTCCCAAGCAAACAGTAAAGACGCGGATAAACAGAATAACCCAAACAACTCTTCAAATAATCAAGCAAAAAAGAAAAGCCTTCCGGGCTTACCAATCAGAGAATGATCAAATGAAAAGAGCAGAACTTAAAACCGCGTATAATCGCCTACATGGGGAAGTAAAAAAGGCCATAGCTAACGACAATCGCGTGAGATGGGAAAAAGCAACCAAAAACCTAAATGGGCTGAGAGAACCTAAGAGGTTCTGGGATGCATTTAAAACTCTTACTGGCCAAAAGAGCAAAATTGCCAATAATAATGCGCAGAAGACTAGCGACGGAACTATGGCCATAGACGACAAGGCAAAGGCCAGCGCTTTTGCCGAACTTCTAAAGAAGGCGCATCGTCCACAAGAAGGGAACAGATATGACAACGATTTTAAGGTAAAAGTAAATAAATTTGTCCAAGATAACAATTCAATTTTCAATGAACCGAACTTCAACCAAAGGCATGAAGACGGGGACGACCACGAATTAACCGAACCAATAAGCGTAGAAGAGGTCATGGGTATAATCAGAAAATGCAGGTCATCTTCGTCCCCAGGAGAAGACGAACTCTCTTACAAAATAATGAAACAGTGCCCAAACGTCTTCTACTGCAGACTTACCAAGCTCCTAAACTGCTGTCTCTCCTGTGGGTGCTTCCCAAAATGCTGGAAAGTGGCCACAGGAGTCATGATACCTAAACCCGACAAAGACCTTACCAACCCTTCTGACTACCGCCCAATCAGCTTGCTTAGCTGTGTTGGGAAAATATTTGAGCGGATTCTCACTACGAGACTTCGCAGCTATCTCACATTACATTCTGGCTCGCCACCATGGTGGGACTCAAACCTCTACCATCGCCGAACTGGAACCGAATAGAGCCCACTCTCTAATAGTTTTAAAGGCGTTGAGGGATTAAGTATTGACCATCTAACACTCCAACGTAAACTGCCGGGTATTCTAACCGCGTGCATACCCCCCCCCCCCCCCCCTCAGACTCCATTTTGGGCAATAGGAAAGCTAGGCCTGTGTGATCCAAGGAAATGAAATAAGGTTAGCCGGGTCGCAAGGGATTTGTAAATCCCACATCGTCCCTGCGCGCCTTCGGCGCGCTAAAACTTTTCATTCATTCTTTCTTTCTCTAGATTTCTGTGTATCTCTTTGTATCACTGTAAGTGTTTACTTTTTTCTCTTGCTATTTCTATTTGCATTTTTCCGCCAAAAACGAACATTTAAGTCAATACAATTAAATTAAAATCTCTAATAACTTAAAAAATAAATTTTAGAAGTTTAGAATTATTTACAAATAAAAACAATGGATAAACAAAGTCAAGCTCAGTTAAACAGTTCTGTCTTTAATTCTGGTAGTCTGAGCAACAGTGGAAATTCCACTAAAACTGATATGACATCGATGATGTCGATGATGTCTGGCTTCCAGAAAGAAATAGCCAGATTAAATGACACCATAGAGGGTTTGCGGTCAGAGCTTCAAGCCCAGAAGCGACAGGCAGATAAAGAAAAGGCTGAATTGAGAAGGGAATTGGAAAAGGCAATTCTGAAAACCAAACCAGGTAAGGAGGACCATGCTTCTCCAGTTCCTGATTTACCATGTATTGATGCCGCTACAGAAATGAGAAGACCTGCGTCCGCCGGCTCACTGGCGGGGATATCTGAAATAGATTCAGATCTAATTACCCCCAGCCAGGATAACTGGCTGCGTTCCATAGTAGAAGAAGCTACCAACACGGTCGCAGTTTCCTCGGCCATGGCGGTTGAAATTCAATTGGATAAAAATTCAGCTAAAGTCCCCAAATCGCAGCGACAGAAAAAATCACCAAACCAAAATCGGTCGAAAAGGAAACTCTCCAGTGAGTTCCGTGAAAATGATGAAACCGTGGACGTCGAAGACGAAAATGGTTTCTGTATGACTATTGATCGGCATGTCAAGAAGACAAAAATCATCAAGAAAAATTCACAGAGCACCGCTACTGAAAAGGACTCGGTGGTCACACCAAGAAACGCAACAGAGTCTACATCACCGGAAATAGTGAATGCGACTGCGACAGCTAGCCCAACCGATAGCGCGACGTACGCCGATAAAGTAAAAGCCAAAACGCCCCCTAAGGTGACCAATAAAACCTACAAGACACAGGGCCATCCGCAACCAAACCCCTGTGTCGTAATCACACGCGTCCACCCCAAAAACGGAAAAAAAACTCGATTGATAAAGCCCTTCCAGGATGCTCGTGGGAGAGACTAATCTCCAAAGCCACGGGTAACCATACTTGGAAAATAAAAGTAAAATGCCCTAATAGAGCAACGAAATTAAATCTGATAAGCAAAGGGGTATTTATTAATGGCAAAAAGTACGAAATCGAGGAATATCGTGTTCTTCCGCAACCCGTTCAGTGTCACAAGTGTCAGAAATTTGGGCACTTGTCACACAAATGCAACGGGGAGCAACGATGTATGAAATGCGGTGACAAACACATCGCGAAGGCATGTAGTGCTAAAACTCCGAAATGCCCGAATTGCGGTGGTCAACACCCCAGCAATTACCGGGGTTGTAGCCACTTCAAAAAAGTTAAAACAAACATCCAGCTTAAAGCTCTAAATGTAAGTAATGTCGAGAACTCATCTTCCCCTTATTCCACGTGTACTCTAATGGCTGGCTCTATTTTCCGCATAATGAAGAAACACTTGGACACCAGTCTTTCGGACGTTTGCAAAGAGATTAGTAAAACAGCCTCTAAGTTATATAATACTCAAATATCTCACACGCTATTAGAAGCGGCCGTCTACAGAATATAATTATGTAACAATGTTACAAATAGTAATTCAACTTAAATAAACTTAGTACAGTTATTCCTAAACCATTCATGGATACACTAAAAATAGTCCAGTGGAACGCTCGAAGCGTTAATCAGACAAATTTGCAAATGTCACATTATTTCAAAAATACGGATGTAATTGGAATTAGCGAAACATGGCTTAAACCGAACAAACAATTCTCGTTATGTGGTTTTGATATTATTAGAAGAGATCGCCCCGCCCAAAAAGGCGGCGGTGTCGCTCTGCTAATAAGGCAGGAGATTAAATAAAAATCAATACCATGCGACCACCTCAATGCTGAAGTGATTGCAGCTGAAATTGAACTTGACCACAAACACGTGGCCATCATATCATATTATAACAAGCCGCAAGCAACAGTGGACAGTAAAGTATTTGAATTTTTTATCAATAAGTACAAGCACTGCATATTCTTGGGTGATTTCAATTCCAAACACCAGGTATTCGGTTGTCATAAGACTGAGCCTAATGGTGACGCCCTTTTCCACATCATTGAAGAACTCGATCTATTTGTGGTAAATAACGATCAAGACGTAACATACATAAGTAACAACCCACTCTATCAATCAGATATCCTAGACTTGATTATCACCAGCAAAACACTAACCAGCCAAATGCAAGACATATTTGTAGGAGATGATGATCTAGGCAGTGATCACCTGCCGGTTCACCCCACTCTGAAATGTAATACTGGTCCCGCAGGGTATCCTCCCGTGAATAGGAGGAACCTATCAAAAATTGACTGGAACCTCTTCAGAAACATTATCGAAGTAAAAATAAAGGCAAATGACCCCTCAAATGCTCATGAACTAGAAAAAGCTTGCACCCACCTTAACGAGGTTATCACCAGTACACTAGATGAAATTTGTCCCAAGCAAACAGTAAAGACGCGGATAAACAGAATAACCCAAACAACTCTTCATATAATCAAACAAAAAAGAAATGCCTTCCGGGCTTACCAATCAGAGAATGATCAAATGAAAAGAGCAGAACTTAAAACCGCGTATAATCGCCTACATGGGGAAGTAAAAAGGGCCATAGCTAACGACAATCGCGTGAGATGGGAAAAAGCAACCAAAAACCTAAATGGGCTGAGAGAACCTAAGAGGTTCTTGGATACATTTAAAACTCTAACTGGCCAAAAGAGCAAAATTGCCAATAATAATGCGCTGAAGACTAGCGACGGAACTATGGCCATAGACGACAAGGCAAAGGCCAGCGCTTTTGCCGAACTTCTAAAGAAGGCGCATCGTCCACAAGAAGGGAACAGATATGACAACGATTTTAAGGTAAAAGAAAATAAATTTGTCCAAGATAACAACTCAATTTTCAATGAACCGAACTTCGACCAAAGGCATGAAGACGGGGACGACCATGAATTAACCGAACCAATAAGCGTACAAGAGGTCATGGGTATAATCAGAAAATGCAGGTCATCTTCGTCCCCAGGAGAAGACGAAGTCTCTTACAAAATAATGAAACAGTGCCCCAACATCTACTGCAGACTTACCAAACTCATAAACTGCTGTCTCTCCTGTGGGTACTTCCCAAAATGCTGGAAAGTGGCCACAGGAGTCATGATACCTAAACCCGACAAAGACCTTACCAACCCTTCTAACTACCACCCAATCAGCTTGCTTAGCTGTGTTGGGAAAATATTTGAGCAGATTCTCACTACGAGACTTCGCAGCTATCTCGAATCAATCAACTTTTTCGACAAATGGCAAAGAGCGTATAGGAGTCAGAAAGAGGGAATCGAACACGTATATAGACTGGTCGATTATATGAAAACAGCATTTAGTCAAAACGAAATCGGAACCACGCTTTTCTTGGATGTAGAAAAAGCGTTCGACTCGGTATGGCACAATGGCGTGAGATATAAACTAGCGAAAATGGGATCACCCACTAAAATTCTAAGGATCATATCATCATTTCTAACTGACCGAAAAATCAAGGTGAGGGTTAATCGCGAGGTGTCAGAGGAAGTAATACTCGAAGCGGGAACACCACAAGGGTCGGTTCTAAGCCCGCTTCTTTTCATAATATATGTGAATGATATAGAAAAAGGAGGGAAAAACTTTGTTGAACTATCGCAGTTCTCAGACGACAAAGGCATTTGGACAGCCAGCAAGTCCAGAAACATAATTAAAATCGTCTACAGGATACCATTCGCGATCTTGAGAGCTGGTGCGCCCTGTGGCGCATCAAACTCAATGCCGCCAAAACTCAAAAAGTTACGTTCTTCAAAAAGGAAAGGAAAAAACCAGTCCCGAGTATCGATCTCCAGTTATACGATCACAAACTAGAAGCAAACAAAGAGGCCAAATTTTTGGGATTTATCCTAGATAGCAATCTCAGTCTAAACAGTCACGTAAACTCCATTACGGTTAGAGCTATTAAACGTATCAATTTTCTGAAGATGGTCAGAGGTAGAAATTGGGGAGCAAACAAAGATGTGCTTCTCAAGCTCTATAAAACATTTATACGTCCGGTACTAGAATACGGTGCCGTAATAACAAGCGACCTAAGCAAAACCAACATTCAGAAGCTACAGAGGGTTCAAAATTATGCCCTGCGAGTGGCACTATGAAAAACGAAATGGACACCGATAAAGGAACTTCACGACCTAGCAAAAATAGAAACTATTGATACGCGATTAAAAGACCTACAAAACAAAACCCTCAACAGACTCCAAGATAGTGAATTTATTTATTTATTGATGTTTAAGGTCACATATTTCTGCACAATGGCTAACCGTGACCGTGACAGTTTTACGGGTGGAGGAAGCCGGAGTACCCGGAGAGAACCACCGAGCAACGGCGAGCAACTGTCAGCTCCCCAACATACCAACTCCACACAAGCAGGGTTAGCATTGGTTGAAGACAGGTGCACCATCGACGTGCAGTACGCCTTAGTACACAGCGTCACCGTGCCCCCACTTGGGCAATTGGGGTGAAGTGTCTTGCCCAAGGACACAACGCGGTTGCCGCATGTGGGATTCGAACCGAGGACCTCTCGGCTTGCAGCCTGCACCTCTACCAACTGAGCCACCGTGCCCCCTAGATAGTGAATTAATGGTTGAGCTGAACGAACACCGATCCCTTAACAGAAAAACAAAATAAGTTTCCAGAAAATAAAAAAAAAATAATAAAATAAAATAAAAATTATACAATATAACTAAATCGCGTGGAGTCAGTGAGGATTGCCTTGCTACTCATTGGGAACTTTAGGATAGAGTCTGTGAGGACTGCCTCTCAACTCTGCTGAAGCACGATTGAAATGCGTTTAGTAAGATCTATATAACAAAACCCTCCACATACTCCAGGATAGTGAATCAATGGTGAAGCTGAACGAACACCGAACCCTAAACAGAAAAACAAAATAATCCACAGTAAATTAAAATTACAGAATAGAATTAAACTGCGTGGAGTCAGTGAGGATTGCCTCGCTACTCATTGAGATCTTTAGGATTGAGTCTGTGAGGATTGCCTCGCAACTCTGCGTGTGGGGAGTGGGCTCCGAAGAAACACACACCCTACCCCCCATCCTTAGCAACAATCACACAGCAGGCACAATATGCAATAACGGATACCTATCTTTCTCTCTACCTATAACTTTTCTAATTGAACATTCTCAAATTTTCTTGCAACACTCTTATCAAGAAGAAGCGTGGAAATGGTAGACAAAGCGTAGGAGGAATTGGTGCAACCTACCTTTCTGCAACATATACAAGAAACCACCAAAAACTAGGCAAGAATTGAAACAAGCTTGTCTGGCTGGAACGAGTGTACATTTCATATAAATAAACATTTGAATAAAGATTTGACAGCCCTTTTAAGGGCTTGAGGTGTGTGTCAGTAAGAGGGGTTTTTTTTTTTGGGGGGGGGGGGGGGGGGGTGGAGGAGGTCATTTGGAATTCCCAAGGGATAACCAGATACCTCAAAATCACATACGGCATCCTATCTCCCAGAAGGCTTGATGGATGACTCCCGGTTTTTCAAACTAAACTGTTGGAGCTTTCTCCACTTCTTTTTTGTAACCGCTATGGTCATATACCGGGGCCGCTACCAAACCGGCGTTGCTGTTTGGTTTTCTTTTCTCTTCTTCCCTTAAACTTGTCATCGCACAACATTACATTCTGGCTCGCCACCATGGTGGGACTCAAACCTCTACCATCGCCGAACTGGAACCGACCAGAGCCCACTCTCTAATAGCTTTAAAGACGTTGAGGGATTGAGTATTGACCATCTAACACTCCAACGTAAACTGTCGGATATTCTAACCGCGTGCATACCCCCCTCAGACTCCATTTTGGGCGATAGGAAAGCTAGACCTGTGTGATCCAAGTGAAATAAAATAAGGTTAACCGGATCGCAAGGGATTTGTAAATCCCACATCGTTCCTGCGCGCCTTCGGCGCGCTAAAACCTTTCATTCATCTCTACAGTGTTTTAAAGGCGTTGAGGGATTGAGTATTCACCATCTAACACTCCAACGTAAACTGCCGGGTATTTTAACCGCGTGCATACTCCCCCTCAGACTCCATTTTGGGCAATATGAAAGCTAGGCCTGTGTGATCCAAGGAAATAAAATAAGGTTAACCGGGTCGCAAGGGATTTGTAAATCCCACATCGTCCCTGCGCGCCTTCGGTGCGCTAAAACCTTTCATTCATTCATCTCTACAGTCAGTCATAGTCTAACCACTGTCATGTGAACATGTCTTCCAAGATGAAAACAAGACGACTCCCAGCTAGGTCAATACCATATCCCTGTTTATCATGCATAAGAGAAGTTAGGCCAAGGCAACAGGCACTACAGTGTACTGGGTGTGATCGTTGGCAACACAGGGTCTGTCAAACGGGAATTACTCAGCATGAACAAGCTTACAGCGCCTCATGGAATATATTGAAGACACGTGGATTGAAGGTCGAATGTGGAACCCTTCTAGTTGGTCTGTTTTTTGGCATATCAATTCGAACAAATAACGATGTCGAGGGCTGGCACCACCGTTTAAATAGACTGTGTGATAAACTTGGGCACAATAACGTCAACTTATATGAATTGATTAGCGTTTTGTATAAAGAATCACAATTAGTTACAACACACTGACAACTTGTGGCTGAAGAAAAACTCCAGAGATACCAACGACAAAAATTTCGGCAGTACCAAGAACAAATATTCCTTATTTGGGACCAATATAAAGGACTGGAAATAACTCCTCGTGAACTTTTACGTCAAGTTTCATCATATCACAGACCCGTGGAAGCACAAAGCACAGAGACTGAGTGTGAGATGCAGGCAATTTCAACAGAGGATTCTGATTAACTTTTGGTACATGCATATGATATATAAATTAAGGGTTAAATTAGTGGGTATTTTTTAACTTAGAAAAAATTCCCGAAGTGTTCCACGAGGGTTAAATTATTGGGTATTTTTTGCCTTAAAACATAGCTTATGCTCCCTCTCTGAAACGAACTCAATTGATGTCGTTTCAGTGATGAATCATAAGCTATGTTTTGGGGCAAATGAAATAAAAAAACTGAGAAAAAAATTCCCGACTCTTCAGTATTTCACCAAAAAAACCGACTTTTCATAAGTGTGCGCCGAGGGTTAAATTATTGGGTATTTTTTCTAGATTTTATTCCTTCAGTGTATTGCCTTAAAACATAGCTTATGCTCCCTCCCTGAAACGAACTCAATTGATGTCGTTTCAGTGATGAATCATTAGCTATGTTTTAGTTTAAACAATATTTATTGGAAAGTTTGTTAATTGTGTACATTACATGCTGGATGGTAAAACAGGAACAACACAAGATACAACAGTACACTGAATAACAAAGGTGAGCAAATAGATAGATTACTATGTAACGACGGGATTCGACAAAAAGCTGACAGGTTATGTAAGTCGTCTCCCTAACTCATTTGTCATTACACTCAGGCAGGTGGTATCAGTCAGTAGACAAGCTCACATATCGACGCCCGAAGGTCCCCGTCCCGCCCCTCGTGGTCTCCTTTCCAGTGCTGATAAAGAAAAGATGACAATTACAAAAGAATTTTTTGGGGCATTAGACGATTTTCTGACATTAAGATACAGCCCATCACCCCCATTGGAACAAACTCGATCCAACAGGGGGTCATAAGGCAGGTCTCCAAGGCCAAAACTGAAAACAGAATACAATTTGAGTGACGAGTTTTGTTAATAGCACTGGCCATGCTGATCATTGCCCGCAGTAAGGGTGGGCGGGAGCAGACCCCCGGGCAGCGACATGCAAGAATGTTTAAACTACAACGTGAATGGAGTACGAACGATTTGAAAAGATAGAAAAAAGAAAATAGAAAAAAAACAAATAAAAGATAGAAGAAAAGGAAGAAGTGTCGGCCAGTTTGAATACATGGTGTGTTAAATACACTCGAGAAGTACTAAAGTGAGTAGCTTATTTCAATCAATTCATTTAGTAAAGAGTTATGAATACAGTCTTCAAAAACAATCGTTAAATACAGTCCACGATTTCAGTCTACGAAAACAGTCAAGGTGGCGGTGGGCTGCTATGAAATATGACAGGACAGTATGTGGAAGGGAATATGAAATGGGCCATTGTTATGATACAAGCCTTGCAAGCCAATCATTGGACTCGCTAACTCGATAAAATAAAGTCATGTACCACTTCAAAGATAAGGCGGTTGTCATCGTTGTTAAGAAATTCTGAGCCAAAAAGAAGTGTGGATGTGTCTGCCTCAAACGGGAGGAGGTTAATCGTATAATTGCGTGCGTCTGAGAAGATTGGGCAATGAAGGAAAAAATGATCGGGAGTCTCATGCTCGCCACACTGACATAAGGGGTTTTGTGATAGATGATTATCATACAGGTGGGAATTAAGGTTACTGCACTGTAGCCTTAGTCTACAATGATATATCTGAGCTGAACGAGATTTGGCTATACTGTAGAACCTTGGAGGTCGTTGGTTTCCCTTGTTTAGGAAACTCTTGAAGTTAATCAGTGACGGGTTCTCGCGGATAGGCAGGGGCAACTTATTCCAATGGTCTGTTACACTAGGGATGAATGAAGTCTTGTACAACTGGGTCCGACAAAAAGGAACTCGGTGGTTTTGTCTTGATCTGAGACTGAGTGACGAAGTAGTTGAGGAGGCAGGCGGGGGGACCTTGTTGGAGAGGTAATGAGGTAACATGCGATGATACATTTTAAAAAACTGAATTAGCTTGTGTTTGCGACGTCTTTCTTGCAGAGGCTCCCATTGCGTTTCACGATAAAGCAAAGTCTTACTGGCACTGACGGTTGCCCCCCGTAATAATCCTAGCTGTGCAATTTGAATTTTTTCCAGTTCCGCCGATTTGGTTTCAGAGCAGTTATCCCAAACCGTATCAGCATATTCAAGAAGGGGCCTAATAAAGGCAAAGTATATTTTTTCTAGAACACTACGATCTAGATTAAATTTGTGCCTCCTCAGCAAGTCTAAACGACACCAGGCCTTAGAGCAAATATGGTCGATGTGGTCGTTCCATGTGCAAGTACTATTCAGTATGACTCCTAAATGTTTATGGTTGGAAACTTCGGATATCTGAGAATCACCTAAGAATAGGGGTGGGTGGGATGTGGTGCTGCTTTTACGCGAAATTAGCATACTCTCTGTTTTATTGGGATTGAACTCAACCAACCATGTTTTAGCCCAATGTTCAATTGTGGCCAGATCATGGTTGATTAAGGTCGAGGCTTGATCAGGGTTCTCTATCATTAGATATAAGGAAGTATCGTCTGCAAAGAGGCGTATACTGCTAAGCAGATCATCGGTTATGTCATTAATGTAGATGAGGAACAGAAGGGGGCCGAGAATCGACCCTTGGGGAACACCGGCATTGATGGGTCTCCATGGAGATGCCTCCGACGCTACCACAACTCGTTGCAACCTATCTGCAAGATACGACCTCAAAAACAACAGGAGTTCTCCAGAAACGCCAATGCTCTCCAGCTTGTAGATAAGACCAGCATGCCATACCTTGTCAAAGGCCTTACTTACGTCACAGAACACTACCCTAACTTCCTTACCTTCATCGAGTGCGCGACAGAATTCATCATATATGTCAGTCAGTTGCAGGACAGTTGAGTCGCCAGGTCGAAAACCTGACTGAAATTGACTGAGAACATTATTGTGAATTAGAAACGCCCGCAAGAGTTTGAATACACATTTTTCGAAAATTTTGCCAACACAGCTAATCAATGATATTGGGCGATAATTGACAACAGAATTGGAGGGTTGCTTTTTCAAGATTGGGGAAACGTTTGCCTTTTTCCACAGTGACGGAAAATACGAGTTATTCATCAGTATATTAAATAAGATCGAAAGTGGCTCACATAAAGAGGTTTTGCATTCTTTAAGGAGACGCGGGCTTATCAGATCAGGGCCAGACGCCTTGGACACTTTTATCGACTTCATTGCAGTATATACTTCGCTACAATGGATGGTGATACTATCAATACTTTGTGATGCGCGAACTGGTGGGTCAGGCAGGGAAGCATTCGAATCGTCAACTGTTGAGATCGAACTAAAATATTCGTTAAACACTTCCGCCTTTTCAGCACTTGATGAGTATATTTTATTTGAGTGGACGAGGGTGGGAATTCCTGCTATGTTACTGCTACCGATTAATGTTTTTAGAGTCTTCCACCACTGTGATGGTGGTGTTTCATTGTTCGTTAGAGTGGACTGAATTTTAGACAAATATAGCGCTTTGGCCTTCCTAACAGCCGATACAACTTCATTTCGTTTCAGTTTGTACTTAGCCCAGGTATGTGGGAGATCAGTGCGTTTAGCAATGCGATATAAACGTTTCCTCTGTCTAATCAGTAATCTTATTTCGTTATGCATCCATTTCGGTTGGTCTTTTCTTGTAGTAATGAATTCATTGGGTATGTGGGTGGATGCTGTTTCGAATATTTTCTCGGTGAAGTTAGAAACAATAGTATCAAGACATAGGTTATTAAAGAGAGCACTCCAGTCGACGTTAGAGAGGGCCTCATTTAGTGCTCCATAATTACCTTGGGAATAAAGCCATATCCTCCTCTTAAATGAGAGAGATTGCGGTTTTAAAAATTCAACCTCAATTGAAATGGGGCAGTGGTAGCGGATCATGTCTGGAATAATCCGTTCAAGGACCTCACACGTTTTTAAGTTGATTGTGTCACTGAGAGCAAAGAGATCCAGTAATGAAGCCGAGGACTCAGTAAAACAAGTTGGCTCGCTCACAACCTGCCTTAGATTAAAAGAATGGTGAATTTCAGAAAAGCTGCTTCTGGAGGAGACCATTTGGTTGTCATTGAAATCACCTGTGACAATTAGGTCGACGGTTGACGTGTCTCTTGCTTTTTCGATGGATGCCGATATGGCTTCCCATGTATCTGGGGGACTGTTGGGTAGGCGATAGAATACCCCTAGCAATAACGGTCTACCTCGTTTTGTAAATATTTCAGCCCATAGACACTCTGTATTCAACGTATGAAAGTCCGGTCTTGATCGAAATGAGATACCCTCTTTAATGTAAATGGCACCCCCCCCCCCCGCCCCCCACTTGTCGAGCGATCGAATCTCAATGGTTCATGAAACCCATGAAGAAGTACATCGGAAGTAGGATCGGTACTGTTCAGCCAAGTCTCAGTCAAAGTCACAATGTCAAAATATGCGAATTCACATTGGACGATATCTATTTTAGGCTTTAGGTTCTGGATGTTAAGATGGACAATTTTTAAAGTATTCTGGTTGTGATCCGAGTTAAAAGAATTTGGACCAGGGTTAGTTTCAATGTCACCGGACAATAATAAACATAAGACCAGGTATAACAGTGAGGTGACAAGGACCTTCAGTGTAGGCATAGCATTCGAGACGTCCACCTCTCTGGGGGGGGGGGGGGGGGGGGGGGGGGGGAAATGAAGTTTCATCAAGTAGATTTGCTGAATGGGGGGTAATGGGATCGCTCATGTGACTAAAAAACAAAGCACACATAACAGCAAAGCTTTCATGCAGCCCAATCCCACCCAGACGAAAAAGTAGATATATTAGGATACACATTGATCTCTTCTTTGGCAAACAATACTTCAAGCTACGACAATATACTTTGAGGTTGAAAGAGCCTATTCGAGCACGATATGATTCAGTGGAACACATTATTAATTGTTTTGCAGCTTATTAACGTAAATAAAAAAAAGGAAAAGAAGTACTATCTTTTTGGGGAAAAAATGTATTCAGACTGGCTTGGAAGAAAAGGTTGCGATGTAGAATAAAGACTATAGGATAGATAGACAGAGGAATAAAGGATCAACGAGACACTTAAATACGTGAAGGTAAGTATATCCAAGATGATTATGAAGTGATTATAAATAAGTTTAGGGTGGTGTCTGCTTAGACGAGCCCAGAAGCTGGTGCACTTAAATGATGTAGTTTTTCAGTAAATTGATACATCATGTGTCAAATCTGTAAAACAGGAAGAATTTCATAGACGACTGCGAATGCCTAGGCGTGTGATCACAAGTCAGAGTGTATTGATGTAGGGGCGAGGTGGGGGTGGTGGCTTGGACAAATGATCGGAAAAGTTAGTGCACCGGTGAATTTCATAGTTTGACTACTTGCTGGTTTGTTGACACAATGTTGGCAGAGGGTGGCAGAAACATAAAATATCATAATATGGTAGTTCGTAGTTACCAACCCTGACAGGCTGGATATGTCGAGGGATAGGTACAGGAAATGGTGATTGGGTGTTGCCCGGGATTCGTCAAGGATTTAGTATCATTACCACAAAGCAATCTCATTACTAGAGGGTGGGTGCGGTTCTAGTCGAAGCTATTGAACATATTATTTTACGACCTAGAAGCAAAAAAGCATTGTAAGCTTTAGCGTGTGCCGCTTGTCGGGTACCAGCAGATGAGATTTTACAGACCAACGAGGTTAAGAGCGGAAATAAAATCTCAATCGCATTCCGAAATAATCAGGATCCGATGGAAACTTTCTGTCCGTTTTTTGCGACCGCATTCTGGATATTGATATTAATTGATCGGATTGGATGGTGGGATGGGGGCGGGGGGCATTCGTGATATCACCTCGGTACACGTGCATGCTTGTAATCATCAGTGACAGATATGTTTATCGATCATGTTACAATCGGAACGTGGTGCACTACACACCTGTAAGATCAAGTATCATAACTGGGATATCACAGGAACGATATTGAAATATTGCGTTATGAAAACATCAAGGACGGAGAGGAAAACAGTGGACTAAATGGTCGACGAGTTGAAAGTTTAAAAAAAAAATTAACAACCACATCAAAACATTCTCAAGTGCATATACGCATATATACATATTGAGAGGTACAGTCATGAAAAACTTAATTACAATATGGAGAACTACGCGGTGTATTCTCAAGACAACGGCATATATGATGCGTCACATCAATCGTGAAAACATTCATTGACCGTGACACTCGAACCCCAATGGCCCCTTTTCCGGCCCCTCCCATGATGATCCCCAATTTCCTTGATAAATGATTGGCAAGTATACTGTATGTATGTTATGTAGACCAATCAGTGACTCCAACGTGCCGTCCTAAGGCGGAACTTTGGAAACACTGACTGGTCCATCCCAAAATAATAGATATAGACTCTTCCATCTGAGTCCACTGAATTAGTAGTAAAGACACCTCCGGGGCCCAAAGTGTGAAAGAGAGTGATTGCCACAATTTTTCCAAGAATTCTCTGAGTCAATATTTTTCATCGAACACAGCCATGACTGCTTCACTGACTTGTCATTTTGGGGAATTTTCCATAAAATCCAGTCATTGCTGCTTGACAGCAGTTACTAAGTTACAGACGTGAACTAATTTTTCCTATTTCGATTATAGCATAAAATCCAGTCATTGCTGCTTGACAGCAGTTACTAAGTTACAGACGTGAGCTAATTTTTCCCATTTCGATTAAAGCATTGTAGCTATTATTTTTTAAATGAACCAATAATTTGATCGCTAATTCAATAAGTTAACATTTCGTGAGTTATCTCGTCAAATCCAGCCACGGCTGCTTCACAGCAGCCCTGGTCGGACCTGACTAGACAACACTCTCACAAGAAAGTGTGCTGATGTCTGATATCCCGAATTACCAAATCCCTTATTCCTAATACAAGCATAATTTGGGCGCTTACATAAATTCATTTTCCCCCATTAATTTAATTCAAACCTTTTATTGAGATCCATTGGGTTAATATTTAGAGACGGCTTTCACCAAATCCAGTCGTGGCTGCCTAATAGCAGCCTCGACTCGACCCGGTGGAAGAGGTACTCAGCAGAATAACCAACGTTATTACCAGATTACTTGTTCCTAATAAAAGCATAATTTGGGCGCTTATATAAAACAACACCCTCACAAGAAAGTGTGCTGATGTCTGGTATTCCGAATTACCAAGTCACTTATTCCTAATACACGCATAATTTGGGCGCTTATATAAATTCATTTTTCCCCAATAATATGATAAGATCCATTGGGTTAATATTTCGAGACGGCTTTCACCAAATCCAGACGTGGCTGCCTAATAGCAGCCACGACTCGACCCGCTGAAAGAAGTACTCAGAAGAATAACCAACATTATTATCAAATTACTTATTCCTAGTACAAGCATAATTTGGGCGCTTATATAAGTTCTTTTTCCCCCTTTAAAATGAAACAGACCCTTTGATAAAGATTCAATGGGTTAATATTCGAGACGTCCTTCGCCAAGTCCAGTCCTGGCTGCTCAACAGCAGCCATGACTCGACCTGGCGAAAAACATACTCAACAGAATTACCAACGTGCCACGAAATAAGGTCGTCAATAACTACCCCCGATGAACGACTTGGGACGCGTTCAAATCAATATTCATAACTAATCTGAACTTATTCTCTAGTTCAGACATTTGGGTGGGATTTGTGACGCGCTGTATTGAACCATTGTCATGTTTAATAAAAATGACCCCGTCGAAGGCCCATGATTCTTTAACCTTTTGAGCCGCCACAAGTTTCCTTGCACGCCAGGCAATGGTTGCTCTGGTGTTAGTCAAGTCTTCATTTAAATAGACGCCTGACTTCATATTGTGGTTGCGAGCAGAATCGTTGGGCTGTCTGTTGGTAGTCAATGACTTTAGCTTTGACCCTGCTCTGTACAGATTGTCTCTTGTCCTATAACTATTCAGTTTAAAAATAATGGGTCTATTTGTAACCTGTCGCCCATTGACGCGTTTAGGACCGACCCCGTGGCTCCGGGATATATCACTCAAAGAAAGAGGAACACCGATTTTTGCAGCGGTATCGATGATTATATCGTCTGTATTTTCGCTAGTGGTTTCAGGAACTCCCGAGAGTCTTAGATTCATTCTTCTACCGTATTGCTCAAGATCATCGATACGGTTGCCCATTTCGATTATAGTATTGTCTCTTTCCTTTAAATCTTTCTGTAGCTGGTGGACAGTAGACTCCAACTGGTCTACACGATCGTCTGCAGCTTTATTAAAAATAGACTTTAATAATTCCTGAACAATAGGATCTTTCAGCACGCCTATGAAAGATTGTTCAAGGACATGTTCACAAGACTGCTCTTCACCGAATATGTCCTCACACGTGTCCAAGTCAAAAAGCCCACTTCCAGCCCTTGATTTTTTTTTTGTCCATGGGAGAAGGTGTCTCACCAACCTCCCTAGATCGTTTTTTCTCCGAATCGGCTATGTCAGTTAAATTATCTATTTCATCACTGGCATTCGCAGCCATGTCAAATTATTTCTTGGTACGTTGATAGCAGATAATAACTTTGCAACTCATCAAATCGAGAGTGAACGAAGTTTTTGGTTACCAGTGACACTGAATCGTGAGCCGTGACGGTTTGAATTTGATCAGATTATAATACAGTTATCAGCGAAACACTGCAGCAGATTAATACAGTAAATTGTAAAAATTATCAAAATAAGGCGGTTAGAAATTGTCATACACTCCTTCCACACCTTTCACTTAAGTATGGACGCTAGGCAATGATTTTTTTTAAAGAGATCTGGAGAGTTGACGACTGAGCGCCTCAGAGAGAGAAAAAAAAATTTCCTCGTACTGTTGAATGTTTGTTATTGAGACGCCATGATGTTCGGTTGTCAACGAAAACAAACACTCCGAGGCATTACGAAACAGCTATTTTATATACGATACCAAGACAACTAGGCAAACATTTCTCTTGAAATTAATCCTCCATGAAACGATTTAATATAATACACCATCATCGACACAGATTCCCATCTTTAAAAGCAGATTCACTGTAATTTATACCTCCAAGCAGAAGAGCAGAAAAATCAGCGGCCACCCGCCATCAGTCACGTGATCAACTAGCTATGTTTTGGGGCAAATGAAACCAAAAACTTAGAAAAAAATTAAATTATTGGGTATTTTTTTTTATAGATTTTATTCCTTCTGTGTATTGCCTTAATAAGTGTGCGCCGAGGGTTAAATTATTGGGCATTTTTTTAATAGATTTTATTCCTTCAGTGCTATTTTTTCCATCCTCTTATTGTGTGTGTAATGTACTTAAAAGGAAGTCTTTTCATTTTAGAATGTGAGAAATTGTAAAACAAATTGATTATCCATTTACCATTGACCTTGACTGAAAATATTTAAATAAAAAAATATTAGAAATAATTTTATTCCTTGTCTTTCACCATCCCTCTCATACCTATTTTCTTCCGCCGAACCGTCCCTATTTTTTACGCCGAACCGTCTCCACAGGTTCGGCGGAGAATTTTTTTTCTCCGCCGAACCGTCCAGGCGTTGTCGCCGAATCGTCCCACCGCCGAATCGTCTTGTTACCCACCGGGCATCTTACGAATATTTGCGTTTTCGGTGATCTAATGCTTTCACGCGCCGAAGGCGCGCAGAAACGGTGTGAGGCAAGCCCCTTTCGGCCCTCATTAACTGCTGAATGAAGTTTTTGTGCAATATGCCCGGGGGCGTCAAATGAGGAGAAGGGAGGGTACTCAGCCGATATCTTGGATCATGGTGTTCCTGCCTGGATGTATTGTGGCGTTCTTTGAAGTTTTTTCGTAATTCCCTCGGGTGAGGACCAGTGTGAGAGGGGGGTCCTCTCGACAAAGGTGCTACCTCTCCCCGAGAGTGATCTGACGGTGTTTTCAGGCAAGTATGCCACAAGTTTACAAGGTGATCTAGTCGTGTTGGGCCTCATTGGCAAGTACAGTCTGCCTCAGGCAATTGCTGGAGGTTGAACTGGCTGCTGTGTGGACTTCTATGAACAGGAGTTGGTTGGATCAACAAGAAAGAACAGCGACCCCTTTCGGGGACCACCCAGAAAAAGACCCGAACTTCCCTGTTCGGGGCAGGCCTGCGTAGTAACCTATTTGGCCGGGACCTGAAGGAGCACTACTGGTGTTTACAAAAAGGGCTACAGGTGGGACGCGGGACCAACACTCGCCTATCCGGAGGTGGATGAACACTTCTGGGGATGGAGTGAAGGATGTTCAAAGTTCATGGCGGTTACTACGATCCATAGCGGTTAGAGTTCATCCATAGCGATTATTGGGGAGTGGAGGATCAAAAACAACTGTGAGTATCTGCTTAAAATAGAAAGAACAGAATTGGTAGGTTGTATACAGAAAAGTAAATATGTTAACATATAGGGGTCATCTTGATTAAGTAAGTTGAGATTAAGATTATGGGAGGAGAGCAGACTATGACGCTCATATGCCACACCCGAGGGGGTTTCCTTCTCGTTACCTCCGCGGTTTGATTCCTATTTGTGTGTATAGGGGTCATCTTGATTAAGTAAGCTGAGATTTAGTTTTTGAGAAGAGAGCAGTCTATGACTTCTCATATGCCACACCCGAGGGTGTTCACTTGCTCGTGTCCTCCTCAGTTTGATTCCCACTTGAGTTTACAGGGGTTTATATTGGTTAAGTGAGTTGAGATATAGATTATGAGAGGAGAGCAGTCTATGACTTCTCATATGCCACACTCAAGGGTGTTTACTGCTCGTTACCTTCGCGGTTCAATTCCTACTTGCATTTTCTGCTTTACTTTCCTACTTAAATATTGTTTGGACGGGAATTCAACTCGGGTCACAAAATATGGTAATGCTCGAGTTTGACACTTCAAACAAAAGATGGCAGCACCTGTTTTGTTTATATCAGCGATATGAAAAGATTCTGCAATGTTGAGATATTTTCAAACGCCGTGCTCCAGTGATCCTTTGTAAAGGCTACTTAAAATGGATGACAGTGGTTCAGATGACTGTAAAATGTCTGACTATGTGAAAAGCGACAGTGATCTGAAGCGATTCGGGTGGGGAGGTAGGCTAAACCTTTAAATAACGGTGCAGCATTTTTTTCCACCTTGTCAGCAAAATTTGTTCACTGAATCACAATTTACACAACATTAATAATGACAGACAGATGTTTCTCACAGTATCTTCATTTTTGCTGCAACCCTTCGTCCAATTCCCAAGACAAAATAATCTAGAAGGTTGAAATTTTATGCACTCACCAAACTACATATTTACTTCAAAGACAGGTACCTGGCTCCGGATCGGGTTGTCACTAAAAAGTGTACTCCGACCAGCTCCGACCCCGACTCCAAATTGTTTTTTTTTATAACTCTTTTATTAATAGATCAATTACATTGAAATTCAACATAAATGTACATAATTATGTGTAGTATACAAATAATCATATAAATGTTACAAAAAAATTATGATTTTTATTAACTTGACTTTTAAGTTTGAAAGAGTGTTGACTCACTAAAAAGTGTACTCGGCGATTTCAACGAAATTTCATTCTTCCATTCATATATTACATGCTTCCAGCTAATTTGTTGCAGTATTAAGAATATATTCGTATTTTACGATGTTTAAAGCAAGTTTTATAATCAGTTTTGAAATTAATCGTGCTTAAAATGGAAATTTACTCGAAGATGAGAATCGCCGACTCCGGCTTCATTTGAGGTTGCATGTAAAATTCAAACTTGCAATTGACGGATCAATAGTCAGAGGTTTTCCCGGATTGTGGTAAGTGATGCAGATAAGCAAATTGTTTTACGGCAATCAAGTAAATTAACACCTGTCATTAGCAGGTAAGGGCGAAATTTTTTCATTATGAAGTTGGACCCTAAGGTTGTAAAATAATTTCCAGTGCTATATATCTCTGACGGCATATAGCATCGGGAATTATATAATAACAATAGAGTCTTTAGCACCTGTCAATAGTAATAATTTTTTTTTGATAAGAAGTTGGACTCGAAGGCATATAGCATCGGAAATTATATTATGGAGAAAGAGTCTAGCTTCTGTCAGTAGCACGGAAGGTCGTAATTTTTCAATAAGAATTTGAACCCAAAGGTCGTAATACAATTTCCAATGCTATATATCTCGGAAGGCATATAGAATCTGGAAATATTAGCACACTGTATATGACACCAGCGACGAAAAATCACTTTCAACGCCTTCTCTTTCATGTTAACTGCGTCACTTACCACAATCCGGGAAAACCTCTGACTATTGATCCGCCAATTGCAAGTTTGAATTTTACATGCAACCTCAAATGAAGCAGGAGTCGGTGATTCTCATCTTCGAGTACATTTCCACTTTAAGCACGATTAATTTCAAAATTGATTATAAAATTTGCTTTAGACCTGTTTAGACATCATAAAATACGAATATATTCTTAATGCTGCAACAAATTAGCTGGAAGAATGTATTATATGAATGAGAGAACGAAATTTCGTTGAAATCACCGAGTACACTTTTTAGTGAGTCAAAACTCAATAAAGGTCAATTTAATGAAAATCATAATTTTTTTGTAACGTTTATATGATTATATGTATACTACACATAATTCTGTACATTTGTATTGAATTTCAGTGTAATTGATCCATTAATAAAAGAGTTATAAAAAGAAATATTTTTGGAGTCGGTAATTTCGGAGTCGGGGTACACTTTTTAGTGACCACCTCCAGATCGTCTGGGACGTTTCGGCCCCAAACTAGTTCATCCCGGGACGATTCATCCCAAATACATTATCAAACCGGGACGATTCGTCCCAAAAGTACTTACGAGGGATAAATGATCATATATGTATGATAAATGAATTGTCACAAAAATCGGCAATCTTTATAATTAAGAAAGACGCCGCCACAAATGCCTGATACTCTACCACAAGCTAGTGGAAGGGTTGGTGCCAGCAATAAACACACAGGAATATATATCACCTCAAAGGGCTAGTAGAAAAATGAAGGCTAAATCATACTCAGATATTATTACAACTAACATCATCAACAGCAGAGTATGTAATAATTCCAGACCTTTTACCCTGTTCCAAGCTGACACAGAACAATATAAACATTCGTTCTTCCCCAAAACAACAGTGGATTGAAACCATCTACAAGAAAATATCGCATGCTGTAACACCACAGAGAGCTTTAAAGCTGCTCTCCAGTCCCAGGACTGAGCCTCACTTCCGGTGCACTCATAGTCGAAGACGGCTCCTGCACTGTACCAAAACAGAAACAGAAGAAACACCAGAAATTATCCGTTCTTACTGAATGCCAGATATTTCAGCTGTTAATAAAATGTAAATCACAGTCATTTTGTTGTGATTTGAACTTTATTAAATAAACAACCGAAATATTAGACGTAGTACGAAATTATGTGTAAAGGTATCTTGACTCAGGGGTGGGCTAGGATTTCCTATTGAGGGGGGGGGGGGGGGGGGGGGGGGAGTAATTGAGTGTGGGGTGTCATGAAAATTGGTAATCTTGACAATTTAGAAACACCAGAAATTATCCATTCTTACTGAATGTCTGATATTTCAGCCATTAATAAAGTGTAAATCAGTCATTTTCTTGTTATTTACACAGGGCTCGCCTTGAGTAAAATGGTTGGGGCCTAAAAAAGTGCCCCACATATTGAGGTCGGGGCCTTTTCGGGGCTGATTTTCCATTTTGTCCATTATTGTTAGTGCTTTTTTGTGGAAAATGTCGGGGCTTGAAAAAAAGCCCCCTGCAATTGCTCCTCGGGGCTGATCTCGGGGCCTGGGCTGATCAGCCCCGACTCAAGGCAAGCCCTGTCACACTTTATTAACAGCTGAAATATCAGGCATTTAGTACGAATTACGAAATGATTAAATTAATGTGTGTAAAGGTATCTTGACTCAAATGTCGCGGGGTGGGTATGAATAAACAAAGGAAGACTAGTGACGATGACAAATTTATTACATCTTTTCCACACAAGTGCACAAATTTTGTATAGCATACATTCGCAAATTACAGAAAATAACACATGTCAAAACCAGTATAAACAGTCTCAATTTACAACATTTCATAGACCTGTCAAACATGTTTATAACTCTCCATATACAATAGAAGTTTTTTTTCAAAAGGGTGTTAGTACTAATAAAACCATTCCTATAATTGTCCCAAATTTTATTTAACCTCGACTGGGTCTTGCAATATTTCTGGCGATTGTCCCTGGTGATCAGATTATCCTGCACAAGATGAACTTGGTGGTCAACTAACTCTGCTTCTTTCTTGAGGAATGGTAGCAGTACATAAAAAGATAATCCATGCCCATTCGATCGTTTGTTGATTCGCCGATGCTATCCTAGAATGAATGAATGGATGAATGAATGAAAATGAATGAATGAATGAATGAGCATATTAAATACAAATAATTTAATTAAGGTTACTCACTTACAATATTCGACTTGTGAATATGTCACTTTATTAATTTATAATAATACAATTATGGATTAGTCGTCTACTGCATGTTTCCTGTTGTCAAGAAATTAATATTGTTATACAAACATACTAATAATTGATAATTACCTTCCACATCATTATTCGTTCTGATTGCAAGTTCAAATGCACTCAGTGATGTCAAAGGGAATACTGTACTGCTGAGGCCGCTGGAGGCTCTGAGCTTGGGGGCGAGTTTGTTGGGATTATGAAAGCATTATATAAAGATGTACAGAGTGAACTTAGCCTGGGAAACATTACAACAAAACGTGTGCCTGTGGAGATAGGCCTAAAACGGGTGTATCCTATCGCCAATTCTTTTTGCATTGTACATCAAAGGTTTAGGAGATGAACTCCTGCATAGCGACGAGGGGGTTGCAGTTGGTGACTTGAAGATCCCAGGGCTATTTTTTGCAGACGGTATGATGCTAGTGTCAGAAAGCGAAGAGGGGCTAGTGAAGATGCTGGGAATTGTTGGGAAATATGGGAGCAAATGGAGACTCGAACTTAATGAAAGCAAGATCAATGTTATACCCGTGGGCCGCAAAGTGGACCCCACTCGAAGGTGGAGAGTGGGGGAGTTCTGCATTCCGGAAGGTAGCAGTAGACTTCTTAGTGTAGGAGAGACTAGTGACTATGAGTACCTGGGGGTAAATATAAACATCACAGGAAGAGGCATCTACCAAAACCACACAAGTAAATTGATTCTGAAGGGGAAGCGAATCCTTAACCAAATGAAACTTATAGGGAGAAACAGTTTCAATAATGTTTTCGTGGGGAAAACTATTTGGGAAATGGTGGGTCTGCCAAGTATAACATACGGTACGGAAGTTGTACCCCTAAACCACACAGCTATTAAAATCTTGGAAATCCTGCAGAACGATGCAGGCCGATGAATAACAGGCTCGAGTAATGCCGCAGCACTAGAAGCAATCAGGGGGTGAGCTTGGCTGGATGAGGATCAAGGACAGGATAGACCTATTGAAACTCGGTCATCTTAATTATTGGGTAAATCTCCCCGATAGCCGATGGTGTAAAGTAATGTTCCTGAGAACTTTCAACTCAAATATCAAGACGGGGTGGATGGTCCAAGTGAGGGAGCTAGTAGAAAACTACTCATTGGAGATCTCGGACCTTGACGTTGGGGCAAACCAGGGCAAAAAAATCATCAGAGAAAGGGTCATGGAGGATTGTAACCATAATTGGCGAGAGGGGGTCAAATCAAAGAGGTCTTTGGGTGGCCTGCGTGATAAAGAGAAGCCTGGTTTTGAAGAGTACCTTGATGTCACCTTTGGGGGGTCACTGTTGTTCAAGCTGAGGTCGCGGTTCCTGGAGCTGAGGGGAAAAATTGGGAAAAACAGTGAAAAGAAGTGCCAGATGTGTAACTTGGGCGTGGTGGAGACCCTGGAACACTTTCTTATAGAATGCCCAAAATATCAGTCTAAAAGAACAAGATTCACGGGGAGTATAATGGGGAAATGGGATAGGAGAATGAAGGATATGTGGTTAGGGGCGACTCAAAAGGAGAGGGTTAATATACTAATCGAAGAGATTGGGAAGAATGGGGCAAGGGATGTCATCAAGCAGTTCGTCTCCGAGTGTTGGGAGGAGAGAAGAAGCACGAGAATAGTGAGGCAGTTGGTAGAACATGGGTAACCAAGGCCTTCTCATACGAGAACCGCGACAAATCAGCGGCCGACCGAAGTGTTATTATTATTATTATTATGAACCAAAAGTCTTTAATGTACACTACAAGGTGAGTTAGCTGCTCTGTGTTGGCCTTTGAATATAGGTGATGGAATGATGGCTGCATATGCTGATGTGGTAATAAAGGTAGTGCCATGCAACGTCTTATGAAGTCGTAAACACCCTGCCGCCTGTTATAAGATGTTTGAAGGCCATTTTATTGAACTTTTCTCTATATACACTGCACCCAGTGGAAAACACACCCTTGCAGGTGGATTCCTGGGAATATCCAACGCAGGGCAACCCAGGCACCTGTTAAAAAAAAATTAAAAGTAAATTAATTAATTTTGGTGCGGAATTCGAAGACTGAAATGAAATAATGAAATAACCCCAGTTGCATATATATATTACAATAAGTCTTAAATGGTATTAATTATATGCGGGTGTATATAACATCGTTCACACACCTGTCTCAAAATCTAATGTCCCAGCCTCTACAGCACAGCTACCAACAATCTCCCTTATTTTTTCAAGGACCTGGAAATGACATTGTGAGTGAGGGGTGAATTGTTTTTTATTTATTTATTTATTTATTTATTTATTGGTGTTTAGGGTGAATTCTTTTTTAGTTACGAAAAGTTCAATATTACAGAAAGTCAGAATGTTAAACTTACCGCAACATAATCATCTGTAGTTTTGTTGGTCATCAACACAAATGCCACTGGTATCTGCTTCATTGCCTCTCCTTTATGAATGAAGGTATGTATTGACCATAGTTGCTGAACAGGTTTGCAGATAGTCTTGAAGGTCCCATCAAAGAACCAGCGACACGATGTTTTCAGGAGATCCAGGTGTTTCTCAGTCGCCAATATTACATGCCTGTGAGAACCAACTGTTATATCAGCCTGGATGAAGTTGTCCATTTGAAGATACTCATGGTTGTTATATAGCCCCATATTATACTGAGATTGATATATCCTTAGTGGATAATTATATTGAGATTGATATATTTTTTTTCTGCATTTTCTGACTGGTCTGACTCATTTGCACTGAGTGACCTTTGTTTACATCTTTGCTACACAGATCTATTGTACATATAGCTGTTGATTGTTTAAGTAGGTCAAGGACCTTGTTTACTTGAACTATTACAGAATCACCTAGAAACTGTTAGAACTTTGTGGAATTTTCATCTTCTGGAACATTCTATCTGGTAACTATATAAAGGTTTGTCAACAGAATTCAAAAACTCATTTTTAGAAAGCTTTTCAGAAAGACTCACTTCAGTTGTTTCCATTGTAGATTATTATTGTTTCAGAACAGTGCATTTATTATAGAAGCAGTGCTTCTTTGTGAATTTGGAAGATTGATTCCAAAAGAGAATTTTTTTCGTCTTGGAAAAGAGAATTTATACTTTCTGTGAAACAGAATAATATTATTTTGTGAAAAGCCAGGATTCTTCTGGATTATTTGAAAATTACCTGTGGCGCCAATTCTTCTTGGATTTTTACTTCATTTAAATTTTGTGGAGCATTTTATTATATTTTATTGGAGACTGCTGAAATTTCTAAGTGAAAATTTTATTACAAATCTACGGGATACTATTTCTGAAGACACATTCTTGGATTTAATACTACCAGCTGGTAACTTTCTTCACAAGATTCTTCACCACTGGATTACTGGATTCTGTCAAAAACTGTACTTTGGACTAATTCAGTAATTGATAAGTACCACTGTTTTTTATTTTCTGTAAACCAATTAGTGTAAAAGATCTTTGTATCATTTTTTTTGTATTAATTTTTTTTTAAATTAAATTTCAGAATAATTGAATTCATAGTTATTGTTGCTGATTCTCAGATTTCTTTCTGTTACCAATATCAATAATATTTCCACACCGTAACAGAAATTGGGGGCTCGTTGCCGAGATTGAATATAAGGTAAGGAGAAAGCTTTATTTGCATATTGCAATTATTATTTTGGCTCACTTTCAAAACATTTAAATTTTCTTAGAAAATTTCAGTATTATTATTCATATAATATGAGAACCAGCAAACCTTTTCATCATGGTATTTATTGTGACAGAATTTATTTCTGAATTTGAAAGCTCTCCTAGTTTGGCACTTTCAGAATCTCTTAAGAAGGAAGATTTATTCCAACTTGCTCAGTATTTACAATTACCTGCCATCCCTGGTCTAAACAAACATAAACTTAAACAGCTCATTGTTAATCATTATATGGAAGAAGGTCTTTTGCCTCAGTCTGAAACTACCCCCTCTGAACCACAACATACTGATGCCCTTGAACTCAAAAAGTTAGAATTGGAACTAAAGAGATTAGAAATCCAACAAGAAATGAAAAGGCAGGAAAATGAAATGAAATTAAAAGAATTAGAAGCTCGACAAAACGAAAAAGAATTAGAGGCTCAAATAGAAAAAGAGGATAGGGAATTAAAATTAAGGGAAATTGAAACTCAAAAAGAAAGGGAACAAATTCAGGCTCAAAAAGAGGAAAGGGAATTAAAATTGAGGGAAATTGAAATTCAGACTCAAACGGAAATAAAAATAAAAGAATTAGAATATCAACGTCAAGGCTCAAATGTAATTTCCCCAAGAAGATTTGATGCAACCAAACATGTTAGGCTAGTTCCCCCCTTTCAAGAAAAAGAAGTTGATAAATATTTTTCACATTTTGAAAAAGTGGCAGCAAGCTTAGAGTGGCCAAGGGATGTCTGGACTTTGCTGTTGCAAAGTGTTTTGAAAGGGAAGGCCCAAGAAATCTATTCTGCTCTATCTTCTGAGCAAAGTAATAATTATGACACTGTTAAAACGGCTATACTTAAGGCATATGAACTTGTTCCAGAGGCCAAAAGATAGAAATTCAGAAATTATTATAAAAATGAAAATCAAACTCATGTGGAATTTGCCAGAGAGAAGCAAAATTTATTTGACAGGTGGTGCCATTCAAAAGAAATAGGGAAAGATTTCACAAAATTAAAGGAAATGATGCTGATTGAAGAGTTTAAAGGAAAGATACATTCAGATATAAAGGCCCACCTTGATGAATAAAATGTTGACACTTTGAACAGAGCAGCAGTACTAGCAGATGACTATGCCTTAACTCATAAAATGAGTTGTAACTCCACAACTTTTTGGCCCCACAAGAATTCTTTCCAAAGTGGACCAAGACCAACTTCAGATAAAACTCATCCTTCCAATTATCCTTCCAATCCTCCAAACTTTTCACCACCCAAATTTAATAGGAAGCCTAATGAGAATAAGTCATCTAATACCAGCCCTACACCATTACGACCCAACAGTTCAACTAAAACTTGTAATTATTATAAGAAACCAGGGCATTTACTATCTTATTGCTGGCTGTTGAAACGGAAAAATGAGTCCTCAATTTCACCGAATGCACTAGCATGTGCTCCGTGCCCTGAAAATTATGTTATAAAGCAAGACGCTTTAGAAAATTATAAACCATTTATTTCTGAAGGCTTTGTTTCCCTTGAGGGGGATAGCACTGTTCCTTTTCAATAAAAATACTGAGAGACATAGGGGCTACTCAGTCTTTAATGTTAGAAGGCATTTTGCCATTTTCTGAAGAAAGTGCAACAGGGGCGGCACAAGTTCTAGTATCAGGTATTGAGTCAAACTCTTTAAATGTCCCACTTCATAAAATAAATTTAAGAAGTAGTTTAGTAAATGGGACTGTGACATTAGGAAGCAGACCTACTCTACCTGTAAAAGGTATTTCTTTATTATTGGGAAATGACTTAGCTGGTGACAAAGTCACTGTAGAACCTCAAGTGGTGGATAAGCCGAGCACAGATGAAAGTATTATTAATTTGAAGGAATGCTTTCCTTTTGCCTTTCCAGCATGTAATGTAACTCGGTCCATGGCAAAGAAAGCTGAGGTTGATAGCAACCTCAATTGTGTTGATTTAAACAGCCAAGCTGAGGATAAGAACAGTCACAGAATTACGGATTCTGAAGACATTGATTTGTCTCAGACATTTTTTTGAGTTAATGTGATGACTCCTCCAGAAATTGTTAAGAGGCCACTACACCTGAGAGTGATAGGGGGACCTCCTTGAATGTCATTTCCCGGATTTCTGTAATTCAGGAACAGGAATTGATACCGTAGTATCCCAGTTTCTGGAGTAGGATCGAGTGGTCAATGGTGTCAAATGCTTTGAGGAAGTCAAGAAATATAGAAAGGGTGCAATTTTTGTTGGTTTGTCATTTTCCGTTACCACGCTATTCAGAAGGTGCAATATAGGGTGGACAGTTGAATGTTTTGTTCTGAACCCAAACTGATACTGATATAAGATTTTATTTTTGTCTATGAAATCCACTAGCCTTTTATACATTAACTTTTCAAGTATTTTTGAGAACGTCGAGAGAATACTGATGGGGCGATAATTATTAAACATTTGAGGGTTACCAGACTTGTAGACTGGTATGACTTTGGCTATTTTCATTTTGGTTGGTACATGACCGGATGAAAATGAAGTGTTGATGTGTGTTAATGGGCTGGCAACCTCACAAGCGATGGCTTTCAAAAGTTTTGCAGACAATTCACCTTGATCTCTTGTTGGTTTTGAAGACAATTTGGAAATACTAAAGATAACCTCCTGTGTATTTGTTGGCATTACAAATAGTGAGTTTCCATTATTATGCTTCATATAATGTGAAAAGTGTCGGGCACTTGGTCACCTACTGATTTCCCAATATTGGCAAAGAATGCATTGAACTTGTCAGCAATTTGTTTGGGGTCATTTAAAGTGATATTGTTATCGACAAAGGTATTTAGGGGCCCAGTTTTTCGATCCAGTTTATTAATGGCTTTACGTGATATTCGCCATGTTTTTTTGAGGTTGTGTTTATTATTTAGCAAGATAGTATGATAGTAGTCTGACTTGCTTGCTCGTTTGACACGATTGAAGATGTGACAGAATTGTTTGTAGTCCACGATATTTTGGGTTGTCGGAGATTTCAGTTTTTTCCTGTACAGCTTTTGTTTGTGTAGGGAAGACTCTGATAGTCTGGCCGTCATCCAGGGCTCGCATCTAATATATTTAGAAGGTACTGATGTTACTTCCAGTGGGAAAGCTTCATTAAATGCTTTGTAAAATGTATCGATAAACAGGTCATATGCTAGGGTGACATCGGATGTGTCGAAAACATCTGAAAAATTACTACCTAATAGGAGCCTCTTGAAATAGTCAATGTTTTCTTTCTTGAAGGAGCATTTGACTTTGTGTTGGGCGTGCATTTTGTTTTTCCAAGTCACCAATGCAGAACGTTGTAAAGTGATCACTGATATCCAAAATGACAATCCCTGATACGTGTGTAGTGGAGTCATTCCCAAGGATATGATCCATAAGTGTTGCCGAAGTTTCGGTAACTCGTCGGCTTAGTGATGAGGGGCAAGAAGCCTGAGCTGAATACAGAGTCGATAAGAAGTTCAGTTTTGTTGTGACTAGCGAAGTTGAGTAGGTCAATATTGAAATCGCCCACAAGGTAGGCTTTTTTATTCTCCAGGTTGATTTTATTCAATAGTTCGGACATTGTGGACAAGAAAAGGTCAAGGTTAGCTTTTGGTGCGGTGTTGGGTCTATAAATGATTCCAATAATGCATTTCTTTTTAGAGGTTGTTTCAATGAAAAGAGATTCAAATATGTGAGGTATGAAGATTGACTTCATTGTTTGAAGCTAATTTTGTCATTAATAAATAATCCAACACCCCCTCTGCCATCATCATCTGTTGGTCGTGTTTGATGAATTAAAGGGTGATAGCCTTCGAGTTCAAAACATATATCTTTTTTTACTTCAAATATTTTAGTAAGTCCCACAACATCAAATATATTTTTCCTAGGGTACATGTCACATAAAAGATTTTGAATATTCTCAAATTTAGCATTCAAACTTTGGCTGTTCAAATTGTAAAGATAGAATGACTTAGTTTTTTCTGGTATTTGCTTGCTAAAATTCTCTGGTACATAATACTTACAGCTTGAATTGTCAATAGTGTATGGTGGGTCAGTGTCACTACCATCAATACCCAGTGAAGTGTTGAACTTTGATATGAAGCCATAAGCATCAGAATTCTGGATCTCATCAAATGGGATATTATTAGCCATAGTCCACAATCAAGTAAAATTTAGAAAAGAAGTCGAGCACTTGCGGGAATGCACTGATGCCAAAGAAATATGTCCGGGAACAAGAAGTCCTAGAATGATGGGAATACCCTTTAAAAGACATGGTTCTACGTATAAGACAAGCTGAGAAACTAGATGTTAAAAGACACTACACTCAAATTCCTCCATGTAGACACGCTCACTTGTGCCCACACCAATGTGGGTAATCACACGCATGCAAGCACCCACGTATGCACACAAAACACACAGCCTCACACACACACATCTGCACACATGGGCAAACACACACTCACATTCACACACACAAACAAAGTTCATGTTGCAAGTGAACTTGCCTGAGTTCACTATCAATTTCATCAATGATCAATGGTAGTGGTTTGGTTCTTCTCACTGTTATCTTCTTCTTCTTCAAAGGTGGTTCCCTTGGCTTTTTGAAGTCATCATGATTAGAAGGTCCTGGTGTATTTTCTTCAGGTTCAGTATCTTCAGTTAAAGCTGTTTGTTGGGTGTTGATGGCTGCATCTATTTCTTCTATTTGGGATTTCAGAGCATTCCATTCTAAAGATAGTGCAATCCCAGTCTTTGTTGGATAAGGTTTCTGGTCTTTACCCTCAAAGTATCTTTGAACATGTATCTTCAGTTCACCCTGGTACTGGCTGACATTAGTGTGAGTCTGCTTGCTGCCAAGTCGGAACATCTTCTCTGATCAGTGGTTAGAACGTGAATGATGCCAAGTCCATTCTTCGTCTAATCTTATATATCTTTGATGGACGTGTTTGAAAACACTGCCACAGTTCTGCAAATTTTGATCAACCTTTTGATTCTTGGCTGGGGTTTGTGTTTGTTTCCTATAGGATTATAGGTTAAAGTTCGAAAAATTTGAAAATTAGTATAGAAAGTGATGGAAAAGAAACACAATAGGAATACATTAATCTGATTGGTTGATTAGCTTCGATCTGATTGGTCAGTTTGGCAATCAAACTGCAATCTTGATCCTTAAACTGTAGGATATGACCCTCTGCATTTTATACTGACTTGGGACAGGTCAAGTTTTTTGATCATTGGCCAGAAGATAATGATCAAATAACTTGAGAGCATTATCACCCCACAACACAAAATTTTTAACTTTTTTTTTATTTTCCTTTTTTTTTTTCTTTTTTTTTTTAAATTTAAAAAAAAAATTTTTTTAAATTTAAATTTTTTTTTTTTTAAATTTTCTATAAAAATTTAGAAGAAAATTTATTGTTTGTTCAACAGAGAATGATGATGATGAATTGACAACATGAATTACTCCATTGGTAGGGACAACCTAAACATTTTTTTGTTAACTAAATATAATTGGGTATCATCCGGTTCCAATAGGGGTAACCTAAGGGATACCAAGAATCAACATTATAAACTAAACATAAATGTTTGAGTATTGTGAAAATAAATATAATTGGATATCATCTGGTTCCAATAGGGGTAACCTAAGGGATACCAGGAATCAATATTGTAAACTAAACATAAATTATTGAGTATTGTGAAAATAAATATAATTGGGTGTCATCCGGTTCTAATAGGGGTAACCTAAGGGATACCAGGAATCAACATTGTAAACAAAGCTTAATTGTTTGAGCATTTGGTTATACTTAGCCTACACCAGGAGTGTACAACATGAATGATATTTGTTGAAGAACAAATTTCCTTCCATAAACTTTTTACAAATATGTACAAGTAATTACTTTCACCCACCCTCATTAAAAAAAAAAGAAAGAAAATTTTCATCTTGGATAACCATCTCTGTAAGTATAAAAATAATATTGATTGGAATAATTTGAATATAAGAATTATGCTTACCTCTGGATTTCTGTGAAGATTGTGGAAGAATATTCACTGGTTGTACAGAAAGAAATTAAATTGTCAATGGTAAAGTCGATACACTGTCATCTTGCACTAGTCATTTTGGATAAAAGTAAGATAAGCCATCTGCTGTCTGTACGTAAGTGAACATGTCATTTCCATTAAGTCTAAAGCCTTTATTTTTTCCTGTTCCTGTCTGTTTGTTTTTGATTACTTTTAAATATGTTTCCTTTGTTAAATCATTTTGTCTTTTATTTATTCCTTTACAACTCGGTTTGAGGGGCCGAAACATTAGTAAGTTTTGCTACACAATCCAATAACTCCCTCTCCCTCCCATTCAATTTTAAAAAGACCTGGGGTTCTTTTATCAAAAGCTTTCCTGTCCCTGCAGCATTGAGATGGCATCCAGTTATTTCTCCTTAATTTAGTTTTTACATAATCTCCCATATGGGCATCACAGGCTTATGAGGGTAACCATTTATGGGCTTGGCGATAGAATGATTCTTTTTTCTCTGGGCTGACTACTTCTTCAAGGGAAGATCCAGAAAGGGCTATATATAAGCTTTCCATGTCCAATTCACAAAGTTCAAAATTCCATCGATCAACAAAAACATCCAAAAAACCACTGTAGAACTGGAGCATATGTAACTTGGCATACTGATACACGAAAAAACCAATGTGGTGGGGCAAGTCAAGTTTGATACAGCTTTTATTCATTTCAATTTTATAAAGTTCTTCAGTGAGGATGTTCAGTTTCTGAAAGGCCAGATTATTGATGAGGTTGGACACATTATCTTCATCATAATACACTACATTCCTATGTTGTGCCTTATTAGTGACTGTCTTCCGATAGCCTGAATTATCTAATAGTTTCATCGTGTCAGCTACGATGGCTTTACTTGGGACAGAGTCTCCTTCCCGTCGGGTCTGTGATACTTGATCACCAAATGTTTGGAAGCATACCTTGGGCTGGTACGGGATGGCTTGATACATCCGGCTGACTACCAGTCCATGCTCCAAATACCATTGCAATAATGGTGTAGCCAGCAAGATTTTTTCGCCAAAGTAGCTACCAATGAGACTACAGTGAGGTTGGCACATAATATTGTTGGCTTCAGCATAAGCCTTCATGTGTGGCCCGATATCTTCCCGAAAATATTTGTATTTTTGCAGATTGGTGTCATTTCTTCAAAATAGGGCTTCAGTTGGTCGGGTACAGAAATGTCACACTCCACTAGGCCAAAGATATTGCCTGTGCAGATCTTCTCGAGAAGTTCGCTGGATGTCATCGAATCATCCACTGAAGTCCCAAACTTTTCCCAAAAGAAAGGTCTTTAAGGCTGAATTGGTCTTCTTCTGCTGATGCCACTCACATTCCCAGATTTCTATTACATCATACCCAAGGCTTTGCAGGTACTGGGTGGTTCCCTTGGTTTTTTCCCTGAGCTCAGACATGGACTTCCCCCGTACTGCATTGTGAGTGGCCAATGTACCGTCCTTCATATTCAGATAACATTCATGACCGTGTCAGAAACATCCGTGAAACTGGTAAACAGTTTTGGTGTCTTTACACCAACCATCTACGGGTGCTTGACATCTACCAATCTTTTTTTCTGTATCATTGTATTCGTGTCAGATGTAGACACTGTCCCTGGTACACATAAATTCCAGCCACTCATGGGCCATCCGACTGTACTTATGGGAATACTCTGATTTAAAGCCTGTCTCTTCCTTGCGTCTAATGTAGCAACCTGTTGGCATTTCCTTCATTAATGACCATAAGTACAATGCGTTGGCATCATAACCTACAACACTCCCACATCCCTTTGCTGCTGTGCCATACTTAAATTCTCTTAGCTGGTAATATTCTTCTTGTGATAACGATTGAATATGATAGAAGGCCCCCCTACAATGATGTCTTTGATGAGATGATGAAGATCCTTGTTCTTCTCGTTGATGTTCTTGAAGGATATACCTTCGTCGATGGTACTAAACAAATATTTTAGCGTCGGTCCTGGAACGCTAAACCATCCTTAAACATAACGATCCCCCTTTCCAAGTAAAATTGTGATTGTTTCTCAATAGCCTCTAGGAATGACTGGACATCTCTATTATTGTACCAAATCAGGAAGTCCCTAAATGTCCTCATCCCATTTTCCCCCAAACTTGCTGGCAGTAAACATATTCTTCTTCAGTGATGTTTTCCTTTTTTAAAGAGCTATAAAAGGAAACATGTGGAGGTAATTCGGTAGTGTCCAATTTATCAATACATTCAATCCATTCATAGGGAGAAAATCTTTTAGTAATGGAACACCCAACAGCCTTGAGAAATTTATCATAACTAAATCCAGGGGCTAAGTAATTGCAAATATCCAAAAATTTCAAATGATCTGTTTTCAAAACCATAAACTTGTTACTCTTCTTAACAACAAAAGACAGTGGGTCATACTTTTTCAGATAATCCATCATTCTCGTTTGATCACGTTCACATCATATTTTCCAGAATTAAAACCTTAGACAGGAATTTCCTTCATGTAATCAAATTCTGCAGCTAATTTTTCAAATGGGTGGGGTTTAGAATCATCTGTACCTTCCTGTGCCAAAGCATCTTGAACCATTTGCCTGATGGATAATATGGTGGCCATGTGAATCTCTTGCATGAGAGAGTAACTTTTCTGAGAAATTTCCATTAAATAATTCTTCATATTTTCAACCAATGTCTGTGTGTCACCATCAGTAATAAAACATTTCAGACTATCAAAACCGGGGACATTACTACATACATTAACACTGAGGGGTTTGTGTTGAGCTTCCCAGACAAGAGTATCGGTTGAAGTGGGGAGAGAAGTTTTATCAAAATAACATTCGAAATCAAATGTAGCCCTATAGGGATATGACCGTAAGTGTTCTGGAATAACAATACCTTCTTTATGTAACTTTTCAAAAATGGTCTTTGGGGTGTGACAGATACCACCAACAAACTTATAAGACATATCATTAGTACAAGAGAACTCATGGTGATTCAGTCCAAATCCTGTTATCGACAATTTACCACATTTACGACAAGCAAAGGATTTAGAATATTGATTAATGTCAGTGATGTAACTAAACTGGTTCTCGTACAAATTGACATACATGGTATTCTCAAAATTTCTATTAAACTTATGTACAATTTTAGCCAAAACTTCATCATCTTCCAGTAAGAGTTCAAATACTTCAATATTCACTTCACATACTTTTTCTACATTGGGGAGTTCATCTAATTTCACACCAAGAAAGTTTTCTTTTGGTTCATTTGTGTATTTACTATACAGGGTCTGAGTTGTAGTATTCAAAGAATGGTAAGTAGAACCGCTCCAGAGGGCTAAACACCGAAATACACAGAGATTGTCATTATAAACAAAATGGTGGTGTTCATCACTGACAAGGGCAACAATCGAATGATTTTATAAAATATACTTGGGAAGATTTTCAGGGACCCCACCAATTGGATGATTTTTAATCTTGTTTACATAAAAAGTTACATTGGTCAATTGATGGACAATCCATTTAGAGTGGGGTCTTTGCTGCCTAGCCCATTCCAAAATGTCTTCCTGTTCAAAGTCTTCAAGGAAATTTCCCAAATCTACAGCATTTTCTATCAGGGGTGGCCTATCAAGAATCCGGACATTAGTTTGTGAAGGATGATAAAATCTTAGTTCTTCTGTTTCATTATTACGTAAAATGAAGCCGTAGCTTAAATTAATTTTGAATTTATTTTTCTGAGATTCAAAGATTGTTTTATTTAATTCATAATTCATGGTAGATAAATCTGTTGTGTCTAGCCTATAATTAAAAATGTCCTGTATTTTCCTATTTGTTATGTGATGGGTCCGAATGGTGTTCCAATTCCTTCGATAAATTTCCAAAATTTCATCACTTGTTTCTGCCAAAAGGTCCTGATCAAAATCAATGGGGTCAATGTCCAAAACAGTACAGGTTTTTTTCGGGGTCGTTGCCGGTCATTCAGAATTCCGTTTCTTGGGAAGGGTAACAGGGAGATGGGCGGTGTTTTTATGCCTGTTAATATGTAAAATTTAATTAAATTCCTGTCCACATTCCAAACATGTATATAAATCTGAGCAAGTTTTTTTATGGTTGTCTAATTTATCTTTTCTAGAAAATGTTTTATAGCAGTTGTTACAGTCAAATGTCTTACCTTGTCCATGAGCTGTCCTTTGTTGATCCCGATTGGTCCTGGCAGTGAATATTTTCCCACAATCCTCGCATGAAAATCCAGAAGTCTCCATAATTCTTAGAATAATGAATGCACAAAAATAGCACACACACAAAACAATTGAATAATCTGAGTACACAGAGATGATCCTTTTCTGTCAAGAGATGAAAATGGAATGAAGCCGACGCCACAGCTTCACTGAATTTATTTATACGTGACGGACGTTTTTGAAAATGTCATGACATCACAGCGTTTTTTTATCAATATTTTCATTGCATTCTTTGATTCTGATTAGAATAATTGAGGGATATGTAGTTCTTCCTGGTGAGTGATTACAAGCTCTTTAGAGCCTCCTATTGTTTTTATTCCTTAATGATCTACTAGTTGACTCTAAAATAGCTTACGTTTCTGTGGGCCATTCTGGAATAGATGAGATACCGTGACATTCACAGAACAGAAGGGTTGACTGTTCTTGGACACAGAGGGTGAAAAATAAATGTCTGATTTTGAGAATATTTTCTTGATTTTCTTATCACAATGTCACAGATTCAGATTTAAGATATGACTGACCAACAAGTATACCCAATTTTTTTGTATGACCACTTTCCGAATAAATTGAAGTTATTTTTGATATCAACCATGTTTTATTTAACCAAACAAAAGGCATCAAGAAACATCATCTCCATCTTGACATCTTGAATAAAATAAAAATGTCAAGCCTTGACAATGAGTAAACAAAATTTGAACAAAAATGGAAGTATTTTTTTTTTTTGAAAAATGAAAAAATTTCGCCCAAAATTCAATTTTTTTTTCTTCTAACTTAAACACCACCAATCGAAGTCCATATTATTTCACATAATGAAGATATGGCATATTATGAGCAGGGACATGGTGATGGGAGGAGGGGGTGTCACCCCTTCCCCCCACCCTCCAATCGAGACCAAAATTTCCTATAGCTGGAAATTTGCAGGGTAAGTCATGAGTAGTTAGAAATTCCATCTATCTGGATTTTAGAGCTTCTTTGGTGATGCTGATGTCTCCATTACTTCCCAAAATTCCAACTCGGTTTCAAATCAGCAAAAATTCCAACTGTTACTATTTACAACTGCAGTGTACGCAATATTGAGCTTAATAATCATAAGTGTGCATAAGGTCAATTGGTATCAGATTTCTATAGTACGTTTACTTATCATAATAATAAAAAAATCCTCGAAATGCACTTCAAGAAAATCACATCATGTAAACTCGTTATCCTGAGTTAATTCCATCATTCACAGTGACAAAATGATGAAACATCGAAGGTTTATCATTTCGGCATAAGATCTGATTTAATGTTAAGAGTGTGTCCCTATCGTTTCGTATCGAGTATAATGAATGCAACATTCAATTTTTTAGTAGTGCAGGTGACATAAAGCTGCATGGTGAGTTGGTTGAGATACCAGCATTTTATGTTTGTTTTCTGTTTACATTTTGTGAATTTTATTTTGAGATATTACTATGTTGATTATTATTATAATTTATTGGAGGTTATTCCAATAGTGGTAGTGATACTTTATTTTAATAGTTGTCTCACTCATGTGTAATATTGGTAATATGGAGGAAATTTCAAGAATTTTTGTCCCCAATGTATACTATTCAAAAAAAAGTAGGGGATATTTGATAAAAGTGAGATATGCGAAGAAATATATTTTTATTTCCATCAAAAATACAGTTGAGGCATAGCACTGTGATTTCTGGTGAATGATTTCAGCGATAGTTGGGTGTCTGACAAGCACACATTCCATGCACTGAGCTGTAGAAGACATGGATAGTCAGACAGAGAATTTACCACATTCAGTCTAAGACCTCAATACCTTGTAAATCCTCCTCGGTTCGCGAGACAAGCCTGAATCCGACATGACATACTCCTCACCAAACATCCAATATCAGCTTGACTGATGTTGTTACATTCTTCCTGCAGTGCAGCGGTGAGTTCCTGAACATTAGTAGGGGGCTGTTGGCATTGTCGTAGGCGCCTGCCAAGCATCTCCCAGATGTGCTCAATTAGTGAAAGCTCTGGACTTAGTGCTGGCCAAGGCAGTGTAGTGATGTTCTGCTCCTGGAGGAACTCTGTAGCAACAAAGGCCCTGTGTGCTCTTGCATTGTCATCTTGGAAAATGAATAGACGGCCGTGATGCAGTCTTTCGATTTTGAGGCACGCCATCGCACTTGCACGCCATCGTGCACACAGTTTTGGAAAGCTCCGCGCCACTAATGCCGCACCTTGGCAAAAAGCAGCGTGCAATATGATCGCCTGTTTGAATGTTTGAATTATCTTAACAGAAGTGGGATTAATACTCATCAAGCATTGATAGCACGTGTGAATGGCCTTATGCAGTAATATACAACTACATGGTACAGTCGCGGTGTAGGTTTCACTTTCAAAAGAAGTCTGGAAACTATGTCGCAACTTCAAACAAGCCTACACATCAACAGTTGATGCCACACTGCGTCCCAATTTAAACATGATGAAATTCGTTCATCAGAAAAAACTGTAGACGTACCCATCACAGTTCCATATTATTCTAGTTACTGTTCCCGGTTCCAGTTTTTCCTTATTCAAACTGTGCATTGTACTTTCGATTCTGTGTGTGCATTTCAGCTTAGTTTGCAGATTTATTTTTTTGAAAAAGAATGTTCAAAATAATGAACATGTATTGTGAGTACATGTATGTGATCCAGGGGTCAGCCGAGGGGGGGGGGGGGGGGGGGGGATATTCAGAAACCATGAACGACACAATTTTTTGTGAGGTGGGGGGTGGGGGGGGGGGGGAGGTGGGATTTTAACCTACATTCTGTTATATACCATCTGACTTAGTTTTGTGTGTGTATGTATGTTTGTATAACTTTTATTTATTTTTTTCTCCACAATTGTGTCCTCTATGTTCATTTATTTTGTCACGATGTCAAATACGTTTTATGTTTTTTATCGGATTTCTCCTTCATGTCCACTGACTTCTCCCTCCTGGATCCTGACTTCTCCCTAAAGTCTCTGGAGGGAGAAGTCACTTCTCCCTAAAATCAGCTGTCAGGCTGACCCCTGATGTGATCTTTATTGTTATGACCCAAAAAACGTGACTTAATGTCACTACGAAAACGAGGATGTTTTTTTAATAGAATACAGCATTGTATGATAGACTGTGTGTCATTATCATACACACGCTGTATTCTATTAAAATATTACCGTTTCTGTAACTTTTTCACAATAGCTGAGCGTTTTGTAAGTCGGGAAAATGGCGCTTGCGAATTAGAAATGGCCCGCCCCACACTTGGCGCACCTGCATTTTACAAAATCAAAAGACTGTCATGACGTCGTGCAAGTGGCACTACATGAGCCGCTAGCATGTTGGATGACATGTAATGCTGTTCTCAGTGTTCTACTTGTCATGGTTATGCATCCCCAAACCATAACTGATCCACTACCAAAATGATTGTGTTGCTTAACAGTTACGTCATGGTATCGTTTGTTCCGCCACCGCCACACTCTATTTCACCTGTCCTGAAAGTCGAGAGTGAATCTCGATTCATCGGAAAACATGACGTTGCTCCACTGATGATTGTCCCAGCTCTGTCGTGCTCTGCACCAATTACGCCTTGCTGCGATGTGATGTTCAGTCAAACATGGAATTATTCGAGGTCGTTGAGCATACAAATTCCACCCGTGTAGGCGATTTCGGATAGTCTGACCACTGACTCACAATCTGTCGCTCGGTGCAGCTGCTGACCAATTTCGGAGGCACTTTGATGGCGGTTACGTAATGCTGTGGTTTGGATGAAACTATCCTGGTTAGCATTTGTCGCCCTTGAATGACCTGACTGACATATGTCATCAACATTGCCTGTCTGACGGTAACGTGACCATAACCTGCTAATCACCGATTGAGTAATGTTGCGAAATTGAGCCACTGCAGTCTGTCTGTTGCCAGCTTCCAACATGCCAACTGCACGTAAACGTTTGTCACATGTCAGTCTTTGCATACCCCAAAAGTTACGTTTCAACCAGAAACTATTGATGAACGAGTTTATACCAAGAAAAAAATGATGAGACCTATTAAAAAGCCTGTCCAGCACAAATGAAAATTTAAAAACGTACCCCACAGACATTAGCCCGGCACTCGTGCAAAAAACCTGCATGAAATTTTCGTGGGCCAGTGACAATCATGATCCACACTAAACTTTGTAACATATTGATCTGTCCAATCATGCATATCCAATACCATTTTCCAAAAATATCAACATCAGTTTGAATATCCCCTACTTTTTTTTAATAGTATATATTCATAAGAAATTCATTGCACAAAGTCAAAAGCGAATTCCAAGCATTTTGCTTGGTATTGATATGGTGAACAGCATTTAGTTGGTGGGTTAAAACTTTTATTAACTACATTCTAGGGTACGTTCTACCAACCATGTTTCAGTTTTGTTTTTTATTTTCATATCAGTCACGTTGATTTAACTCTGATACTGAACATGATGCAATTTATTACATATACAGTGGAGCCCACTTAATTGGATATCTCTTAACTGAATAACCCTGTTAATAGAATATAATTTTGCAACAAAAAACCATTTACCATACCTCCAATACAATTTTAACCTGTTAATTGAATATAGGTTATAGAGTAAACTCTTGTTAATTGAATAAAAAATCTTGTAACCTGTTGAGAAATCACCCTGACTCTCCCCAGTTTTCCTTTGTTTATAGGCCCATTTGGCTTCAGTACATCCAATACAGGCATTTAATTGATTATTTCTTGTTTGACAGAGCTCATGGAGCTATGTCAAACAATATATAATAGAGTAAATGCTAAGTTTATCTCTAGAATACAGGAAAGTGACACGATCCCTGTTAATTGAATACTCCTCTTAATTGAATAATTTTCATTGGCAAAGTGGCTATTCATTTAACAGGGTTGCACTGTATCACAATTGGAACAAGTTTCAGTAATCTGCATGATTATTGAAACTTGTTCTGAAAGTGATGTGTTTGATAAATTATATCATGCTCAGTATTATAAGAAATTTTAACTTCAGTAAAATGTTATATAAAATCAATGCATATGATCGTAGATGAATTCCACAAATTTTGCTCAATATGAATGCTAAAAGCTAGTTGAAACACCTAAATTTTGAGTTGTTTTTTATCTTCTTGGTTCTATTTTTGTTACTTCAATTTTGTGTTTTACTTCTGATGATTTAAAAAAGTATTTGTCAGTCCTAAGTTCTGTTTTGCACTTTTCAATTGAAATTTCCACTTGATATTGAGTTTTTTGAGCAACAGTACCTCACATTGGTTGTGTGATACACAGAGTAGCAATCAGGTTTAATGCTCCAATTTTCACTGAACCTCAAATCCCAATATAAATCAGTTGACCAATTTTTAGCTTAACTTGACATAGTCAAGATAAGCTATTGCCATCATGCGTGCGGAAGTCTGTGAGTCTGTGAGTCTGCGACATCTGTTCACATTTTCCTTTAGCACGGGCTACACCCCGCTGTTCTTGTCTGATTATCACGAAATTTCATATGCAGGTTTGGGGTCATGTCTAGATGAGAACGTCCCCTTTTGGTCGCGATCGGGCAACCGGTATGGCTGCCCGAGCCCAAAACCCGAAAACCATTAGCACAGTCTACAGGTCGTATTTATGAAGGGATTTCATTGTAACTTGATAGGATGCCTCTGTATAATGCCTAGATGAGAACGTCCCCTTTTGGGCATGATCTATCAACCGTGATGGCTGCCCAAGCCCGAAACCCAAAAACTTTTAGCACAGTCTGCAGGTCATGTTTAATGTGGAGGGATTTCATTGTAACTTGGTAGGATGACTCCTTATGATGTCTAGATGAGAATTTCCCCATTTGGGCATGATCTGCCAACCGTGACGACTGCCCAAGCCCAAAACCCAAAAACCTTTACCACAGTCTACAGGTCATATTTATTGAGGAATTTCATTGTAACTTGGTGGGTTGACTTCATACAATGTCTAGATGAGAAAGTCACCTTTTGGGTGTGATTGGGCAACTGTGACGGCTACAGGGGCCCAAAGCCCAAAAACCTTTAGCACAGTCTAGAGGTCACATTTATGAAGGGATTTCATTGTAACTTTGGTAGGATGACTCCAAATAATGTCTAGATGAGAACGTCCCATTTTGATCGCGATCATGCAGCCTTGATGGGTGCCCAAGCCCAAAAACCTTTAGCATAGGCAAAAGGTCATATTTATGGAAGGATTTCATTGTAACCTGTTAGGTTGACTCCATGTAATGCCTAGATAATGACATCCCCTTTTGGTCGTGATTGGTCAGTTGTGATGGCTACTAGTGCCCGAAGCCCGAAAGCCTTGAGCACAGTCTACAGGTCATATTTATGAAGGGATTTCATTGTAACTTCTTAGGATCACTCCAGATGATGTCCAGATGAGATTTCCCCTATGGTTGCGATCACTCAGCCATGATGGCTGCCCGAGCCCGAAGCCCGAAAACCTTTAGCACAGTCTACAGGTCATATTTATGAAGGGATTTCATTGTAACTTGGTAGGTTAACTTCATATTATGTCTAGATGAGAATGTCCCCTTTTGAACATGATTGGGCTACTGTGACGGCTAAAGGTGCCCGAAGCCCGAAAACCTTTAGCACAGTCTACAGGTCATATTTATGAGGGGATTTCATTGTAACTTGGTAGGATGACTCCAAATAATGTCTAGATGAGAACGTCCCATTTTGGCCATGATCATTCAGCCTTGATGGGTGCCCGAGCCCAAAAACCTTTAGCATAGGCAAAAGGTTATATTTATAGAAGGATTTCATTGTAACCTGTAAGGTTGACTCCATATAATGCCTAGATGATGACATCCCCTTTTGGTCGTGATTGGTCAACTGTGATGGCTAGAGGTGCCCGAAAACATTGAGCACAGTCTACAGGTCATATTTATGAAGGGATTTCATTGTAACTTCGCAGGATCACTCCAGCTGATGCCCAGATGAGATTGTCCCCTTTGGTTGCGATCATTCAACCATGATGGCAGCCCGAGCCCAAAGCTCAAAAACCTTAAGCACAGTCTACAGGTCATATTTATGAAGGGATTTCATTGTAACTTGGTAGGTTGACTTCATATAATGTCTAGATGAGAACGTCCCCTTTTGGACATGATTGGGCAACTTTGATGGCTAAAGGTGCCCGAAGCCCGAAAACCTTTTGCACTGTCTACAGGTCATATTTATGAAGGGATTTCATTGTAACTTGGTAGGATGACTCCAAATAATGTCTAGATGAGAACGTCCCATTTTGGCCGTGATCATTCAGCCTTGATGGGTGCCCGAGCCCAAAAACCTTTAGCATAGGCAAAAGGTTATATTTATAGAAGGATTTCATTGTAACCTGTTAGGTTGACTCCATATAATGCCTAGATGATGCCATCCCCTTTTGGTCGTGATTGGTCAACTGTGATGGCTACAGGTGCCCGAAGCCCGAAAACCTTGAGTACAGTCTACAGGTCATATTGATGAAGGGATTTCATTGTAACTTCGCAGGATCACTCCAGATGATGCCCAGATGAGATTGTCCCCTTTGGTTGCGATCATTCAGCCATGATGGCTGCCCGAGCCCAAAGCCCGAAAACCTTTTGCACAGTCTACAGGTCATATTTATGAAGGGATTTCATTGTAACTTGGTAGGTTGACTTCATATAATGTTAGATGAGAACGTCCCCTTTTGGATACGATCGGGCAACTGTGACGGCCCAAAGCCTGAAAACCTTTAGAACAGTCTACAGGTCATAATTATGAAGGGATTTCATTGTAGCTTGGTAGGATGACTCCAAATAGTGTCCAGATGAGAATGTCCCCTTTTGGTTGCGATCATTCAACCATGATGGCTGCCTGAGCCCAAAGCCCAAAAACCTTTAGCACAGTCTACACAGGTCATATTTATTAAGGGATTTCATTGTAACTTGGTAGATTGACTTCATATAATGTCTAGATGAGAACGTCCCCTTTGGACGCAATTGGGAAACTGACGGCTACAGGGGCCTGAAGCCCGAAAACCTTTAGCACAGTCTACAGACCATATTTATGAGGGGATTTTAATGTAACTTGATAGGATGACTCGTTTTGGAATAATTTCACTGTAATTTGGTAACTTTTGTTGATATACGCTAACTGTGAGGGCCACATACATTAACTGTGAGGTCACATTAACCCACCCCTCAGCTCTTCAGTACAGTGTACACCTAATATTATTTTTATCATAAACATAGCACACAGGGAACAGAAATGAACATATTCCCAATTATCACAATTCCTGTCTTATTTCATAATCCTTTCATAAACATTGAACATTATCCTTTTCATCAAACACAACACACAAGTTAAGCTACAGTGTCATTGAAACTTTCATTTTTAGCAAGTGCAGGTTCAGTACCAGTAACAGTCACACAAATGCATGTATATTCCTCAATTAGTGAACATAAAGTCTAAACTAGTTCAAACAAGTAATTGTTACACCATCTAATAGTCCCACTGTGTGAATTGCTCCAGGTTCTCAACTTGAGCATTTGTTTAACACATATTCAATTCCCAGAATAATACCAAATAATAATAACCTGATAATTTTATCATAAATGTGTTGGCATTTCAGTTACTAGAATCAGTTTTATGCTCACTTTCATGGCCTCATTTTCAACCCCCCCACCTCTGGTCCCTCCCCCATTTGAAATTTCACTACCCTATACTCCCCTCCCCTCCCAATCAGAAACCTCTAGCCACGTCCCTGATTATGAGCTAATCAAAACACGAATAGAGAATATGGGATATGTAAGAAAACTTTGAAGTCAAGGTGTCACTTTTCTGGTCATGGTTGGTCAGTTTTACAAAAATGGCAAGTTGCAATTTCAGAGTCCTGGAAAGATCAAATTTTGGACAGTCAATTTAATTGGTTTTATCTGGATAACAATATCAGTCAAGATTAAATCGACAAGAATGTTAATCTGTGAGCATTATTAAACTGAGAAAATGATCTTGACGAACTATCCGTCTCTTTAAACTCCTGATATGCCTAGCATTTTGAGGTGTGCGTGACTTCAGGTGCCTAAGCGACAAAGGACCCAGCATATCAAAAGTTTTATTAAACCACTAGCTCTTCCAGATCAATTTCTCAGCACAATATTGCCTATAGATTACATTCTTACTTAATTCATGTTGATGTGTGTTGAAGGTTCAGATACATTCTAATAAAACTTACTTTCCGAAATGTATCCTCTCCAGGACTTGCCAAGATGCAAGCAAATATTTGTTATAATCGTTGGCATAACTTCTGTTTTAAAGGAATATGAAATCTTTGGGGGCTCAGTGGCTCAGTAGGTAGAGGTGCAGGCTGCAAGCTGAGAGGTCCTCGGTTCGAATCCCACCTGCGGCAACCGCATTGTGTCCTAGGGCAAGACACTTCACCCCCATTGCCCACATGGGGGCACGGTGACGTTGTGTACTAAGGCGTAGTGCACGTCGATGGCGCACTGTCTTTGACCAATGCAAACCCTGCTTGTGTGGAGTTAGTATGTTGGGGAGCTGACGGTTGCTCGGTGGTTCTCTCCGGGTACTCCGGCTTCCTCCACCCATAAAACTGTCGAGCTCATGATTAGCCATTGTGCAGAAATATGTGAACTTATACACCAATAAATAAATAAATAAATAAATTGGAAATCTTTACTCATTCAAACCACTCAGTCGTACTGTAATTCAGAATAATAGAGTAATTTCACTATGGAGATGACATTTGTTTTACATACATGTATGCCACTTTCACATTATTGTAGTCATTCTTATCAAGGACATAATACCGGCCAGAACTGGGTTCTAGAGAAGGAACAGTTATTATAGAGAGAATGTCAGTTGCCTTCATGTAGCACTTATTTGGTTTTGAAGGCTATACAAATTTATTGAGTCCAGCAATGGTCATGAATTTGACAAATAGGTCCAGATGATCTTCATTCTTTGACTCGACTTTACCTATGAACCAGTCATCTTCATAAATCACAGAGAACCAACAGTTTGGACAAGGCAAAAAACAAGAGTGAATGTTATCGGCTTATCGACACAACCAGAGAAAGGTGGTTCATCTGCTCTTACTAATTGCATTTCCACATTGTCCTTGTTAAAAGAGTTCACTTTCTGTTCACAAACAATGTCAGCGTTAAAGTGTTAAAGAAACTTTAAGAAAGTAGAGTTACTCTCTTCATCTAGAATAAAGAGAACAGGACGTGATTGAACAATACAAGGTGATTTATGGCCAGTTAAAGGATTGTTCAAAATAATGTCCCCTCCTGGATTTGAACTATATCTGACTTATATAGAAACTAAGAACAGAAAGCCAACTGAGGTTGTATATTTACCTATTCTCTGATTTGCATCTGATATCTGCTTCACTTTTATGACACAAACATGACTTTTTGATCATTCCCACACCATGTAAATGCATGTGAAATCCAGACTCAAATTATTGAAATTTTACATTTTGATAAAATGTTAGAAATATGTTGACCAATTTGGTCTGATAAGACAGGAACAAAGTGCACCTTCCCTACTCTTGCAAAAAATATGAACAGGAACAGTACTTTCTGAAAATTCCCATCATAATTGCCCATGGCATTTATGTCCAAAAACTGGTCCGGGAGAGGACATGAATTTATAACACTTCTTTGGACAAATTTTGCATCATGTCAAATGAAAAATACTTTCAAATCTTATTTAAACACATCATTTGGTGGTAGTTGAAGAGATGAGGTGGTAATTTTCAATGAGATATCTCTAGATTTGGAAATATTTTATGACCCTGGAGAGGACAGTTTTGAACGGAAAATTTGAAGCAAATATTTCAGAATCCAGTATGGCTAAACGTGAACCCTTTGATGGAGAATTACTTCTTTTTAGCTCACTTGACTGAAAGTCAGTGTGTGCTTTTGCCATCGCTTGGCATGCGTCGTCCGTTAACTTTTGTGACTCGGTCTTCTCCTTCAAAACCACTAACCCAAACAAATTTGACATACACTATTTTGGGGGTATCCTCTTTCCAGTTTGTTAAAATGAACTCGGTTCCCCCACTGGGGTGGCTGTGATGCCCCAAAAGTATCAATTTCTCCTGAAATCTTCTTCTTCTTCAGAATGCTGTGATATTTGGTATGTAAGCTCCTTTGGTACTCAAGATTCAAGTTTGTTCAAAGAAATTTTCTCGGTCAATTTTGGGCTCGATACGGGAGGATCCCCCCTTTGTGCCCTGCCCAAAATTTCTATTTTCCAAACCGAGAGGCCGGTTTTAACCAAATTTGCTATGAGGTATTATTGGGTCCTAAGTACTTGATTCATGCCAAAAAGAATTTTCCCGCTGCCCCGTGGGAACCTTAGGAGCTAAAAATAGAAAAAATTCAAATGCCCATATCTCCAAAACTGCATGGCACCCATACTTTTTATTTGGTGTGAAGCTTCCTTAGGACCAATAGAAAGGAATAGTGAAAAAAATCGCTATCAGTTTTGTCCTAAGGTACAGTTTTGGGGACTTTGAAAAAATGCTGAGTCAGCCTTATTTAACACTGAAGGTAATGGGAAAAATATAAAATAATCTTTTTCTCCCCAACCACTGCTCCAAAAGCTTTCATATTTCACATATAACATCTAAGGAAGATTGATTCACATGGTTGTTGAAATTTAACCCCTGGGTCCATATTTGGGCACTCTACAGGAGCCCAAATATTCAAATTAGTGCAATATGAGGGATATTCTTTAAAAATCTTCTTCTCCAGATCCAACAGTCAGAATCTTTTGATATTTGGTGTACAGCATCCTTAGGGAAGGGAAATTCAGGTTTGTTCAAGCTAAGTCCCTGGGTTCATATTTGGGCTCCCTATGGGAGCCCAAATTGTAACTTTGTTCAAAATGAGGAATATTCTTTAAAAATCTCTTTCTTCAGATCCAGCTGTCAGAATCTTTTGATATTTGGTGGATGTCATCCTTAGGGAGGTGTGATTCAAGTTTGTTCAGGGGGCATTTTTTTGTGCCCAGTGGGAAACCCAGGAGCAAAAAATAGAAACAAATTCAAATACCCATAGCCTTCCCATTCCCCATTTATTCTCAAATCAGCCTTCCCATTCCCCATTTATTCTCAAATCACAGAACACTAAAAAATTATATTTAGTATCCAAAATTATTAGGGTTAACTCAGATTGTAACTTTGTTCAATATGAGGAATATTCTTTAAAAATCTCTTTGTTCAGATCCAGCAGTCAGAATCTTTTGATATTTGGTGTATATCATTCTTAGGGAGGTGTATTTCAAGTTTGTTCAGGGGACATTTTTTGTGCCCAGTGGGAACCCCAAGAGCAAAAAAATAGAAACAAATTCAATATCCATAGCCTTCCCATTCCCCATATATTCTCAAATCACAGAACACTAAAAAATTATGTTCAATATCCAAAATTATTAGGGTTAACAAACACTTTTACTTCCCCATGGGAACTCCGGGAAGTGCAGCAGTGCTTGTTTACTGTGGTAAACAAGTTCTGTTACACTGGTAAAATAGGACCCAGTCACCAATGCTTGGGGTGGAAGTTCTCTAAAATGGGCAACATGGGTATAAACGATTTACAAAACTTGACTTTATCTCCATGTTGTGGTCACGATTAGCGATTGTGCATAAATATACATGTATGACCTTAAACACCCAATAAGTAAGTACACTAACAATTTTTATGTCTCTGTGGTTCTGATCCCTGATGCCTAAATGCATTCCTTTTGTACAACATGTTTTCCTTAACCACAGATTAGAGTGCTTTGATATTTGATATGCAACCTATTTTGGCACCCAAAATTCCAATTTCTCCAACGAAAGTTTCTAGGTCAATATTTGAACTCACTACGGGAAGATCCAAATTTTGTGTCCCACACAAAATTTTTTATTTCCCTAATTGAGAGGCCAGTGTGAAAAACAACCTTCTCCTCACAAACCAATGGCCCAAATTGAAACATATATGGGGCATATCATCTTGGTGGGTATTCTGTTTTAGTTTTGTTCAAATGGGGTCTCCGCCCTTTTTGGACGTGGTCTTCTGCCCAAATATGATGAAATTCTTTAAAATAATCTTCTTCTCATGAACCACAAGTGGGAATGCTTTGATATTTGGTATGAAATTTCCTCTTGTGCTCAAGATTAAAAGTTGTTCAAAGAAAGTTGATAGGTCCATATTTGGGCTCTCGAGGGGATGGGCTCACTTTTGAGCTCCCCTGAAAATTTCTATTTCAAGAACCAGTGGAGTGATTTGAACCATATTTTATATGTGGCATTAGTTGACCCTAAGTACAGTGCAGCCCACTTAATTGGATGTCTCTTAATTGTATATCCCCGATAATTGAATATAATTTCCCAACACAAAACCATTTACCATACCTCCCTTACAAATTTTACCTGTTAATTGAATATAGGTTATAGAGTAAACTCCTGTTAATTGAATAAAAAATCTTGTAACATGTTGAGAAATTACCCTGAGTCCCCCCAGTTCTCCTTTGGTTAAAGATCTATTTGGCCCCAGTACTCCAATATAGGCATTTAATCTATTATAATAGAATAAATGCTAAATTTGTCTCTAGAATACAGGAAAGTGACACAATCCCTGTTAATTGAATTCTCCTGTTAATTGAATAATTTTCATTGGCAAAGTGTCTATTCAATTAACAGGGTTCCACTGTACTTCCTTCATGCCCTCAAAATTTTCGCATGGGAACATCTGGCACTAAAAATAGAAAAAAAATTAAATGTCCAGTGTTTCCCAAACTGCACGGACTAGAGATTATGTATTTGGTATGAAGCTTTCTTCTGAGCAGTTGAAAACAATTGGACAAAAAAATTGCTGGCGAATCTGCCATATGCTCATTCAGATTACATTTTCTCCATACCCATAACCCTTACAGTTTAGGACAACTTGGACCAGGTAAGCATTTTTAGGCTCTCTTGAGCCTCTAGTTTCAGTTTACTGCAATGTACTGCATTGGAGAGTACCAAATTGGATGATGTACCATCATAATATTCATGAAATTACCCTTTTATTTTTATGAGGTGGTCCTGAATTTGTTTGGACAGAAAGCACCCTTTTCCAAATGCTGCTCAATATCTCAGGAACTGCTCGAGTTAGGCATCTGAAATTTTTCACGTGGCAGACTGGTCATGTTGCTGATAATAAATATAAGAAATGACAATCATTCTTGGAAAATATATGTTTGATCCTAATTTGAAAATATAGAAAAATGGTATATCTACGAGAAAATGCTTAAAATCAGGGATGAATGAGGAAATGTCAAAAAATGATGAAGAGCAGCTGGCCAGTATAATTTCTGTAGCTTGTCTAGGTACCAAACTATCAATTAGATGAGAATCCAGCATTCATACGGACATATTTTATATTGTGTAAAGGAAAAACTCCATTCAGGTAAACAGCAACCTTTAATATGAAAGCACCCATACACAGAATAGTATTTTCAAGAAAACAATAAATTGCATCTCTGTATAAACCAGAAGGATGTAGTTTGAGGAAGTGTCAAGCAGTTGAAAACAAGGATCTAATAAATAACTGATTTACATACTATTTTCTTTTTCGTTTGACGTACAGTATAGCTGCTGTGGACTGGTCATTTTCCATGAGTGGGCAATATTTCAACGGGTACAATAACAGTGTGCAAAATTTCAGAAATGACTCTAACCGACTGACCATTCATGTGGTTTGGGGATGGATAACCAAACATTTGTTTATGTAAAAATTCTTGGGAAGCTGCTTCTTTATCATTAACAATTATTCATATATTGCGTGGAATTGAAATGTATATAGACTCTCAAGGCAAAAGTCTACAAATCTATCAAGACGCAAGAAAGGCTGGTTAAGTTACTCAGACTTTACCATTCAAGATGCAATATTTGGTTAACCGGTCATCTGTTCATGTAGATATAAATTTGCATAACCACCACGTGAATGAAACAAGCATTCTCATCAAATTTTGCACACTGTAATAATATTAGATTCCAAACATTGATAACAGGAATAATCATAAAAAAATTAATTAATGAAGCATCGGATACAACCCGGTGCTTCATTAATTGAAAATTTTCCTGATGATGATTTTTATTACCTGGTACACGCATGCGTGGACATCACTGCCCACGCGTGGATTACGACCATTCCTCCATGACTGTACTGTATGCATTTTAATTTGCCAAAGAACTTGCCCTTGGGCTTGGTTAAAAAGTAAGAGCTTTTGTATTTAGCTGATAAATTCTTTGTTGTGATGATTTACTATTTCAAATCAAGATCCTGATATCAAGTTTAGAGATTACATAGCATGCCACACCCCTCCCCGTCTCGAAGTTGAGAAATACAAAAAAACATTGTCTTCTCACTTATGGCTACATGATATTTGGTTGAACTGACCTTTGATTGAATGAATGTTTGGTCGAGTGGACACCTGGTCAAATGGACACTAAGTTGGATGGACATCAGATCGTTTATAAATTTTCTAAAAGTTTTGTCAAACTTGATCCAAATTGTTTTTGAAAACTTTTGTTTGAGTTAAATGAATTTTTTTAACAGAAAATTGCTTAGTAACTGGGTCATATACATAAAATATAGACATACATGTAGCACACTTATTACCCACCCTACTTAACTGAAATTGATTTTATGGACTACACATTACAATTTTGTGTTTGAGGTTGGTCCAACAAATAAAAAACAGACATTTCATTTATTTTATTTTTTATCTTCTTCAAAAATGGAACATACTGTATATAAAAGAAAACATAGTGGGAGGGCAGTGACTCAGTGGTAAGAGTATCAGACTTGAAACCAAAAGGTCCATGGTTCAATCCTGACCAGGGGTAACTTCATTGTGTCCTTGAGCAAGGCACTTAATCTTAATTGCCCACACATGGGCAAGGTGGCACTGTGCAGGCCTGTCAATTTGAGGCAAACAGCCATTTGGGGCACGTGGAGGTTACCTAAAATGAAAAACATGTAAACGAAAAATGGGTCACGCCAAATTTTCGCCAAGTTGAATAATCTAGTACAAATGAATGGCAGAATGATATTGAGCATCAATCAATCATCAGCTGCACAGGTGTTTGCATCTGCCTGAAGTATAGCTGCTCTGTTGGCCAATAGCACAACTATACCTCAGGCATATGCAAACAACTATGCTGATGATTGATTGATGCTCAACATCATTTTAAGTTGTTGATCATCTTAACATGTAACACAGATACAACATCAGAAAATGGCAATAATTCATGTCTCTGTCACAAACAGTGATTATGGGTGCCATACTCTTCTGCAGCATGCTAGCCCATGCCAAGATTAGGCTATATATATTTGCAACTAATTTGAATATGAATTGCTGCAACACAGCCTCATTATTGTTCCTAAGGATTCATCTTTATTCCTCAGGATATTGCCCATAGGAGCATGATACAACCATTCATATATCAGCGTAGTTGCGATACATATATATTTAGGTTACCTATCTGGTTACCTAAATCAAGTACAGGAGAACGAATGACAGGTTACCAAAGCTCGGACCAGGTGAATGATAAATGGGTAAAGCAAAATTCTGAAAACAACAGGCCTGCTGTGAACTAAGGTATACTGCATGTTGACTGTGCACTTGCTTTTAACCAATGCTAACCCTGCTTGTTCAGAGTTAGTGTGTTGGGGAGTCTCACAATTGCTCACTGTGGCTTGGTGGTTCTCTTCTGTCATTATACTTGTATTTATGGTCTTCATAGGGTGGTCATTCTTCACAGTGTTTTTGGCCTCTCTATGTTAAAATTGTTAGTTCAGATGAAAAACTGAAAATGTTATTTTCACAAAATGGTGGGCTGGATTGTTTTGTATTTGGCAAACAACTTCAACTTGTGCACCTGTACATCCATCTGTTTGTCCATCCATTTGTCCACACAAAAATACACTGATCAACAGACAACAATATGGCATAATAGAATATATGACACCATGGTGCAGAGGAGATGAATAGGATATTGCATTTGGCATTTTGACAGCCATAAAAAATGGCTGCTATTGGCCATTTTGTAAAAAAAAAATAGTAGTTACACTTTTCAAGCAAGAACTTCCAAACAGTGATTTTGATATTGATTATCTTTGGAATGGAAAACAATTAACACAGAAAACATACCATTGTAAGTATACAAGTTTTCCTCTCATGCATAAATTGTGTAAATTAGTCAGCCATCTTAGTTTTTTAGAACAATTTGTTTGCGTGTGTCTTTGTTTGACATCTTCTCCCACGTGCTTTGTCCGATCATCGAGTTGCTTGGGTGTCTCTGCAGTAAAACAAAGAAAATACATGGAAATCCCCCTCCTGGAATGTGGCATTATTATGTCTTTGTTCTATAACTCACATGTGGATGGCCTGATTGTCACCAGACTTTGGTCACAAGTGTTCATGGGCTTTACAATTGCCATGCGGGAGGGAGGGTTTAGGGTATTCTCCTGCTGAAATCACATCTAACATTTCTCATGTGGATGGTTTAATCAGCATAAACCTTTTTAACAGGTGTGTGTGAATCTTACACTCACAACTTCTATTGGGTGTTGGATTTCTCTCCCTGCTGTAAAACAAAGACAATAGCTCCATAACATGTTTATGCCCAGTCTTAGAAATATGCCTATCTTGACATTATGGGAGGAGGCATATGCCACACTTGGTGTTCTTCTTCAAATTACATGAGTCTGTGAAGGCTTTAAAATGAGTTTTGAAGGATTTCAAGTGATATTATGCAAAACATTTTTCTTCTGACGACACAGCACAATCCCTCGACTTGGCACCACCTGTGTGGGGGATGTCAACAGCTGTGGTGCAATCTTGTTCATCTTGTGGAAATTCCACTTCACGGGGGTTTTTAGGTAAAAATCAATTCATCACCTATTTATAGTATTTAAATACTGCTTAATTATTTTGACCAGTAAATTCCATATGTACATGTATTCTACAGATGTAGAACTTCGTGATTATCAGATTGCTGGTGTGAATTGGTTGATTCAAAGATATTACAAAGACCATGGATGTATTTTAGGTGATGAGATGGGATTAGGAAAAACCTGCCAGGTGAGTAGTCTTCAGATATCAGTTTGTAAGAATGGAGATTTTTCATACATGTTAGCTGTGAATTTATTGCTCTCAAGCCATTACAAACTTTGGTATAGAATAAAAAAAATGAGGGACAACTTTTGTTGTGAACAGTGCTGAACACAATTTGTTCAATTCATTATATAAAGTATTAAAGCATAGGTATTTTGGCACATTTATTTTAATATTTTTTGCCATCACCCCCGTGGAAAGCCCAGGAAGTGAAACATTTCTTCTTCACTCTGGTAGACAGTTCTGCTTTACCAGTAAAATATGACCTGATCACCAACTCTTGGGGTGGAAGCTCTCTAATGTGGGCAGCATAAGCATAAATGATTGGCTTAAAACTTGACTTCACACCAATGTTGAGGTCATGACATAGCAGAGATGCTGAATGTAGTGCTGGGCGATATTAGCCAAAATAATAATCGCAGTTTTGGGGAAAGAAGATCGTGATTAACGATATAATCACGGTATTGTTCTCATGTGAAAGTGGTTTATTCTGGTAAATAGTGTCAATACATTTTAGTGTACTTAATGCAATAGTGCAATAGACTCAGCCATATTAATCAGAAATATACTGAACACATAATATACCTTGTGTCTCAATTTAATAATTAACATTGATTTAAAACGTGTGTTGTGGACTTGTGCCAGTGCATGGTCAACAGAAAGATAGGCACGGGATGTATCAAAAAGTAATGTTCATTTTTAGCTTTTTACCTCCCTTTATGTGTTTCTCCAATGTTTACTGAAATGCAGGCAACATTGGTGAGACACATCAAGGGAGGTAACTGAATTGAACAATGAATTTTACAAACTGAAAAATGGGTTCCTGACAACCATGCGACATACATGTTGCGTAGAAATTATCTACCATTCAAAAAAAGATTTTATTTTATTTTTTTCTGCACTTTATTCTCGTATTATGTTGTGATGTCTGTATCATGAAATCATACTGCAGACCACCGGCTGATCACATTGTATTTATTCTTTAATGTCCAGGTAATGTACTCATTGCAGTGTTGTGCTCTCGAAGGCCAGGGACTTCGGTCATGCAGGAAACGTCCAGGCCACTATCAAAAACCAAATCAACTCAATGATTGTGTTAATTGAGATCATTAATGTCAACTCTGGGTTTTCCAAACTCTTCTGGAATGGACAGGAACTGCATTCTCTGAGCAATGTTATGTTTTTCTCAATCCAGGAGGGCTTGAGGAAATGATTTCTTGACTTGACAATATTTAGATTTTTTTAAAATTCTGACAATATTACTAACAACATTTTTTCATAATCGGCTATACCCGATTAATCGGGAAACTGCCAAGCAAGCACTAGCTGAAAGTGAACTTAAACACCTACAAATAAATAAATAAATTTTATTTATAAATAAATAAATATATATTCCATCAGTCATTTGGTCCAGAGAATTTCAGGCATTTACTTCAAAGGACCAATTCAAAAGAAATGATATTTCGGCGAGTGAATGTATATCAGATACCAAGGTGACAAATGATAATAATTGAAGTCAGAAGATTAGCAGAATTATATCATTAATTATTAATCCTTAAAGACCTAATTCCAGCTTAAATAACTTACTGCAACAGAACAGGTGCCTCTACATGTGGTCTCAAGGTAAACTTCAAGTTACATTCTAGATACCTTTCAACTGTTGTAGGCAAGTAGAAACAACTGGACAGCTCCAGGATGAGTACATGTTTCTGCTAAAACATGTCAAAGTTTTTCAGACTGGATGGACAGGATTGTTTCAGAATGTGATGTTTTTCATTTTGATCCCCGAGGCATGAAAAGTAGACACCTTTCAGTTGTATCTGGCGAAGCCCTATCCAGTTTGAGTCCCATTAAGGAAAACTCTGGCCTAATTTAATTTATACATGTAACTAAGCTGTGAATGCAGTTGCAGTTTATTTCACAGCTGCATCACTTATTGTTTTGATAAAGTGAAAAAATAAAATAAATGAGAAAGGATGGATGTGAGGTATCATTAAAAGGTTTGTATTTTAGTGCTGGGAAAAGGGGAAGGAAAAAGGAGAGTGCTTCTGAGGACACCATAAAATCGTGTTAATAGCATTTTTTAATAGCATTCTTTTTTGAGATTCATGGCAAAACAGTGGATGACTAAATGTATATTACAGTGTATACCACTTAATTGATACTGGTTAATAGAACACTCCTGTTAATTGCATACAATGCATTTCTACAACAACTTACATTACCAACATATGCCTTGCTCCTTACTAACCGTGCTTCTTGAAAATAGTAATTTGGAGCATTTTTAAAGGATAAACCATTTAAAAATCAAAAAAGTAAAAAAAGACTAAAAAATAAACTGAACTGGACCGATTGGGGTCAAAAGTGCACTACCCAATGCCCAATACTTCCTGTTTACCATAGTACACCTCATTGTCGATCTCTTGCCAAGCAAGCAAACAAAGCTTCAAACTTATTTTCAGCTATTTTTCTATGTCTCTTCAAAAAATAAAGATTTAATGGCAGTTTTGAGCAATCCAAAGCCAGAAACAGTATGGAATTGATGGATATGTTATAAAGTCACCATGCCAGGGACCAGCCGTGAGGGCGACTAGGGCGATTAAGTCGCCCTTCTAAGCCCAAAGTCGCCTAGAAAAATAGTCGGGGCGATTACAAGTCGCCCTCTAAAAATTGGCCAAAATGAGAAAAGGCTGAACTGAGTGAGTGATGCAAGGTTTACATGAAAACAAGTATTTTCAAAAATCGAATGTGCTCGAGTGCGATAAATGGGCATTTTAATTCGTCAAATAAACGTCCATTTATTTGAAATCACACGACAAGCAATTGTCCATTGTAGCTTTTGGCGGATTTTTTTTATTTCTATTTTGTTGCGTTCCAGTCGGAGCTTCAAGTGTCGAAACGAAAATAGCTGACTTAGGTCTCGTTTCCTATTAAAAGGTCATTTCCTAGGTTATTGGATATCCTCAGCCAAATGACTATTTTGCGCTATAGTTTTAGTTTATGGTGGTGTGGATTTAGTAAATAATTCTCTTTAATGGTGATATGGCCAAAACAATCTGTTGATGGTCTTGATTCAAACTGTGTATTGTCAAGTGCATTTCAATTGGGGGTCAAGGTCACATGGAAGTGTTAAAAGACAAACCCAGACCTGTTTGGGACCTGACAATTTGCAGTTTACAAATGGGACAATTTTTGTGTAAATTTGCTTTGAGAAAGCCTTCTGAAAAAATGAATAAGGAACCCATATGTTTTTTATTTGTCAGAATGATCATGTTATGCTGTAAAATCCTCAGTGGAGGAATGAGGAATTCCTATAACACAGTTTTATCACTATCGATGCACGAAAATTGGAGATTTATCCCCAAAATGAGAAAATTTTGACCATTTTGAGCCATTTTTTTTAGCCATCAACTGTGTCATTCGGCTGAGTGTATTTGAGTGATATTGTAAGATTTTTGTTGTGTACAGTTGTCTCTAGAAAGGGCCATATTCAGAGCTTCCAGAAACTATATACATTGTAAGTATTGTGAATAGGGGAGGTAATTTAAATGCGAAATATCCTTGGCCGTGTTGATCAGAAGCTGAACATTTCTTGAAAAGCTGACATTTTCACCTGAATAACTGTAACGAGACCTTAAGTAGAAAACAGTGTTTGCTTTCCTTGCAATTTCTGGCCTCCAATCTCCATAGCAACCAACTGTATTAGTGGGAATATGTTGTAGGATAAGTAGAAGAAATATTAAAGTATATTTTTCTTTTTTCTGTGGTACCCTGTACAGACATAATTTCCTGGAAAGTTCTCCCTCTTGAGGTATTTTAAGTCCAGTAATGGTGTTATCAAGAGAATTATGTAGGTTTTTCAACACAATTTTATTTGAAAATGCTGTTTACTGGTACAGTCATATGGAGAACTCTTTCTAAGAACTTTCCAGGGAATTATCAGAGTGTAGTCTGATTAGTAGAGATAATTTGGGACTGAATATTCTTAATCGTTACATTTACACAGCTCTTTTCAAATAGCACATACTTCAAATGTCAGTGTTTTGGATCAGGTCAGGAACTGAAATGGGTCTATTTTTAACCCTTTAGCAAACACAATGTGTACTATGCAGGAAAATGTGGTTACAAGAGATTTGTAGAATTTTTTCTTTTATGATTACATTATATTATAATTGATAGAATCAGTGAAAGATGCTTTGCCAAATGAGGAAAGTGAATTGAGAATGCTGTGGAAAAGAGTGGGTGGGTGGGCACTGAAATATGCATTTTGAGGGAGGATGCAGTTTACAAATGAATGTAATTTCTGTTTTTTTTTTAATTTTATCAGTTAATGTGTGATCCTGATGTAGCTTTTGGTACTGAAAGTGACTGTGCACATCAAAAATAAATCATCCATCACCATTGGTTTAGTCTGATCATTGGCCAATATACCAACACAGCTGCCATGATAGCTATCGCCCATGGTGTTACAGCTGTGCATCCATCTAAATTGAAATCTAACTTCCTTCTCTCGGGTTAAAGCATACTGCCTTGGTGGAATAGGGGAACCACTGGTGTTACATGCTTTCATCTAATGCAAAATTTACTCTACAGAGCTTTTATCAGAGTCAGAAATGTGAAGAACAGGCCTTCTCTCACTGAACATTACTGCGTAAAGAAACGTAAAGAAACTGGCTGTCAGAGTGCTCGGTCTGCCGCTATCCATGGGGCTTAAGGGCACTAAGTTAACAATTTTTTCATATGTGCCATACATCATTTTTCTCAGAATTAAATACAGATGCACATTTACTGTTTCTGAGAGTGTGAAGACTTTTTTATTTTTCACTTAAGGTCTCGTTTCCTATTAAAAGGTCATTTCCGAGGTTATTGGATATCCTCAGCCAAATGACTATTTTGAGCTATAGTTTTAGTTTATGGTGGTGTGGATTTAGTAAATAATTCTCTTTAATGGTGATATGGCCAAAACAATCTGTTGATGGTCTTGATTCAAACTGTGTATTGTCAAGTGCATTTCAATTGGGGGTCAAGGTCACATGGAAGTGTTAAATGACAAACCCAGACCTGTTTGGGACCTGACAATTTGCAGTTTACAAATGGGACAATTTTTGTGTAAATTTGCTTTGAGAAAGCCTTCTGAAAAAATGAATAAGAAACCCATATGTTTTTTATTTGTCAGAATGATCATGTTATGCTGTAAAATCCTCGGTGGAGGAATGAGGAATTCCTATAACACAGTTTTATCACTATCGATGCACGAAAATTGGAGATTTATCCCCAAAATGAGAAAATTTTGACCATTTTGAGCCATTTTTTAGCCATCAACTGTGTCATTCGGCTGAGTGTATTTGAGTGATATTGTAAGATTTTTGTTGTGTACAGTTGTCTCTAGAAAAGGCCATATTCAGAGCTTCCAGAAACTATATACATTGTAAGTATTGTGAATAGGGGAGGTAATTTAAATGCGAAATATCCTTGGCCGTGTTGATCAGAAGCTGAACATTTCTTGAAAAGCTGACATTTTCACCTGAATAACTGTAACGAGACCTTACGCGACTCAACAAAACAACCCAGTTTGAAAGTAGGTTACGTCGCTTAGGATGCCGAAAATGTATACACAACGGACGTATTTTATAACACATTATTTTCATTTCGATTTGCTGACGACTGTTAACTGTTGGGCTGTCTATTCCCAGAAAAACACGAATGGAATTGAAACACATGAAAAAAAGCTTTAGTGATGTCAAGAAAAGCTTTGTACAGGACATAAGTGTGCATGTGGACGATCTTGAAAAAGGGTCCTCCTAAACATCGGAATGACATGAAATGACGCGGAATGACACCGGAATGCCATAAAAATGATGCGGAATGACATTTCTTTTACAAAATACTCAACCCCAGAATGTATTTTGTTTATTAACTAACAAAGTACCTCCCAAGCAACCTTCTTACATCTGGTCCTGTTCACACTTTCAGACTTAGGAAATTATTAGCTTAGTAGACTTTGTTGAAAGGCAACCACAGGAGGGTGATGGGGGATTGGCACAAAGAAGAGGTGAGGGGTCATGAAGGAGAAGGTAGCAGTGGGGGATTTTCAGTCAATAATTACATTGTGATTTTTTAACCTGGCACAGATGCATCATAGACAACTGGACCTGGATTATTTGTACGTTAATGGAGGACCATAAATTGAAAATATGAAGGGGCGGCGGGGGTGGTACATGAATATTCTTAATTTTCCCCACTTGCCTATGAAGTCTCCCTACATGACTCTGCAGTCTCCCTATTTTTTCTGGAGGGAGACTTGAAGTCTCCTTAAAATTCACCCCTAGGCTGGTCCCTGCACCATGCAATAGTTTTCATCACCTCTTCTATTCAGTGAAGTTACTTTTGTAAAATTAATTTTGAACATTATTTACGTCCTCATTTATATTTGGCTAATTCAACTGTAATCTTTGATCTGTGTTTCTGTTGTTATGGCCCTTTTTCACTCTTTTTTGACTTATAAAATTTGTCCATCCATACCAACATTTTCCCTTGTATCTCAGCAACTGCGACTCTGATTTGAATGATGTTTGGTGTTGTGATAGAGCATCATGGGGAACTGATACCTGTTTAGCCCGAGGTTCTTCCACCACACATTTTTTCCAGTGTTATGGCCCTTTTTCACTCTTTTGACTTAGAAAATTTGTCTGTCCACACCAACATTTTCCCTTGTATCTCAGCCACTGTAACATTACATTTCTTCAGTTAATTAGAAATGCTTTATTGGCATTCCCAGAATTAGTTTCAGCAAGTGATTCTCTGTCTACTAGAAGTCCCTCAGTAATCTGTTTTTAAGTGACATTGCTTTCTTATGTCATTATGTTTCATCATATTGCTGTTATATTTCCCCTTTCCGTCTTTGTACTGGAACAGTATTTTATTATTTATTATTGCTAATTACATGATTGTTTATCTTTGAGTATCCCATTGGCTATGCTTTATATCTGTGTCTGACATTATATTTATAGCTCACCTGAGCAAAGCTCAAGGGAAGCTTTACTAATCACTTTCTGTCTGTCGTCCCGTCGTCGTCTGTCCAGCCTAAACTTTACATTATCGACTTCTCCTCACAAACTACTTGACCAAATTGAACCAAATCTGGTGTGCATGTTCCCTATCATATGTCAATTCAAGTTTGTTCGTTTAAGAAATCTTCAGATCCATCAATCAGAATCCTTTCATATTTGGTATACATCTCTAGGTGGGTCAGATTCAAGTTTGTTAAAATCGGATCCCTTGGTTAATATTTTGGCTCACTATTGGGGCCAAAAGTTTAACATAGTGCAATGTGAGGACATTTCTTTAAAAACCTTCTTCTTCAGATCCACCAGTCAGAATTCTTTCATATTTGGTATATAATTTGGTATATAACATCTCAAGGGGGATCAGATTCAAGTTTGTTCAGTTTTAGTCCCTGGCTTAATATTTGGGCTCTCTATGGGAGATGAGGTAGCAGGGGGGGGGGGGGGGGGCATGTTAGGCTCAGGTTTGTTCAGATCCATTCCTTAGTGTTTTTCCATAAAATTTCATGACTCCATTCCTTTGTAGTGTTGATGAACCATGTCTAACTGAATGTGACCCCCAAATACTTCTTTGAACCACTTTGGCAGATGAACAATTAAGGCTCCATGGGTCCTTTTGCTGTTCCTAGATTTTATGGTTCCTCCTGTATTATTCCTCAAGTGCGGCCATTCATCGTTCAGATTTTCCCAAGCACTTTGATGACTCATACCGATCGCATGGTTTGTGTCTGATGTCGACCAGTTTCTCTGATGCTGTTTGTGGTGATTGGCCAAATCATTGTCTGTCCAATTTTGAGAATTCTCAAATTAATTTTCTTTGGTGGAAATGGCACAGATCATTTTGGCATTGTCTAAACTTCTATTTTTTTCACTTATTGCTTACCACATGTCTCCATCATTTCAGACTGTTTATTGTTCGATGCTTGGCAGTCTGCTGTGTTTTATCATTTGGATAATACAAACATTCATTCCAAATCGGGAGGTTACATGAATGTCTACACTGATATTATACAAACCTCTTATAGTATTTCTTATCTGCTAAAGTTCAAGATGTTCCACTGTCTCTAGAAGTTGCAGGTTTCTGGTTCTTTATAGAGATTTAATGTCTTAGTTGTGTAATGGAACAAGGTTTATGGTAAAAAATACTTGGTGTGATTTGACCTATCACAGAGTACACTCCTATGAAGTAGGAATAGACCCGTTGTCACTAAAAACACACAGACTGATTGACCAGATTTGTGAGTTCACCAGCATTACCAGAGGAATCAGACGATCTGAGGTATAATTCCTACAGTGTGCCGATACTACAGATATTCTGTTGATACCTGGTGAGTGCCTAGCTCAATATTGCCCCCAATTTCATTACAGTTGCATTGCAACAAGAATAATGATCATCAACAAAGCCATGACAGATATATACATAGACACAGGCACTTGACATTAGTCATATGAGAACCGGTGGAACCATTTGCACTCAGTAGAAAGCTTTGGTTCTTGATTGGCAGCTTATAATAATGGATTGATGCAGTGTGTGAGAGGTAGGATGCTCAGAAACACCAATCATTTAATTCTTCAGAACAGCCAGAGGTAGGGTTCTATTACAACAGATAATTATACCAGTGTTTAGCGATGCTCCCATATATAGTCTCCATAGTTACCAGTAATTTGATTCTACATAGACACACATCTCTTATACTTGGCTTCATCTAGATGATCTTCAGTGGTCATGATATTTTATTGACACAGGGCTACTGACCTCTAGTAAGATATACTTGGTTTGATTTTATTAAGTGTAGTTGTTAGATGTCTATAGCATTAGCAGTGTAGTAATGATATAGGTGGAGTTTTGGCTTTACAGAATCTTATTCCACTTCTGGAGCAGAGATTCCGCTCGCCATCAAGTAGTCATGTATCCATACCATCTCTGATTTACAAAGCTTAGATTTTTCTCCTTAGTAAGTAGTCACAGATCATCACAACTTTATCTATACTGTATCAACTATCTTGAATGTGGGTACTATGGAGATGATAAACGACACTCTGATGGAATCCATTTACACCCCACAAATCCTTTAGACTCCCCTCGATAGTAAGTAGTCATGGATCTTCACAACTAGATCCCTATCAACTATCTCGATTGTGGCTACTACGAAGATGAAAAATATGATTCTTTGATAGAATCTATTTACACTTTACAAAGCCTAGATACAGTGGAATCCTGTTAATTGAATAGCCACTTTGCCAATGAAAACGATTCCATTGACACAAGTATTCAATTAGCAGGAATTGTGTCACTTTCCTGTATTCTAGAGATAAACTTAGCATTTATTCTATTATATCTTGTTTGACAGAGCTCCATGAGCTCTGTCAAACAAGATATATTAGATTAAATGCCTGTATTGGATGTACTGAGGCCAAATAGGTCTATAAACAAAGGAAAACTGGGGAAGTCAGGGTAATTTCTCGACAGGTTAGCAGATTTTGTATTCAATTAACAGGAGTTTACTCTATAACCTATATTCAATTAACAGGTCAAATTTGTACTGGAGGTATGGTAAATGGTTTTGTGTTGGGAAATTATATTCAATTAACAGGGTTATTCTGTTAAGAGATATCCAGTTAAGTGGGCTCCACTGTACCACTTGACAGCAGTTGTCATGAATATACATTATTGGCATGAACATATTTCATCATTTTTTCTTGACTGTGACTACTGTGGAAGTGAAAAGCACCACAATTGGACGGAATCTAAATACGCTTTACAAAGCTTAGATTGTGATCCACAAGAGGTACTCATGGATTGACATAAGCAGATCATTTTCATCTATTTCGACCTTGCCTACCTAACGGTAATAGATATGATGTTCCGATGGAATCTAATTACAATTTACAAATCTTAGCTTTTGCTCGGAAACACGTAGTCACAGATCAGCTCCACTAGATCTGTATCCTACCTCAAACGTGACTACTAGGAAGGTGAAAACATTTGCTGTTATAGCCTGTTTAGAGAGAGTCTTGATGTTTGCCATAGAGGTCTATTTTCAGAAGGAGTTTTCTGATGCATACAGTGAATAGAGCGTCATCTCATTGTATCTGCTTCACACTTAAATCCACTCAAGACTCTCCGCTCAGTTTCCTCAATTCATCACAAGCCTAACGGAGACTATATTTCTGGCTAAACACTTCCTGGATTTACCTTCAATAACTAGGGCACAGAGGTTCATTACCTAGTCTAACATTCCTCCTGCCCCAAATGTCATACAGCTGCTTGCAACACAGGATTTTTACCTTGGTGGACAAATTTTCTGATGGTTATGATCTTTATTATGATGTATGTTAGAAATATCATCATTCAGACTTTGCATCTAACACTGAATTTTACTTTAGATCATCTGTTTGAAGTCTTACATCAGAATATTCCATCCACCTTCAAGACTATGTGTTCAGTCGACAGACAATCAATGTCTGTTGATGTTTATTTACCTTTATCTACCATTTCCACTTCAATAGACCCATATTCAAGATTCCTATACAACTATTTTCTTCATAAGGCACTTAAGATAGCTTTTTGTTAGCGCCGATATGCTTCTGATTATTAAGAAGCTCTATTTGATTGATGTTTTTAGAGAGTGCATTTTTTTTTTATAAAATTCTCCTTGTTCTGCACCTCCATGATGCTTCTACACCATTATGTTTATCTCCAAATAATCTTATGTTTCTGTAATGATTTTAGAGACTGCCCTATGTCTCTCACAGGAAATGATTGTTGATCCTTTCTAAATCGCACATATAGTAGCAGCTATTGCCACAAGAGTCTTGGATGTGGAATGTGTGGATGACATGGTGACTCCTTTTTGCATTATACCTAGAAAGATAAGCTGGTTTCTTCTGGCTAATAATATCGCCTATCTGATGATTAGGCTAAGAGTTCGCATTTATCACTGCCAGATTCCTGTTGCTGTCAGGTGTCATCATCTATTTTCCTCTAAGAAGCTGTCTGTTTGACAGACTTACTCATAATTCGGTCCGAGAAAGTGTTCTTAAATAGTCTCATGATCAGCTTTTTTGAGACATTTGGCTCTTAATTAAGCATACAATCGTCCAATCTTAGGGGATATTGTTGTTGCTATGCCTATAGACGTTCCCCTAGCCAGAGGAGATCTCTAGATAGCCCCCTACTCTAGAGGTTGTTCTAGTTGTTCTATACCTAAAGATCTTGAGAATGTTTTATCCGACTCTAGGGGGAAAGGAAGAAATTTCTCCTTCAATTAGCCTTGTTTGGGTCCCAATTGATTGCAGCTTGCTTTCTGTGGCAGGCCAGATTGCATAGTTTTTATCAGCTATTGGCTCAAATTTGGCAGTCCTTTAGACTTTGCAGATAGCTCATCACACATCTTCATATTTTTCAATACATCCACTTCTTATTCATAATCCAATCTTGTCTTACATTATCACAGATTTAGTTCAGGCTTCTCTGTTTGATCTTGAGCTAATTCTCATTGGGAAGTAATCAAGGTCATTTTCAACCTAGATTCTTCAGGGCTGTAAAGCGGTTTCCTCTTAGGGCTGAAGGAAAACCGACAGCTCATACAGTCACAGGCTTGAGCTTTTGAATCTTTCAATATAAGCATCTTATATTCAGTAAGAAATGTTTAAGTTCATAAGGAGCTATATTAATGAGAATGATACTTTTCTAACATCGTTTTATACAATGCTTACTTCCAGTTTTGTCTTCATAACAGTGTAGTAGAAGTAATTTTGATTCTCATTTGGTGGCATAGCCTATCTGCTTTAGACTTTCTTTTCATTATGCTCCCTCTTCTGTGATGAATTGAGTAATTATTATCATGGGCCAAATTCATCAGTTAATGCCTTCTGTCTGTCTCAAGGGCATTATCACAGGGTGAATTTTTTGTTAATTTATAAAAATCACAGGGTGAATTTTTAAAAATTATGAAAAATTCACCCTGTAATAGCATTCTCCAGTGACATACTATTAGATATTATGGAATACAATGGACATCTATTCTTCAGGTCTGCTTCTGTTGCTTAGCTTTCAGCTGAATTCAGAAAAGTTGGTCCTGTCTCTGTTCACTGACTTAATGCAGGCCCTTAGATTGGTCTAATTTGGGGACATTGCACCCATTTTTACTGGGCCTAGCATGGGTGCTCAATGCAAATCGTAACGTGATACTGAAATTGTTTCTACATTCAAACCTCCAAAATAAAATAACTGTTGAAGTCAGGGGGATAATAATGTCATTCTGCCATCCATTTGTAAATCAAGGTTATACTGGGATGTAGTCTGAATTGGCCCCAAAAGCCATAATATAATTTTTTGGTGTGCTACATCCACAGAACATAGCACACCAAAAATTATATTACAGCCTTTGGGTCCAAGTTTGGACTAAATAGGGTGATGTGGCAGGTGTGCTTCCAGTTACTGACTCAGATAATTGATAAACACTTGAGTAAGTAAAATCGATCTCTTTCATCTCTAGTGTTCTGTGTATTCCATTTTAGTCAAGAAGAGCCTGGCCTATTTGCAAGTGAGCTCCAGTTTAAATAATGTGAGAACATCTCTGTAAATTGGTGACACCTTTTAATCGCTTGAATTTGGGGGAATTTTAAGGCCTACTTAATGATGGATATTCTCACTCAGTTGACACGGGACGGTATCCTGTTGGCAGGAGCCAAAAAGTTTCTTAACACTTTTTCAGTTTACTTCTCCAAAGCGACAGGACTCACATTCAAGGGCTTTCTCCATCTAATTGGCCTCTACCCATCACTGACCTTCTTGCAGTCATGTGTTTTAGATATTTCACATATGGAAGCCCAGTGTCGACTGTTTTATCATTTTATTCAGTGCCACATGTCGACTTTTTGCCAACCTCAGGTTGCACACACTTTTCTAGGGCTGGCACTGGAAATTCCGTTTTTCTTTCCAAGTACAGATCTTATCAACAGACTGTAGTGATCTATTGTTTTGAGAATGACTCAGTTCTCTGAATCTTCACTCACCCCATATTGATTTGTCAGCTATTTCACCTTTGGTAGCATACATTCAGAATTTAGGTGATACACACCCATTCCTTATGTTCTCTTTACGAGAGATCTTCTCTTTTCTTAGCATTGCATATAACATTCAAATGCTATCAAGACACTTACCAGGCTGCCACATGATTATTAGCTGATGCTCTTTCCCTTTTTGGAAAGATTTTCATCTCAATGGAAGTTGAACAGAGGTGTTCATGTAGATATATATCCTATTGCGAACCCCACATATTGTTTTTTTTTATTTCAAGATGTATCTTCATGTAAGACACGTCTTGATCTCCTTACCAACACTGTCAACATTCTGTTGAATTTGTGTTAACTGGTTTGGGATAGATGACTGTGCCTTTCCCCTGACACCATTTAAGTTATGCATTTTCTAAACTGGTGTCATGACTATTTAATTACTGTTGAATGTTCATACATTTTGCATTTCCTTTTGTCCAGGCTATCAGTTTAGACTTTAGAAAGTCATGTAGTTCTCATGGTGATCTTTTTTTTAGCTTGGTCTTTTTCCTCTAAAATTCTTATCCATATTATGAAGCCCCGTTATTCTGGATCCTATTATATTAAGGGAAGTTCCTTTTGAGCTACCCTCTTTTGAAGATATGTTTCTTCTCGCAAGAAAAATAGATACAGAGCTCTTGCTTTAGGATGTTTGTTTATATAATCTGTTTTTCAGTCTGAAAGGTAGGAAGATATTCTTTTTTTATCCCATACAAGACAGGAAATATACTCTCCTCAATCTAAGGCCCTAGATACTTCTGGGCCTACACTTCTGGTGAATTTATGACGTTATTATTCTATCTTGTTTTGTCTTTTACAGGTTTTCATATGGTGTGCTCAGAAAACTGAAAACATTTTATTGGATATGCCTATTGTATCTATCAAATTCTTCATTGTACAGTAACTGTTCACTTGCTTAGGAGTGTTATTTCCTTGTTTTTGAATATCGATATATCTTTAAATGCACAATACCTGCACACTGGGCTATGACCTTCTTTAGCATTATATACTAGACCCATCAGAAATCTGAAATTATGCTTGGGACTGTCCAGTATAAGCCAATCTTATGTGTTTAAGCTCAGGCATTACAGCCTGACATTTGAGATTTTCTTACTTGACAAACTTAGTTGTAAGCTTATCTATCATGGTTAGGATAACACATGTAAATATGGGTATATGTTTTATATATTTAGTACACCAGCTGATGCTTGGTTGTATAGCTAAACTTTATCACTGACCTCTTTTACCTGTTACATTGATACTGTGCTATATGTATGTGTACACATTCATCCTATAGTGTGTTGGTGTGGAATGTTGTTGGAGAAATTAAAATTTTCACCCAAACTTGATTTCTTTCTTTACCGACCACACCAACACAAAGCATGTTCCTCCTGGTCTAAATGTTGTAACATACAATTATTTTGAACCACCTCCCCGTTCCACACTTATACATGCATATTCATTTGTTGAAGATAAGATATTGAAACTGAGTGTGCATGCTTGGCAGAAGATGGATAATGAGGTGTACTCCAGTAGAGAGGAAGGACATCAGGCTGTGCACCATACATTATTGGCCTTGATCAGTTCGTTTCAGTAAATTTTTTAGTCATTTTTACTTTTCCTTTTTCATGATTATCCTTGAAAAAATGCTAAAAAAAAATTGCTGTTTTCAAGAAGAGAGGTTAAAATAAGAAACAATGTTTTTTGTGTTGGTGTGGTAGGTAAAGAAATAAAATTTGGAAGAAATTTTTAATTTTTAACCATTCATTTACCATATATTCCACAGTAATTTCACTTGTTAAATGCATGGTGGTTGAAGAAGATATCCCTATCAATAAATCAGATACAATATTTTGTGTTTTGGGACCATTTGTGACAAAAACATGATTTTCCATTTGTAGAAAATAGAATTTGGGACATAAATTATATATCATTATCTACTGAGTCAAAAAAGAAAGTATAATAGAAACAAATGTGAAAAATAGCATAAAGGATGAAATATAAAAGTTCTAATGTTACATGTTTGTGGACAAGAAGTCATGCAAAGAGTTTAATGACATGTTATTGTTGTTCACCCAACCGTATACAATTTTGCTATGAATTTCAAAATAGCATGTGCTACCCTAGAATGTCAAATTGAATGGGTGACCCATGATTTTCTTTGTATTATGTTGTGCTAGAGAGCCTGGGTTATTGAGAAAACATGCTGGTTTTTGTCTTCCGACATTTTAAACAATGCCAAGGTTAACCGAAAATCAGAGGTTGCATGCCATCCAGATGAGTTCGCTGCTCAGTTTGGAGTCACTGTGGCCACTATTTACCATCTCAACCACTGGATCTACTGCTGACCGACCACGTTCAGGTCGACCAAGAGTTACGACCCTGCATAAGACCGACACATCAGGACGTCTCACTTACGGAATCGCTTCTTTCTGGCGACGACAGCAGCAATTACTCCTGGTAGTACTAACAATAGAATCAGTGCACAAACTGTCCGCAACAGACTTGCTGAGCACGGCATCCGAAGTAGGCATCCATACCATGGACCAATCCTTACCCAATGTCATTGTACCATCAGAATGGAATGGGTACATCAGCGTGTTTGCTGGACTCAGCAGTGTTGGAGCACAGTTCTTTTTAGTGATGAATCACTATTTTGTATGCGGCACGCTGATAGTAAGGCAAGAGTGTTTCGCTGATGAGGAGAACGGGTTTCTGATACTTGCCTGTGGGAATGCGACCGTTTCGGCAGGGGTTGTGTAATGGTTTGGGCAGGAATTTCCTTGCACCATCGAACGCAGTTGATCTTCGTCGATGGTAATCTGAATGGACAGTGATATAGGGATGAAATTCTTAATGCTGTTGTTGTCCCGTTGTTCAATGCTAACGTTGGATTGCAGTTATTCCAGCAAGACAATGCCCGATGTCATGTTGCATGTATCTATTGTGACTTTCTTGAGGAGCAGAGCATCAAACTTCTTCCATGGGCCCCATTTTCACCAGATTTGTCACCAATCGAGCATCTTTCATGATCTGCAGACGTTAGGCGATTTACGTAATGTTCTAAGGCAGAGCCTTCTCTAACCCAGCAACATTTGGGGCCAAATGTTGTTTTGAGAAATTTGTCTGAGTCGGAGCTAACGTCCACACTCGCAGCTTGGGACGCTCCATCTAAACTGCAGCTGGGGTCGGCTACAGTTATGGCTTCTTCCTCAGGTTCAGATAAGCACACATGACCGCACACTAGCTACCCGACTTTGGATATCCAGGCAGCCTTGCGAAGACGTTCCCAGTCTTTGCTTGTGAAGTGGGCCCATCCGGTAGCTAGTGATCTGAGGCTTCATTCATTGGGACGTTCAGAGAAGAGATCTACATCCAGATCTCTGTCCCAAGAGCAGCAAGCAGCGAAAAAACAGAAGACCGCTGCTCCTCAAGCCTCTGTCGCAGATTGCGCAGCTCATCACAGCTTCCCAGCAAGTGTGAGCGCAGCCTTCCACAGACTAGGGTGGTAGGGTGGTGAGCTGTAGTACGGTGCTGGGTCAGTCCGTTCATCTGTATATTCAGATGTTGTTGACCGAAATTCTCTGCTGAATCAGTCGGATGGTGAAAGGGAGAAGGAGGCAGATTACCCTTCCCTTTTGGAACAACATATGGTAGTGATGAATTTCATTCATCAGTACTATCCAGACCTTGTTTCACCTGATCTGCAAGCTGTGTCTGCCAGGCAGAAACCCCTATCCAGACATGTTAAGTTTTGAAAATGACAATCAGGGAGATTTTTGCCGTGAGTGCGGGAGATCATGACCCAATCCGGGAATCTCACGGTGAATCTGTGAGACTTAACATGTCTGCCGCTGTCGTCTCTAGACAGAGATGTCATGCGAAGGAAAGATGATGTTCTTTCTTTCCCGGGACTATCTTGGCAAGTGTCGGAGGCCTTCGGCCACATTAACTACACCATATTCAACCCAGCAAGTTTGAATAAGAAAGGTGGTTTCTTATCTGCATCTTCAATCAGCACGTTATGTTAAAATGGTTGGAGAATATGTTCAGAGAGCTACTCTGCGTCTGGATGAGCAGGCTGGGGATTTGGATATATCCTTGCCTACATCATTCAATTTATGCTCAGATGTGATGGAATCTTCTATTTCATCTAATAGAGCGATTCTGGATGCTATGTCCTACGCAGATCATATCACCAGGGCTCTGGCACTGCATCTAAATAGAAAGCAATTTGAGGATGTTAGTTCCTCGCTAAAAGTTCTTTCCAGGGCAGTCATGTATGCCCCGTACCACTTCGCCCTTTCAGTGGCAAATTTGGGGTTGGTTAGATGTGATGCAGCCCTTGCATCGTCATCAGTTAACGATGACAGGGTGAAAAGCTCTCTCCAAGTCGCTCCGGTCTCAGGACACACACTGTTTGACGACAGGCTTTCCTTAGTCTGTAAACAGGCTACCAGAAAGCTTCCAGCGCACTGCTACTGAGATGAGCGTATCAACAACATGCATCAGCTGGCCAGAGTAGGCGAGGTCGCTCCAGTTCCCAATCATCGAAGGGAGCTCCTCGCGAGGGTCTTGTAAACCCTCTTACAATTACTCCGGAGGTCATCAGTATAATGACTTTGGAAAGGGACACAAGTCTTATAAAGACTATAAGTCAGACACCCCTAGGCCGACGGGATGAGGTTCTTTGTGGGAAGGATGTAGTTTCTCCTCCCGCAAGCCTTGCAAGTCGTATAGGTGATGGTCTAGACCTCTGTTGCTTTCCAGTTGGCGGAAGGTTATTAACTTTGCAAAAAAATGGATGAAAATTATGGAAGATTATTGGGTGAGAAATGTAGTCTCGGCAGGCCTGCGGCTATCATTCCGAGCAAAACTCCACTTACAAGAAGTCTGCATTGGACAAATCTAACGGCGATTTCTTCCAAAGAGAGTCTCTCCTTGCGGAGGTACAGGATCTCCTATCGAAGAAAGCAATAGAGGTCGTCGAGAATCAAAATTCTGCAGGTTTTTACAAGTCACCTGTTTCTCATACCGAAGCCAGACTGCTCGTTCCAACTGGTAATAGACTTGAGCTGGATAAACAAATTGATCATAGTTCTATATGGAACCATTTGGTCGGTAAGAACGAGCATTCGAGTGGACGACTATGTGGCAAGTATAGATCTAAAGGACGCGTACTTTCATGTCCTGGTACATCCGGATTTCAGAAAGTACCTGTGTTTTGCTGTGCAAGGAGAAGTTTATCAATTCAGAGCGATGTGCTTTGGTCTGAACCTGGCTCCTTGGGCTTTCACTCAAATAATGAACTCGGTAATGTCATACTTCCGAGCTCATTCGGCAGTGATAACATCGGCTTACTTGGACGACATTCTTCAGAGATACGGCGACAGAATTATTCTTCAGAACGATGTTCAGAGTCTTCTTCAGTTGTTCCGACATCTCGGTTTCATAGTAAATGAGAAAAAGTCAGATCTAGCTCCATCCAAGTCCTTCATTCACTTGGGAATGAGCTTCGAGACTCACAACAATCTGTCTGCTGTCAACTAGAGCGAAATTAGTCATTTGTTATGCTCGCTTTTGTCTAAACTCTCCCACAGTGACTGCGGAGTGGCTGTGGATCTTATTCGGATGATTCACCTGCACAGGGGTCCCCTCCAGATTTTCTTTACTCAGAACTGGAGTGTTAAGGCGCATTCTCTCAGAACTCAGATTGTTTTAACAGACCTAGTAATACAAAAGGTTCGGATTTGGGCGGATCTCCAGTGGCTGACCTAGGGAGTTCTGCTTCAACTGCCGGATCCAGTCTTCACAATTATGACAGATGCGAGTCTGACAGGATGGGGTGCGTCCCTTAGTCCCGCAGACTTGAAGTGCCAGGGTCTTTGGGACCCTCGGTTCCTAGAGAAGCACATAAACATCAAGGAGATGATGTCTAGCACTGTAACATTGGACTGCTCAAGTAGCGAACGTCCATGTTCAGATTCTGTCGGACAACTCAACGGTAGTGGCTTATCTCAGGAACCAGGGAGGCACTCATTTGATTCTGTTATGTGCATTACGGAGAAGATTCTCCTATTTGCTCTGAGTCATCATGTTCATCTCTCAGTTCGTCATATACCGGTTCGTCGCTCTTTCGATAAGGTTGCCTGTTACCATCAGAGTGGACTCTCAACAGGCGAGTATTTAGTCAGATCTGCTACCAGTGGGATCGTCCCATGATAGATCTTTTTGCGACACACCTGAACAATATATTACTTACGTTTGTGTCGCCATGCCTAGATCATCGAGCGTACGCAGTAGACTCTCTGTCGATCTCATGGGACCGAATTATAGGAGATGCATATCCTCCTGCTCCATTGATTCAGCAGATTCTGTTAAAAATCAAACAGTCTCACTGCAAAATCCTGCTAGTAGCACCTCTGTTGTCACCGAAACGGTGGCTCAATCTTCTCAGGTGTCTGTTATGAGACATTCCCTGGAAGCTTCCTCCTCAAAAGGACCTTCTATATCAGGGGAAGTCCCGACCACTGCATCACAACCCCGGAAGGTCTCAACCTTCATATATTTCCATTGTGCAGCCCTTCTTGCCCAGAAAACATTTAACAGCACGTGCAGTGGATGTAATTTCTAACTGTAGGAGCACCTCTTCATTGAATTATGCAGCGCAGTGGAGGGTTTTCTTCCGTTGGTATACGGACCGGTCTGTAGACATTTACGATCCGTCCATTCCTCAGATTGCCAATTTCCTGATCTACTTGTTTGACATATTAAACTTTCTACTTGTTTCACATATTAAACTTGCAGCCCATCACAAGTAAGAGCTATAGGTCTATGTTATCAGACACTTATGCTCATCATGATAACTTGGCTATTGGATCAGATTCTTCTTTATCCAAGCTAGTTAGAAATTTCTCTATTAATAGACCTAGAACCCACCCTCAGATTAATTCCTGAATGGAATTTGGCTTGGGTTCTGTTGAAGCTTCAAGCTCTGTTTGAGCCATTAGACGATGTAGAGTTTTAAATTCTTGATCTATAAAACGGCCTTTTTCTTAGCTTTTGCATTTGCCCGAAGAGTGGGTGACCTTCATGCATTATCTGTTGGTGATTCCCATTACCGTTGTGTGGGTAATACTATTACCCTCACTACGGAAGTAGCATTCTTGGCTAAGAATCAGATTCCGGTTAAGCGGCCGGAGCCTATTATCATTAAGGCTTTACTGTCCTCAGTCAACCGTAGACCTTTGCTGTGTCCAATTAGAACAATGCGCATTTATAAACGTCGATCAAGTTTTATTAGAAAGGGAAGAAAAAGATTCTTTATTTCCCTGATTCTTAACAAAAAGGATATATCTGTTCATTCTATCACTAGATGGATTCAGCTGACAATACGTATTACCTGTGGAAGTCTATCTTCAGATCAACGTTCTGTCAGCAAGATTTCAGCGCATGAGGTTAGAGCACTGTCTGCTTCTTGGGCTTATTCTAATAGTATAGCCATTACTGATCTTATGAAGGCTGCCTACTGGACACAGCCGTCTTCATTTACCAAGTTTTACCTTAGAAATTTAGAGTCTTTCTCTGGTGACCTTAGATCTTTAGGTCCTCTTCTGTTGCTGCTCAGAATGTCGTCCATTAATCTTACATCTAGAAGATGTCTTAGGCAGTCTGCTCGTGCACTGACGCCGTTCCGCTGCCCTCTTCGTTCTGAGGAATTTTCCTTCAGAAGAAGGGGGGGGGGGGGACGGTTTTTTCCTTATGTTATCTGGCTTTATAGTGAAAAAAAGGGAATACCTCCTCCAGAGACAGTAGTCCAGCATCGGTGCTGGGTGGTTTTAATGTGTAGCTCATTGTGAAGCAATAACTATGTCTCATTTATGTACTGTTTTTAAAGTGTAGCTCACTGTGAAGCATTTGTATATGTCACGTGTCAAACGAGCATTTCTATACAATCCTCGGACAATTTTAAATGGGTATAAAGCGTCTCATTCTCTTGACTACCTTTCTAATTGGTTTCCTTCACCAAATTAACATAAGGGGTTATGCTGGCATTAAATGGAGAAATTATGTAATTATCAATTACATTGTTGGTGTTATGTCATTCTCTTTTTTATAAAAGAAGGACATATGTAATTCCTCTGTCTTCTATTCTCCTATAGGGGCTATTCTTTATCGAGGTAATTGAGAGATTGGATTTTCATCTTTAGTCCTAGGCCATCCAGCCTTTTTACTGTTCAGCTAAGTCTGGGCCATTGGTTGTAGTGTAAAACTATGATAAATTTTTAAGTAATTTGTATATTTTATACTTACCAATGGTCCAGACAGGGATGGCCCTCCCATGAGTGAGCACTCATACCTCCATGCTGATTATAACTTTTAGCAGGCACTATAGAAAGAATGATGCTTGGTGCCAATTCCGGTACCTTCCTGGTTACAGCACATGCACAGTAAACGAAAGTATGGAGGACCAGATAGGACTTGAATTTTTCGGTTTTGTATGCAATTTTGGGGGATTGGGGGGGGGGGGGGTGGGGGTCAAAATTTGTGTTTGGCCCTTGATTTTATCGAGTTTTCACCAGCTAAGTCTGGGCCATTGGTAAGTATAAAAAATATACAAATTACTTTAAATTTATCATTTCATCACATGTCTGAATTGCGACATCCTGCCGTGACACTGGCAACAGTAACAACATGAAATTATGCAAATTCATACAGCTCGATTTGAAATGTGAATTTACAATAATTTGTTTGGGATTAAAGTCGATAATACTGAAAAATTGCTCCTCAAAGTTAATTATACTGTCTTTTTTGACTCCGTATATATTGTTTCTCAAGGTTTATGGTACAGGCTCAACCAAAGTGTGCCATTAGGTTACATAATCCCCTTAATAATGCCAGATTTAATATTACAGTAATATTACCAGATTGTTGTTGCAATCTGGCAGTAATAAGGCTATAATCTGGCATTATGAACTGTTATGAATATAATACTCTTGCATTTTATATTCTTTTTCCCCTCATCAGGAAAATATAATTTGAAGGAATATTTTCTCATAAATTACTTCAAGTATTTACAAATATCTTCAAGCTTCAAAGCCCGATCAGCATTCCTTTATTTCTTATTTTGAAAGGTTTTTATTTCATAATATTGCCATAATGTGAGGACATTATCACAAAAAGTATATTATTAAGGTAATAGATATCCTACATGTACCACAAAATTCAGCATATTAAAATAGAATATTAATTCGTGTTATTATCCATCCACCCATCCATATCCATCCATCCATCCCTAAAACCCTCCCTCCCTCTCTCCAGGCTCATATATTTGCAATCAAGGGCCAGATTTCCACGAAACTTCACATGCATGCATTCATTGATAGTCATTCAGTGCGCAGTGAAATTTTACCTTGTCTGCACATTCTTCCCAGAGTTATGTCCCTTTGCCTTAGTCATCATATAACCAAAAGCTGTCTGGGGTGAATTTCAACAATTACCATTGGGGGTTCGTTTAAATTATGCCCACTTGATTTTTATTTTTATCCAAATCAACGTATTTTGAAAGGTTGTCCATGTTTTTTTTTCCAATGAGTATTAACCAATTCAAGTTACTTTTTGGTGTGTGGACCTCACAGGACGATAAAATGAATTGAGTTTTCATACCAGCCTCACCTGACCTATTTTGCCGAAGGTAGGCCTAAATTTACTTTAATTATTTTTAATAAATCGCCACTCGACCAAAAGCTGTCCTGGTTTTTTTTGGACATTCACTAACTGATCACCAACCAATTCCAATTATTTTTGGTTTTTAACCTCATCGGACAATGAAATGATATATTTAGTGGCACCCTTCTAGAAAGCTATCTTGGCTGGGGATACCAGTGTGGTGCACTTGTTTAAATATATTTTGTGTACAAATTGGATCTTCAGTTAGCAGGATTCTGGTTTTCTCTGAATTTATGATTTTAAGAAATTATGAGTATCACATTTTCAAAGCAGTTTACTTCATAATCAGATTGTATGTGACTGTGATTATTTTTTTCAGACTATTGCATACATGACATACATAACAAAAAAGACATCAAAGAAGAAACCTCACATTGTGATATCACCTTTGTCTGTGCTGAATAACTGGATTAAAGAATTTGAGAGGTAATTCAACCAGTGTCTGACATAGATGAGAGTGATTTGGGATCTAGTAAAGGATGTAGCTTTGAGGATTTGATTCAATTCTGCATTGTCACAAACATTCAGTTTAATTCAAGCCTGGGTGAGTTGAGATTTTCAAAGGAGTAGGGGGGGGGGGGAGGGGTTGTAAACAACCTGATTCTCAAAGAAGGTGATAAGCACCATTTGATGGCACTTCAAATCAATGCCTCCGACTAATCGATACACTAGGGAAGAACAGATACCCAAATTGAATATCATATTGTGTGGAGCATGAATGGAGATATTTTTAGCAGATGTGAAAATGGGTATTGAAAACTGAATATAAAGAAGAAATCTTGATGAAATTGACACTTTTTATACGCCTGTTTTGAAAAAAATGGGACGTATAATGTGATTGGTCTGTCCATCCATCCATCTATCTGTCCATCCATCCATCCATCAGTCTATCCATCCCAAAACTTTTCTGTTTCTGGATGATAACTTGAGTTTGGATTTATAGATCACGACCAAATTTGGTTTGTGCCTCAGTTATTTAAAAATAAAGGTTAAGTTCGAATTGGGGTTTGGTCTGATGATTTTTATAAGAGTTATGGGCCTTTTTGACTTGTGTACAATTCGAAAAAGCCTAACAGACATACAGTATGTGGAGAGTGGATTGTAACTAAATCACCTGCGGAGTGGAGTTATCACCGAAACTATAACTTTCAAATTTTGTACATATGGGCAAAAACACAAGCAATGTTTCAGTCAATGGACCTTCGGGTTTAACCCGGAGGTCCTTTGGTTGAAACTTTACCTGTGTTTGTTATGCTTTGCAACAAATTTGCAATTATTGCTTGGGTGGAATCACCACTCTGCGGGTGATTTAGTGATAATACACTCTCCACGTACTGTAGTCCTTGTTTTAACTAGATTGCAAGTATGTCGATTTTGACATGTTTTAATATTTGGGCTCTTTTGTTGAAAAGTGTTTGCAAACATGAAAAAGAACCTATTTCATTCAAATACATGGTATATTTTGAAAAAGTGATAATTTGTGCTCACAGTTGCACCAAACTGAATTGCCAATTTAGTGAACCGTTATACAGTTACCGATAATGGTGTGTGTAAACTCATGTTAATTGAATAAAATGTAAAGAAATTACCCTGACAGTCACTGAATGCCCCTTGTTTATAGACATATTTGGCATCAGTACATGCATTTAACCTATTGTATCTTGTTTGACAGAGCTCCATGAGCTTTCTCAAACAAGATATAATAGAATAAATGCTCACTTTTTCAGTAGGTATCGAGGAAAATGACCAAATCTCTGTTAATTGAATTTGAATACTTCTGATAATTGATAATTTTCTCTGGCAAAGAGACTATTCAGTTAACCCTTTACCTAACACGAAAAGTAGACGACACATGCAAACAAAATTCTTGATTAACAAATTTTTTTAATTTTTTGTCTCAAAAACATAAGTTATGACCCCTCATTGGAACGAGCTTGACGACCTCGTTCCAACGAGGGGTCAAGACCTATGTTTTGAGACAAAAAATGAAAAAGTAATGAAAATTAATTAGCGATTTTTGTGAATAGCGCTGGCGGGTTTTGGCCGTTACGTTGGGTAAAGGGTTAACAGGGTTTCACCTTATATTAAAAGCGATTAAAAATCCTTCCTGATCAAGCCGATTGGATTGAGTATTCTGAGAGTGAAAATCCATTGGATTTCATTGAAGTCTCGAGTTCAGGGTTTGAGTGTAAAATTTGTGTAATTCTGTATTGATGTCATTCGCTGAGTGATCAGTTTGGTTGAAGTGTAAAGCTATTGGTGTTTCTCGTTTGTGGACAGTGTCGGTGAAATGTTCTGAGATCTTTTGTGGAAATTCCTTTTAGTTTCTCTTGCATATTGTGTGTTGCATTTCTGACAAGTGGTTTTAACTAGTTTTACTGCCAGATTCCTTACTTGCTTGTACATTGGGTGGTTCTTGTTAATAATCTCAGTATATGGAGTATTGTTCTCCATTCTTTGTCTTTTGCGGCTTTATTCCTCTCCTGTGGTTTGAATGTCAACAATAGTTGTATTACTGGGCTGGAATCGAGACTGATTTCCCTGCTGGAACTCTTGGCAGTGATCATTGCCTGGTAGTCACAGGAAAAGGCCGGTATAAGTAACACACTAAATAAAATGACAAAAGTCCAAAAGGATCTATTCCCTGTGGCTGTGTGCCTTGGTTGTTGATACAAGCTTGACCAGTTTTATACTGATTTGTACTGATCAAAGGCAATATATTGTGATGTTAGGCGAGTGACTGGTGTGCCTTTTTCGGCGGGGGACTTAAGTATTTGTTGTTGACAGGTTACCAAATGCCTTTGGGTGGCGGGTTACCCAACAACAACAAAAAAATATATGTTTTTTAGGTTCGATTCTTTTTTTGGTGGGTGATCTATTGTTTGTTTATACATGGTTGGGTAGAATGGAACAGGTTGTTCATTATGTAATTAGTGGGTTAGCGACGATCATGGAATGGTTATCCATATTCGTTTATATATTTATACACTATATTACTATGTAGGGTATGAAGGAAGGGTGTATATGACAAGTACCTGTGGTGATATATAGCCATTATAATATGTAAATGGTTAAGACAAGTATACTATTACCACATGTCATTTAAGGGGGTTTCTTTCATGGAGCCAATTGTATTTCATTATTTGGAAAGTGCTCTGTGGGAAGTGTACTCTGTTTCTTTAAACATTTAAGCTATTGCCATCACTCATGTGGAAGTCTGTGAGTTTTGCTCACATTTTCTATAGCACAGGCTACATATACCCTGTAGTTCTTGTCCAATCATCACTAAATTTCATATGCAGGTTTGTGGTCATGTCTAGATGAGAACGTCCCATTTTGGTTGCGATAGGTCAACCATGATTGCAGCAGGGGTTCAAAACCTGAAAAACTTTAGCACAGTCTACAAGTCGTATTTATGAAGGGATTTTATTGTAACTTGGTAGGGTGACTCCATATAATGTTTAGATGAGAATGACCCATTTTGGTCAGTATCAGTCACCCGTGGCAGCTGTGCGGGTTCGAAACTCAAAAACCTTTAGCACCATCTACAGGTTGTATTTATGAAGGGATTTCATTGTAACTTTGTAGGATGACTCTGTATAATGTCTCGATGAGAATGTCCTATTTTGGTCAGGTTTGGTCAGCCTGGATTGCCAAAGAGGCTTGTTACCTAGATTCCTTTAGCACAGTCTGCAGGTTGCATTTATGAAGGGATTTCATTGTAAATTGGTAGGATGACTCGGTATAATGTCTAGATGAGAATGTCCTATTTGGATCATGATCTGTCGACTGTGACGGCTGCACAGGCACATGACCTAGATTTGTTTAGCACAGTCTACAGTTTATATTTATGAAGTGATTTCATTGTAACTTGGTAGGATGACTCTGTATGATGTCTAGATTAGACTGTCCTACTTTTGTCATGATTGGTCAGCTGTTACCGCCCCTTGGGTATGTGACCTAGATTCCTTTAGCACTGTTTAAAGGTAGAATTTATGAAGGGATTTCACTGTAACATGGTAGGATGACTCAGTATGATATCCAGATGAGACTCTCTTATTTTAGTTGCGATCTGTCAACCTTGACTGCCAGACAGGCATGTGACCTAGATTCCTTTAGCAACATCTACAAGTCATATTTATGAAGGGATTTTATTGTAACTTGGTAGGATGGCTCATTTTGGAATGATTTTATTGTAACTTGGTAAGTTAGGTTGACATACGTTAACTAAGGGACACGTGAACCTAGGCCTCAATTCTTTAGTACAGCCTACACCTCAAATTATTCTTGTTGAAAACATAGCATGTTGGGTACAGAACTTAACATATTTTCAATTATCACAATTCTTGTCTTATTTCATAATCTTATTTCATAAACATTGAACATTATCCTTTTCATCAAACACTACACACAGTCAAGTTAAGCTGCAGTGTCATCGACTTTCATTGGGGAACATGATAGCTTTTCCCTCTTTATCAAATCCTAAACACTTTCTGGCAAGTTTTTTGTAGTGTGTTTCTACTTTTTTAGTCTAAATCATTGTCTCATCTTTAGTAGCCTCCCAAATTATATAGCTTGCTACAACATGGAACTGTGCTGTTATTTTGCTGTTAGTTCAAGTGGATTGAGAAAATTGAAAGACTGGTGTATAAGTCCTTTCATGTGGTAAATTATAAGCAATTTGCTCACTGACTTCTTATTTACATTATGTTCCTGATGTAGCCACAGATTTTCAGGTTGATTTATGACTCCCATAAAAACAAATATAAATGTTTTGGTTTTAAAGAAATAGAGATTCTCCTAATTATAAGAAAATGATTTTCAGGTTTTCTCCTGATATGAAGGTTCAGACATATGTTGGAGACAAAGATAAACGTGCTGAATTAGCACAAGAAATAAAAGAGAAGACAAGACGTGAAGGGATACCCTTTGATGCCCTATTGACTACCTATGAGGTTAGAAAATAATATACTTTTTAGTCAAGTTACAAAGATTGTTCACATACTCTGTGGGAATGTATAACAACACATGGTTGGTTAACAGTTGGTCTCCAGGCTATAACTTCTGTTCTTTATGACCAAATGTCCATGATAGTTGAATATGAAGTATCATCTGAAGGCTGTCATTAGATGTGGAACTGTTGGCATCAAAAGAAGTTTGGGTTTTGTTAAGCTCCCCTCCACCCCCTCTTTACCCCACCATCCCCCTCCCCCACCCCGCACACACTGATGTTGAAAATCTCAAGCCTGCAAATTATTCCCCCGAATGCAACTAGAAATTTTAACAATTCAATCCTGTTTGACAGAGCTCAATGAGCTCTGTCAAACAAGATTTTATTATATAAAATTCTAGTTGAATTTTGAGAACAATTTGCAGTTTGAAAAAACCTGTAATAAATGTCAACTAATTTTATAAATTAATATGAAATTAGAAAATAAAGGGTTGATTTTAGGGTCCAACAAAATGACTGTTCAATTAACAGAATTCATATGTGTTGAAGTATTTTAATCGATTGAGTGCTAAATTAATTGTCAAAGGTGATTTGAAACATGGGTATTTTTTTCAAAGCTACCAGGAAGAGTAGCCTTAGTATAGCAAGATTTTGTTCATAAATAATTGTTTTGTTACAATGTATTGGAGAGTACCATTAGGCACTTTCCAATATATTGCAACCAAACAATATTATATAAAAAAAATCTACCGCAGTGCAAACATCAAGCTAATGCATACAGTGTTAGGCCACTAAAGTGGCTTCCAGCACATTTCAATTGAGCCATGATAGTGAGTTCTAGCAGTCAACCTTTTAAGTGTGTTAAGCAATTATGACATAATGTGTAATGTCTCTTTCAGTTATGTTTGAAAGATTCTTCATTTTTGGGAGCATTTTCTTGGCAAATCCTAGTTGTGGATGAAGGACATAGATTGAAAAACAGTGAATCACTTCTTTCTCAAACATTGACACAGGTCAGTATTCTTGATAAGTGATTCTTCATGGAAATGTTTTGTAAATTTAATTCAGTGTTATAATTGTTAGGATCTTAGTACAAAACACACCCTAGCTCTAACTGTTGACCTTCCCTTTTTCAAAAAGGAAAAATGGGTGGAGAGCTACTTTGCTGGTCTCTGAAGACACCATTCATGAGTGAGATGACGGTCATATCAAAATGTTGTTTCTCACACATGGTACATATAAGATATGGTGTTTTTGCAAGCAATATGGGAAGCAGATGATCTAGCTCATTTCTTTGAAGGGTCATGAGCAATGTTTTGGAAGAAATTTGTGTGTATCGCACTGTTAATTACATAAAAGGTTAATCATTATTAACTCTTTACCCAAGCCAAATGGATGGAGATGGCCGTGTAAACATTTGATTGATGGGTTAAAATCTATGTTTTTCAATCAAAAATTGAAAAAATAATAAAATTTTAACGGTAGTTTTCATGAATAGTCTTTTCTGGTTACATACATAATGTTAAGTACAGGGTTATATAGCTAACTTATAACCTTTTTGTTTACCTGGACCAAGTACCTAGACCATTTCAAAATTACAACTGTTTTTTAGCTCACATGGCCCAAACGGGCCATGGGAGCTATTGCCATCACTTGTCGTCTGGCATCCAGAAACATTTTTTTTATCTTCTTCTCTGGAACTGCTGAGCTGATGTGAACCAATCTTGGCAGGAATGGTCTATGGGAGGTCCATTCCAAATGATCCTCCTTTTGTTCTTGTCGGATGAAAAACATGGCTGCCAGAGGCATTCATTGATTCCGGTTGGTTGATTTTCAAACATCTTCTCCAAATGTTTTGAAACTTCACATGATTGATGACTGGGACACCCTCTATCAGCGATCATGTAATGTTGATTGGGTTGCAAACATGGCCGTAATTGCAGCTTATACCTATGGGGAATCAGATTTTCATCTTCCTTGGAACTACTGAGCAGATGTGAACCAAACTTGGCAAGAATGGTTTGTGGGAGGTTCTCTACAAACATTCCTCATTTTGTTCCTGTCAGATGAAAAATATGGCCACCAGAGGCATTCTTTGATTCGATTTTCAAAAATCTCCTCTGAAACTACAAGGCCAAATGTTTTGAAACTTCACATGATTGATGATTGGGACACCCTCTACCAGCTTTCCTCATTTAATATTGATTGGGTTGCAAACATGGCCACAATTGCAGCTCATAGTTACCATGGAAACCCTTTGGGAAATCACATTTTCATCTTCTTATCTGAAACTACTTGGCCAATGTGAACCAAACTTGTCACAAATAATATATGGAAAGTCCTCTGAAAACAATCACCATTCTGTTTTGCTTAGATGAAGGAACATGGCAGCCAGCTGCATTCTTTGATTCTGATTAGAATAATTGAGGGATATGTAGTTCTGTCAGGTGAGTGATTATAGGTCTTTTGGAGCCTCTTGATTTAAGTTAAATCAGTTATTGCCCCCTCTCATGCATGAAATGACTGTCAATCCAAACAAATGTACAAATACAAAACACCACGCATGTCCCCACCTCCTTCCCTCCAGTCCATCAGTCCAAATAAATATACAAAAACAAAACACCACACATGCTCCCTACCTCCTCCCTCCAGCTTTTGTCTTTGCTCACAGTTACAACTAGTATATCTTCAAAAAATTATGCAACAATTATTTTATTTTGGCCTTCATAAATACAGCATACAACCCTCAGTTCAAATGACTGTACATAATTCATGACAGTGAGGTAGTTTTGAAAAATAACATTTAAAATTATGAATTTAATTAATTAGGAATAGATATTTTTATACTATAAACCAATGACCCAGACTAGCTGGTGCAAACTCAAAGTTATCAAGGGCCAAACACAAATTTTGAAACCCCCAGTCCTCAAAATTTGCTTGCAAAACTGAAAATTAAAAGTCCTCTCTGGTCCTCCATACTTTTATTCTCCGTGCATGTGCAGCCATCAGGAAGTGACTGGAATTGGCGCAAACATCATTCTTTGTTTGGCCCTGAAGTCAGCAACAATGAACTGACATCTGTGCTTTAAAATCTCCTTTTTTGAGGATGCCAGACACAAATCAATGCAAGAATTGGTGGATCCAATTGATGATGGAAGTGTTCAAGAGTGGTTTTAGACATTCAGGGCTGTAACTTTATAATAATTATAAAATTATTTCATGTTTCCCAATTTCGGGACATATGCCTGACGTCATCATTTTTGATAATGATTATTCCACTGTTTGTTAAGTATTCCTTCCCTATCCTTCCATGAACCCTTCCTGTTAAACTCTTAAGCTTTTTTGGCTATTTTTTATTGAAATTTTTTATTAAATTTCTTGGGAGTTTAACTTGTATTACAGAATATTTATTCTGTTTTTCCCCATGGCTACGTCCTCACCCTAGGGGTGTTAGGTTGTTTAGTCTTGCATCTTCTATCCGATGTATCGTTTTTTCTTTATATGAAGATCTAGCTTTGCATCTGGTAGCATTTAAATTGGTTTCTGACTTTGTGCCTTTTTGTGCCTTTTTGTGTGCCTGATGTCTTGTTTCCGTTTTACATTGACAACGTCCTCATATATAGGTAGTATTTTATATCCTATTACTATAGAATTACTGTAGGACACATGGATTTTTATTATTGTGGTAGTGCAGCTCAATAAATTTGGATTTTGTCCACTCTTAGGCTCTATCGAGATGCCTTTGGGCTCTTAATGTTCCCTTTGGGAACTTTTGAATTTAATTTTCATTGCTATTATTCATGTATCTTAATTAAATATTTTGTAGAGTTTGGAGGACTGATATCAACTTTAGTCAATGCACTCCTGCAGACTCTTGTCATTCTTGTGTTCACTGGAATGACTAATGTTGGAGACGGGTGTCGCGGTACGTTGTTGGTGGTGAGGTTCTGAGGCCAGGCCTCTCACTTCGTTATAATTCATTTTTTCAGTTTCTATTTCAGAGAAACATGAACATGATGATGATATTCTGACACCCATCCAAGTGTGCTACTGTCGTCGCGCTCTGTTGAGCATATAGAGCTAGCTGCAGTGCACTTGATTGCAACAGTTAGGGCCTTTTGTTAAGGGTTTGTAAGCCGCTAGCTCGACCGGTGAAGCAGTTACTCCGTCCGTGGAAGCCGTGACACTGGGTAAGTCTGTTGCGGTCGAAGGAAGTGTAGATGTGGGTAGAGCGAGCACTTAAATATAAATAAGCTCACCCAGCGACGACGGAAATAGGGAGGAAGTCAGCAAGTTTCTTATACTCGGCGAGGTCTAATAGACCGCGAGTGGGAGAGTCCCCTCTCTAACCTAACAACATTTGGGGCCAAATGTTGTTTTGAGAAACTTGCACAAGCCGGAGCAGATGTCTGCCCACAGCTCGGGACGCGTTGTCTAGTCTGCAGCCAGGGTCAGCTTCAGTCATGGCTTCCTGCGCTACGTTTCACAAGCCGAAATGAAGTTTTCTGGTTGGAAACTTGCACGAGACGGAGCAGACGTCCACCCACTGCTCTAGACGCTCTGTCTAGTCTGCAGCCGGGGTTGGCTTCAGTCACGGCTTCCTCTGTTACATTATTAAAGCACACATGACCGCAGGCTTGCCACCCGACTTCAGGTAACCAGTCAGCTGCGCAAAGATGGAGCCTTTCTTCGCCCTTGAAGTTGGACCATCCGATAGCTAGCGATCCAAGGCATCGATCAATGGGACGCTCGGAGAAGAGATCAATCTCCGGATCTTCGTCCCAGGAGGCGATCCAAGGCATCGATCAATGGGACGCTCGGAGAAGAGATCAATCTCCGGATCTTCGTCCCAGGAGCAGAAATCGGTGGGAAAAACAGAAGACCTCTGCTCCTCAAGCCTCGGCAACGGACTTGCTGCCGCAGTTGTGTAGCTATTAGCAGCATTCAAGCTAATGCAAGAGCGGACTCCAGTGTGAGCTGTTGGATGGTGCTGGGTTCAGTCCGGTCAGTTGTGCATGTAGTAGAAGCCTGAAGTTTCTCTACAGGGTGCTTGGCTAGATCTGGGGTCAGATCACCGATTGGAGAACCCTCTCTGTCTCATTAACAGTCGGAGCTGACTGTGTCCATTGTGAGAAACTTTATTGAGTGTGAACACGCATTGAAATGTTCCTTCCACACTACAGCCGGGGCCCGCGGCAGTTATGGCTTCTTCTACTTACATGGAAGCACACGAAAGAGGATTAAGCCTAGAAGTTTCTAAGCTAGATACTCTACAAGATCTGGGGACAGATACAGGGTGCAGAGCATATTTTTATACTGTACCAATGACCCAGACATAGCTGGTGCTAACTCTTAAAAATCTAGGGCCAAACACAAATTTTGCCCCCCAATCCCCAAAATTTGCATCTAAAACCGAAAATTACATGTCCTAAATGGTCCTCCTTACTTTCCCTCCACTGTGCATGTGCAGTGTCAAGGAGTTCTCGAAATTGGTGCCAATTATCATTCTTTGTTTGGCCCTTCATCAGTTCACATCTGACTGATATTTGTGCTTGTAAATCTCAGTTTAAATGATGCCAGACACATAAATATTAGAGAAATGGTGGATCTAAAGAGGAAATAGAAGGAGGAGAGGAAAAATGAGTGGCAAGAAATAATCAAGGCTGTAACTTAAAATTTTTTTACGAAATTATGTTATGTTGCCTAATTTCGAGGCATGGGCCTGTTGTTGTCATTCTTGCTATAAAGTTACACTGCTTGTCCAGTGTTTCCTCTCTCCCTTTCCTTTAAGTCCCCCCTTGCTATTCTCCCATGCTTTTGGCATATTTTCTGTAATATTATTACTAAAATTTCTTGGGAGTTTTAGCTGGGTAACAGAATGAATTCTGTTCTTTTCCCCATGTTTACGTCCTCACCCATAGGTGTTTAGGCGTAGTGTTCTGCATCTACCATCTCATGTTCTGCAGTTTCTTCCCTGAAAGTCTCTGTTTTGCATCAGATAGTGTGTTATTGGTAACTGATTTCGGGCCATGGTTATCAGTGCCTGGAGTCATGTTTCTGGTGTTTATACACTTCTTGTTTACATTGACAACAGTCTCTGTGGAGGGGGATTTCTTGTCTTTGTATTAGCTTAATCATAACAAGATACATTATTATTATATGTAAGTGTTGCATTAATTTTTTAAAATATTTTTAAAATTTTTGTCCACACTTAGGCTTCTTGGGATCCATTGGGGCTCAACGTTACTTTTCAGAAACTTGGGCTTTTCTGAAAAAATATTTTTTCAGAAAATTTTTTTGATTTCAATTATTTTTTCTATGTTAATGGATCATGTTATTATGTATCTTTGTTTTCAGGGGTTGGTGTGAGTACTTGGACTTTTTGTATTCTTTTCACAATGAAAGGATATTGTTCAAATTGTAATAAGAGGAAATCTTCCTCTGACTTTCATAATCATTGTATTAATTGTAGTCAGTGTACTCGCACTAACTCCTGTTCAGTATGTGTCAATTGGGATGACAAACATTGGAAACGTGTGTCACGGTATGTTGTTAGCGGGGAAAAGGCCATGCCGGTCCTTTCTCCGCAGGGTCACTCTAATTTATCAATCTCTATTTCAGAGGAACAAGAACAGGGTGATGTTTCCGTGATGTCTTCCAAAAGTGTGCCTCCGTCGTCACAGTTAAATGAAGAGCTAGCGGCAAAAGTGCTCATGGAAATACGTCAATTGCCTAAGAGGTCCCTAGTAGGATCGACGGCATTGGCATCCGCTAGCTCGCCCGGTGTAGCGTCCATTCATCGAATGGTTCGGCAGCCGGGTTCGTCCGTTGCGGTCCAGGAAGGAGATTTGGGTGATGCGAGTACTATAAATAGACAAAGTGCACACCCAGTGACGACGGATCAGAGGAGAGTACGGAGGAAGCCTATTAGTCCGGTTCCTAGCTCGTCCAGGTCCATCCGGGCTGCGAGCGAGAGAGGTCTCTCTCTCGTACAACAACATCTGAGAAGACCAGATGTTGTGGTACAAAACGTTTCGCATTCGGAGCATACGTCCGCCGCTCGGGACGCTCTGTTATATAGACAGTCCGGAGAGACTGTCGATAAGGCTTCCTCATCCTCACGGCAACGCATACGACCGCACCTTGGCTACGTGACCACGGATATCCAGCCAGCTTCGCCAGTCAGGGATTCCACGGCAACCAGGTCACGCCATCCGGTAGCCAGGGACACGAGGCCTGTAGACTCCGGACGTTCGCATAAGAGAAGTATGCAGGAGTCAACGTACACAGAGCTTTCAGCGGCAAAGCAACATAAGACCACTACTCCACAGGCCTCAGTGACGGATGTGCTATCCCAAATAGCACAACTTATCGCAGCATCCTAGCAAACGACAGAATCTCTGTCGGATCAGGAATTATCCGATGATGCTGGGTGGGTACGCTCCGCTGAAGCATCAGGTACGGACGACCGAGAACTTCATAGGGTCCGACAGGATGGCGAAAGGGATTCGGAGGATCTGGAGCTTTCCCTTTCGGAACAACATAAAGCTGCCATAGATTTCATCCGGCATTATCTTCCAGAGGTTGTTCCGTCGGACCAGAATGCTGCGATGCCGGATAAGAGACTGATAGCGTCATTGGACACGGAATTTTTTGATCGGTTCAGGGACACACAGTCCAATAAAGTCACAAGAACATTCAAATTATTGAGCGACGCTATATATAAGCTTGCTACCAAAACAGGCAAGTCTAGTTTCTTGTCCGCAAATGCTCTAAATCTGCCTTTCATCAATTCAAGGAATAAATTCGAAACGGCAGGACAGGGCATACCGAGAGTTCCTCTGTGTCTAGACAATGAGGCTGAAGACTTGGAATTGTCTATACCGTCGTCTATGTCAATTCCAACCATGACGTTGGAAACGACAATAATGTCTAACAGAGTTAACTTAGATGCTTTATCATACGCAGACCACCTTACTAAGGCGTTATCATTACGTCTTCAAGGGAAAGAATTCCAGGATATACAATCCTCATTAAGACTTCTTTCAAGGGCAGTAGCTTATTCCACGTATAACTCCGCACTTTCAGTGGCAAACCTGGAGTTGGTTAGATGTGACGCAGCCCTAGCTACATCCACGCGCGTGGATAGTAAGGTGAAGAACTCTCTCAGAGTCGCTTCGGTCTCTGGAGAGCTTCTCTTCGACGGCAAGCTTTCAGCAATCTATGATAAGATAACTAAGAAAGCTTCGGATTCTCTGCTATTCAAATCCGCTTCCAAAAAGTTGGATACAGCAGAAAAGAGTAAGACAGGCACTTCTGGGACAAGTACGCCCAAGAGAAGTTCCTATAGAGGTTCTTATACGTCCTCTAGGTCTTATTCTAGAGACCGTCAAGGCAGCGACTCACGTACGGGACGCTATTCTGGCCGAGACAACCGGTCAGACGTCCCTAGGTCGACGGGATGAGGTGCGGGTTGTGGAGGACGTAGTTTCTCCTTCCGCAAGCCTCGCAGGTCCAGGAGGTGATGGTTTGAACCTCTATTGTGTCCCGGTAGGCGGAAGATTATCGAGTTTTATAAACGAGTGGGCGTCAATTACGGACGACCCCTGGGTCCGAGGGCTAATTTCGGATGGACTAAGAATATCCTTCAAACGAAAGCCTCCATTAACTCGAAGTCCAAAATGGACTCAGCTTCCATCAAATCCGCAGAAAAGAGATGCTCTTTTATCAGAAGTACAGTCTCTTCTGACGAAGAACGCGGTAGAGGTCGTAGAAGACCAGGAATCACCGGGTTTCTACAGCCATCTGTTTCTGGTTCCGAAACCAGACGGCTCGTTCCGTCCAGTCATAGATCTGAGCTGGATAAACAAGCTGATCGTCGCTCCGAAGTTCTATATGGAGACAATTCGATCAGTCAGAGCGAGTATTCGGGTGAACGACTATGCTACAAGCATAGATCTCAAAGATGCGTACTTTCACGTCATGGTACATCCGACATTCAGAAAGTATCTACGCTTCGCAGTCCTAGGAGTTGTATATCAGTTCCGAGTGATGTGCTTCGGTTTGAACCTAGCGCCCTGGGCTTTCACTCGAATAATGAACTCGGTAATGATTCATTTCCGAGCTCATTCATCTGCGGTAACGTCGGCCTACCTGGACGACATTCTTCAGAGGTACGGCAACGAGTTAACGCTTCAGAACGATGTGCAAAATCTGCTTCTATTACTCCGACGTCTCGTTTTTTTTATAAACGAGGAGAAGTCGGATCTGGTGCAGTCCAAGTCATTCACTCATCTGGGAATGAGCTTCGAGACGCACAACAATTCTCGTTCATCTGCCGTTAACCAGAGCGAAATTAATCAGTTGTTACACTCGCTATTGTCTTCACTCAGACAAAGTCACAGCGAGAGAGTTCATGAGACTGATAGGTCTGTGCGGAGCCGCTGCGGATCTCATTCCGATGGGGCGGTTACGCACTCGTCCTCTCTAAATTTTCTTGACTCAGAATTGGAGTGTAAAGATTCATTCTCTCGATATAGACGTTCTCTTGTCAAATCAAGTGAAACAAGAGATTCAGACTTGGGCAAACATTCAGTGGTTGACTCAGGGAGTTCCACTGCAGTTGCCGGATCCGAGTTTTACGATTATGACGGATGCCAGTCAAACAGGTTGGGGTGCAACATTGATCCCAACGGATTCGAAGTGCCAGGGTCTTTGGGATCCGCAGTTTCTAGGCAAGCACATAAACATCAAGGAAATGATGTCAATTTGGCTTGCACTACATCATTGGATGAACATTATTCAGAAAGCACATGTCCAAATCCTGTCCGACAATACGACAGTAGTAGCGTATATCCGGAACCAGGGAGGCACTCATTCCGTTCCGTTATTCAATTTAACGGAAAGAATCCTTCTGTTTGTTCTAGAACACCAAGTTCTGCTTTCGGTCCGTCATATTCCGGGTCGTCTGAATGTATTAGCAGACTCCCTTTCACGGAAGGGTCGCTTGTTGCTGTCAGAATGGACTCTCAACAAACAGGTATTCAATCAGATTTGCGGCCAATGATAGACTTATTTGCGACACAACTCAACAATCAGTTGCAGACGTATGTGTCACCATGTCCGGATCCCGAGCATATGCAGTAGACGCTCTATCGATCTCGTGGGACGGAATGATAGGATATGAGTATCCTCCAGCGCCATTGATTCAGCAAATATTGCTAAAGATAAAACAATCACAATGCAAAATTTTGTTGGTAGCATCTCTGTCTCCACAGACACCGTGGATAAATCTACTCAGGTGTCTGCTGTGAGACTTACCGCGAAAACTTCCTCCATGAGAGGATCTTCTTTCGCAGGGGAAATCGCATCAACTTCATCACAACCCGCAAGGTCTCAACCTTCACGTATTTCCGTTGTGCGGTCCTTCTTGCACGGCAAGCATTTTACAGGACGAGCAGTGGATGCGATTTCTAACTGTAGGAGGACCTCCTCTTCGCTAAACTATGCGGCTAAGTGGAAGGTCTTTCGTCGTTGGTGTAGGGATCATTCTGTTGATATTTTTGATCCCTCCATACCAGACATTGCAAACTTTCTAGTATACTTGTTTGATGAGATCAAACTGCAGCCTTTTACTATTAAAGGTTATAGGTCTATGTTATCTGATACCTATGCACACCATGATAGTTTACAAATTGGATCTAATGTCTCTTTATCTAAATTAGTTAGAAACTACTCGATAAATAGACCTAGAACCCTTAGATTAATTCCTAAATGGAATTTAGCTTGGGTTTTTCTTAAACTAAAAGAAAAGCCATTTGAGCCTCTTGAGACAGTAGATTTCAAATTCTTGTCTTATAAGACAGCATTTCTCTTAGCTTTCTCTTCTGCTAGAAGAGTCAGTGAGCTTCATGCACTATCGGTGGACGATTCTCACTATCGTAGTGTCGGGAACACTATTACCTTTACTACTAATGTTGGATTTTTGGCTAAGAATCAGGCTCCTAATAAATATCCGGAACCTATTGTTATTAAGGCCCTTCCGTCTTCAGACGGGCATAGGCCTTTACTCTGTCCGGTTAGAGCTTTACGTATTTATAAACAAAGATCTCAGTTTATCAGAAAGGGACGAAAACGCTTCTTTCTGTCTCTGATGCCTAATAGAAAGGACATTACAGTCCATTCTATTGCTAGATGGATTCAATTAACTATCCGTACTGCTTATGATAATCTGTCTTCAACTCAGCAGTCTGTGCTTAAGATTTCGGCTCATGAAGTAAGAGCTCTTTCTACATCTTGGGCTTACGCAAATAGTGTTGCTATTACAGATTTAATGAAGGCTGCATATTGGTCTCAGCCATCCACATTCACGAATTTTTATCTCAGAAATATTGAGTCCATTTCTGGAGACCTGCATTGTTTAGGTCCGTTATCTGTTGCTCAGAATGTCGTCCACTAAACAGTTGCAACTATAGTTATGCAGGCTTTCTGTTCCAGCAGTGACTCCGTCCTGCTGCCCTCTTCGCTCTGGGCTATTTGACCCAGGGCAAGGGGAAGGGGGGGAGGAGGGTGTTCCCTTAGGTCACCTGCTTTATAGTGAAAAGCAAGGGGATACCTCCTCCAGAGTCAGTAATTCTGAGTCGTTACCGGGATGGTTTTAAAGTGTAAAGTTAATGTTTAAAATTCATTCATGTCATATTTTTAAAGTGTAGCTCGGTGTGAAGCATTTGTATATGTCACGTGTCAAACGGGCGTTAATATACAATCCTCGGACACTTTTAAAAGAGTATAAAGAGTCTTAATTCTCTGGACTAACTTTATTTATTGGCTTACTTTAAAAATAATTAGTATAAAGGGTTATACTGGATGTTAATAGAGAACATGAATGTTATTATGCTCAGTTATGGAGGGTGTTGTGTCTTTCTAATTTATCATAAAATAAGAAAGATACATGTAAAGCCTAATACTCCTTTTCTCCTCGAGGGGATGACTCTGTTTTATATAGTTGAGCGTATTGGATTTTCCTCTATGTCCTAGGCCCTCCAGCCTTTTTACTATTCAGCTATGTCTGGGTCATTGGTACAGTATAAAAATGTTAAAAAATTTATAGTAATTTATATATTTTTTATACTTACCAATGACCCAGATGGGGATGGCCCTCCCAGGAGTTGGGAACTTATAACCTCCCCGCTGAGTACATAGCGCTGACCAGGCACTGCTTGTAAAAATGATAATTGGCGCCAATTTCGAGACCTCCTTGACACTGCGCATGCGCAGTGGTGGGAAAGTATGGAGGACCATTTAGGACATGATTTTTTTGGTTTTAGATGCAAATTTTGGGGATTGGGGGGCAAAATTTGTGTTTGGCCCTAGATTTTTAAGAGTTAGCACCAGCTATGTCTGGGTCATTGGTAAGTATAAAAAATATATAAATTACTATAAATTTTTTAACTTTTCATCCCCTTAACAGTCGGGGATGACTGTTTTGTGTTGTAAGAAACTTCAATGAGGAGGAGCATCCGTCCTATGTGACGAGTCGGGATGCTTCTTCCGCTCTTCAGCCGGGGTTGGCTGTGGTTACGGCTTCCTGTTCTTTCATGGATATGCGCGATAAGGGATAGATGCCTAAAAGTTTCTAACGGAACGTTCGATGAGGTCTGGAGCAGACTGCGAGCTGAAGAACCTTCTCCTTTCCGTCAGCAGTCAGGGTCGACTATTTTTGGTGTGAGAAACTTTAGTGAGTTGGGACGCCTGTTCACGCTTGCGGTTCGGGATGCTTCTTCCACACTGCAGCCGGATTCAGTGGCAGCTATGGCATCTTCCCTTGCTTCATTAATAAAGCGCGTTGACCACAGACTAGCTATCTGACTTTGCAAGTTCTGGTTGATAGCTAGTCATTTGAGACTAGTACTACCGTTTAACTTCGATGGTGAGCTGTCAGCTGGTGCTGCGTTGGTCCAGTCATCCATTTAGTCGGACGGAGTTGAGCATATTTGCAGATGGAACATTTGAATGGTGAGAGGGATATGGAGTGTGAGTCTCCCATCTCTCACAGAAGGGCACTTTAAGACTATGAAAAGTCTTAAGCTCTTAAGAATATTGTTCCATCTGAATAAGTCTGCATTTAGATGAGCAGGCCAGGAATGAAAAATATGTCCCTACCTGCATCATTTAATATATGCTCGGAAATAATGGAATGAGCTATTTCATTGAAAAGAGCAAATCTTGGTGCAATGCCCCAAGTAGATCACCTTACCAGAGCTATGGCGCAACATCTCAATGAAAAGAAATATGAGGATGTGGTTCCTCGTTGAGTTCTTTCCAGGTCAGTCATGTATGCTACATACAACTCCATACGGACAGTGATTTTGGAGTTGGTAAGACGTGATGCTGCCCTGTCGTCATCACTTCAGGCTTGGCAATTTTTTCAGGAGAGTGATTTTTTAGCTCTCCTTACTGCCCTCCTGAAAGAATTAAGGAGAGCGAAAAATTGCCCTCCTAAATATTTTGGTCTGGGATGATTGAGATTACATGTATTATGCTCACATTAAATTTTTGTTGTAAAGCAAAAATGTAATTTAACTTCGAAGTCACATAACATCATGTAATTTCATTTTGAAAGTGGTTTAGAAATAAAAGGTAATGGCTGCAACTGTGTTTGGGTATGTACTTTGTACATACCCAAACACAGTTGCAATCATTTGAAGCAAAATGGGTCACAGCAATATTTTTTTCTGTCAGTTTCAACAACTGACATCACAGTTTGAAGGGTAATTATTCAAGGAATATTGACACTATAATATACTACCATTACTACTATCCTGTCACTTGAAGCACGTGCACCAGGATGTGACTGTAGATTCAAGCAGACCTGTTGTCCAAGAAAGTCATATACATCTACCACTACCACCTTCAACCCTCCCCCCCCTACTTGGGCACACACACAGGTCTTGTCAAGTGTGTGTTCGGTTGTTGAGTGAGACATCTAGATGTCTAAGAGATTTCGCTTTACCTTAGTAAAGTTAATAAAATCACTGATGTAATAGTCTGTTGGTTTCAGTTTCAATGAGTTCGATCAACTGGATACTTAAAATGCTGTGTAAAGCTAATTGCTCTCCTAAGCTGATTGAGGAGAGCGATTTTTTGCCTTCCTGCATTTTTCAGAATGCCAGGCCTGTCACTTATAGATGACAAGGTGAAAAGCTCTCTCTGAGTTGCTCCGGTTACCGGAAGTATGCTATTTGACGACAAGCTTGTGTTGATATATGTGCAGGCTACAAGAAGCTTCAGTGCTCTGCTATTGAAGTTGCTGTCTCATCAACACACTTCAGCAGACTGGGGTAAGCAAGGCTGTTCTGTTTCTAAGAAAGCATCATGAGAATGTCCCTCGAGGGTACAATAACCCTCTTATATTTACTCTGGAAGTCGTCATTATAGCGACTCGGGAAAGAGGTATAGGTCTGATCAAGGCTATGGATCAGACACCCATAGGCCGAGGATTAACGGAAGGTTATCATCTTCACGAGAAACTGGGCGGTAATCACAGAAGTTCCTTTCAATGAGAGTCGCTTCTAATGGAGGTAAAGGCTCTCTTATTGAAGGAAACAATTGAGGTCGGCGAGAAGAGCTTCTTCACGGGGAGGATGTAGTTCCTCCTCCTGTAAGCATCGTAAGTCGTACAGATGATGGATATGACCTCTATTGCTTGCCAGTTTACGGAGGATTATCAATTTCACGAGAAACTGGACGTTAATCACGGAAGTTCCTTTCAAAGAGAGTCGCTTCTAGTGGAGGTGAAGGCTCTTTTATTGAAAGGAACAATTGAGGTCGACGAGACATGCTTTTTTGCGGGGAGAATGTAGTTTCTCCTCCAGTAAGCATTGTAAGTCGTAAGGAGGTGGACATGACTTCTATTGCTTGCCAGTTGACGGAGTATTATCATCTTTCACGAGAAACTGGGCGTTAATCACGGAAGTTCCTTTCAAAGAGAGTCGCTTCTAGTGGAGGTAAAGGCTCTCTTATTGAAGGAAACAGTTGAGGTCGATGAGACGAGCTTTGCGGGGAGGATGTAGTTCCTCCTCCTGTAAGCATCGTAAGTCGTACAGATGATGGATATGACCTCCATTGCTTGCCAGTTTACGGAGGATTATCAACTTCACGAGAAACTGGACGTTAATCACGGAAGTTCCTTTCAAAGAGAGTCGCTTCTAGTGGAGGTGAAGGCTCTTTTATTGAAAGGAACAATTGAGGTCGATGAGATGAGCTTTTTCGTGGGGAGAACGTAGTTTCTCCTCCAGTAAGCATCGTAAGTCATACAGGTGATGGACATGACTTCTGTTGCTTGCCAGTTGACGGAGGATTATCAACTTTACGAGAAACTGGACGTTAATCACGGAAGTTCCTTTCAAAGAGAGTCGCTCCTAGTGGAGGTAAAGGCTTTCTTAATGAAGGGATCAATTGAGGTCATCGAGAATAGATTTAGCTTGCTTGCCACTTGGCCGTAGGTTACAACCTCGCAAAAGTGGATAGATTGCGGAAGATTAGTGGATGAGAATGTAGTCTCAGCAGGCCTGCAGCTATCAGCCCGAGCAAGCTCCACTTACAAGAATACTTGTTAGACAAATCTTCCAAGAGAGGCTTTCCTTCTGTAGGTATAAGCTTTCACGTTGAAGAAAAGCGTTAGACATCTTCAAAATTATTCTCCAGTTTTTTATTATCACCTGTTTCTCGTCCTGAAAGCAGATGGGTAGTGCATAGATAGGCTGATGTATGTCTTGGCGTCATGACAATTATGTCATTGTGGACGCTATAGTAGCCTTCTATAAGGTTACAGCGGTCTCTTCAGTTAGGCTCTGTCTGCTGTCTTTGGGATTACAACCAAAAAAGATACTGTGCTTTTCAGTTTGTTTTTCCTAGGTGTCATAGACTTGAGTCTTATTGTTACACCTTAGTAGCCTAGCTAAAATCCTGAGTGAGATTTTTTCAGTATTATGCAGTGGCATAACTGAATTTATTATCTCTTGGGACTGTGGTCTCTTTGGGAATTCAGGGCTGTTTATATAGCGGCTCTTCATTCTCTACCTTGCACGATGATAACTGTAAGTCTCCATTAAGTGAGCCTTCAGGGTTGCAACTTACACCGATATATCTGTCTTCACGTAGATGAAGACTTATAAGCTATGGCTAGTGTTGTAAGTGTCCCTAGTGAGCTTCTAGGACCTCAGTTATCAGCTTTTAATGGTTTTCACGTACAGGAAGACCTTTAGTTGCTTCATCTGGGCTGAGTTAGTTGTCCTATCAGACATAATACCGTTTGTTAGAGGAGGTTATTTTCTTCAGACGGGTATGGTTTGGTGTGAGTTATTATGTAAATACGGTGTATTTGTTCATCACGTCCTCTGCCCTTTGTGGCATTATGGAGTCGGTCAGACATGAGGGTGCATTGCGCTTCCTATACTAGTTGACGACTAACACAAGAACGATTCAAGTAATGTGGGTGAGGAGGGTTCGATATGATTTTGAATCCCCCCCCCCCCCCCCCCCCCCCCCCCACTACCAATGTGTTAAGAGGCGATTACCAGGCAAGACGTAATTTTCGTCCTGTAAACCTCGTATGCATTTAAGTATATACATGCATTTCATGACTTCTTAATTGGCTGCCGGGACATGTTTTATGGCGACCTCATGGACACATCCACTTTTTAGTTGGTTGGTTTCCTGTGGTTGTTCGTCTATATGTACGAGCATATGATTCATCATTAATAAATTGGTAGCCTTTTGGTACCTGGGAGGTTGTCTAGTCAGTTAACTGGTATTTAGATGATTACATGCAGGATTTCAATGCTCACACATATAATAAATGAATTATTAGGCAGACACATTTTTGTATGTTATGACCTTAGAAACAATGAATTATTTCGGGGCCGGCCCGTGACGAGTCTGTTAATCATAGCTTGTTCTATTTCCAGATCCAGGTTTCTATTAATTTCGGTACCCAATCGAATACAACTTGTCTTTACACTCTTGTATATTTTCACATTTCTAGGAGCATAGATATTGGATAGAACACGTCTGGGAGTGTTATTTACTGGAATTTATTGTACACTTGAATGGGGTCGCCTGTGGGTTACCTCGGAAGTGTGTTTACTCTCCAGAGATCATCCATTGTGATTCTATTGGATATGTGTATGTTATATATTATATCACTACTATGCTGACTCCGGTATATGCTACAAGTGGGCGATATTAATTATCGGGATCGCTGCTATAGCCTTAGCTTCTGAGTGGCGTTAAGCACCAATTTATTAATAATAATTAATACCGGGGTGCCTGTTCGACAAATATTTATATTATTTGGTACCGCTTTTACTGATTCCAGAGCGCTCCCCTCTTTCTTTTTGAAAAAGTTTCCTTCAAAAAAAGGTGGGGGGGGGGGGGAGGGTGATTTTTTACCTCTCCTCCGGCTTGATAAGTGTGTAACTATGAGTGAAGCTGTTTTTTCTGTAGATTATATCCTGGATGCAGCTTGTGTTTTATTGTATATGGCATATGTTTGTGGGGTATATCCTCTCATTCTCAAATATGCCATCCTAATTTTTGGGGCTTAGTCCGGACAAGCCTTCAAAATTGGGAACTCGTTACATCCAATTAGCATAGTCTTCATGCTAAGAATACGGAATTACTTGAATTTGGCTCCTTATTTATGATATGTCTTCTCTATTACTGTATAGAGAGACATACATGTAATTCCTTTTAAATTTAATTTCCTTTGACCTTGGATTACAGGCTTGGAACTATGTTGGTCTACTAATTCTGAAATCCTAGGCCCTCCACCTTTTTACGATTCAGCTAGTCTGGGCCATTGGTTTATAGTATAAAAATATTATAAATTTAAAGTAATTTGTATATTTTTTATACTTACCAATGGCACAGACGGGTATGGCCCTCCTATGTGTGGGCACTCATACCTCCCCGTTGAGTTACTATTTAGAACTCTTTTCTACAAAGAATGATGTTGGGGCCAATTCCAGTCACTTCCTGATGGCTGAGCATGTACAGAGAGTAAAGGTATGGAGGACCAGATACGACTTTTAATTTTTGGTTTTGCAAGCAAATTTTGGGGATTTGGGGGCTCAAAATTTGTGTTTGGCCCTTGATAACTTTGAGTTTGCACCAGCTGGTCTGGGCCATTGGTAAGTATAAAAAATATACAAATTACTTTAAATTTATAATATTGGTATGGTTTTCCAGAAACTTTTGTAGTTCTAAATGCTTATATCATTAGTTGCACTGATATCACAATAGAGAAATTATCCACATACAAATGGGTTGATCATTTTGACCATCAATCATTTGCCTCAAAAGAAAAAAGAGGCGGATCATGTTTTGATGACCCAAATTGTTAAACATTAGACATTTAGAATTTTAAATTTAATGAAATTACTTTATGTATTCATTTGTTAATGTGTCCAGGACTGTGATATGATTAGAAGTGGAGGCTATATTGTCGACACCCTGTACATCCATCTGTCCATCTTGCCATACGTCTTTCTGTACGTCTGAACTTCTGTGTGCAACTCCTCCTACATTATTCAACCGATTTTGATAAAACTTCTCAAACATTATGACTAGCAAGTGAACATGTGCATATTCCAAATTTTTCATCTGCGACAATTTTAACCAGGTTATCTCCCCTGAACTTAGATTTTTTATGGATTTTTAAATGGGATTCTTGAGTGTGCAACTCCTACATTATCTCAAACATTATGACTCGCAAGTAAACATGTGCATATTATAAAATTTTTCATCTGCGGCAATTTTACCCAGGTTATCTCCCCTGAACTTAGATTTTTTATGAATTTTCAAATGATATTCTTATGTGTGCATCTCCTCCTACTTTATTGAACCGATTTCGATGAAACATTATAACTAGCAATTGAACATGTGGTTTTTCCAAAATTTTTCATCTACGACAATTTCAACCAAGTTCTCTCCAAGGAACTTTGATTTAATCCACAGCTACCTAATATTTCTTTTGTTCTCTGTCATGAAAGCAAGCCCTATAAAATCACACCAAGTACGGTTTTGATGAGAACAGCTCAGTAAAACAGTACCAATATCTGGATATTGGGACGGTTTTGAAACAGTCCCAATAACTAGATATTTGTACGATTGTCACGGTGCTGTAATCATAACCATTCAAAAGTAAAGATGCTGTAAAGGAGGTGTGAAAAACTTTCTAACACATGAATTATCGACAAGCTTTTCTCGACAGAGCTACTGAATTGAGTGTGCATCGTGTCCAAATTATAATGTACTTTTTAATTTTTTGTTGCTTTTAATAACCATCAGCCTTGGTAACCTAAAAAGGACTCCTGTGGAAACCTCGCAAGTGAAGCAGTGCTTGTTTGCTGTGGTAAACAATTTCAGTTTTACTGGTAAAATAGGACCTGGTCACCAGTGACCGGGGTAGAAGTCCCCTAAAATGGGCAGCATGGGTGTAAACGATTGGCTAAACTTGACTTTACACCTTTTTTTGCGGTCACAATTGGCCATAGCTGCAGAAAAGTGACCTTAAACACCAGTAAATAAATAAATAACCTAAAAAAACGCCCTTTTTCAAATATTAAGACGGCAATCAGGCACCACCACCTGCCACCCCTGAGGGAAAGTGAACCTCTTCTTCAGATAAAAAAAAGAATTATTCTTCCAAATGCTTTAAAAATGAACGATTATTAAATTTATCCACCGCACTTTCGATGAGGAATTGAATAAGTGTTCCACCCTTGAGCTGAGACATTATATTAGCGGGAGAACAAATTACGTCATGATGTGAGTTCTCTTCGAAGCCACAGATCTGTTCACAGTATCTGAACTCCTGTTGCGTGTCAAAACTTCAATAGACTTTCTAGAAAGCAAACAATGGGTTATGCCCATTTTGTTTTTCGGGGGTAGAGCAAGCAAAAAGTGTTTTAAAATGTGGTTTTACTTGTGTCAAACTTTCTAAAATATAATTTTTTTGACTTTTGTTAACATTGAGGGGCTGTGGATTAAATCACATATATCACTATTTTGTGTACTATATGGGTAAATAATTGTACAGTTGTGCAGGTGTCCTCCAATATTTGGACTCGGCTTTGCCTCGTCCAAATATTGAAGGACACTTGCACAACTGTACAATTATTTACCCATATAGTACACAAAATAGTGATATATCTATTACTTATTATTGGTTTTTCAAGCTCAACATTCAGAGTTGCATTCTAGTGAGCAGGAAGTGGGGGTATTAATCACCTTCAGGGATATGTCTAGTTGACTTTGGTAATGAAATGCTCTGATGTAATACACTGTTGTAAAGAGTTCACTGAACCAACAATAAATGGTATCACAGCACACCATTGGCATAAACCTTTCCAACAGTGAATGATATCACAGCACACCATTGGCATAATGAAAGGAAGCCAAGAAATAAACAGCTGTATTGACTTTGGCAATGAAATGCTATGATGTAATGCACTATTGGAAAGGATTCTCTCACCTCTTTCCAACAGTGCATGTCACAGCACACCATTGGCATAATGAAAGGAAGTCAAGAAATAAACAGCAGTATTGACTTTAGCAATGAAATACTCTGATGTAATACACTGTTGGAAAGAGTTCACTAAACCCTTTCCATTAGTGAATTATATAACAGAACACTATTGGCTTAATGAAAAGAAGTCAAGAAATAAGTAGCAGTATTTAAGCCTTTACATAGCGCACAAAATATCAAAATTTGTTATCTTAATTATTGTTTTTTTTTTTAATTTTTCCAAAAAATTCAACAAAACCATATCATGTGACCCCTCATTGGAATGAGCTCAATATTGGTTGAAATATTTTGAAAAACATATTTTTTTCATCTGCTTAATTTGCAAATTACACGGGCGGAAAGGGTTAAGCCTTTAAAAATGTTGTTTATCAGGGACTTCTGTCATAATTAATATTCTGGCTTCCAAAATATTTTTTTCTTGTTTTGCTTTTAGCCATACAAAACCTTCATTGACTAAATTCAATAATCAAATTTTGATGTTAAATGAATAAGATGAAAACTTTGACATTCACTAAACAGCTATTGAAATGCTAATGATTTCCAGGAGAGTGGGAATATTTCAAATTAATGAAACATTTCAAACCACATTCAGCACTGTTTTCATTGATTGAATAAAAAAGCTTCTCTGCCTCATGAAAAAAATTCATAAAACTTGCCTGAGAGACAAGAATATTCTTTTCACGTCTTAATTTTCTCATTTCTGCCTTTACACTAACTTGGGTAAGCATATCAATATTACCTTCTCTTGCTTGGGGATGTGGTGGCATTGCGGTAACTGGTTCTCGTCAGGTCACCAAAGTTAAGCAACATCGAGCCTGGTTAGTTCTTGGATGGGGGCACGTCTGGGCAATCGATTTGGACCCCCGCATTGTGTCCTTGCGCAAGGCACTTCACCCAGATTGTCCACATTGGGGAAGAATAACGTTGTGTACTAAGGCGTACTGCACGTCGATGGTGCGCATGTCTTCAACCAGTCTAAACCTGCCTGTGCTGCAGGGTGGCATTACGATGTTGGGGAGCTGGCAGCTGCTCAGTGATTCTCTCCAGGTACTCAGGCTTCCTCCGCTTGTAAAACTGTCATCGACACGATAACCTTGGCTGTTAATGTGTCATTAAACCCTAATAAATACATATATAAATACCTTCTCTTGCTTGAAAAGTTTGGAAAAGGATTGTCTAAAATGCTAAGGAAACCTGTTCTTGGGTCACTTGAACCCTTTACCCAGCGTAACGGCCAAAACTGGCCAGCACTATTCTCAAAAATCGACAATTAATTTTCCTTATATTTTCAATTTTTGTCTCACAAACATAGGTTGTGACCACTCTTTGGAACAAGCTCGTCGAGCTCGTTCCAATGAGGGATCATAACCTATGTATTTTTACACAGTATACCAATGGCCCAGACATAGCTGGTGCTGACTCAAAAAATATCTAGGGCCAAACACAAATTTTGCCCCCATCCCCAAAATTTTCATGCAGAACCGAAAATTAGAAGTCCTAACTGGTCATCCATACATTTACCCTCTGACATCAGGAAGTGACTGGAATTGGCGCCAACACCATTCTTTGTTTGGCCCTTCTCAGATAACACCCAAACTGACTTTTGTGCTTTTTAAATCTCAATTAATAATGATGCCAGACACAAATCAATGGTTAAATTGGTGGATCCAAGGACACAATTGGATGAAGGAAGGAAGAAATGGTGGTTTGAAAAGTTCAGGGCTGTAATTTTATAATATTTATAAAAATTAGTTCATGTTCCCTAATTTCGGGACATGAGCCTGACGTCATCATTGTTGATAATGATTTTTCCACTGTTGGTTAAGTATTCCTTCCCTAACCTCCTTTGACCCCCCCCCCCCTTCCCCCCCCCCCCCCCTTAAAATCCCAAGCTTTTTGGTTTGTTTTTTTTTAATTTTTTATATAAAATTTCTTGGGAGTTTAACGTGTTATGCAGAAAGTTTTTTCTGTATTCTCCAGGGTTACGTCCTCTCCCTTAGGGTGTTTAGGCATTTTTAGTCATGTATCATACTTCCAATGTATCGTTTTTTCTTCGGATGAAGATCTTGCCTTACATCGGATAGTTAAAAAATCTGTTACTGACTTCAGGCCGTGTTGCCTGGGGTCTCGTTTCTGGTTTTAAGTTTGACGTTGTTTACATTAGCAATGTTTGTTATTTATGTGTAGATTCCTATTTCTGATATGGTAGGTCTGTTGTAAGATACATAAAACAGTCCCGTAGTGTGGCAGTTAAATTTTGGGAGGAAAAAATTAATTTTGTCCACACTTGGGCTCTTTTGGGATACATTTGGGCACTTCGTTCCCTGTGGGAACTTGGGCTCTTGTCAAAATTTTTGAAAAATTTTTTGGTGTAAACTTTTTTTCGATTTATATTTTGAATGTTTTTGTTATGTATCTTTTTATTTGTATTTAGTGTGGAATTGGTGGGAGTACAATCAACTTAGTCTGCTTCATTTTGTAAGCATATTGCTCTTTAAGCAAGGCGAGGAAGTCGTTCCTCTTATTTTCTTGTAGGTTGCCATGTTTGTAGTAGATGTACTTCTACTAATTCTTGCTCATATGTGTCGCATGGTATGACAAACGTTGCTGACGGGTGTCACGGTACGTTGTTAGCGAGGGACCACTGCCGGTCCTCTCGTAATGAGAGGCTGCCACCGGTCCTCTCGACCTAGGCCGCTCTAGTTTATTAGTTTATATTTACAGAGGAACAAGAACATGGTGATGTTTACGTGACGCCGTCAGATAGTGTGCTTCCATCGTCGCATTAATTAGTCAATCAGAGCTAGTGGCAAAAGTGCTCATGAATATTAGACAGGGCAATAAACCACAGTGTGGTTTCAAATCCCTGTCACCAGCTAGCTTGACTGGTGAAGCTGTACACCGCCTGAGGGTACTGTGACGCCGGGTGTGTCCGTTGCGGTCAAGGAGAATGGAAAGGGTAGAGCGAGCACTATAATATAAAATCAATAAAAGGCTCACACTGCGACGACGGAAAGGAAGAAGCCGGCAAGTTCAGCAAGAAGCTCGGCTAGGTCTGAAGGACCGCAAGAGAGGGCACCCCTCTCTCTTTTATTATAACATCTGGGTCAGATGTTATGGATCGGAACTTGCGTCAGTCATAGCATACGTCCACGCCTCTTGTCCGGGATGCTCTGTTCAGTTTACAGCTGGGGTCGGCTATAATTACGGCTTCTTCAACGTCTACCAAGCACACACGACCGCACCTTGGCTATGTGACTTCTGATATCCTGCCTGCATGGCCGAGAAAGTCACTCTTCGTCAGTGAAGTCAGACCATACAGTAGCCAAGGAGATGAGGCCTCATTTATAGGGACGTCCGCAGAAAAGAGCCATCTCGGACACACTGTCCCAGGAGCAGCCGGCGGCCGTGCAACAGAAGACCGCTGCTCCTTAGGCCTCCATAACGGACTTGCTGTCGCAGATTGCGCAGCTCATCACAGCATCCCAGCAAATGCAGAAGCAGATGACGGCAGTCTCAGAACTTGAGCTGTCAGAAGGTGCTGGGTCGGTCCAGTCATCTGCGCTTTCAGATGTCGATGTCCGTGAGTATAATCTGATTCAGTCAGAGGATGAAAGGGATTTGGAGGAGAATTACCCTTCCCTTTTAGAACAACAGGGTGGCGATAGCGCTTATGCATCTATACTTCCCTGAGTTTGTTCCTGAGAATCAGAATGCTTCGACAGCTCGAAAGTAGCACTATTCAATAGCTTAAACGAGGCCTCATATATCGGCACGTCCGGAGAAAGTGCCATCTCGGACATACTGTCCCGTGAGCAGCCGGTGGCCAGAAAACCGCTGCTCCTTAAGCCTCCGTTACGGTTTTGCTGATGCAGATGCGCAGCTCCTCACAGCATCCAAGCAAGTGCTGTAGCAATTGACGGCAGTCTCAAAATCTGAGCTGTCGCATGGTGCTGGGTCGGTCCAGTTATCTGCGCATTCAGATGCCGTTGACTGTGATTTTAACTGATTCAGACGAATGATGAAGGGATATGGAGGGGATTTACCCTCCACATTCGGAACTGTTTAAGAACTGTGACGCTACGTCTCTACGGAAAGGAATTGGAGGACGTTTGTACCTCATTTAGAGTCCTTTCCAGGGCTATATATTTATCACGTATAACTCTGTCTGAAAAACTCTCTAAGAGTTGCTCCAGTTTCCGGACACTAAGTTTTTGACGATAAGCTTTCATTGGTTTATGAACAACCTACAAAGAAAGCATCAATACTCTGCTCCTTATGTCGACGTATATTTGACACGCATTGGCATAAAGGAGTAAGGGAGGACGTCCTAGACAGAAGGTCGACTATAAAGACTCCTCGTGAGGGTATAGTTTACTCTCCTATAATTACTCTAGGGATCGTCATATAGCGACTCGAATACAGGGCTTGCGTCTGATCGAGACTTCCGGTCAGACGCCCCTGAACTGCTGGGTAGGGGCTCTTCGCGAATGAGACACACTTCCTCCTTCCGTAGGCCTCGCAGGTGCTACAGGTGTGAGTTAGGACCTCTGTTGTTGATGGATGGTTATCAAGATGAGCATCAATCTGGATAACTGTTACAGAGACTAGTAGTTCAGAAGTGTGGTTTCGGAAGGCCTGCGGCTATCTTTCCGAGAGAACCACAACTAATTAATATCTGATGGACAATGCTTCTGTCTAATCCTTGCATAAGAGTCTCTCCAATCGGAGGTAAAGGTTCTATTGACAATGATGTTAATAGAGGTCGTCAATAATCAAGATTTTCTGGAATTCTGTAGCCACCTGTTACTCGCACTGAAGCCTAAGAGCTTGTTCCGACAGATAATAGACTGGAGATTGTTAACAAGTTTATCAAAGATCTAAAAGTTTATTTATGATTATCATTTAGTTGGTTAAAATGAGTGTTCGAGTGATTGACTATGCTATAAGCATAGATCTAAGGATAGCTTTGGTCTGGAGATAGCGCCCTGCACTGTCACTCAAATATTAACTTGGTAATGTCTCATAACAACCTGGTTCGTCTGCCATTATCCAGAACAAATTAGTTTTATGCGACTGATGGAGATGTGCTGAGCGGCTACACATCTTGTTTAGATGGGTCGCTTACGCACACACCCCCTCCAGTTATTCTTACACAGAACTGGAGTGTGACAACGCATTCGCACAGGACCAGTATTGTTTTTACGGATATAGTAAACAAAAAGGTCCATATTGAGGCAGATTTTCAGTGGTTAACTCATTAGTTCCGCTGCAACTGCCAGATCCGGCTTTCATGATTATGACGGATATGAGTCTATAGTTTGGGGCAAGGCCCTGAGTCCTACAGACTATAATTGCAGGGGTCTGAGACCCTCGGTTCCTGTAGAAACACACAATCATCAAGAATGATATCAATATTGTTAGCGCTATATGAATGTGTTCATGCTTGTTCAGAGTTTGTTGAACAGCTCAATAGTGGTAGCGTACATCAGGAACCAGAGCGGTAGCCATTCACTTTTGTTATAATACCTAACGGAGAAACATTTTCATGTCTCTCTATCCATCATATACCGGGTCGTCTGAACGTACTAGCAGACTCGCTCCTCTGAAAAGTCGCCTGTTTCATATGTATGGGCGCTCAACATGCATTTATTTGTACAGTTTTGCTACCAGTGGGATCACCCCATGATTCTTTAGTTTGTGACGCACCAGAACAGTTGTTACCGTCATTTGTGTCGCCATGCCCAGATTATTGAGCGCCGGCAGTAGATGCTCTGCAAATTCTTGGGGAGGAATAATAGGATATGCGTATCCTCCTATTCATTTGATTCAGTAGCTTATGTTTAAGTTTAAACAGTGAATCCTACTGGTAGCGCCTCTGTTGTCACAAGAATCTTGGATCAGTATTCTCAAGTGTCGGTTATGTGACGCTCCCCAGAAGCTTTCTTCCAGAGAGGGTCTTCTTTCAGGGGATGTTTTATATTCTTCACGTTCCTCTCCGTCCATAGTGGCATATGGAGTCAGTTAGATGTGAGGGAACCATTTCAGTTCCTATATTTTTTTTCTTAACTGACACAGGTACGATTAAATAATACAGGTGAGGGGATTTCGTTATGACTTCGAATTCCCCCCCCCCCCCCCCCCCCCTCCACCGTGAGAGAACCATTGCGCTTCCTATATTTTTCTGTTAACTGACACAAGTACGATTGAATAATGTGGGTGAGGAGATTTCGTTATGACTTCGAATTCCCCCCCTCCAGTATTCAGTTGATTACATGCTAATATATATGCGACTGAGCATTATTATTATTAGGCTATACTTTATTGTATTCGGTGAACCTTGAAATAATAATTTAGTTTTGGGGGCGGTCTGTGTAGGAGCCTGTTAATCATACCTTTGTACATCTCTAGATCCAAGTTTCTATTTTGTTTGGTACTCATATTACATCTGCTTTTACGATCATAGATATCGGATTATTCACATTGGAGAGTGTTGTTACTGGAATTTATAGTACAGGGCTGCCTTTGGATCATGTAGAAAGTGTGCTTTCTCTTCAGGAATCGTTCAGTGTGGCTTGATTAGATATGTGTATGTTATATTTTATATCACCGGTTTTCGACGTATCTGTGTACGTTGTCTGTGCGGTGTATGCTATTTACTGTGCAATATTAATTTCCAGGATCGTCGCTATAGCCGTAACTTCTGAAGTAACGTTAAGCACCATTGATTAATCTTCAATTAATACCTGAGGGCGTGTTCGATGATTAATTATATTGTTGTTGGGTACCGCTCTTATTGTTTCCAGAGCTCTCCATCTTTTTTATTTTGAAGGTTTCTTCAAAAAAGGGACTGGGGGTGTGTGTTTACCCATAATCTGGCTTAAAATGTATGTATCTTTGAAGGATGCTGTTTTTATCCGTATTTATATCCTGCATACAGCTGAAATGTTATTTTAAGGCGTGTGTTTGTGGGAGATTTTCTCGTATTCTCAGATACGCCATCCTAATTGTTGGGTCTTAGTCTGGGCTAGCCTTGGAAAATTAGGAACTTGTCTTCATACTTACAATAAGGAATTACTTCATTGGGGTCCTTGTTTAGAATATGACTCCTCGATTACTGTATAGAGAGACATATATGTAATTCCTAACTGTTCTACATATAAGTTCCTTCATTATGGATTGCAGGATTGGAATTATTTCAGAAGTCTTAAGCCCTCCACCTATTTATGATTCTGCTATGTCTCGGCCATTGGTTTTCTGTGTAAAAATATGATAAATTTATACCAATTTGTTTATTTTTATACTTACCAATGGGCCCTCCCATGAGGGGCACTCATACCTCCCCGCTGAATTATTATTTAATACTCTCTTTTACAAAGAATAGTGTTGTGCCAATTCCGGTCACTTCCTGACATCTGCGCATGTGCAGAGGGTAAATGTATGGAGGACCAGTTAGGCCTTCTAATTTTCAGTTTTTGCGGGCAAATTTTGGGGATTGGGGGCAAAATTTGTGTTTGGCCCTAGATATTTTAGAGTTAGCACCAGCTATGTCTGGGCCATTGGTAAGTATAAAAATATACAAATTGGTATAAATTTATCATTTTTGAGACATAAAATCAGTTATTCAAGAATTTTGTTTGCAAGTGTCGTCTGCTTTTCATGTTTGATAAAGGGTTAATTCCTAGTTTCGTCAGGCCTGACAATCAAATAGTGAATGTTTCTTTTAATTCAGTCTTTCAATTACTTTTTATACTATTTTCAGTGGGATGTAGATCAACATATTCTTCTTACTGGCACTCCAGTACAGAATAATCTGAAGGAATTGTATTCACTGTTAAGTTTTGTAAGCCATAAGAAATTCAAACTGTCTAAACAGCAAGCATTTTTAGATAAATTTGGTGATAATGAGAATAAGAAAGGTAAGAGTTTCATCAAGTTTAAGACAGTGATGTTTATTACTCAGACTGCTATAATTTATGATCTTTATATGACAAGAATTAGAAGAGTCTTTATTTAATATGCAGGATAAATCATTCAACCCTTGAGGTTTCTGGTCACCTTTAATAAATGTTGTTACCTGAGAACATGTGCTCCCTCTGTACAGTCATAGAGAAGTAATCAAGGTAATTATCAAGTAAATCGTGCAGTGGCTCTAAGTCAAGTTTTGGGTGCCTGTACAGAGAGCCAAGACATGAATAGGATTCACTGCAAATCCATTACAGGTTGTGTTAAAGTTTAAAATCACCCAGGATTACGGCTGGACATTCAAAATATTAATTGTTTTTTGCTGCAGATTCATATTCGATATACTGAAATTGAAATCTGTCATGTAACTGGGCCCCAGAGGTGGTGGTTGTACTCTTGAATGAGTTAATAATTTAATCCTTCAGCCAACAAAATATCTCAGGCCACCTATGGATTATATACAAGAACTGTCCAGTAATTTTACTTTCACATCTTTTTCCAACACATAATTCATGTTAGTTTTTGAAAATTCTGCATTGTTGAATTCATTATAGTGAAGACTGTTAAGTTTCAGAATAAATGATGTTCATGTTTTCCATTTTGAAAACTTTCCAAACGAAGATCTCCTACCACCTAGATGATTAAAATACACAGAACTTACATACATTTGTTATTACACAAGAACACTGCAGATACATATACAGAACTGCACATACACTTGAATGTGCGGTTCTGTATTTATCACACACCTCCCATGTAACAACCAGTCAACATGAAAATTGAACTAAAAGCACTTTCTAAGTCGGTAATTGCTGTGTTTCCTTCATTGCCAAGAAGAGATCACTGTTAATGGGTGGGGTACCAACCCTAATTTGCTTTTTAATTTTAATGGCATTCGATTGGTTGAAACCAATTGACAGCGATCAGTGTCATGGTCAGAATGATCGAACTTCAAACATTGAAAATACTGCAGGGAATAACATAACAAAAAGTTTTTAAATAGCTAATAAGTTTAGCGCACTCCATCATTATATGACCAGTTGTGAAAAGTATTTGTCAAGGAACAAGCAGTTAGAATTTTATATTTTTACACAGTAACCAAGACATAGCTGGTGCTAACTCTAAATTATCCAGGTCCAAACACGAATTTTGCCCCCCAATCCCCAAAATTTGCATCAAAAACCGAAAATTTAATGTCCTATATGGCTCTCCATACATTTGACAACTGCACATATGCAGTGTCCAGGAAGTGCCGAAATTTCCGCCAAATATCATTCCTTGTTTAGCCCTCTGACAGATAACAACAGACTGACTTTTGTGCTTTTAAATCTCTGTTTTGATGATGCCAGACACAGATCAAAGATAATTATGGTGGATCAGAGGATAGAATAGAACCATGGAAGGAAGGAACAGTGCTTTTTTATGTTCAGGGCTGTAACTTTATAATTTTTGAACGAAATTATTTCTAGTTACCCATTTTCGTGGTATCGCCTGAATTATCATTCTTCCTAATGATTAAGCTACTGTTTGTTAAGTGTTCCTTCCCTATCCTTCTCTGAAGCCCTCCTGTTAAACTCCCAGGCTTTTTGGTGTTTTTATTAAAAAAAATTTTTTGAAAATTTCTTGGGAGTTTAACTTTTACAGAATGTTTATTCTGTTTATCCCCATGGTTACGTCCTCACCCTAGGGGTGTTTAGGCATTTGTAATCATACATCATCCATCTGATGTATTGCATTCTCTTCTGAGGAAGACCTTGCTTTGCATCGGATAGTGTCAAATCTGTTACTGACTTCGGGCCTTAATTTTTGGAAGCGTGGAGTATTGTTTCTGGTTTTTTGTGGCATTGTTTACATTGACAATGCTTCCTTTACATGTAATATTTTTATACTGTACCAATGACCCAGACATAGCTGGTGCTAACTCTTAAAATATAGGGCCAAACACAAATTTTGCCCCCCAATCCCCAAAATTTGCATCTAAAACTAAAGAAAACATGTCCAGAGAGGCCCTCCACACCTCGCCCCCACTGCGCATGCGCAGTGTCAAGGACGTTCCGAAATTGGCGCCATTTATCATTCTAAGTTTGGCCCTTCATCAGTTAACATCTGACTGATCTTTGTGCTTTTAAATCTCAGTTTAAATGATGCCAGACAAATAAATATTAGTGAAATGGTGATTCTAAGGAGGATAGAAAAGGAGGAGAGGAAAAGAATGTGTGACAGAATATTATCAGGGCTGTAACTTAAAATTTTTTAATGAAATTATGTTAAGTTACCTATTTTCAAGGCAGCAGCCATTTTGTTGTCATTCTGATTATTTAGTTACACTGTTTTTACAAGTGTTTTTCCTCTCTCCCTGTCCTTTAAGTTCCCCCTTGCTATTCTCCCATGCTTTTGGCATAATTTCTGTAATTATTATTACTAAAATTTCTTGGGAGTTTAGCTGAATAACAGAATGAATTCTGTTCTTTCCCCATGTTTACGTCTTCACCTACGGGTGGTTAGGCGTTGTGTTCTGCATCTACCATCTGATGTTCTGCAGTTTCTTCCCTGGAAGTCTCTGTTTTGCATCAGATGGTGTATTTTTGGTAACTGATTTCGGGCCTGGGTGCCTGGAGTCTTATTTTAGTGTTTTTACACTCATTGTTTACATTTACAACAGCCCTCTGTGTGAGGGGGGGATTTCTAAATAATAATATCTTTATGTTATTTCAATCATAACTAGATACATTATTATTGTTCGTAAGTGTTGAATAAATTGTTTAAAATATTTTTAAAATTTTTGTCCACACTTAGGCTTGGGATCCATTGGGGCTCAACGTTACTTTTCAGAAACTTGGGCTGTTCTGAAAAAATATTTTTTCAAAATATTTTGATTTCAATTATTTTTTCTATATTAATGGATCATATTATTATTATGTATTTTGATTGCCAGGGGTTAGTGCGAGTACCAGGACTTGTTTTCTTTTCACATTGAAAGGATATTGATCTATTGTTTTAAGAGGAAGTCTTCCTCTGACCTTATTATCATTCTATATGTGGTCAGTGTACTCGCATTAACTCCGGTTCTGTATCGTATGATTTCGATGACAATATGGGAAGCGTATGTCACGGTATGTTGTTGGGGATTTGGACACTCCGGTCCTTTCCCCGCAGGGTCACTCTACTTTATCAATTTCTATTTCAGACGATCAAGATTAGGGTGATGTATCTGTGATGTCTTCCAACAGTGTGCCTCCGTCGTCACAATTAATGAAGGGCTAGCGGAAAAGTGCTCATGTAATACGCCAATTGCCTAAGAGGACCCTAGTAGGTTCGACGGCCTTTGACGTCCGCTAGCTCGCCCGGTGTAGCGTCCATTCACCGAATGGTTCGGCAGCCGGGTTCGTCCGTTGCGGTCTAGAAGGAATTTTGGGGTGATGCGAGCACTATAAAATTAACTTAATGCACACCCAGTGACGGCGGATCGGAGGGAGAACGGAGGAAGCCTTTTAGTCCGGTTCATAGCTCGTTCCGGTCCATCCGGACGGCAAGCGAGAGAGGCCCCTCTCTCGTTCAACAACATCTGGCCCCAGATGTTGTGGTACAAATGTGTCGTTAGCGGAGCATACGTCCGTCGCTCGGGACGCTCCGTTGTATAGGCAGTCCGCTGAGACTGCTAAGGCTTCCTCTTCTCGTCAGCGCACACGACCGCACCTTGGCTGCGTGACCGCCGATATATTACCAGCTTCGCCGATCAAGGATTCTTCGGCGACCAGGTCACACCATCCGGCAGCCAGGGATTCGAGACCGATGGACTCCGGACTTTCGCATAGGAAAAGTATGCGGGAGCCATCTGATGCGGAGCTGCCCTCGGCGAAGCAGCGATAGACTGCGCCTCCGCAGGTCTCGACGCCGGACATTCTTGTGCACATAGCACAGCTTATCGCAGCATCCCAGCAGCCGACAGAAACGGTGTCGGATCGAGAATTATCCGACAGCGCTGGGTCGGTAGCCGGGGACTCGAGGTCTGCAGACTCCGGACGTTCGCATAGGAAGTATGCGGGAGTCAACGTACACGGAGCTTCCAGCGGCAATGCATCGTAAGTCCGCTACTCCACAGGCCTCGGGAACGAACGTGCTTTCCTTAATAGCACAGTTTATCGCAGCATCCCAGCATCAACTGAATCTGTCGCATATATTTTATCCGACGATGCTGGGTCGGGACGCTCCGCGGAAGCGGGTACGGACGTCCGAAAGTTTCATCCGGTCCGACGGGATACCGAAAGGGATTCGGTGGATTTCAAGCTTTCCCTTTCGGAACAACATATGCTGCGATGCCGGATAAGAAACTGATAGCGTCGGTGGACTTAGAAATTTTTGGTTCGGTTCAGGGACATCGTCCCTCAGTTCCGACATAGTCCAATAATGTCACACAAACTTTCGAATTATTGAACGACGCTATATATATTATTATTTTATGCTTGCTATCCAAGCATTTCTGGTTTCTTGTTCGAAGAGTTATGGAGATGTCTTTCAAAAGTGTGCCTCTGTCGTCATAGTTAATGAAGAGTTAGCGGCAATAAGTGCTCATGGAATATGTCTATCGCTTACGGAGTGACATTCGCTAGCTCACCCGGTGTAGCGTACATTCATCGAATGGTTCGGCTGCCGGGTTCGTCCGTTGCGGTCTAGGAAGGAGATTTGGGTGATGCGAGCACTTTAATTACTTTAGTACTCACCCAGTGACGGCAGATTGAGGACAGATCGGAGGAAGCCAACAACATAGGGGACCGCATGTTGTGGTTCAGATATTTTACATTCGGAGCATATGTCCGTTGCTCGGGACGCTCCGTTATATTGACAGTCCGGGAGACTGTCTTTAATGCTTCCTCATCCTCACAGCAGGGCACGCGACCGCACATTGGCTACGTGACCTCGAGTATCCGATCAGTTTCGGCATTCAGTGTTTCCACAGCGAATAGGTCGCGCCATCCGGTAGCCAAGGGACACGAGGCCTATACACTCCGTTCGCTCGCATATTGGAAGTATGCACGGGGTAACGATCTCGGAGCTTCCTGCGGCAATGCATCGTAAGACCGCTGCTCCTCAGGCCTCAGTGACGGACGTGCTATCCGAGTTAGCACAGTTGTTTCGCAGCATCCCAGCAATTGACGGTTTCTCGGTCGAATCAGGAATTATCCGACGGCGCTGGGTCGGTGCGGTCCGCGGTTGCATCAAGCTACGGACGACCGAACGCTTTATAGGGTCCGACAGGATGGCGAAAGGGATTCGAAAGATTTCGAGTTTTCCCTTTAGTAGTATCGGAAGATGCCTTTCATATCTTCTGGCATTTCTTCCAGTGATTATTTTTCGGACTTCATTGCTGCGATCTTGGATAAGAGACTTATAGCGTCATTGGACTCGGATTTTTCGATCGGTACAGGGACTTTGTCCCTGACTTACCGACGCAGTCCAATATTGTCATTACAACATGTGTTTTATTTTTCGACGCTATATATTTATATATATACAAGACGGCTACTAAGCATGATAGTTTAGTTTCTTGTCCGCGTGGCTCATTTCTGCCATTTTATCTTTTTTACATATAGTTTATTTTGGCAGAGCAGGGCTTACCGAGAGTTCATATGCGTCTAGACGGTGTGATTAAAGACTGCATATATTCTTTTTCACCGTTTATGTCTTTTCCAATTTCAATGTTGGGAACGACATTATGTATATTAGACTTAACTTAGACGCTTTATTATACGTAATCCGCCTTACTGAGGCGTTATCATTACGTCTTCAAGAAAAGATTTACGGGATATTATTCTCAATGTAATTTCTTTTGAGGGCAGTAGTTTGTTCACGTATAACTCCGCCCTTCAGTGGCTGATTGGAGTTGGTTAGACGTGAGGCAGCCCTAGCTACATCCACGCGTGGATAGTAGGTTAAGAACTCTCTCAGAGTCGCTTCGTTCTCGGAGGAGCTTCTCTTCGACGGCAACTTTCCGGCAATCCATGAATTGCTTGATTTATACATTCTCTTGTCTATCTAGTGTTACAAGAGATTCAGACTGGGGCAAACATTCGGTGGTTGACTCAGAGAGTGCCGCCGCAGTTGCCGGACCCGAGTGTGGCTGTTATGACGGTTGCCAGTCAAACAGATTGGGATATATACTGATCCCTACGGATTCGAAGTGCCAGGGTCTTTGGGTTCCGCAGTCTTTTAGCTATCAGTTAACTTCCGCGGAATAATGTTTTTTAGGCTTGCTTTATGTCATTGCATGAACATTATTCAGAAACGCATGCCCAAAATTCCTGTCCTTTAATTCGACAGTAGTGGCGTATCTCCGGAACCAGGGAGGCACTCTTTCGTTTCCGTTATTCAATTTAATGGAAAGAATCCGTCTGTTGGTTATAGTACACCAAGTTCAGTTTTGGTCCGTCATATTCTGGGTCGTCTGATTGTTTTATTGCACTCCCGTTCTCTTACGGGTCGCTTGTTGCTGTCAGAATGGACTCTCAACAAACAAGTATTCAATCAGATTTGCTATCTATGGGAGCGCCCAATGATGTTTTATTTATGACACAGTTGGCTAATCAATTGCAGACGTATGTGTTGGCTTGTCCAGATCTCTGAGCTAATACTGTTAACGCTCTATTGATCTATAGGACAGAATGATAGGATACGCGTATCCTCCGGCGCTGTTGTTTTTAGCAGGTATTGCTAAGATAAACAACCACAATATATTTCTGTTGATAGCATCTCTATCTTCACAGAGATCATGAGTAATTTACTCTCTTGTCTACTGTGGATCTTAACGTGAAATCTTCCTCTATGTGAGGATCTTTTTTCACTGGGTAAATCGTGTCATTTTTATCACAACCAGCAAGGTCGCAACCTTCATGTTTTCCGTTGTGTGGTCCATATTGCATTGTAAGCACTGTACTGGACGAGCTTTGGACGCGATTTCTTACTATAGGAGATCCTCTTCTTCGCTATTCTATGCGACTAAAGTGGAGGCTCTTCCGTCGTGGTGTAGGGATCATTATGTTCATATGGTTGATCCCTCCATACTACTCATTGCTATTTTTTAGTATACTTGTTTCACAAGATCTACTGCAGCCTGTTGTTATTTAGGTTATAGGTTTATGTTACCTCATACCTATGCACTCTACGATAGTTTACAATTGAGTCTTTTGTCTCTTTATCTAAGTCAGTTAGTAACTTTTTGATAAATAGACTTAGAATCTTTAGATTAAATTCCTATACGGATTTTAACTTCAGGTTCTTATTTAGCTAAGTAATCATTTGAGCCTCTGGAAACAGTAGTTTTCAAATTCTGACCTTTTAGACAGTAATTCTGTTGGTTTCTCTTTTACTGTAGAGTCAGTGAGTTTCATGCACTATCGATGGATGATTTTCACTTTCATAGTTTCGGAATCAATACTTCCGTTACTATTTAGGTTGGATTGTTGCATAAGAGTTAGGCTCCTATTATCCGGAACCTATTATTTTAAGGTCCTTCCGTCTTCGTATGGGCATAGGCCTTTACTCTTTCCGGGTACAGTTTATGTATTTATAAACAGATATCTGTTTATTACAAGGGCGTAAGCTTCTTCTGTCTTTGATGTCTAGTAGAAGGACGTTACGCTCCATTTTATTGTTAATGAATTCTATTAACTAGCGTACTGCTTATGGTATATCATTGGCTTAGCAGTTGTGCTTAAGATTTCGGCTCATGAAGTAAGAGTTCTTCTACTTCTTGGGCTTACATTAATAGTGTTCTATTATAGATTTTTGAAGGCTGCTCATTGCGCTCAGCCATCCATTCATGAATTTTATCTCAGAAATATCGAGTCCATTTCTGGAGGCCTCTATTGTTAGGTCTATTATCTACTGCTCAGAATGTCATTCACTTAACAGTTGCTACTATAGCTAGGTAGGCTGTCTGTTTCGGCAGTGTCTCCGTTCGGCTGCCCTCTTCGCTCTGGGCTATTTGACCCAGGGCAAGAAAAAGGGGGGGGGGAGGGTGTTCCCTTGGGTCACCTGTTTTTACTATGAAAACAAGGGGATACCTCCTCCGGAGTTAGTAATTCTGAGCTGTTTTTAGGATGGTTGTTTAGTGAGAAGTTTAAGTTTATAAAATTCATTCAAGTCTTAGTTTTTAAAGTATAGCTTTTGAATATTGCATATGTCAACGGACATGATTATGCAATTCTCACACACTTTTAGGAGTATAAGAGTCTCTATTCTCTAGACTTACTTTATTATTGGCTTACTTTAAAAATTATTAGTATAAGGATTATTGGATATTAATAGAGTACATGGATGTATGAAGCTCAATTTTTGGAAGGTGTTGTATCTTTCTAATTTATCATAAATAAGAAAGATACATGTAAGGCCTATTACTTCTTTTCCCTACAGGGGATGACTCTATTTTATTTTATTGAGCGTATTCCATTTTGCTCTATGTCCTTGGCCCTCCAGCCTTTTTACTATTCAGCTATGTCTGGGTCATTGGTACAGTATAAAAATGTTAAAAAATTTATAGTAATTTATATATTTTTTATACTTACCAATGACCCAGACGGGGATGGCCCTCCCAGGAGTTGGGAACTCTTGCCTCCCCGCTGAGTACATAGCGCTTACCAGGCACTGGTTATTAGAATGATAAATGGCGCCAATTTCGGAACGTCCTTGACACTGCGCATGCGCAGTGGGGGCGAGGTGTGGAGGGCCTCTCTGGACATGTTTTCTTTAGTTTTAGATGCAAATTTTGGGGATTGGGGGGCAAAATTTGTGTTTGGCCCTATATTTTAAGAGTTAGCACCAGCTATGTCTGGGTCATTGGTAAGTATAAAAAATATATAAATTACTATAAATTTTTTAACTTTCCTATTAATAATTCATGTTAGGATAAGTGTAAGATAAATTTCTTATTCCGATAGTGTAGCCTTAATTTTTGGCAGTGAAAAAAATTTTTGGTCCACTCTTGGGCTCTATCGGGATCCATTTGGGCTCAGGGTTCCCATTGGGAACTTGGGCTCAGATCAAAATTTTTGAAATTTTTTTTTTTTTTTAATTTTTTTCGAATCCTTGTTTCATTGATTGTTTAATGTATCTTTTTCAGTATATTGGGAGTTAAGTGCGAGTACTGTTGACTTTCATATTTTTCTATAATGAAAGCTTTTTGTTCAAATTGTAATTCGAGGAAGTCTTCCTCAGATTCACACAAATTTTGTGTGTCTTGTAGTCATTGCACTCGCACTAATTCCTGTGCTGCTTGTGTCAACTGGGATGACAAATGTTGGCGACGTGTGTCACGGTATGTTGTTAGTGGTGAGAGGACTATGCCTGTCCTCTCGCTGCAGTCACTCCAGTCTTTCAGTTTCCATTTCAGAGGAACGAGAACATGGTGATGGTTTCATGACTCCGTCCATTAGTGTGCCTCCGTCATTGCAAAATGATAGCTAATCAGAGCTAGTGACTAAAGTGCTCTCAAATATTAGACAGGACAATAAACCACGCCCCCGTGGTCATAAGCCTCTGTCGCCAGTTAGCTTGTGAAGCGGTGGGCACCACGACACCAGCTGTGTCTGTAGCGGTCGAGGATAGAAATATGGGTAGAGCGAGAACTATAATCTCTTATCAGGCTCACCCAGCGATGACGGAAAGGAGGAAGCAAGCAAGTTCGTCAGTCGGCTCGGCGAGGTCTAGCAAGACTGCGAGCGAGAGAGCCCCTTCTCTCTACCAACAACATTTGGTGCCAGATGTTGTAGTCAGAAACTTGCTTCAGTTGGAGCTTACGTCCACGCAATTGGTCCAGGATGCTCCGTCATTTAGTCAGCCGGGGACGGCTGAGAGTAGAGCTTCCTCCAAGTCAGTACAGCACACACGACCGCAACTTGGCTATCCTACCGGAATCGCCGAGCAAGGACCGCTCACCTATTAAAAAGTCACAGCATCCAGTAGCCAAGGAGTCAAGGCCTCCTTCGATGGGACATCCGCAGAAGAGAGCCGTTGCGGACACACAGTCCCAGGAGCAGCCGGCGGCCAAGCAACAGAAGACTGCTGCTCCTCAGGCCTTGGTTACAGACCTGCTGTCGCAGATTGCGCAGTCTCGGAGCACGAGCTGTCCGAAGATGCTGGGTTGGTCCAGTCATCTGCCCACTCAGAGGCAGAGGACCGTGAGGAAATTCTGATTCAATCGGATGCAGAAAGGGATTTGGAGGATACGGACCCATCCCTTTCGGAACAACACATGGTAGTGATGGATTTTATCCATCAATACTTTCTGGAGATTGTTCCAGCGAATCAGACTGCTGCATCTACACATAAAAAGCTGCTAGCATCGTTAGACATGGACTATATCCTGTCAAGGGAGGATGTCCTTTCCTTCCCGGTGCAGTCAAAACTAGTGTTGAACACTTTTGCTCTCCTAAATGATGCTATATTCAGTCTTTCCAGTGTGAAGCGAAAAGGCAGTTTTCTTTCCTCATCTTCCGTTCGGATACTGTCTGTTGGACCACGTCCATTTAAAATGGTAGGGGAAGGTGTCCAGAGAGTACCTTTGCGTTTAAATGAGCAGGCTAAGGACCTAGATTTGGCCTTATCTCCTTCATTTACTGTTCACTCGAAAACAATTGAGATGGCAATTTCTACAAATAGAGCGAATTTAGACACTATGTCATACACAGAGAGAGCTATGGCGCAACGTCTCAATGGAAAGCAGTTTGAGGACGTTCATTCTTCCTTGAGGGTTCTTTCCAGGCTATACTGTTTACCACATACAACTCCGCCCTTCCAGTGGCTAATTTGGAGTTAGTTAGATGTGATGGAGCCCTTGCATTGTCATCTTTAATAGATGACAAGGTGAAAAACTCTCTTAGAGTCGCTCCTGTATCAGGACATAATATGTTCGACGATAAGCTTTCTCTGGTCTATGACCAAGCTACAAAGAAAGCGTCAAATACTCTGCTTTTAAAGTCGGCATTAAATAAACCCGCACATGTAGAGAAGAGTAAAGCAGGAGGCTCTGGACAAAAATCGTTTAGAGGAAACTCCTCACAATGATATAAGAAATCCTCTTAAAATTACTCAATTCGGCGACTCTGGTAGGGGGTGTGGGTCTGGCCGAAACAACCAGTCAAACGCCCCCAAGCAGGTGGGCAAAGGCTCTTCACAGGGAGGACGTAGTTTCTCTTCCCGCAAGCCTTGCAGGTCCTACAGGTGAAGGTCAGGACCTCTGTTATGTTCCAGTTGGCGGGAGGTTATCAAGATTCATAACAAACTGGATATCCATAATGGAAGATCGGTGGGTGAGAAATGTAGTCTTGGAAGGACTAAGATTGTCGTTCCGAGCCAAACCACCGCTAACACGATGTCCACAGTGGACTCAACTTCCATCAACCCATCAAAAAGAGTCTCTCCTTTCGGAGGTAAGCTCTCTTCTACAAACGAACGCAATAGAGGTAGTAGAAAACCACAAATCTTTAGGTTTCTTCAGTCACCTGTTCCTCGTACTGAAGCCAGACGGCTCGTTCTGACCAGCAATAGACTTGAGCTGGATAAACAAACTTATCGTAGCTCCAAAGTTCTATATGGAAACCATTCGGTCGGTAAAAGCGAGCATACGAGTGAATGCATAGATCTAAAAGATTCGTACTTTCATGTCATGGTACATCCGGCATTTAGAAAGTACCTACGGTTTGCCGTTCAGGTGGACAGTATATTAGTTCCGAGCAATGTGCATGGGTCGGAATCTAGCTCCCTGGGTGTTCACTCGAACTCGGTAATGTCTTATTTCCGATTTCATTCCTCATCGGCAACGTCGGCTTACTTGGACGACATTCTTCGGAGATACGGAAACAAAGATATTCTTCAGAACGATGTTCAGAGTCTGCTTCTATTGCTCCGACGTCTCGGTTTCATAGTAAATGAGAAGAAGTCGGATCTAGCTCCGTCCAAGTCGTTCATCCACTTGGGTATGAGCTTCGAGACTCACAACAATCTGGTTCGTCTGCCGTTACCCAGAGCATAATTAGTCAGTTGTTACGCTCGCTTTTGTCTACACTCAGACGCAGTAACAGCGAGGGAGTTCATGCAACTGATGGGTCTGTGCGGTGCGGCCATGGAACTTATTCCGATGGGCCGCTTGTGCACACGACCTCTCCAGATATTCTTTACTCAGAACTGGAGTGTGAAGATGCATTCGCTCGAAATGAATATTGTTTTAATGGACCAAGTAAAACAAAAAATTCAGAGTTGGGCAGATATTCAGTGGTTAACTCAAGGAGTTCCGCTTCATTTGCCGGATCCGGCTTTCACGATTATAACGGAATCGAGTCAGATCGGTTGGGGTAGCGACCTTACTACGACAGACTCGAAATGCCAGGATCTTTGGGACCCAGAGTTCAAGCACATAATCATCAAAGAAATGATGTCAATATGGCTAGCGTTACAACAATGGATTCACATTATAGGGAACTCTCAAGTTCAGATATTGTTGGACAACTCGACTGGTAGCATACATAAGGAACCAGGGTGGCACCCATTTGATTCCGTTATGCCAGTTAATCATCAAGTCAACTGTCTATCCGTCATATTCCGGGTCGTCTGAACGTATTGGCAGACTCGCTCTCTCGGAAGGGCCGCATTTTGCCTTCAGAATGGACTCTCAACAAGCGGGTGTTCAGACAGATTTGCTACCAGTGGGATCAACCAATGATAGACTTATTTTCGACACATCTCAACAATCAGTTGCAGACTTACGTGTCGCCATGTCCAGATTCTCAAGCATATGCAGTAGACGCTCACTCGATTTCATGGGTCGGAATGATAGGGTACGCATATCCTCCAACTCCGTTAATTCAACAGATCTTGCTAAAGATCAAGCAATCCCATTGCAAGATTCTGTTAGTAGCATCTCTGTCGGCAAAGAAACCTTGGATCAATCTTCTCAGGTGTCTGTTATGGGACATTCCTCGGGAAGCTTCCTCCATGGGAGGACCTTCTTTATCAGGGGAAGTCACACATACTGCATCACAACCTGCAAGGTCTCAACCTTCACGTTTTTCTGTTGTGTGGTCCTTCTTGCACGGGAAGTGCTTTACAGAACGAGCAGTGGATGCAGTTTCTAACTGTAGGAGGACCTCCTCTTTCGCTGAAGTATGCAGCAAAGTGGAGGGTTTTCTTCCGTTGGTGTAAAGATCAGTCAGTAGACGTTTATGATCCTTCCATACCAGACATTGCAAATTTTCTGGTCTACTTGTTTGACATTCTCAAACTGCAGCCCGTCACTATTAAAGGCTATAGGTCGGGTCTAATGTTTCTCTGTCCAAATTGGTTAGAAATTTCTTGATTAATAGACCTAGAACTCGCAGGTTAATTCCAAAATGGAATTTAGCCTGGGTTCTGTTGAAGCTCCGTTTGAGCCAATAGACGTTGTAGAGTTCAAATTTTTGACCTATAAAACTGCATTTCTCTTAGCCTTTGCGTCCGCTAGAAGAGTTAGTGAACTCCATGCGTTATCTGTGGATGAATCTCACTATCGCAGTGTTGGAAATACCATCACTTTAACTACACAAGTTGTTTTTTTGGCTAAGAATCAAGTTCCTAATGTAAGGCCAGAGCCTATTATCATTAGGGCTCTGCCTTCTGTGGACAATTGTAGACCATTGCTGTGTCCAGTCAGGGCTATACGCATTTATAAATGCCGATATGATTTTATTAGGAAAGGAAGGAAACGCTTCTTTCTATCATTGGTTCCTAACAGAAAGGATATTTCTGTTCAATCTGTAGCTAGATGGATCCAGTTAGCAATACGTATTGCTTGTGATGATCTTTCTTCAGATCAGCTTTCTGTCAATAAGATTTCAGTGCATGAAGGCAGGGCGCTGTCAACTTCTTGGGCTTACTCTCACTGTATAGCCATATCTGATCTCATGAAAGCTGCATACTGGACACAGCCTTCTACATTCACTAGGTTTTACCTGAGAGATATAGAGTCCTCTTTCTGTTGCTCAGAATATTGTCCATTAAAATGTTTACAGTACAGTTGTTTAGGTTTCCCGTTCCAGCATTGATGCTGTTCTGCTGCCCTCTTCGTTCTGTGGTTGTGTGACCCAGAACAAGGGGAAGGGGTGGGGAGGGAGGACTGTTTTCCCTTATCAACACCTGGCTTTATATTGAAAAGCAAGGGAAGACCTCCTCCGATGTCAGTAGCTCCGAGTCGGTACTGGGATGGTTTTAATGTGTAGCTCAGTGGAAGCAATTATGATGACAATTATGTAATATTTTTAAAGTGTAGCTCGGTGTGAAGCATTTGTATATGTCACGAGTCAAACGAGCATTTATATACAATCCTCGGACACTTTTAATTTAATATAAAGAGTCTCATTCTCTGGACTTTCTTTGTATTTTGGCTTCCCTTCACCGAATTAGCATAATGGGTTATGCTGGATGTTAATAGAGTATTATATATTGAGTTATACTCAATTACTTTGTTGGTGTTATGTCCTTCTTATTTTATTAAATCTGAAGGACATATGTAATTCCGTGCTCTCCTATTCTCCTGTAGGAGATAATCTATTTGTAGTAGTTGAGTTATTGGATTTTCCTTCATGTCCTAGGCCCTCCAACCTATTTACCATTCAGCTATGTCTGGGCCATTGGTTACTGTGTAAAAATATGATAAATTCATAGTAATTTGTATATTTTTATACTTACCAATGGCCCAGATGGGGACAGCCTCCCATGAGTGGGCACTCATACCTCCCTGCTGACTATAACATTTAGCAGACAATCTAGAAGGAATCATATTCGGCAGCAATTTCGGCACTTCCTGGACTCTGAGCATGCGTAGTTGTTAAATGTATGGAGGGCCACATAGGACATTAAATTTTCAGTTTTTGATGCAAATTTGGGGGATTGGGGGGCAAAATTTGTGTTTGGCCCTGGATAATTTAGAGTTAGCACCAGCTATGTCTGGGCCACTGGTAAGTATAAAAATATACAAATTACTGTGAATTTATCATTTTTATTTTGTAGATTTTTGACTTGGAATATCCCAGGTAAACAAATCTAAATGATTAACTTGGAATTTCCAAGCGATCTCGACTCTGGTGCATCCGACCAAAGATAACATGATTTATTTAGATGGGTTCCTTCTCTGTTTACATTGGAAATGAAATCGAATGTGTTTTGTATCAGCACATGTGCGATACAACTTTATTTTTATCATACAGGCGGAACAGTGGAAACCCTGTGTTTTACATTAATAGATGTGTGATACATGTCAGTATACCATGAGCAGATGTAAAACTAGAGTATCACAATATCGTTTGAAGAAAAAAATTGAAAGATAAAGAATGAATTTAATAGTGACAGACAAAGTGTTCTATAACAATGATACATAGCATAAAACACTGTGGTGGCAGGCAGTTTTATCTTCCAGAAAAGAACAGTGTACCATCTGACAAGGCTTAATGAGATTCAGAATGAATGCAAGAAACTAGAACAGTCCAATTATTGATAAGACTTTCCAAAGCTGTCACAAAAAGATGTAGGCTTACCTTCAACCTCAATGGTTTCAACTAGTTTGTGTCAAATGCCACTTATGACTATCCTGGCTCTGTTGAAAATTTACACTCTGCATTATCTTGCTGTTTACTCAGAATTAGAAAATAATGTTTATATAAAAATGTTTATATAAACAGCATTGGCACTTTATACAGGCCCTCCAGTAAAGTGTAACAAATCAATAGTGAACAAAGTCTTCCTAATTTAAGGCTCTGTTTGCTGGTAGCTTTGAAAACAATTCGTATTTTAAAAACTGCATTTGGAAAAAATAATTGAGCACACTGCAGTGGAGCCCACTTAATTGGATATCTCTTAACTGAATAAACCTGTTAATTGAATATAATTTCCCAACACAAAGCCATTTACCATACCTCCAGTACAAATTTGACCTGTTAATTGAATATAGGTTATAGAGTAAAGTACTGTTAATTGAATAAAAACTCTTGTAACATGTTGAGAAATTACCCTGACTCACCCCACTTTTCCTTTGTTTATAGACCTATTTGGCCTCAGTACATCCAATACTGGCATTTAATCTATTATATGTTGTTTGATAGAGCAATGGAGCTCTGTCACACAAGATATAATAGAATAAATGTGAAGTTTATCTCCTGAATACAGGAAAGTGACACAATCCTTGTTAATTGAATACTCCTGTTAATTTAATAATTTCCATTGGCAAAGTGGCTATTCAATTAACAGGGTTCCACTGTACCAGTTAAATTGAACAGTTATTGCAACAATAGAGCTAGAGTTATTTGAAACAAGATAAACTGGAAGTGTTTCAAATTTTGTGGATTGTCTCATGTAGAAATTGAGTTTGGTATAACATTCTGAAAATTTTGTTATTGTTACTTATTAAATGACCCAATCTGCCTTATAAATAATGTTTCTCAATGTTTATTTTTTTTTCTAAATCATTAGTGCAGGTGACAAGGTACCAAAAATTGTTCGAAAAAGTAGAGAAAAATCTAGGGATTATTTGTAGAGGCTTATTGATACTTTCAGCAGATTTCTCAAAACAGGATGAGAAAACCAGTGTACTCGGAGAGAACCACTGAGCTGTGGCAAGTATTTACCAGACATACTAACTATGCTAAAGAAGGGTTTGGGCCAAGAAGCATTGGTTGAGTGAGTGTGATGCATCAGACGTCATGCACCTAGTATACTGCACCACTATACTGTCATGAAAGCCAGATGGGTGTTTTGCTCAGTTTTAGAATTCTGTTTTTAATAGATATTGGTTCTGTCTCCAGAAAGTTATATTGCATGAACAAATTCAAAATACATAGTGTTTGCCAGTGTGATATACCTCTGGATAGATTGGTGAAATGGAGCATAGTAATTGGACCTATCTTCTTTGTTTACTTTCAGAATAATTATTTCTTGCTTTTTTTACAGTCATAGAAGAGCTTCATGGACTGTTGCAGCCATTTATTCTGAGAAGGACAAAAGCAGATGTTTTAACTGACTTACCTAATAAAAGTGAGCTTGTGTTGTATCACGGACTGACTGCTCTCCAGAAGAAACTTTACAAAGCCATTCTGACTAAAGATATTAGTAAGTCCTTACTTAATTTGTGTTACTCTTCAGCCCAATGAAAAATGTGAATCACAAATGGAAGAAAGCTCATCTGGTTTAAAGTTTTGCATGGCATTGTATTTCATATGCAATATTTGGAATTGCTATTTGACTGCTTCTCAACAACCTGTTCTTATTTGGTAAAAACTGACCATGATTAGAAACTTGGTGGCCAGGGGCTTAGAATTGAGAGGCCTAAGAGTGTCATGCTTTTGGAGTCCATTTCAGTACTTTGCTGAATAAGTACAAATATAAATTATGTCTTCTACATTTCAATCATTTATTTTGTGTTTAATGTAGCATAAGTTAATGTTTATAATAATTTTTAGCACACCTGACTGAAAGTCAAGATGAGCTATAGTGATCACTCACCATCTGCCGTCCGCCGTCCATCGTCCGTGAATGTTGTTTGTTGTTTGCACCTGCTCCTCCTAAACCACAGAACCAATTTTAATTGTATTTGAGGTGATTGCTTGTTCTGACATTGCATTTTATTTTGTTTTTCAAATCAACTTGCCCAGCCTCAAAAGGAGGTGGTGGGGGAAAATCCATCAAGATTATTAAAAAATCTTCTCATGAACCAGTGGGTACAGTGACTTGATATATGGTATGGAACTTCCTTTTGAGGTGGATCAATATTTGCCTTTGTAATGGGAGTGGCAAGATTTTTGGCTCCACCCAAAATTTCTATTTTTTTATACGGTAAACCAATGGCCCAGACTTAGCTGGTGCTAACTCTTAAATATTCAGGGCCAAACACAAATTTTGCCCCCCAAATCCTCTAGTATGTCAGTTTCTTTTTCAGAGGAACAAGAACATGGTGATGTATCGGTGATACCGTCCGAAAGTGTGCTACCGTCATCGCAATCTAACAAAGAGCTACCGGCAAAAGTGCTCATGGAAATTAGACAAGGGCCTAGATCACTGATCAAGGGATTTATGTCCTTGTCGCCAGCTAGCTCAACCGGTGCTTCTTTCACTCAGAATATGTGTGTCATGACACCGGGTAAATCCTTAGCGGTCGAGGAAAGGAAAAAGGGTTTTTGCGAGCACAAAAATATCGGAACATGCTCACCCTGCGACGATGGAACAAAGGAAGCCAGTCAGTCCTACGGTCGTCTCATCCAGGTCCTCCCAGACCGCGAGCGGGAGAGGTCTCTCTCTCTTTCGTCAACATCTTGTGACTACAGAGATACAACCTGCATCGCCGACGAAGGATTTGAGAAAGTCACGCCATCCAATAGCCAAGGAAATGAGGCCACATGATTTGGGACGTCCGCATAAGAGGAGTATGTCGGATATGCCGTCCCAGGAGCAACCAGTGGCTAAGATACATAAAACCGCTGCTCCAAAGGCCTCGAATACGGACTTGCTGTTGCAAGTAGCACAGCTAAGCGCAGCATCCCAGCAAACTACGGTACATCCTGCATCAGTTACCATTGTTGAACTGTCGGATGAAGCTGGGTCGGTACATTCCTCTGCATGTTCAGATAGGGATGACTGAGATTGAAATCTGGTCCAGTCGGATGGTGAAAGGGAATCGAGTGATTTAGAATTTTCCTCTTCGGAGCAACATAAGGTAGCGATGAATTTTATTCAGCAATACCTTCCAGATCTTGTTCCTCTGGATCAGAATGCTGTGACAAACGATAAAAAACTGTTAGCATTATTGGACTCCGATTTTTTTGGCCGGGTTAAGGAAGATACACCAGTTTACCCGGTTCAATCTAATAATGTGTCTCGGACTTTTGATCTGATAAATGACGCTATAATCAATCTACCCTCGGGATCGAGGAGAGGCAGTTTTTTATCAACACATGCTCTAGATTCAGAAGCATTAACAGCGAGGGAATTTATGCGATTGATGGGGCTGTGCAGAGCGGCTGCGGATCTCATACCGATGGGTTGCTTATGCACACATCCACTCAAGATATTCTTTACTCAGAACTGAAAACGCATTCGCTCGAGACCAGTATTGTTTTAACGGACCAAGTAAAACAAAAGGTTCAGATTTGGGCAGATATTCAGTGGTTAACTCAGGGAGTTCCGCTGCAGCTGCCAGATCCAGTTTTTACCATTATGACGGATGCGATTCAAGTAGGATGGGGCGCGACCCTGAGCCCAACAGACTCGAAGTGTCAGGGTCTTTGGGACCCTATGTTCCTAGACAGACATATAAACATCAAAGAAATGATGTCCATATGGCTAGCCCTATGTCATTGGATGAACATAATACAGAATTCACATGTTCAAATACTGTCGGACAACTCGACAGTTGTAGCGTATATTCGGAACCAAGGAGGCACACATTCGATTCCATTATACAATCTAACAGAGAAAATACTTCTGTGTTTCTTGGAACATCACGTTCATCTATCGGACCGTCATATACCGAATCGTCGGAACATTCTAGCAGACTCACTATCTCGGGAAGGTCGCAGGACCAATGATAGACTTATTTGCGACTCATCTCAACAATCAGTTGCAGATATATGTGTCGCCATGCCCAGATCCTCGAGCGTACGCAGTAGACGCTCTCTCAATTTCTTGGGACGGAATGATAGGATATGCATATCCTCCAACTCCGTTGATTCAACAGATCTTGTTAAAGATCAAGCAATCGCAGTGCAAGATACTGCTGGTAGCATCTCTGTCGTCTCAGAAACCATGGATAAATCTACTCAGGTGTCTGTTATGGGATGGTCCCCGGAAGCTTCCTCCAAGAGAGGACCTTCTTTATCAGATGAAGTTACGCACACTGCATCACAACCTGCAAGGTCTCAACCGTCACGTATTTCCGTTGTGCGGTCCTTCTTGCACGGGAAGTGCGTTACAGGATGAGCAGTAGACGCAATTTCTAACTGTAGGAGGGCCTCCTCTTCACTAAACTATGCAGCAAAGTGGAAGGTTTTCTTTCGCTAGTGTAAGGATCAGTCAATAGACGTATATGATCCATCCATTCCAGACATTGCAAACTTTCTGGTCTATTTGTTTGACGTTCTCAAACTTCAGCCAGTTACTATTAAGAGTTATAGGTCTATACTATCAGACACTTTTGCTCATCATGATAGCTTAGAAATTGGATCAAATGTTTCTTTATCTAAGTTAGTTAAAAAAAAACTTTTCGATCAATAGACCTAGAACCCTTAGGTTAATTCCTAAGTGGAATTTAGCTTGGGTTCTGTTGAAGCTTAAAGAAGCTCCATTTGAACCGTTGAAGTCTGTAGAGTTCAAATTCTTGACATATAAAACAGCTTTTCTCTTAGCCTTTGCTTCCGCAAGAAGAGTTAGTGAGCTTCATGCTTTATCTATAGATGATTCTCATTATCGTAGTGTTGGTAATACTATTACTTTAACTACTAATGTGGTATTTTTGGCTAAGAATCAGGCTCCTAATAAATATTCTGAGCCTATTATCATTAAGGTTCTTCCGTCATCAGATAGCCGTAGACCTTTGCTGTGTCCAGTAAGAGCTATGCGCATTTATAAATGCAAATGATCATAGTTTATCAGAAAAGGAAGAAAACGCTTCTTTTTATCATTAATTCCCAATAGAAGGGACATTTCTGTTCATTCCATTGCTAGATGGATTCAGTCAGCAATTCGCACTGCTTATGAAAGTTTATCTTCTAATCAGCAGTCGGTGCTTAAGATTTCGGCACATGAAGTTAGAGCGCTGTCCACATCTTGAACTTATTCTAATAGTATTGCCTTTACTGATCTCATGAAGGCTGCTTACTGGACACAGCCTTCTACCTTTACAAAGTTTTATCTTAGAAATATAGAGCCTACTTCTGGCAACCTTAGATGTTTAGGTCCGTTATGTGTTGCTCAGAATGTTGTCCACTAAATGATTACAGCTATAGTTATGTAGGTTTTCTGTTCCAGCAGTGACTCTGTCCTGTTGCCCTCTTCATTTGACCCAGAGCAAGGGGAAGGGGGGGGGGGCGGTTTTCCCTTATATCATCAGCTTTATAGTGAAAAGCAAGGGAATTCCTCTCTGATGTCGGCAATTCCGAGTCGGTACTGGAATGGTTTTAAAGTGTAAAGCTAATATTATCTCATTTATGTAATATTTTTAAATTGTAGCTTGGTGTGAAGCATTTGTATATGTCACATGTTATACCTGCGCTAATATACAATCCTCGGACACTTTTAAATGAGTATAAAGAGTTTTTTTTCTCTGGACTATCTTTATTTATTAGCTTCCTTTATTAAATTAGTATAATGGGTTAAACTGGATGCTAATAAAGAATTATAGATGATATACTGCTCAGTTATCTAGTTGGTATTGTGTCTTTCTTATTTCTAATAAATAAAAAAGACATATGTAAATCCTTTCTCTCCTTTTCTCCTTGAGGGGAGGATATTCCTGTATACATAATTGAGCTTATTGGATTTTCCTTTGTGTCCTTGGCCCTCCAGCCTTTTTTCCTATTCAGCTAAGTCTGGGCCATTGGTTTACGGTATAAAAATATGAAAAAATTTAAAGTAATTTATATATTTTTTATACTTACCAATGGCCCAGACGGGGATGGCCCTCCCATGAGTTGGGAACTCATACCTCCCCGCTGATTATATACATTTAGCAGGCACTGGTTGTATGAATGAGGCTTGGCGTCAGTTTCGGTACTTCCTTGACACTGCGCATGCGCAGTAGACAAAAGTATGGAGGACCATATAGGGCATCAGTTTTTTGGTTTTGGATGCAAATTTTGGAGATTTAGGGGGCAAAATTTGTGTTTGGCCCTGAATATTTAAGAGTTAGCACCAGCTAAGTCTGGGCCATTTGTAAGTATAAAAAAATATATAAATTACTTCAAATTTTTTCATTTCCTGAACCGATGGTCCAATTTGAACAAATTTGACATGCGGTATTATTGAGTCATAAGTACTTGATTCATGGCAAAAAAAGGTTTTCCTGTGTCCCCTTGGCAACTCTAGGAGCTAAAAATAGAAATATACTGAGTCAGAAAAGAAAGTATAATAGAAACAAATGTTTGTGTTATGTTGTGCTAGAGAGCCCGGGTTATTGAGAAAACACGCTAGTTTTTGTCTTCCAACATTTAAAAAAATGACAAGGTTAACCGAAAATCAGAGGTTGCATGCCATTGGTATGCATGAGGCTGGGATATCTCCAGATGAGCTCATTGCTGTGTTCGGAGTCACGGTGACCACTATTTACCGTCTCATTGGAAGGTATAGAACCACTGGATCTACTGCTGACTGCATTCAGGTCGACCAAGAGTTATGGCCCCTACACAAGACCGACATATCAGGACATCTCACTTGGCGGGGTTGCTTCCTTCCGGCAACGAGAACAGCAGAAATTACTCCTAGTAGAACTAACAATAGAATCAGTGCACAAACTGTCCGCAACAAACTCGCTGAACACGGTATCCGAGAAAGGCATCCATACCATGGACCGATCCTTACCTAACGTCATCGTACCATCAGAATGGAATGGGTCTGTCAGCGTTTTCGATGCACTCAGCAGCGTTGGAGCACAGTTCTTTTTAGTGATGAATAACGATTTTGTCTACGGCCCGCTGATTGTAGGGCAAGAGTGTATCGCCGACGAGGAGAACGGTTTTCTGATGCTTGTGTGCAGGAATGCGACCGTTTCGGTGGGTGTAGTGTAATGGTTTGGGCAGGAATTTCCTTGCACCATCGAACGCAGTTGATCTTCATCAGTGGTAATCTGAATGGACAGCGATATAGGGGTAAAATTCTTAACGCTGTTGTTGTCCCATTGTTCAACACTAACATCACAGTTATTCCAGCAAGACAATGCCCGATGTCACGTGGCGAGTATCTGTGAACATCGAACTTCTTCCCTGGCACCCACTTTCGCCAGATTTGTCGCCATTTGCGAACATCTTTGGGATCAATTGGACCGTCGAGTATGAGTTCAGGATTTTCAGACGTTAGGCGATTTACGTAATGTTCTAAGGCAGGAGTGGAACGCAGTACCACAGGGTGACATCCAGAGATTTATCAGGTCCATGTGCCGACGATATCGTGCCATCCAAGAGGCAAATGGTGGACATACATGCTATTGACTGCTTGTGTGAACTTTTCATTTCACCCCATGTCTGAATTGCGACGTCCTGACATGACTCTGGCAACAGTAAGAACATGACATTATGCAAACTCATACAGCTGGACTCAAAATATGAATTTACAATAATTTGTTTGGGATTAAAGTCGATAATACTAAAAAATTGCTCCTCAAAGTTTATTATACTTTCTTTTTTTTTGACTCAGTATATTTTGGAGCCCCTTGATTCATATTTGGGCTCTTTTGATATTTGGTATGCAGTATCTATAGGGTTGTCACATACAAGTGCATTAAAATGAAGCCCCTTTGTTTATATTTGGGCTCAATACAGGAGCCCAAATTTTTAACTGAAAACAATATGGGGAATGATCTTTAAAAATCTTCTTCTTTAGCTCCACCAGTCAGAATGCTTTCATATTTGGTATGCAACATCTTTAGGGGGCCAAATTCAAGTTTGTTCAAATTGGGTCCCTGGGTTAATATTTGGGCTCGCTTTGTTACCCCAAATTTTAACTTAGTGCAATATGAGGGAATTTCTTTTGAAAATAATCTTCTTCAGATTCACCAGTCAGAATGCTTTCATATTTGGTATCCAACATCTCAAGGGGGGAGGGGGGGGGATTCAAATTTGTTCAAATTGAGTGCCTGGGTTAATATTTGGGCTCTTATGGTAGCCTAAATTTTAACTTAGTGCAATATGAGGGAATTTATTTAAAAATCTTTTTCTTCAGATCCATCAGTCAGGATGCTTTCATATTTGGTATACATCATCTCTAGGTGGGTGAGATTCAAATTTGTTCAAATCGGGTGCCTAGGTTAATATTTGGGCTCCCTATGGTAGCCCAAATTTTAACTTAGTGCAATATGAGGAAATTTCTTTAAAAATCTTCTTCAGATCCACCAGTCAGAATGCTTTCATATTTGGTATACACCATCTCTATGGGGTCACATTCTAATTTGTTAAAATCGAGTACTTGTTTTCATATTTGTGTTCCCTATTGTAGCCTAAATTTTAACTTAGTGCAATATGAGGGAAATTCTTTAAAAATATTCTTCCTCAGATTCACCGGTTAGAATCGTTTCATATTTGGTACACAACATCTCTAGGTGGGTCAGATTCAAATTTGTACAAATTGGGTCCCTTGGTTAGTATTTGGGCTTTTTATGGGAGCCTGAATTTTAACTTTGTGCAATATGAGAGAATTTCTTTAAAATGTTTTGATATTTGGTATACAACATCTCTAGGGGGTTCAGATTCAAGGTTTTTTTCAAATCGAGTCCCTGAGTTATTATTTGGGCTTTTTATGGGAGCCTGAATTTTAACTATGTGCGATATGAGGGAATTTCTTTAAAAATCATCTTCTCCAGATCCACAAGTCAGAATGCTTTTGTGTTTGGTATACAACATCTCTAGGGGTGAGATTCAAATGTGTTTAAAACAGGTCCTTGTGTTAATATTTGAGCCCCCTGTGGTAGCCCAAATTTCAACTTAGTGCAATATGAGGAAATTTCTTTAAAACTTTCTCCTTCAAATCCCCCAGTCAGAATGCTTTCAGGTTTGGTATACAGCATCCTGGTGGTGGAAGGAAGGGGCTCAGACTCAAGTTTGTTCAAGTTAAGTTCCTAAGTTGATATTTGAACTCCCAATCCCAAGTTTTGCATTACTGGAAATTGGGGTATTATTTCTGTGGTAGCATCCCAGTACTAGAAAAAAATCATCTGGCATGGACAACAAAGTTATAAATAATTAAATAACTTCGTTCCTTTGAAGTGCTAATTAGCTGTAGATGCTAATTAAATCCTTCTTTTAAACAACTATTGTCAGGTGAGCACCTCAGGCCCCATGGGGCCTCTTGTTTGATTATGTATTCTTTAGAGGGAGGATGACAATGATTTAGGTTTTACAATATTTGCAGGTGCTTTTGAAATGTTGAATACTGGCATGGGAGGCCCATCTCCTACAAGACTGATGAACATACTGATGCAGCTGAGAAAATGTGTCAATCATCCATATCTCTTTGACGGTAGGATGTTAGTTTTATTAGAGAGACTGTGAATTAGAGAAGAAAATAATTTTTAAAAAATGGGTTTTACTGTTGGTATTTAATGTGTTAATTTTTATGCAAATATGAACTTTTATCTACCATTTACCTAAAAACACAATCACAAACTGCAATATCAGTGGTGATAAAAATTTGGTGATAAAAGATCTTGTATCACTATTGCAATAGCGATAAAAAGTCACAAGACTTCATGAGAAATAAATGCACCTGTGCCTGGCAGGCTATTTCAGTGTTACTAGCAAGCACCAGTCATTTCCTACAAAAACTTGTAATGCTGCAGTGAATGATGCATCTAGTTTGCCTCAACATACATTCAATGTTGCTGGGAATTGCATGATCCAGTACAATAACAATCCAGAATGCAAAAAACACAAAAAACATGAAGGCGAATCACAAAAATAGAAAGTAAAAGCGAGAAAATTTTGAGACCTAACATTAATCTCATTGTGGTTTGTATGCTATTAAAAATTATGAATGAAGTGACATCATGTATTTAAAGAGATACTTTGCACTCTACAAGAATATAATTCCCTACTTGTTTTCACAAACCACCCACCTATCCCTTGGGTGACATCATGAATTGAACTGAGTGTGGTTCACAATATCATTGCCCGACGCAAAAGGCATACTTGGATCAAGTTTGATTATTTTTTATCACCATGTACAATTTCATTCATATTGGATGAATTTCCTCACGTGCAGTTGGGTTGAGAGAATTGAAAATGGAGTTTCTTTATTTTGATCAGTTGAGTATAACCTTTTGTTAATGACTATTTTTAAGATGTCGTGTTTATGGGTTTTGTCGATTGAAGGGTAGATAAAAGTGTTATGTGCTCATTGTGCTTGTATACAATCTTTTGTTGCGACACAGCTCCTTTTTATGTGTACCCATACTATGTATGGTACACATAATGCCGGCATCCGGGGTGACCATCCGTCGTTCGTCCATCCTTTGTCCGTCCGTCTGTCCGTCGATCCGTTTGTCCATCCGTCCATCCGTCTGTCCGTCCGGCATCCATATCCATTTCTTTGGCATTCGATTACTTGAAAAATATTGCTTGGATTGTCAAGTTACTTTATATTTGTGTTCAGGTTACTGATATGCCAAGCTGTATAGTTTTTGATGTAAATCGGATAATTTGATCCCGAGATATTAACCCTTTATCCTTCAAATTGAAAATTCCTCCAATCCCTTTGGCATTCGATAACTTGAAAAATATTGCTTGGATTGTCTAGTTACTTTATATTTGTGTTCAGGTTACTGATTTGCCAAGCTGTATAGTTTTTGGTGTAAATCTGATGATTTGATCCCGCGATATTAACCCTTTATCCTTCAAATTGAAAATTCCTCCAATCCCTTTGGCATTCGATAACTTGAAAAATATTGCTTGGATTGTCAAGTTACTTTATATTTATGTTAAGGTTACTGATGTACTGAGCTGTATAGTTTTTGGTGTAAATCTGTTATTTTGATCCTGAGATATTAACCCTTTATCCTTCAAATTGAAAATTTCTCCAATCCCTTTGGCATTCGATAACTTGAAAAATATTGCTTGGATTGTCAAGTTACTTTATATTTGTGTTCAGGTTACTGATGTGCTGAGCTGTATAGTTTTTGGTGTAAATCTGATAATTTAATCCTGAGATATTAACCCTTTATCCTTCAAATTGAAAATTCCTCCAATCTGTTTGGCATTCGATAACTTGAAAAATATTGCTTGGATTGTCAAGTTACTTTATATTTGTGTTCAGATTACCGATGTGCTGAGCTGTATAGTTTTTGGTGTAAATCGGATAATTTGATCCGGAGATATTTACCCTTTATCCTTCAAATTGAAAATTCCTCCAATCCCTTTGGCATTCGATAACTTGAAAAATATTGCTTGGATTGTCTAGTTACTTTATAGCTGTGTTCAGGTTACTGATGTGCCGAGCTGTATAGTTTTTGGTGTAAATCTGATGATTTGATCCCGAGATATTAACCCTTTATCCTTCAAATTGAAAATTCCTACAATCCCTTTGGCATTCGATAACTTGAAAAATATTACTTGGATTGTCAAGTTACTTTATATTTGTGTTCAGGTTACTGATGTGGCGAGCTGTATAATTTTTGGTGTAAATCTGTTATTTTGATCCTGAGATATTAACCCTTTATCCTTCAAATTGAAAATTCCTCCAATCCCTTTGCCATTCGATAACTTGAAAAATATTGTTTGGATTGTCAAGTTACTTTATATTTGTGTTCAGGTTACTGATGTGCCGAGCTGTATAGTTTTTGGTGTTAATCTGATAATTTAATCCTGAGATATTAACCCTTTATCCTTCAAATTGAAAATTCCTCCAATCCCTTTGGCATGAGGTAACTCAAAAAAGATCAATCCGATTGTCATGTTTCTTTATATATTTATCAGGTTACTGATGTGCTGTGCTGTATAGTTTTTTATGTAAATCTGATAATTTGATCCGGAGATATTAACCCTTTATCCATCAAATTAGACACTCCTCCAATCCATTTCTATATGTACCCATACCTTGTATGGTGTACATAATGTCAGCATCCATGGTGGCCCTCCGTCATACAGCTTTCTACTAGTTGCGCGTATGGGTACACATCTGACGATTTCATCGGCCTATTTTTAGGGTGGTATAGCTACTTGTCACACAAAGACTCGTAGCTATACATCCCCCAAAACGTGTCTTGTCGTGATAAAAGATTGTGCACATACACAGTGTGCACATATCACAAATATCCTACATTAATTTATACTTGTATTTATGCTGATTGTTATGGTATATTTCTTGAGATACAAATCAATAAGCATGTACACTCAGTTCTTGATTTTACAGATGATCTTATATTGTTGGGAGTCTCTTTATCAGGTACTTTTGCATCACCTTTCTTCTACAGGACTTGAAATAAATTTGAGTTTCAGAATAGATTCAGAATAGATTCTCGGAAATAATTCTCACAAGGAAAACAAAGAGAATCAATTTTGATTCTTGCAAGTTGCGAAATGTTCATTTGACTCTTATCATAGAATCTGAAAGTGTTCTTAAGGGCCTAGTGAATTTAACTCATTTTTTGCATTCTTATAATAAGGTGACATTCTTACTTAGCAGTAGTATCCAGTGAACTCTTGGTTGCCAAAACTGGCAGCCAAGACTTCACTAGAAACCACTGCGAAGATACTCTAACTTCCATCATCAACAAGACTACCAAAAGGCTGTATGTTGGAACATGTGCTCTACATGTACCGGTGAGACAAGAAAGTCACCAAAATTGGAACTAGACTCCTAAGGGTGGAACTCTTGTAAATATATACATATGATGTTTGTTTTTAACTTTGGAATATGTGCTGGGTGCTCCCTCAAGGGTATAACAGAACTATCAAATTCTAAATTATTTCAGAACTGATAATTGATTCCCATGACAGTAGTCTGGAAGAAGCAAAATGGACTCACGTAAATCATGACAAATTTTAAAACATATTTTATATGTGCACTTGAGTCTTCACTATCGTGTACTTTGATTGCAAAAAAGGGTTAGTGAAACCCTGTAAATAATGTGGCATAATCAGCTAATTTATTTTTTCATGTCAAATTCAATATTCTCAATTGTTTTTTCTAACCTATAGAAATGAAGTGCTGCTGGGCCTTGATCAGCAGTTTTCATATTACACGATGTTATAAGCCATATTGGTGGCTAGTCAACCCTGAATGTTCATGTTGATCTCACCTTCTCTTTAGTTGGTTTGCACATTGAGGGTTCACTTTCAAATTACCCCTCATTGGAACGAACTAATCAAGCAAATTCTTCTCTGTGATCAGAAGCTATTGTCTGAAAAAATACACCAAATTTCTCTTGTTATTTGGGAAAAAGGATTGGCAGCATCATCTGCAACTTGGGTTGTATAGAGATTTAAAATTCATAGCTAAACTTACAAATCTTTGTCTTATATGTCGTCAGGACATAACATTGGATGTACACTATCAACATTGGTTGGAAGATTGATTATGAGATTGAATCCATTCAGTCTGCAGTACCAAGCATGTAATAAGGTATGGTGTCTTTCCAATCCTTTACATAATACAACCAGAAGATGACTAGTGCAAAAATATTTTCTTGAATAATGAAACATTTTCTTTCTTTGTCTCAAAAACCAAATTTGGGAAATATATATTACAGATTTTCAAACTTGGAGAGTGAGTTTTCAGTCGAGTTTTGACGAAGTCAAACTCGACTTATAGTTTGATGAAGTGGTGGCCGGCGGGCATAATCAATTGGTTTCCGGGCAATAACGTTAGTGGTATTTGATGCACCTTTACCAAAATTATACCAGAGGTTACCCTATAGGAAAGGAAGACACCTATCGATTTCAGAGTCTCGCACCCCAAGGTCAAGGTCACTGTTACTATAAATAGAATATTTTGTGACAAATTGGTTTCCGGGCAATAACTTTAGTTCTATTTGACACACTTTTACCAAACTTATACCAGAGGTTACCCTATAGGAAGGGAAGACACCTATTGATTTCAGAATCTGGGTCTCCAAGGTCAAGGTCATTGTTACTATAAATAGAATATTTTATGACAAATTGGTTTCTGGGCAATAACTTTAGTTCTATTTGACGCACCTTTACCAAACTTATACCAGAGGTTACCCTATAGGAAGGGAAGACACCTATTGATTTCGGAGTCTGGGACTCCAAGGTCAAGGTCACTGTTACTATAAATAGAATATTTTGTGACAAATTGGTTTCCGGGCAATAACTTTAGTTCTATTCTGTGTATCTTCACCAAACTTATACCACAGGTTACATTATAGGAAGGGAAGACACCTATCGATTTCGGAGTCCGGGGCCCTAAGGTCAAGGTCACTGTTACTATCAATAGAATATTTTGTGACAAATTGGTTTCTGGGCAATAACTTTAGTTCTATTTGACGCACCTTTACCAAACTTATACCAGAGGTTACCTTATAGGAAGGGAAGACACCTATTGATTTCAGAGTCTGGGACTCCAAGATCAAGGTCACTGTTACTATAAATAGCTTATTTCTTCAGAATTTAATGTCAAAACTCGACTTCTGGATCTGTGATCCTCTTGCTGGATTTTCTTTTTTTTAGCTCTCCTGACTGAAAGACCTGACTGATCACTCACCTTCCATCATCTGTCATTCATCTTCTCTTCCAAAACCACTGGACCAATTTCAGTTAAATTTGAGTTGATTCAGGTTTTTTCAAATTGAGTCCCTCAGTTGATATTTGGGCTTTTTATGGGAGCCTGAATTTTAACTTGGTGCAATATGAGGCAATTTCTTTAAAAATCATCTTCTCCAGATTCACCAGTCAGAATGCTTTTGTATTTAGTATACAACATCTCAGGAGGGTGGGGGGATTCAAGTTTGTTCAATATTTGAGCCCCCTGTGGTAGCCTGAATTTCAACTTTGTGCAATATGAGATTTCTTTAAAAATCTTCTCCTTCAGATCCCTTAGTCAGAATACTTTCACATTTGATATGCAGCATCCTGTGGTGGCAGGGAAGGGCTCAGATTCGAGTTTGTTCAAGTTAAGTTCCGAGGTTGATATTTGGACTCCCCAAGTGTTGCATTACTGGAAATTGGGGCATTATTTCTGTGGTAGCATCCCAGTACTAGAAAAAAATCATCTGGCATGGACAGCAGAGTTATAAATAATTAAATAACTTCATTCCTCTGTAATGTTAACTAGCTATAGATGTTAATTAAATCTTTCTTTAAACAACTATTGTCAGGTGAGCACCTCAGGCCCCATGGGGCCTCTTATTTTAAATTGCAATAAAACAAATAGCCAAAGATGTTTTATTGCTGTCAACTAAATTTCTCAGTGCATCTGTACAGGGGATTTCATTTCTGAATTAACTTCCAACATTTTAATCATAGTTGTTAAAACAATAATTTTGAAGATGAAAGTGAAAAAAGTTTTTACATGAAAGAAGCAAAAATAAACGAGTGTCTGTGCTTGGATTTTTGTAAAATGCTTCACAATTTTCTGTTATTGATTTATATTTGAAATCTTATGTGTGAATTGCAGGTGTGGAGCCTGAACCATTTTTGTTGGGTGATCATCTCATAGATGTCAGTGGAAAGTTATTACTCATCGACAAACTTTTAGACTATCTACAGAAAACCAACCACAAAGTTCTGTTGTTTTCACAGATGACACATATGTTAGACATTCTGCAAGATTATCTTGGATACAAAGGTGACATTAATATCTTAGAAAATGAATCGGACATTCAACATTTTTGTCTTGTGAAATTGATCTTTTTCAAGCAAAATCAGAACAGTTATCAAGTTGAAATGTTTGTGGAAAACTGCCAGGTTTGTAGAACATCATGTGATGAATATTTATTTTGGGTTCAAAAGTATAATGAGGCCAAAGAAAAGAAATAATTTGTTTCTGGTTCCTTTTCTTGAAAAACAAAGGGCAGGTTGGCTGAAAGATTTTTATATGCCCTTGTAAACAGGTTGTATTGTGGTAGGGCATTGTCCATCCTCCAGCTGTGCATTTGTTTGTTCACCTTTTGATTTCTGGATGATAGATGATAACTTGTGTTATAATTGTCATATCTAATCCATATATGATATGACCTTATCCACTTAAAATGCAATTCAAGTTCAAACTTGGGGTTTGTCCAACACTTCATTGTGTAGTTAGTTAGTGCCCTTTATTGTCTTGAATTTCCACACTTTATGGTTTCAGGATGATAACTCCAGTTCATTTTTGGCATACAACCTCACTCCAGTAAAAGGTGAATAAAGTTCAGTTTTGATGTTTGTGTGGCATTTTATAGTGGACTAGGATGGGGGAGCACATGGGATCCATTGGACGATTTTGTTGTATATTTTGATTTACCCCTGTCTATCCATACATTTGTCCATTCATCCATTCATCTGTTTGTCTGTTCATCCATTCTTCTATTTGTCTGTTCATCCATCCACATATAAGTTACAAGGTTTGTCCGCCAAACTCCTCTTACAGTTTTCAAGCTAGAACCTTTTTATTTTTGCAGGGTATTTATACCTATACCAAAGGTGTGCATATTGCCAGGAATTTTATTTTGTACAGTTTTTCAAAAAATTAATTTTTGTGAAATATTGAATATAGGACACAATGTTTGTCCACCTAACACCTCCCACAGTTTTCAAAGTAGAACCTTTTTATTTTATAGGGTATTTATACATATAGCAAAGGTGTGCACAATGCCAGGAATTTTATTTTGTTCAATTTTTCACAAGTAACTTTATTCCCCGCCCCCCCCCCCCCCCCCCCCCTCCCCCCCCCCCCCCCCAAAAAAAAAAAAAATTTAAGTAGGTGAATTTTTTTTTCTGTAAAATGAGCTTTGATGGATTTTGAGTATTTTAAGTGATTTTAAAAAAAAATAAAATAAAATAATCACAATTGCCCTTTGGGGGTGGACGGGGAGTGGGTCCACTGGGAGATTTTTTTTTAGTTTTTCATTGAAATGATCTTTGAGAGATTTCCAGTGATTCTATGCATTTTATCAGGGTGAAGTTCTTGCTTTAAAACAACAGCTGAGATAACATTATTTATTCCAATTGAATTAGATTGGTACATTGCAAGACATATTTTTGTCTAAGTATACTTGTTTTATTTTTAGCTTAACTTGACAAAGGCAAGACAAGCTATTGACATCACACATGTGGAAATCTGTAAGTTTGTGTGTCTGTAAATCTGTACACATTTTCTTTAGCACAGGCTACACCCCAAAGTTCTTTTCCGATCATCACTAAATTTCATGTGCAGATTTGAGGTTAGGTCCAGATGAGACGGACTCATTTTTGAGGCGACCGGTCAACTGTGATGGCTGCGCGGGTTCGAAACCCAAAAACCTTTTGCATAGCCTACAGGTCATATTTATGAAGGGATTTCATTGTAACTTGGGAAGATGACACCGTATAATATCTAGATGAGAATGTCCCATTTTGGTCGCAATTGGTCAACTGTGATGGCTGCACAGATTCAAAACCTGAAAACCTTTAGTATAGTCTACAGATTGTATTTATTAAGGGATTTCATTGTAACTTGGTAGGTCAACTCCGTATAAGTCTAGATGAGAATGTCCTATTTTATCAGGTTCGGTCAACCGTGATAGCTGCATGGGCTTGTGACCTAGATTCCTTTAGCACAGTCTACAGGTTGCATTTAAGAAGGGATTTCATTGAAAATTGGCAGGATGACTCGGTATGATGTCTAGCTGAGACTGTCTTATTTTGGTCATGATTCATCAGCCTCTGCTTGGCCATGTGGCCTAGATTCCTTTAGCACTGTCTACACGGCATATTTATGAAGGGATGACTTAGTATGATATGCAGATGAGACTATCCTATTTTGGTCAGGATTGGTCAACCGTGACCCCCAGATGGGCATGTGACCAAGATTCCTTTAACAAAGTCTATGAGTCATATTTGTGAAGGGATTTCATTGTAACGTTGTAGAATGACACGTTTTGGAATGATTTTACTGTAACTTGGTAACTTTGGTTGACATACGTTTACTGTGAGGACAACATCAACCCAGACCTCATTTCTTTATTACAGCCTACACCTCAAATTATTCTTATTAAAAACATAGCATATATTGTACAGAACTTAACATATTCTCAGTTATCACAATTCTTGTCTTATTTCATAATCCTTTCATAAATATTGAACATTATCCCTTTCATCAAACACTACACACAGTCAAGTTAAGCTGCAGTGTCATTGACACTTTCATTTTAAAAACAATGCAAAAATATAAGGTGTTGTCAGTTTGAACAGCCCATGGGAATATTATGCAATGTCCAGCACTGCTTTTGTTTAAAAATCTTTTGTTCAGATATAGCCATAGATGCTGGAAGTTACCGTAAAAGCCTATAAACAAACAAATGTATTTATTATCATTGTTTTGATGATCAATAATTTTTTTTAAAATTTTCATTATTTGCCTCAAAACCATAGCTTGTGGAGCTCATTCAAACGAGGGGTTGAAAGGTACATGTTGTTGGCAAAAATGGAAAAAATAATTTAATTTGCATGGTGATTTTTGTGAACAGTTCTGGCTATACAGGGTTATCACAAATGCAATATGCTTGTTCCAAACAAGTGCAAGAAGCTGAGTTTGGAAGAAATATGTCAAAAAATAAAAGTTTTTGTTCTGTTTTAGGCTGGCTTGTTTTGTAAAGATTCAATATAAGTAAACATTACAAATATAACTGTTATGTTTTTTTTATCAGGTTTTATATATGAAAGGTTAGATGGATCAGTTCGAGGAGAGGAAAGGTATCTGGCTGTTCAGAACTTTAATGAAAATGAAGACACATTTGTTTTCCTTCTCAGTACTAGAGCAGGTGTGTATCACTAACATTTGTGTATTAAATCAGTTGAAGGTGAATTAGAACTTGAGCTTGTCTAATTAGATTATTCAAAGGAAAAAACAATGCAGTTTGAATAATTTTATCTAGTCACAAGTCTTTCCCAGAAAACAGTCCTGTTAAATTTTTTTTATAAAGTAAAAGATAAATTTAAAATTTCTTTTCCACTCATACCTGAGCATGTTATGAGTTTGTGTCACCATAACCACCTAGTAACCTCATGATATAACCATTTTATGTGCATTGTTCTATAAAAAAGTTTATTTATTCCTGTAAGGTGAGGAAATGTCCACCAACCTTTAAAAAATACAAAATATACCATGAACAGTTAACCCTTAAGGGCCTGGACAAGTGTCCTGAATTCCCACCAGCCTACAGCCTTTATACGTCCAGAGGTCTAGCAGTGATTTCTAGTTATGTCTTGGCTGCCTTAACAGGCAGCCAAAATTTTAACTAGAAACCACTGCCTAGATAATTTGTCTCTTGCCAGCAGACTGTCTCATGATGGCATGTTAAGAGCACCTGTTCTGTAGTTGTAAAAGTCAAAAATAGGCTTTTAAGGGTTATAAAATTAACATAGTTCAGATCTAATGTACACTTTTTCTTACCCACTCAAGAAAACAAATACTACATAAACAGGAAAATGTCAAAAACCCTCTTTTAGTATTCGTTATCAACATGTTTGTCATTACACCCAATGTACTGAAGTGTGATTTTGTTAACCTTTTACCAATTCTTAACTTTTCTTTTTAATTTGATATATTCACAAGTTCATATATGAATAACAAATACGAAAAACAAAAAATGTCTTTATCAGACTTCACTGTATTATAATTATTATGAAAATATTCAGATCAAATTTATTGTTAGCTCTAAATTATTTAAGAGTTTTGAGTTATGCCACTTGAATAGTTATATTTCGGTGTATGTCTTCAAATATTTACATTTCATGTTTGCTTGTTTTTTATTCATCATGTAATGTGAAATTTTAACACGTTTGTGTAATTATGGCAATACATATATAAAGTTTGGTATTAATTCATGATACATACTTGTTTTATGAGTTATACTATGATTATCCATATTTTGTCAAACATTTGTTAATTTTTCTTTTTTCATGTGGAGAGGTTTTGGGTTCTGTCATTTTGTTTTTACTGCTCTAGTCTGACAAAAATTATAAAATTTTATTCTAAAGAAAAAGGTTTCTGTCATTGATAAGAACTCCATCAAATTTGAAAGACTTCAATTTGTGATTGTCAAACATGTTTTTGTTTATTCATTTGACCCATAAGCTTTCATTGTCATTTTTTTTTGATAGATTAACTAATATAAGGCTAATATGCGGCCCAACAGGTGTCAGTTATTTTCTCTTTCAAATATACTTGGTCCAGTGATGCATTGTGGGATGGCAGTGTGTTATGTAATAAAATGTGTTCACAGTGACCTATATTTCATGTTTAACTGTAGAATAAATTTTGTCTGCAGCATGACTTGACAAGCTTGTGATAGATCAACAAACCTGTGCTGCTGGTGAAACTTGGGAGAACAAATTGCGATGTTGCAAAATTAGTCACTGTTGCCTATACAGCACAATTAATTTTGTATGCAGCGCAGCATTGTACAGTCTGTAACATGAAGAGCTTTTGTTAACCCTCAAAATACCAAAATTTCAAACAGCAAATGTTTCCCATAATGTAACAGGGTATTTAACTAATTCAGTGAGCTTTGTTAAATGAGACTGATTTGACTCAATTCCTAGTTTCATCAAGGGTAAATTTGTAAATTGAAATTTTGACATCAGAGTGCAGAGGGTTAAGATTAACCCTTTACTCAACGTAATGGCCAGAACTGGCTGGTGCTATTCTCAAAAATCACCAATTTCATTATTTTTTCATTTTGTGTCTCGTTCCAATGAGGGGGGCTCATAACCTATATTTTGAGACAAAAAATGAGAAAAATTAGTTATTCAAGATTTGTTTTTGCAAGTGTCGTCTTCTTTTCATGTTAGGTAAAGGGTTAACTAGGTTTGAGTTTGTGTAACTTCTGACATTTTTAGCTCACGTGACTGAAAGATGAGGTGAGCTATACTGATCATTCTCCATCTATCATACATCATCTGCCGGGCATAAATATGGTGTTTGCAGCTTTTCCTCCAAAACTGCTTGACTGATTTCAGTTAAAGTTGAGGGGATTGTTTATTCTGACATCACATTTTAGGAAGGGTGTGGAGGAAAATGCTCCTAAATTTAATAGAAATCTTCTTCACATCAACCAATAGATAGAATGACTTGATATTTGGTACAGGGCTTCCTTTTGAGGTGTAGAATAAAGTTTGTTCAAACGATGTTTGTACCGCAATATTTGCCTTTGTAATGGGAGGAGCAAGGTAATAACATATAACAAAACAAATCTATGTTAACAAAATTTCAGTTTCCCAAACCAATGAGTCGATTTGAACCAAATTTGGTATGTGGTATTACTGAGTCATAAGTGCTTGATTCATGAAAAAAAAATATTCCCATATCAATTATGAACCCTGGGAGCTAAAAATAGAAATATTTTCAAATGCCTATAGTTCCCAAACAGCATGGTACAGAGAAATGTTATTTGATTGGAGCATCCTTAGGACCAGTAGAATTGAATTGTACAATAAATTGTCTTCGGTTGTGTCATAGTGTAGACTAGGGAGAATAAAAAAAAAATACTGAGTCAGCGTATTTGCAAAAATTAAAAAAAAAATCCTCTCCAGAATCATTGATCAGAATGTTTTGATATTTGGTATGCAGCATCCATAAGGAGGTCATATACAAATTGAGTGAAATTAAGCCCCTCGGTTCATATTTGAGTCAAAATTTTAACTTGGTGCAGTATGAGAAATATCCTTTAAAGAATCCTCTTCTTCAGATCTGTCAGTCAGAATCTTTTGATATTTGGTATACAGCATCCTTTGGGAGGTCAGTTCCAAGTTGTTCATATCAAGTCCCTGGGTTGATATTTAGCTCCCTATGGGAGCCTGGAGTTTAACTTAGTGCAAAATGGGGAGTATTCTTTAAAAATCTTTTTCTCCAGAACATTTAGTCAGAATCTTTTGACACATGGTATACAGCATTGCTACAGGGGTTGGATTCAAGTTTATTCAAATCAAGTCCCTACAGATTTATTGGACCTCAGAACCTCCAACGTAAACATTTAATCTTCTATATCTTGTTTGACAGAACTCTTAAGAACTCTTCCAAACAAGAATAAAATGCACAGATTATCACAAGAATACTGGAAAATGACAAGATTTCTATCAATTGAATAGCCCCGTTATTAAAACTATTTTGCGATGCAAAATTGGTTAATTAGTAGGGTACCACTGCACATAAAACAACTCAAGCTAGGATTCAAGCTCTCAACTCCCCCCTGTCAAAAAGAATTCACCGCTATTATGGCCTGAACCAGTTTAGCCCTTAAATTGTCCATCGACTATGTTTAGATTCCTATGTCTGGAATATTTTTATACTGTACCAATGACCCAGACATAGCTGGTGCTAACTCTTAAAAATCTAGGGCCAAACACAAATTTTGCCCCCCAATCCCCAAAATTTGCATCTAAAACCAAAGAAATCATGTCCTGAATGGCCCTCCATACTTCGCCACTACTGCGCATGCGCAGTGTCAAGGACGTCCCGAAATTGGCGCCATTAATCATTCTTTGTTTGGCCCTTCATCAGTTAACATCTGACTGATCTTTGTGCTTGTAAATCTCAGTTTAAATGATGCCAGACACATAAATATTAGAGAAATGGTGATTCTAAGGAGGATATAGAAGGAGGAGAGGAAAAATGAGTGACAGAAAATAATCAGGGCTGTAACTTAAAATTTTTTAATGAAATTATGTTAAGTTACCTATTTTCGAGACAAGGGCCAGTTGTGGTCATTCTTGCTATAAGTTACACTGCTTGTTCAGTGTTTTCCTCTCTCCCTTTCCTTTAAGTCCCCCCTTGCTATTCTCCCATGCTTTTGGCATATTTTCTGTAATATTATTACTAAAATTTCTTGGGAGTTTTAGCTTGATAACAGAATGAATTCTGTTCTTTTCCCCATGTTTACGTCTTCACCCATGGGTGGTTAGGCGTAGTGTTCTGCATCTACCATCTGATGTTCTGCAGTTTCTTCCCTGGAAGTCTCTGTTTTGCATCAGATAGTGTATTATTGGTAACTGATTTCAGGCCAGGGTTATCAGTGCCTGGAGTCATGTTTCTGCTGTTTTTACACTTCTTGTTTACATTGACAACAGCCTCTGTGTGAGGGGGATTTCTTGAAAATAATATCTTGATGTTAGTTTAATCATAACTAGATACATTATTATTGTTCGTAAGTGTTGCATTAAATTTTTAAAATATTTTTAAAATTTTTGTCCACACTTAGGCTCGGGATCCATTGGGCTCAACGTTACTTTTCAGAAACTTGGGCTTTTCTGAAAAAATATTTTTTCAAAAAATTTGTTGATTTCAATTATTTTTTCTATGTTAATGGATCATGTTATTATGTATTTTGATTTTCAGGGGTTGGTGCGAGTACTAGGACTTTGTATTCTTTTCACAATGAAAGGATATTGTTCAATTGTAATAAGAGGAAATCTTCCTCCGACTTTCATAATCATTGTATAAATGTAGTCAGTGTACTCGCACTAACTCCTGTTCAGTATGTGTTAATTTCGATGACAACATGGGAAGCGTGTGTCACGGTATGTTAGCGGGGAAATGGCCATGCCGGTCCTTTTCCCGCAGGATCACTCTAGTTTATCAATCTCTATTTCAGACGATCAAGAACAGGGTGATGTATCCGTGATGTCTTCCAAAAGTGTGCCTCCGTCGTCACAATTAATGAAGAGCTAGCGGCAAAGTGCTCATGGAAATACGTCAATTGCCTAAGAGGTCCCTAGTAGGATCGACGGCCTTTGACGTCCGCTAGCTCGCCCGGTGTAGCGTCCATTCATCGAATGGTTCGGCAGCCGGGTTCGTACGTTGCGGTCCAGAAAGGAGTTTTGGGTGATGCAAGCACTATAAATCAACCAAGTGCACACCCAGTGACGCCGGATTAGAGGAGAGAATGGAGGAAGCCTATTAGTCCGGTTCCTAGCTCGTCCAGGTCCATCCGGGCTGCAAGCGAGAGAGGCCCCTCTCTCGTACAACAACATCTGGCCCCAGATGTTGTGGTACAAAATGTTTCGCATTCAGAGCATACGTCCACCGCTCGGGACGCTCCGTTATATAGACAGTCCGGAGAGACTGTCAATAAGGCTTCCTCATCCTCATGGTAGCGCACACGACCACACCTTGGCTACGTGACCTCGGATATCCAGTCAACTTCGCCAATCAGAGAATCCTCGGCGACCAGGTCACGCCATCCGGTAGCCAGGGACACGAGGCCTGGAGACTCCGGACGCTCGCATAAGTGTATGCGGGAGTCAACGTGCACGGAGCTTCCAGCGGCCAAGCATTGTAAGACCGCTACTGCACAGGCCTCGGTGACGGACGTGCTATCCCAAATAGCACAACTTATCGCAGCATCCCAGCAACGACAGAATCTCTGTTGCATCATGTAATATCCGACGACGCTGGGTCGGGACGATCCGCTGAAGCATCAGGTACGGACGTCCTAAAACTTCATACGGTCCGACAGGATGGCGAAAGGGATTCGGAGGATTTCGGGCTTTCCCTTTCGGAACAACATATGCTTCAGTATATGTCATCCGGCTTTATCTTCTAGAGGTTGTTTCGTCGGACCAGAATGCTGCGATGCCGGATAAGAAACTGACCGCGTCGGTGGACACAAGAATTTTTGGATCGGTTCAGGGACATCGTCCCTCAGTTTCGACACAGTCCAATAATGTCACAGGAACTTTCGAATTATTGAACGACGCTACATATATATATGCTTGCTATTAACAAGCAAGTTTGGTTTCTTGTTCGCAAAGTTACTGAGATGTCTTTCAAAAGTGTGCCTCTGTCGTCATAGTTAAATGAAGAGCTAGCAGCAATAAGTGCTCATGGAATACGTCAATCGCCTAAGAGGTCCCTAGTAGGATCGACGGCGTTGACATTCGCTAGCTCACCCGGTGTAGCGTCCATTCATCGAATGGTTCGGCAGCCGGGTTCGTCTGTTGCGGTCTAGGAAGGAGATTGGGGTGATGCGAGCACTATAATAGACAATAGTACACACCCGGTGACAACGGATTAGAGGAGAGATCGGAGGAACCCTGTTAGTCCGGTTCCTAGCTCGTCCAGGTCCGTCCGGGCTGCGAGCGAGAGAGGTCTCTCTCTCGTACAACAACATCTGGGTCCGGATGTTGTGGTACAGACGTTTCGCATTCGGAGCATATGTCCGCCGCTCGGGACGCTCCGTTATATAGACAGTCCGAGAGACTGTCGATAATGCTTCCTCATCCTCACAGCAGCGCACACGACCGCACCTTGGCTACGTGACCTCGAGTATCCGGCCAGCTTTGTCATTCAGTGATCCACGGCGAACAGGTCACGCCATCCGGTAGCCAGGGGACACGAGGCCTGTACACTCCGGTCGCTCGCATAATAGAAGTATGCACGGGGTAACGAACATGGAGCTTCAACCAACTGATTTATTTCAGATAATTTAACCTAAAAATACCATAAATATTAATTGTTGTAATCAGTGCAAGAAAATGTTGATCAATCGAACTTGATTTGACAAAACTTTTGATGACTTTACTATTTGGAATGAAGACTGACCATAACGGTAGTTTCATGCTTAAACCACTTAGTTCCACTAATTGTGTTAATATCTTGATGGTTAAAATGTAAATTAAATACTTATTGATTAGAATATATATAACTGGAGCATGAATGAATATCTGTATATCTCTGTGAATGAAGGAACATTACATTACATCAATGGTAGTCTGCATGCCAACTTTATGAAAAGTGGCTAAGCAAACAGCCCATAACAACATCAAATTCTGTATATAATTAGACTGTGGCCTGAGAGCTTGACTAGGATTAAGAAAAATATTTGTGCAAAAAGGAATTCATACTCTTTATTAGCTCACCTGACTGAAAGTCAGGGTGAGCTTTTCTGAGCACTTTTCGTCCGGCGTCCGGCGTCCGTCGTGAAGGTGGTGTTTGGGCCTTTTTCTCCCAAACCACTGGCTGCATATTAATGAAATTTCATGTGAGTAGGGGTTATATAAGGGCATTTTGATTTTTTGTCAAATTAGGTTTCGGCTCATATTGAGAAGAGGGATGGGGCAAAAATGCTCCAATTCTTAAAAAATCTTCTTCTAAAGAACCAGCAATAGCAGAGACTTGATATTTAGTATGCAGCTTCCTTTAGAGGTGTAGACTCAAGTTTGTTCAAGAGAAGTTTGTCGGGCATTATTTGCCTTCGTTATGGGAGGGGCAAAAATTTTGGCGACACCTAAAATTTCTATTTTCAGAACCGTCAGGTCGATTTGAACCAAATTTGATATGAGATGATAATGGGTCATGAGTAGATGATTGATACAAAAAAAAATTTTCTCATTGCCCCATGGGAACCTCGGGAGCTAAAAATAGGAAAAACCTTAAAACTCCCATATCTCCAAAACTACATGGCACAGAGAATTCTTATTTTGTATAAAGCTTACTTTTATCCAGTAAAATAGAATGGTTAAAAAAAATCCCTATCGGTTTGATCACAAGGTACTTTTTTCAGGACTTTGAAAAAGTGCTGAGTCAGCACTTTTTAACACTGTAGGCAATGGGAAAAAGATTAAAAAATCTTCTTCTCCAGATCCAGCAGGCAGAATCTTTTGATATTTGGTATGCAACATTGTGGGGTGGATCTGATTGAAGTTTGTTCAAATCGGCTCCCTGGATTCATATTTGGGCTCACTATAGAAGCCCGAATTCGAACTTAGTGCATTTCGGGCAAATTTCTTAAAAAATCTTCTTCTCCAGATCCAGCAGGCAGAATCTTTTGATATTTGGCATGCAACATTGTGGGGTGGATCTGATTCAAGTTTGTTCAAATCGGCCCCTTGGGTTTATATTTGGGCTCAGTATAGAAGCTCGAATTCGAACTTAGTGCATTTCAGGCAAATTTCTTAAAAAATCTTCTCCAGATCCAGCAGGCAGAATCTTTTGATATTTGGTATGCAGCATTGTGGGGTGGATCTGATTCAAGTTTGTTTAAATCAGCCCCCTGGGTTTATATTTGGGCTCAGCATAGAAGCTCGAATTCAAACTTAGTGCATTTCAGGCAAATTTCTTAAAAAATCTTCTTCTCCAGATCCAGCAGGCAGAATCTTTTGATATTTGGTATGCAACATTGAGGGTGGATCTGATTCAAGTTTGTTCAAATCGGCCCCCTGGATTCATATTTGGGCTCACTATAGAAGCTTGAATTCGAACTTAGTGCATTTCAGGCAAATTTCTTAAAATCCTTCTTCTCCAGATCCAGCAGGCAGAATCTTTTGATATTTGGTATGCAACATTGTGGGGTGGATCTGATTCAGGTTTGTTCAAATCGGCTCCCTAGGTTCATATTTGGGCTCACTATAGAAGCTCGAATTCGAACTTAGTGCATTTCAGGCAAATGTCTTTGAAAATCTTCTCAAGATCCAGCAGGCAGAATCTTTTGATATTTGGTATGCAGCATTGTGGGATGGATCTGATTCAAGTTTGTTTAAATCGGCCCTCGGGTTTATATTTGGGCTCAGCATAGAAGCTCGAATTCAAACTTAGTGCATTTCAGGCAAATTTCTTAAAAAATCTTCTTCTCCAGATCCAGCAGGCAGAATCTTTTGATATTTGGTATGCAACATTGAGGGTGGATCTGATTCAAGTTTGTTCAAATCGGCCCCCTGGATTCATATTTGGGCTCACTATAGAAGCTTGAATTCGAACTTAGTGCATTTCAGGCAAATTTCTTAAAATCCTTCTTCTCCAGATCCAGCAGGCAGAATCTTTTGATATTTGGTATGCAACATTGTGGGGTGGATCTGATTCAGGTTTGTTCAAATCGGCTCCCTAGATTCATATTTGGGCTCACTATAGAAGCTCGAATTCGAACTTAGTGCATTTCAGGCAAATGTCTTTGAAAATCTTCTCAAGATCCAGCAGGCAGAATCTTTTGATATTGGGTATGCACCATGCTTAGGGGGGTGAGATTCAAGTTTGTTAAAGCCATGTCCTTAGGTCCATATTTGGACTCACTGAGGGAGCCTGAATTGTAACTTAGTTCAAAATGAGACATTTTCTTTAAAAATCTTCTTCTTCAGATCCAGCAGTCAGAATGTTTTGATATTTGATGTGCAGCATCCTTAGAGGGGTGAGATTCAAGTTTGTTAAAGCCAAGTCTCTGGTTTCATATATGGGCTCCCTGTGGGAGCCCGAATTATAACTTAGTTCAATATGAGGAATATTCTTTAAAAATCTTACTTTTTTTTTAGATCCACTGGTCAGAATCTTTGGATATTTGGTATAAGCTTTTCTTAGGAGGAGCAGATGCAACTTGTTGAAATCAATTCTCTGGGTTGATATTTAGGCTACCATGTCAGGTGAGCGCCCTCAGGCCCCTTGGGGCCTCTTGTATTTTTATAATGTAACCAATGACCCAGACTTAGCTGGTGCTAACCCAAAAATATCTAGGGCCAAACACAAATTTTGCCCCCCAATCCCCAAAATTTGCATGCAAAACCGAAAATTAGAAGTCCTAACTGGCCCTCCATACATTTTACCCTCCGCACATGCGGAAACACCAGGAAGTCACCGAATCTGGTGCCAATAAATTATTCTTTGTTTGGCTCTTGTCAGATAACAACAAACTGACATTTGTGCTTTTTAAATCTCAATTAATAATGATGCCATACACAAATCAATGGTTAAATTGGTGGATCCAAGGACAGAACTGGATGAAGGAAGGAAGAAACGGTGGTTTGAAACGTTCAGGGCTTTAATTTTATAATATTTATAAAAATTAGTTCATGTTCCCTAATTTCGGGACATGAGCCTGACGTTATCACTGATTGATTATGATCTTTCCACTGTTTATTTAGTATTTCTTCCCTACCTTCCCTTTATCACCCAGTTAAGCTCCCAAGCCTTTTGGCTTGTTTTAATGAAATTTTTTTTATAAAATTTCTTGGGAGTTGAACGTATTATACAGAAGATTATTCTGTACATCCCCAGGTTACGTCCTCATCCTTAGGGTGTTTGGGCATTTTGGTCATGCATCATACATCCAATGTATTGTTTTTTCTTCTGAGGAAGATCTTGCTTTACATCGGATAGTCTTGTTTCTGTTACTGACTTCGGGCCGTGTTGCCTGGGGTCTTAATTCTGGTTTTTTGTTTACATTTATATTACTCTAGGTAGTTTCCTATTTTTGTTTAGGAACGACAGATGTAAGTAACATTAAATATTCTGATAGTGTGATAGTTAATTTTACACAGATTTTTATAATTTTGTCCACACTTAGGCTTTTTTGGGCTCATCGTTCCCTTTGGGAACTTGGGCTCTTATATTAGAAAAATTTTTTCAAAAATTTTTATTTTATTTTTGAAAGAGTTTTTCTTTTGGATATATTTATTTCATCGATTATATTTTAATGTTATCTTATATACTATGTAGATTTGGTGGTGGTACAATGACATATATTAGAATTTAGGTAATTATATTTATCTAATAGTAGGACAAATAGAGGAAGCCTTTCCTCTATTTACATGGTTGTTTTAAAGAGTTTAGTTGATGTACTACCACTAATTCTACTCCATGTGTCAGATTTGATAATCTGGATGTCGGGCATCATGGTTTGTGTTAGGCGAGTGGACACTATCGGTCCTATCATGGCGAGGGGACACGGCTGGTCCTCTCATCAAAATGTCACTATAGTTTTTGGCTCACCAAAGGGAGCTTAACTTATCACTTGCCGTCCGTTGTCCGTCATGAACTTTACATTATAGACTACTCCTCCCAAGCTACTAGATCAAATTGAACCAAATTTGGTGTGCATGTTCCCCATCATATGTCAATTCACACTTATACAAATAAACTTGCCGCACCCACAGGGGGCACCACAAGGGGCATAACTCTGATAGCACCCATGAATTTCTTTCGAAAATTCAAAAAATTCTTCTTCTTCAGATTCACCAGGCAGAATTCTTTCCTATTTGGTATACATCATCTCTAGGGGGTGGTGGGGGGGGGGGGGGGGGGGGGTGGGCAGATTCAATTTTGTTCAAATCGGCCCCCTGGATTCATATTTGGGCTCACTATAGAAGCCCGAATTTGAACTTAGTGCATTTCAGGCAAATTTCTTAAAAAATCTTCTTCTCCAGATCCAGCAGGCAGAATCTTTTGATATTTGGTATGCAACATTGTGGGGTCGATCTGATTCAAGTTTGTACAAATCGGCCCCCTGGGTTCTTATTTGGGCTCAGTATAGAAGCCCGAATTTAAACTTAGAGCATTTTAGGCAAATTTCTTAAAAAATCTTCTTCTCCAGATCCAGCAGGCAGAATCTTTTGATATTTGGTATGCAACATTGTGGGGAGGATCTGATTCAAGTTTGGTCAAATCGGTCCCCTGGGTTCATATTTGGGCTCAGTATAGGAGCCTGAATTCAAACTTAGTGCATTTCAGGCAAATTTCTTTAAAAATCTTCTTCTCAAGATCCAGCAGGCAGAATCTTTTGATATTTGGTATGCAACATTGTGGGGTGGATCTGTTTTAAGTTTGTTCAAATTGGCCCCCTGGATTCATATTTGGGCTCACTATAGAAGCTTGAATTCAAACTTAGTGCATTTCAGGCAAATTTTTAAAAAAATCTTCTTCTCCAGATCCAGCTTGCAGAATCTTTTGATATTTGGTATGCAACATTGTGCGGTATATCAGATTCAATTTTGTTCAAATCGGCCCCCTGGGTTCATATTTGGGCTCAGTATAGGAGCCCAAATTTGAACCTGGAGCATTTCAGGCAAATTTCTTTAAAAATCTTTTTTCTCAAGATCCATCAGGAAGAATCTTTTGATATTGGGTATGCAGCATGCTTGGGGGGGGGGGGGGGGTCCCTGGGTTCATATTTGGGCTCACTTTAGTAGCCTGAATTATAACTTAGTTCAAAATGAGGAATTTTCTTTAAAAATCTTCTTCTTCAGATCCAGCAGTTGGAATGTTTTGATATTTGGTATGCAGCATCCTTAGGGGGGTGAGATTCAAGTTTGTTCAAGCCAAGTCTCTGGATTTATATTTGGGCTCACTGTGGGAACCCGAATTATAACTTAGTTCAAAATGAGGAATTTTCTTTAAAAATCTTCTTCAGATCTAGCAGTCAGAATGTTTTGATATTTGGTATGCAGCATCCTTAGGGGGTGAGATTCAAGTTTGTTCAAGCCATGTCCCTAGTTCCATAATATTTGTCTCTCATGACTTCATTCCTTTGTAGTGTTGATGAACCATGTCTAACTGAATGTGACCCCAAATACTTCTTTGAACCACTTTGGCCAGTGAGCGATTAAGGCTCTTTGGGGCCTCTTGTTTAGTTTCTGTTTACAGAGGAACAAGAACATGGTGTGGTTTTGTGACGCCATCAGGGAGTGTGCTTCTGCCGTCGCATTATACTATAAGAGCTAGCTGAAAAGTGCCCAGTGATATTAGACGAGGGCTAGGCTTCAGATGGAAGTTTACGTCCCTTGTTTACAGCTAGCTCAACCGGCAGACCTATCACGACATATATATGAGTGGTGTGGTGCCGGGTATGTCCGTAGCAGTCGAGAAGAGGAATAAGGGTGTAGCGAGCACTATAAAGATATGAACATGCTCACCCTGCGACGACGGAAAGGAGGAAGCATGGGAAGGAGGAAGTAGACAAGTTCTGAGGTATGCTCGTCCAGGTCTTCCGTGATCGCGAGCAAGAGAGAGGCCCCTCTCTCTTATAACAACATCTGGGGTCAGAGGTTGTTGGTAGGAACTTGTGTCAGTTGGAACTTACGTCCACTGGATGCTCCTTCCATAGATTGCCGGGGTCGGCTAGTCTTATAGCTCCGTCTATGTATATAAAAGCACACATGACCGCACAAGTCCGTTGTCGCCAGCTAGCTCGACCTGTGAAGTGGTTACTCATGCCTCTGAGAACTGTGACGCCGGGTGTATACAATCCGGGCTAGGAGATGATATATCGTGGAGCGAACACCATGATAAGCAACCATGCTCACCCGGCGACGACGGAAGGAGGAAACCAGCAAGTTCTGAGGTACACTCATCCAGGTCATCCAGGACTGCGAGCAAGAGACAGGCCTCTCTCTCTTACAGCATCATCTGGGGACAGATGTTGTTGGTAGGAACTTGCATCAGTTGGAGTATACGTCCATGCCTCCTGTTTGGAATGTCCCGTCTAATAGGCAACCAGGGTCGGCTAGTCTTATGGTTTCCTTTACATAACGGACAAAGTGATCTTTATGTTGCACAAGGCTATAAACCGGATGAGTGGTTTCAGTTCCCTGACGCCGGTGAAACGGTTGAGATTGAATATGAGGACCGTGGCTCCGGATGTGTTGCATATGCATTGTATTCAGGGCTTGTGGAAAAGCGCTCAATGATATTAGACAAAGGCTAGGCTTCAAAAGAGGTTTATGTCCCTTGTCTCCAGCTATCTCAACTATCACTTAGACTAGTGGTGTGACACAGGGTATGTCCGTAGCGGTCAAGAAAGAATAAGGGTGTAGCAAGCACTGTTAATCGAATCATGCTCACCCTGTGTTGAGAGAAGGAAGAAGCTGGCAAGTTCTGAGGTACGCTCGGTTAGGTCCTCCCGGACCGCGAGCAAGAGGGAGACCCCTCTCTCTCTTTCAACAACATCTGGAGCTGGGTGTTGTTGGCAAGACCTTCCATTAGTCAGAGCTTACGTACATAGCTATTGTCAGGTACGCTTAGTTCAATTCTAAGCTGGGGACGGCTACAGTTTTGCTTCTTTAGCATCTACCAAGCACTCCCGACCGCACATTGGCTAAGTGACTCAGTATTTCTAGTCTGCATCATCAAAAGGTCCATCTTTTGTGAAGAAAGTTGCACCATCTAGTAGCCAAGGAGATGAGGCTTCATTCATCGGGTCGTCCGCAGTAATAGCTATCTTGGACACCCTGTCCCAGGAGCAGCCGGCGGACAGGCTATTCATGACCGCTGCTCCTCAGGTCTCCGTAACAGACTTGTTGTCGCAATTGCACAGCTAATCGCAGTATTCCTGCTAAGGCAGAAGCACTGAACGTCAGTCTCAAAACTTGAGCTGTTGAATGGTGCTTAATCGGTCCAGTCATCTGCCTGTTCAGATGTTGGTGACTGTGATTCTAACTGATTTAAACGAATGATGAAAGGATAACTTTCCCTTCCGGAACAACTCTTGGATGATATAGATACTATACATTATCGTTTCCTTGAACAGTGAATCACAATGCTGCTAGTAATTATGAGAAACCGGTAACGTAGTTTGATGCTGACTTCATCCAGATAAAGAGCAGGGTAATAAGATCTCTTTCCGGTTAAGTCTACACATGTGTCACAGGTCTTCATTTGTGTAGACGACACCATATTTTCCTTCCTGCGGGAAGATAAGTAATTTGGTTTCTTATCTTCTTCCTCTGTATTTTTTATCGTTTGTGTTTGTTCACATACTTTTAAAAACAACAGGGGAAGATGTGTTGAGATTATCTTCTTCCTCTGTATTTTTAAACGTTTGTGTTTGTTCACATACTTTTAAAAACAACAGGGGAAGATGTGTTGAGAGTTTCTCTGTGTTGAATGAGTAGGCTAAGATCTTAGTCGTAGCCCTATCTTCATCATTTAGCAGTTCGCTCAGACACAGTTGTGAAGATAATTTCTTTTTCAGAGCGAATTTAGTCTCATGGTCTTATTTAAGTACTGTGATGCAACGTCTATATGGAAAGGAATTTTGTGGTCGTTTGTACTTTTTAAATTCTTTCCAGACCTATTGTATATATCTCGGTCTTAACAAATGTTAAGTGGGAGTTATTCTGATGTGACGAAGCCTTGTGTCTTCATCTTTGCATTTGACTAGGTGGAAAACTTGCTATAGGTCGCTTTAGTTTTCCAAACTCTAGTCTTTGATGGTAAGAAGCATCAATGCTCGACTCTTTAAGTTGGGGTCTAATGGACAACACCAGCAGAAAGAGTAGGAGAGATTTCCTAGACTCAGATCGTCTATAAGGACTCATAGCGAAGGTATAGGTATACCTAAGTCTTTGATGGTAAGCTTTCATTATTGTAGGATTAAGCTACAAGAAAGCATCAATACTCGACTCTTTAAGTTGGGGTCCAATCGACCACACCAACAGAAAGAGTAGGAGAGGTTGTCCTAGACTAAGTTCGCCTATAAGGGCTCATAGCGAACGTATAGGTATCGCTATATATTTCTTTAGGATTGTCTATATAGCCACTTGGATAGGGGATTTTTGTCTGTCTGAGTTACTGATCAGAATCCCCTGAGCCGGTGGCTTGAGGCTGTTATAGAGCTCGTTCTGACCGATTTTGACTGGAAGTAGATAATTAGGTTATTTATGATTATCTTTCAGTCAAAAAGTGAACATTCGGCAATTGTAGCGAGTATAGTTCTGTATTGTGAACTAGATAATGTCTCATGGGATTAATGATAGGATACACATATCCCACTATTCATTTTCATAAAGCTGGTTCATCTGTTGTTTCACAGAGCGAATAAGCCAGCTGTTTGGCTCACTTTTATCTGTTATCTGACGCATTAACAGCGAAAGTTTTATGCCTGGATGGAGTAGTGCGGAGCGGCTTTGAATGTTATTTCGATGGGTCGCTTACACACATGTCTACTCCAGTTATTAACTGGAGTGGTAGACGTTTTTCCCCTCTAGACCTGTTTTGTTTTAGAATCTTTTAACATAAGGTCAAGTTTGGGCATATATTAACGGTTTTCTCAATTATTTCAGACGTGAGTTCATATATTGCGTTACAATCCTGAGTCTGAGGGTCTCTCTATACAGGGATCTTGGGACCCTCGGTTCTTGGAAACCACATATTCGTTACATCATTGAATTATTTCCGTTCATGTATTTATAGATGCAGATCAGAGTATATCAGAAGAGAAGTAACGCTTCTTTGGTCATTAATTTCCAACAGAAGGGACGTTTATGTTCATTCTATTGTTAAATAAGTCAGTTAGCTATTCGTACTGCTTTGGTTTTGGCTATTCGTACTGCTTATTCTAACTGTATGGCTATTATATGATCTTATGTGGGATCACTTCAGGATAGCTAAGTTTACAGCGCACGGGAATAATAGTTTCCATTATCTGTGTCGCTAGTATTAGGCATTTGAGCGCATACATTTGACGCTCAGCCATTTTCATGGGAATGAATGATAGCATATGTGTATCCTTCAGTTCATTTGTTTCTATTGATATCATTGAGGTCATGGGGTCTGTTATTGAATATTCACCAGAAGCTTCCCCACGAGAGGGTTTTCTTCTTTTAGGGAAGTTTTGTTCTTCACGTCATTTTCCGCTCTCAGTGGCATTATGGAGTATGTCAGACGTGAAAGAGCTTTGTGGTCACTATATTATTGCTGTCTGGACCAGCAATGATTAAGTAATGTGGGTGAGGAGGTTTCGACATATATTCGAATCCCCCCCCCCCCCCTCTCTCTCCCCACACTTGCACTGTCGTGCATATATTTATTATATGCATATTTTGCGTCGTGTTGGATGGCGCCCTCATAGGCATATATGCAGTTCTGTTGCATTTGTTTCCGGTGTTTATTTTCTGATTTATAAGATACAGGCACTTATTTTATCATCATTATGGCCACTATTTGAGCTCATAGGTTACGGTATAGCCATTTAGTGGTTTTTAGATGATTACAGGCTGGATTTTTATGCACTCGCGCAATATGTGATTATGCTATCTCTTTGGTGGACCTTGAAATTATTATATATTTTAGGATCGGGCTGTGTTGGAGCCAGTTTAACATACTTACCTCCATTTCTAGATCCTGGTCTCTATTTTGTCGGTTCTCAAATCGCATATTCACACGTGTTTATAGTTGTAAATACCAAATAGTACACGTTGGAGAGTGTTCTTACCAGATTTAATATTACAGAGGCCTCCTGTGAATGATCTTGAAGCCTGTGTTCTCAGCAGAGATTATTCATCTTATCTCGCTTTTGTATGTATATGTTATATTTTATTTCACTGATTTCGTTTGTACCTGTATATGGCATCTGCAGTGCATATTTTATAGCGGATAATATTATTTACCCAAACCATCCCTATAGCTTTGGCTTGTGAAGTGGCATTAAGCACCATTTATTATTCATGAATTAATTTTTGAGTGCCTGATCGATATTTATATTTATATCGTTTCTGGGTTCTGCTTATTGATTCCAGAGCTCTCCCCTCTTTCTTTTGAAGATATGTTCAAAAAAGGGGGGGGGGGTCATTTTGTCCACTTCTCTGTCTTATGAGGCATGTAACTATTAAGGAAGCTGTTTTGTCCGTACTATATTCGACGATCAGCTGCAGTATTATTGTTTGGCATAGGTTTATGGGCAATTTTCTCTCATTCTCAATATGCCTTTCTAATTTTTAGGGCCTAGTCCAGACTAGTCTTAAAAATTGTTTATTTGTTACATCCTAATTAACATGATTTCATGCTTGGATTTAGGATTTACATAATTGGGATCCATATTAGGATATGTCTCTTCTATTATGGTATTAACAGACATACATGTAAATTCTAATTTCTTCATCATGGATTGAAGGATTTGATCTATGTTGATCTACTATTTCGGGAGTTTTACGCCCTTCGCCTTTTTACGATTCAGCTAAGTCTGGGTCATTGATTACAGTATAAAAATATGAAAAAATTTATAGTAATTTATATATTTTTGTGTCGCTGCCCCACGAAGTGGGGAGCGACATATAGGGATTACTTTTGTCGTCTTGCGTCATCGCCCGCATCGTCCACGTCACACTTTCTCTTATCCGCCACTCCTCTTTAACCTATGAATGGATTTTTATAAAGCTTTCAGTGATTCGTTATCACATAATGGCATTGTGCACCTCCTATTTTATTTTTTGATCCGCTGTATTTTTTCCAGAGTTATACCCCTTTTCCACTTAGAATTCTGTCTGAAATATTAAAATATAGTGCAGGCGACACAGGTCTTCCATGGAAGACTCACATCTAAGTTTATACTTACCAATGACCCAGATGGGAATGGCCCTCCCATGAGTGGGTAGTACTGGGCACTCATACCTCCCTGCTGAATTATTATAATTTTTTGTTACAAAGAATGATTTATTGGCGCCACATTCGGTGACTTCCTGGCGTCTGCGCATGCGCGGTAAAATGTATGGAGGGTCAGTTAGGACTTCTAATTTTTGGTTTTATATGCAAATTTTGGGGATTGGGGGGAAAAATTTGTGTTTGGCCCTAGATATTTTGGGGTTAGCACCAGCTAAGTCTGGGTCATTGTAAGTATAAAATTATATATAAATTACTATAAATTTTTTCATTTTTTTTTTTAAAGGTGGACAGGGCCTGAACTTGACAGGTGCTGACACAGTCATCTTTGTTGATAGTGATTTTAATCCTCAAAATGACCTGCAAGCTGCTGCAAGGGCCCATAGAATTGGACAAACAAGGTATGCCATATTATATATGCCTAACAAATACACTGGTTTAATTTTTCTATTATACACAAGTTGAGAGATGACACAATTGTTTCCAACCTACCCTATCAAAACCATATGCTTTCCTCATTTCTCAAGTACTTTGTTAGAAAATATATCAACTTGATACGTCCTTCAAGGCATAGGCTCTGGCTTTGGGAGGCTTGAAACTGTCAAAAGACAGAAAAGTAGCATTGTGCACAGCACTTGAATACTGAAATTCAAGTTAAGATTATCTCATCTATTGTTACTTCTGCTTTGCATGTGATTCTCATCACATGTGTTTGTTTTTGTTTTCCAGGGGCGAGGTGACATCTTGGCTAAAAGTCTTTGACTAAATATTTCAAAATTGTGTCAATTCAGATCTGGGAAGACTTATGTGGAAAACTAGTCTTCTATTCTACTTCATGCAGCCTCATTCAGTCTCAGTCCTCCAAATGCTCCTCAAAGTAAATGGGATCAGGAGAGGCCAAATAATTCTTACAGGAATTTAGTGTGTGTAGTCACATAGCTGATGGAGACATTGCTACAACCAAAGCACCATAGGGCTGATGACCCATCTCCAGGCACAAAAGGTGCTCTGCTGCAACCAATTATGGCAAGGGGTCTCCTAGACCTACATGCCTGTCCACATCACTGTATACTGCTTCAGATGTTGAGTTGGATGATGCTGATGACATTGGATCCAATCATTCATTATAGTTATACCCACACAAAACGAAGTTTGGTGGGAGAGGGGGGGGGGGGTTATAAGAGTCAACTTGTCCATTGGTTGGTCGGTCTGTCGTTGTTGGTCCGTTGCACATGTAAACTTGTGGAGCGAAACTTTCCCAGTTTTAGCTGCATTTTCATGAAACTACACAAAAATGATCAACATGATGAGGGGAAGTGCTTGACATAAAATGCCTGTCTCAAATGAACTTGAATCTATGTATGAAAGTACCAGGCTTGTGCACCATGCACTTTGGTGCCTGGAAAACTCAGTTTGGCTATTTTTCCTAATCCTTTGACAATCTCCCTGGGCCTCTACTTTTGGAAACTTTTAATGAAAAACTAGGAAATGAGGATAGCATATATCTTATGGATTTTAATTGTAACAAGATTGCAGGCTTGTTGTGAAGGGGACAGGAGCTATGATTTAGAAGTGAAAATTAACTCTTTATCCAACATGATTAGTAGTCAACATATGGAAATTGTTCACTTGAATAACAAAAAATTATCATGGATTATGACCTCTCATTGGAATGAGCTCATTTCAAAGGCCACTCATTGGAATGAGCTTGTTTTAGTGAGGTAACAATCATAAGTTATGTTTTGTGGGCCAAAAAATTGAAAAGAAAATGAAATTTGAATGGTGATTTTTTCAGATAATGGACATGGCCATTACTGTTTTCAAATTTGTTAAAAAGAAGAAAATGAATATTGTTTTGGTATTTTGTATTGATCAGATTTGACTGTTTTATTTTGGAAGAAGTATTATTTCATCATAATTGCAACCTGAACTTTGGTCTTCAGAATTACCTTCAAACTTTTTTTTTCTAGGCATTTCCATTAACTATTTCACCACCAAGATATGGACTTTATGTGGTTTCTTTTTGCCACGGATTACTGAACTCTATGATTATTTAACATAGTGAATAAAAATTTTACCTTTAGGTTTAACTAAAACCAGGCTTAGAGTTGAAACAGTTTATTCCCATCAAACAAAAGACAACCAACCACACCAAACCAGTTCTATTCATACTCAGAAGGATCCAAAAATATAACTTATAATAATATCATGTTAGTCAGAATTCCTCTATGTGCTCAAACAAGATATGATTAAGATACCTACTGTTTTTGAGTGGGTACCTGAACTATCTAAGAAGTGACTGTAAGTTTGAAGAGATGCTTCAAGCTGCAAATCTTGGACCATGTTACTGTAAATTCATCACAATAACACATATGTTCCAATAAGACCTACCCATAGCCCAAAACCCAGATCCTGAAATGAACAAGGCAAATTTTAATGATAACAAATTTAGTAGATGAACTTGACATCACTGGAAAAATAATTAATAAATCAGATAAAGGTCAAGGTCATTCCATCTTAGTTGAAATCATGAACTGATTTGAAATTTAAACCATACTTCGTTCAGAACACTGTCTACTGAACATGTGAAAAATCATCAAAAGTGAAGTGGTTTGCAAGTTATTCCATTGATGGAATACTTGCGAAACAGGCTGCCTCATTTCAAATATTTTGTGTGGTGTTGTCAATAACATATGCTAATGGCGCCGTAACATAGAGAAAGCCATGTGAGTTCTCATCCAATCAGAAAGTGAGGAACAAAGACAGTTGGTACTCTCTTGGAAGGAAAAGAACCCACCAATATTTTTATACTGTACCAATGACCCAGACTTAGCTGGTGCTAACTCTAACAAAACCAGGGCCAAACACAAATTTTGCCCCCCAATCCCCAAAATTTGCATCCAAAACAAAAAGAAATCATGTCCTAAAGGACCTCCATACTACGCCTCTACTGCGCATGCGCAGTGACGCAGACGTCCCGAAATTGGCGCCAATTATCATTCTCTGTTTGGCCCTTCATCAGTCAACATCTCACTGATCTTTGTGCTTGTAAATCTCAGTTTAAAGGATGCCAGACACGTAATTCTTGGAGAAAATGTGATTCTAAGGAGGATAGAAGGAGGAGAGGAAAAAGAAGTGACAAAAAATAATCAGGGCTGTACTTAAAATTTTTTGATGAAATTATGTTAAGTTGCCTATTTTCGAGGCATGGGCCTCTTGTTGTCATTCTTGCTAATTGTTGCACTGCTTATTCAGTGTTTCCTCTCCCCTAGCCTTCTAAAGTCCCCCCTTGCAATTCTCCCATGCTTTTGGCATATTTTTGAGAAATTTCATTTCTAAAATTTCCTGGGAGAGTTGCTTGGTTACAGAATGTTTTCTGTTATTTTCCCCATAGTTACGTTTTCACCCATGGGTGTATAATGTTTGTGTTCTGCATCTTCCATCTGATGTTCTACAGATTCTCCCCTGGGAGTCTCTGTTTTGCATCAGATAGAGTGTAATTGATGACTGATTCCGGGCCAGTTTTTTCAGTGCCTGGAGTCATGTTTTCTGGTGTTTTTACCCTGTTTGTTTTCATTGGCAACAGCCTTTTTTGAGGGGGGCTGTTTGCCTTTGCTGTAGTTTATCTCACTATAAGATACATTTGTATTATCCGAAAGTGTCTCATTAATTATTTAATATAAATTTAAAATTTTTGACCACACTTTGCCATCGGATCCATGGGGCTCAACATTACTTTTCAGCAACTTGGGCTTCGCTGAAAAAATATTTTTTCAAAATTATTTTGTTTTGCAATTGTTTTTTCATTTATTAATGGATCATGTTATTATGTATCTTTGTGTCAGGGGTTTTTGCGAGTAACTAGGACTTATTGTTGTTCTTTCACAATGAAGGGACGTTGTTCAAATTGTAATAGGAAGAAATCTTCCTCTGACTTTCATGATCATTGTATTAATTGTAGTCAGTGTTCTCGCATTAATCCCTGTCCTATATGTGAACATTGGGATGAGAAACATTGGAAACGTGTGTCACGATATGTTGTTTCTGGAGAAAGAGCGATTCCGGCTCTTTCTCCGCAAGGTCACTCTACTCTCTCAGTTTCTATTTCAGAGGAACCAGAACAGGGTGATGTTTCCATGTTATCTTCTTCAAGTGTGCGTCCGTCGTCACAAATGAATTCAGAGCTAGAGGCAAAAGTGCTCATGGAGATTAGACAAATGTCGTCCGCTAGCTCGCCCGATGTAACGTCCATTCACCGAATGGTTCGGCAGCCGGGTTCGTCCGATGCGGTCCAAGAGGAAATTTTGGGTGATGCGAGCACTATAAACATAATAGATGCACACCCAGTGACGGCGGATAGTAAGCGAGAACGGAGGAAGCCTTTGAGTCCGGTTCCTAGCTCGTCCAGGTCCAGCCGCGAGCAAGAGAGGCCCCTCTCTCGTACAACAACATCTGGGACCAGATGTTGTGGTACAAAATGTGTCTTTAGCGGAGCATACGTCCGTCGCTCGGGACGCTCCGTTGTATAAGCAGTCCGCAGAGACTGTTAAGGCTTCCTCTTCTCGTCAGCGCACACGACCGCACCTTGGCTGCGTGACCGCCGATATATTACCAGCTTCGCCGATCAAGGATTCTTCGGCGACCAGGTCACACCATCCGGCAGCCAGGGATTCGAGACCGATGGACTCCGGACGTTCGCATAGGAAAAGTATGCGGGAGCCATCTGATGCGGAGCTGCCCTCGGCGAAGCAGCAAAAGACTGCGCCTCCGCAGGTCTCGACGCCGGACATTCTTGTGCAGATAGCACAGCTTATCGCAGCATCCCAGCAACCGACAGAAACGGTGTCGGATCGAGAATTATCCGACGGCGCTGGGTCGGTACGCTCCGCCGAAGCATCGGGGGCGGACGACCGGGAACATCATGAGGTCCGACCGGATGGTGAAAGGGATACGGATGACTTGGAGCTATCCCTTTCGGAACAACATAAAGCTGCCGTGGACTTCATCCGGCACTTTCTCCCTCAAGTTGTTCCGTCGGGCCAGACTGCTGCGCTTCCGGACAAGAGAATTATAGCGTCATTGGACTCTGAATTTTTTGAGCGGTTCAGGGACATCGCTCCCGAGTTTCCGTCGCAGTCCAATAATGTTGCAAGAACATTTGAATTATTGAACGACGCTATATTTAAACTTGCTTCCAGGACGGGGAAAGCAGGTTTCTTGTCCGCTAATACTCTCAACCTGCCTTTCATTAATGCAAGGAATAAATTCGATACGGCAGGACAGGGTATACCGAGAGTTCCTCTGCGTATGGACGACGAGGCGGAAGACTTAGAGCTATCATTACCGTCGTCAGCTTCTATTCCAACCGCGGTGTTGGAAACAGCTATTGCGTCTAACAGAGCCAATTTAGATGCCTTATCTTACGCAGATCACCTTACTAAGGCGTTATCACTGCGCCTTCAGGGGAAAGAGTTTCAGGATATACAATCCTCTTTAAGACTTCTTTCAAGGGCAGTAGCTTATTCCACGTGTAACTCCGCCCTTTCAGTGGCAAATCTGGAGTTGGTTAGACGTGACGCAGCCCTAGCTACATCCACACTAGTGGATTCTAAGGTGAAGAACTCTCTTAGAGTCGCTTCGGTCTCAGGAGAACTTCTCTTTGATGGCAAGCTTTCCGCTATATATGATAAAATTACAAAGAAAGCTAAGGATTCTCTGTTGTTCAAATCTGCTGCTAAGAAGTCGGATACAGCAGACACGAATAAGACAGGCACTTCTGGGTCTAATGCGCCCAAGAGAGGTTCCTATAGAGGTTCCGGTGCGTTCTCTTGGTCTTATTCGAGAGACCGTCAGGATAGCGACTCTCGTTCGGGACGTCCTTCAGGCCGGGACAATCGGTCGGACGCCCCGAGGTCGACGGGGTGAGATGCGGGTCGTGGAAGACGTGGTTGGCGGAAGGTTGTCGAGCTTTTCACAAGAATGGGCATCGATTACGGACGACCCTTGGGTGAGAGGAGTGACTTCGGAAGGTCTAAAGATATCCTTCAAACGAAAGCCTCCATTAACTCGAAGTCCAAAGTGGACTCATCTTCCGTCAAATCCGCAGAAAAGAGACGCTCTGTTATCAGAGGTGCAGTCTCTTTTAATGAAGAACGCGGTAGAGGTCGTAGAAAACCAGGAATCTCCGGGATTCTACAGCCATCTGTTTCTGGTTCCGAAACCAGACGGCTCGTTCCGTCCAGTCATAGATTTGAGCTGGATAAACAAGCTGATCGTCGCTCCGAAGTTTTATATGGAGACGATTCGATCGGTCAGAGCGAGTATTCGGGTGAACGATTATGCAACGAGCATAGATCTCAAAGATGCGTACTTTCACGTCATGGTACATCCGACATTCCGAAAGTATCTACGCTTCGCAGTCCTAGGAGTGGTGTATCAATTCCGGGTGATGTGCTTCGGATTGAATCTAGCACCCTGGGCTTTCACTCGGGTAATGAACTCGGTAATGATCTACTTCCGAGCTCATTCGTCTGCGGTAACGTCGGCCTACCTGGACGACATTCTTCAGAGGTACGGCAACGAGTTAACGCTTCAGAACGATGTTCAGAATCTTCTTCTATTGCTCCGACGTCTCGGTTTTATAGTAAACGAGGAGAAGTCGGATCTGGTGCCGTCCAAGTCATTCACTCATCTGGGAATGAGCTTCGAGACGCACAACAATCTCGTTCATCTGCCATTAACCAGAGCGAAATTAGTCAGTTGTTACGCTCGCTATTGTCTGCACACAGACAAAGTCACGGCGAGAGAATTTATGGGACTGATAGGTCTGTGCGGAGCCGCCGCGGATCTCATTCCGATGGGGCGGTTACGCACACGTCCTCTTCAAATTTTCCTGACTCAGAATTGGAGTGTGAAAATTCATTCGCTCGATGTAGACGTTCTCTTGTCAGATCAAGTGAAACAAGAGATTCAGACTTGGGCAAACATTCAGTGGTTAACTCAAGGAGTTCCGCTGCAGTTGCCGGATCCGAGTTTTACCGTTATGACGGATGCCAGTCAAACAGGTTGGGGTGCATCATTAATCCCAACGGATTCGAGATGCCAGGGTCTTTGGGATCCGCAATTCCTGTGCAAGCACACAAACATCAAGGAAATGATGTCAATTTGGCTTGCGTTACGTCACTGGATGGACATTATTCACGATGCTCATGTCCAAATCCTATCCGACAATACGACAGTAGTGGCGTATATACGGAATCAGGGAGGCACTCATTCAGTTCCGTGTTCAATCTAACGGAAAGAATCCTTCTGTTTGCGTTAGAACATCACGTTCTTCTTTCGGTCCGTCACATACCGGGTCGTCTGAATGTGCTAGCAGACTCCCTTTCACGAAAGGGTCGCTTGTTGCCGTCGGAGTGGACTCTCAACAAACAAGTATTCAATCAGATTTGCTACCAATGGGAACGGCCAATGATAGACTTATTTGCGAAACATCTCAACAATCAGTTGCAGACGTATGTGTCTCCGTGTCCGGATCCAAGAGCATTTGCAGTAGACGCTCTGTCGATCCCTTGGCACGGAATGATAGGATATGCGTATCCTTCAGCGCCGTTAATTCAACAAGTATTGCTAAAGATAAAACAATCTCAATGCAAGATTCTGTTGGTAGCATCTCTGTCGCCACAGAGACCGTGGATAAATCTACTCAGGTGTCTGTTGTGGGACCTACCGTGGAAGCTTCCTCCACGGGAGGATCTTCTTTCGCAGGGGAAATCGCGCCAACTCCATCACAACCCGCAAGGTCTCAACCTTCACGTTTTTCCGTTGTGCGGTCCTTCTTGCATGGCAAGCACTTTACAGGACGAGCAGTGGACACGATTTCTAACTGTAGGAGGACCTCCTCTTCGCTAAACTATGCGGCTAAGTGGAAGGTTTTTCGTCGTTGGTGTAGGGATCATTCTGTAGATATATTCGATCCCTCTATACCAGACATTGCAAACTTTCTAGTATACTTGTTTGACGAAATCAAACTGCAGCCTGTTACTATAAAGGGTTATAGATCTATGTTATCTGATACCTATGCACATCATGATAGTTTACAAATTGGATCTAATGTCTCTTTATCGAAGTTGGTTAGGAACTTTTCGATAAATAGACCCAGAACTCTTAGATTAATTCCTAAGTGGAATTTAGCTTGGGTTCTTCTTAAATTGAAGGAAAAGCCATTTGAACCTCTTGGGACAGTAGATTTCAAATTCTTATCTTATAAGACAGCTTTTCTCTTAGCTTTCTCTTCTGCTAGAAGAGTCAGTGAGCTTCATGCACTATCGGTGGATGATTCTCATTATTGTAGTGTTGGGAATATTATCACCTTCACTACTAATGTGGGTTTTTTAGCTAAGAATCAGGCTCCTAATAAATATCCGGAACCTATTGTTATTAAGGCTCTTCCGTCTTCAGACGGGCGTAGGCCTTTACTCTGTCCTGTTAGAGCATTACGTATCTATAAACAGAGATCTCAGTTTATCAGAAAGGGACGGAAACGTTTCTTTCTGTCTTTGATGCCTAATAGAAAGGATATTTCAGTCCATTCTATTGCTAGATGGATTCAGTTAACTATCCGTACTGCTTATGAAGATTTATCTTCTTCTCAGCAGTCTGTGCTTAAGATTTCTGCTCATGAAGTAAGAGCTCTTTCTACTTCCTGGGCTTATGCTAATAGTGTTGCTATTACAGATTTAATGAAGGCTGCTTATTGGTCTCAGCCATCCACATTTACGAATTTTTATCTCAGAAATATTGAGTCCATTTCTGGAGACCTGCATTGTTTAGGTCCGTTATCTGTTGCTCAGAATGTCGTCCACTAAACAGTTGCAACTATAGTTATGCAGGCTTTCTGTTCCGGCAGTGACTCCGTCCGGCTGCCCTCTTCGCTCTGGGCTATTTGACCCAGGGCAAGGGGAAGGGGGGGGGGGGGGGGCGGGTGTTCCCTTAGGTCACCTGCTTTATAGTGAAAAGCAAGGGAATGCCTCCTCCAAGTCAGTATTTCTGAGTCGCTTCTGGGATGGTTTTAAAGTGTAATATTAATGTTTAAATTCATTCATGTCTTATTTTTAAAGTGTAGCTCGGTGTGAAGCATTTGTATATGTCAAGTGTCAAACGGGCTTTAATATACAATACTCGGACACTTTTAAATGACTATAAAGCGTCTCAATTCTCTGGACTACTTTATTTATTGGCTTGCTTTAAAAATAATTAGTATAAGGGTTATACTGGATGTTAATAGAGAACATGAATGTTATTGTGCTCAATTATTAAGGGTAGTGTATCTTTCTAATTTAATATTAAATAAGAAAGATACATGTAAAGCCTAATACTCCTTTTCTCCTTAAGGGGTTACCTCTTTACTATATAGTTGAGCTTATTGGATTTTCCTCTATGTCCTAGGCCCTCCAGCCTGTTTACTATTCAGCTAAGTCTGGGTCATTGGTACAGTATAAAAATGTTAAAAAATTTATAGTAATTTATATATTTTTTATACTTACCAATGACCCAGACGGGGATGGCCCTCCCTGGAGTTGGGAACTCTTGCCTCCCCACTGAGTACATAGCGCTGACCAGGCACTGCCAGTAAGAATGATAATTGGCGCCAATTTCGGGACGTCTGCGTCACTGCGCATGCGCAGTAGAGGCGTAGTATGGAGGTCCTTTAGGACATGATTTCTTTTTGTTTTGGATGCAAATTTTGGGGATTGGGGGGCAAAATTTGTGTTTGGCCCTGGTTTTGTTAGAGTTAGCACCAGCTAAGTCTGGGTCATTGGTAAGTATAAAAAATATATAAATTACTATAAATTTTTTAACTTTCTGATTTGTCATCCAGATATCAAGGTCATCAGTTCTAAAAGTAGCATTTAGTGGTTTATATGCAATAACTTCACGTCTATTTTTAAAAGATGTACCGAATTTGCAGAAAGTATTTGCATGCTGAAAGAGAAGAATTCTATTCTATGAATTTTGAAGTCTGTAGCTTTGTGATCAAGTGTCACAGGACTGTTACTAGAAATAGAACCTTGTTGCTTCTGGGCAATAACTTTAGAACTTTCAACACATGCCTACAAACTTACAGGGTAGACTCTGCTATGATTCTCAGACATTCATCAGTGGTCAAAGTCAGTTACAAAAAAGAGTACTTTTTGATTTCTGGGGAATAACAGTAGTTCACAGCTGAATCAAACATGCAGAAAGAAGTTGCATTTGCGAAAGGGAAATCCCACCTATTCTTTTTGAAAACTGTAGTAATTGAGTTAAATAAAGGTTATAGTACTGTTTATATAAATTAGAACTTTGTTAAAAAATTTTATCTAGATAATTTTACACATATCTACCAACCTTACAGGTTAAGAATCCTCAATGGTTTTGGAGTTTGCCTTGTGATTAAATAAGTTATGATTTGTAAAATATTGTAACTCGACTTGTGGATCTCTGATCCTCTCATTGGACTTCTTTATTTTGATTACAGAGCTGTAAAAGTCATTCGTCTGATTGGTAAAAATACAGTGGAGGAAATTATTCTAAATCGTGCTGAGGAAAAATTAAAATTAACTGAAAAAGTAATAGAGAGTGGTCAGTTTAGTGTTGGTGCTCCAAAGCATGGTTTATTTACCAGTGATAAACTCAAGGTGAGTAGTCCTTGACAGTTCTTGACACTGACTTTTGTACTTGCACTTAATAATGGCCTTTTGTTTTATTTAGAGCAAGGCCATATATGTTTATCTTACTGTATATATATTTTATCTTACAACAATAACATATTTCCACCAATACAAGTAAAAACATCTAGACAAAATACATATTTGTGATCATGCGATTCAGAATGAGAATGTTTTTAACTGCACTCAACTGGCATCAAGTTATTATACATGTTGAGGCTACCATTTTTGATAACAGTAATTAAATGTTAAATAAATCACCAGCATGACGAAATAAATTAGACTAGATAAATTTTTATACAACAACCAATGGCCAGACTAGCTGGTGTTAACTCAAAAATTAATCCAGGGCCAAACACAAATTTTGCCCCCCAATCCCCAAAATTTGCATGCAAAACCAAAAATTCAATGCCCTATCTGGTCCTCCATACTTTTGTGATCTGCGCATGCGCAGTATCCAGGAAGACACCGAAATTGGCGCCAACCATCATTCTTTGGCCCTCCAGCCAGTAACAATAAACTGACATCTCTGCTTTTAAATCTCAGTTTTGAAGATGCCAGACACAAATCAATGGTAAAATTGGTGGATCTAAGGACATAATTGGATGATGGAAGTGAACAATGGTGGTTGGAAACGTTCAGGGCTGTAACTTTATAATTTTTATCAAAATTATTTCATTTTTCCCAATTTCGGGACATGGGCCTGACGTCATCATTCCAGCTAATGATTTATCCACTGTTTTTTTAAGTGTTCCTTCCCTATCCTTCCTTGAAGCCCTCCTGTTAAACTCCCAAGCCTTTTGGCTTGTTTTATTTGAAATTTTTTATTAAATTTCTTGGGAGTTTGACGTGTTATACAGAATGTTTTCTGTATATCCCCATGGTTACGTCCTCACCCTAGGGGTGTTTAGGCATTTGGGTCATGCATCTTCTGTAAGATGTACCATTTTTAGTCGAGTTGTGACGAAGTCAAACTCGACTTATAGTTTGGTGAATGGCGGGCGGGCGTCCGGGCGGTAGGTTGGCATTGGTGCAGGAAAGAGTTCTATTTATTTTGGAATCACTGGGTCAAAGGTCAAGGTCATAGTGACCCTTCTTTTGTAAACAATTGGTTTCGGGACGATAAGTTGATAATGATTAAACCCACTTTTGTGCTGTCACAACTCGACATTGGATCGGTGATCCTATCAGCATTTTTTCTTCATCTGAAGATCTTGCTTTACATCGGATAGATTAAAATCTGTTACTGACTTCGGGCCTTTTTGTTCAGTGCCTGGGGTCTTGTTTTCCGTTTTTTCTTGTAACGTTGTTTACATTAGCAACGTCTTATAAATATATGTAGTTTCTAGTTATTATATTACTGTAGGATTGTTGTAAGATACATATTATATTATTCCGGTAGTGTAGCAATTATTTTTGGAAATTTGTCCACACATAGGCTCTATTGGGATACCCTTGGGCTTGTCTGTTCCCGTTGGGAACTTGGGCTTCTGTCAAAATTTTTTCATTTTTTGAATTAATTTTTCGATTTGTATTTTGAATGTTGTTTATTATGTATCTTTATCATATATTTATTGTGGAGTTGGTGGGAGTACTGTCAACTTTGTTTGATTAATTATGAAAGCTTATTGCTCAAAAAGCAAAGCTAGGAAAACTACCTCGGATTTACATGCTTGTTGCCTTGCTTGTAGTCGATGTACTCCCACTAATTCTTGTCCTACATGTGTTGGCTGGGATGACAAACGTTGGACACGGGTGTCACGGTATGTTGTTAGCGGTGAGAGGCCAATGACGGTCCACTTGCCTCAAAGTCAATCAAGTTCCTCAGTTTCTTTTTCAGAGGAACAAGAACATAGTGATGTGACACCAAGTAAAAGTGTGCTACTGTTGTCGTGCTCTGATGAGCAAACAGAGCTAGCTGCCAAAGTGCTCATAAATATTAGGCAGGGGATAAAGCCACTAGCCAATGGTTTTAGTCCCTTGTCTGTAGCTAGCTCGACCGGTGAAGTGGTTACTTCATCCGTGGGTACCGTGATGCCGGGTGTGTCCATTGCGGTCGGAAGAAGTGGATTGGGTGGAGCGAGCACTTTAAAACATACACATGCTCACCCAGCGACGACGGAACAGAGGAAGAAGCCAGCAAGTATCGTGGGAAGCTCGGCAAGGTCTGAAAGGACCGCAAACAAGAGAGGTCCCTCTCTATCCCAGCAACATCTGGGGCCAGATGTTGTGATAAAAAACTTGTGTGATTTGGAACATACGTCCACACCTTCCATCCGGGATGCTCCATATAGATCGCGGCTGGCCTCGACTACAGTTACGGCTTCTTCCATGTCATCTACTAAGCACACATGGCTGCACCCTATCTACCCGACTTCGGATATCCAGCCTGCATCGCCAAGAAGGGACCACTCATCGTCTTCGAAGTTGGACCATCCGGTAGATCGGGAGACGAGTTCTCGTTCATCGGGGCGTTCAGAGAAAAGAGTCATCTCCAATACACCATCCCAGGAGCAGCAAGCGGTGAAGAAACAGAAGACTGCTGCTCCTCAGGCCTCCATGATGGACTTGCTGGCACAGATTGAGCTGCTGATCGCAGCATCCCAGCAAGTGCAGTCTTAGAACCTGAGCTGTCGGATGGTGCTGGGTCAGTCCAGTCGTCTGTTCATTCAGACGCAAGGGTTCGAGATTCACACCTGATTCTCTCGGATGGTGAAAGGGATTTGGAAGAAGATTACCCTTCCCTTTCGGAACAACACATGGTTGCGATGGATTTCATCCATCAATACTACCCTGATTTTGTTCCGGCAAATCAGAATGCTGCGACAACGAAGAAAACGCTGGCGTCATTGGACGCAGACTTTATCCGGACAAAGGAGGAGGTCCTTTCTTTTCCGGTTCAGTCTCGGCAGGTGTTGCAGGCCTTCGGCCATTTAGACGATGCAGTATTTAATCTCTCCAGTGGGAAGAAGAAAGGTGGTTTCTTAACATGATCTTCCAAAAACATACCGTTTCTTGGACCATGTTCATTTAAAAAACGGTTGGGGAAGATGTTCAGAGAGTTCTGTGTTTAGATGTGCAGGCCGAGGATCTAGAGGTATCCTTGCCTGGTTCATTCACAGTTCACTCAGACACAATTGAGACGGCAATTTCTTATAATAAAGCGAATTTGGACGCTATGTCATGCAGATCACCTTACAAGAGCTATGGCGCAACGTCTCAACGGAAAGGAATTTGAGGACGTTCATACCTCTCTTAGAGTTCTTTCCAGGGCAATTATGTATACTATGTATAACTCCACCTTAACAGTGGCTAATTTGGAGTTAATCAGACGTGATGGTGCCCTTGCGTCATCTTTGATAGAAGGCAAGGTGAAAAACTCTCTCTGAGTTGCGCCGGTCTCTGGACATACTATATTCGATAACAAGCTTTCATTAGTCTATGACCAGGCTACTAAGAAAGCGTCTAATGCTTTGCTTCTAAAGTGGGCGTCTAATCGACCCGCTGCAGCAGAAAAGAGTAAAGGAGGACGTCCCAAACAGAAATCATCAAAAGGGGACTCATCACGAGGGTAAAGGAAACCCTCTTATAATTACTCTGGAGGTTGGCAGTATAGCGACTCGGGAAAGGGGTGTAGGTTTGATCGAGACTATCGGTCAGACGCCCCTAAGGCGACAGGTCGAGGCTCTTCGCGAGGACGTGGTTTCTCCTCCTGTGAGCCTCACAGGTCATACAGGTGATGGTCAGGACCTCTATTGCGTGCCAGTTGGCAGAAGATTATCAAGCTTCGCGAAAAACTGGATACCAATTATGGAAGACCAGTGGGTGAGTAGTGTAGTCTCGGATGGCCTAAGGCTAACATTCAGAGCGCAACCACCACTAACAAGATGTCCGTATTGGACAAATCTTCCGTCAAATGCTTGCAAAAGAGGGTCTCTTCTAGCAGAGGTCAGGCTCTCTTATCAAAGGAAGCAATAGAGGTTGTTGACAACCAAGATTCTCTAGGTTTCTACAGTCACCTGTTCCTTGTACCGAAGCCAGATGTCTTGTTCCGACCAGTAATAGACTTGAGCTGGATTAACAAGCTTATCGTAGCTCCAAAATTCTATATGGAGACCATTCGGTTGGTAAGAGCAAGCATTTGAGTGAATGACAATGCGGCAAGCATAGATCTAAAAGATGCATACTTTCATGTCCTGGTACATCCAGCATTCAGAAAGTACCTTCGGGCCTTTTTGTGTGCCTGATGTCTTGTTTCCAGTTTTTTCATTGACTTGTTTACATTGACGTCTTCATATATAGGTAGTATTTTATATTCTATTACTGTAGGATACATGGATTATTATTCCGGTAGTGTAGCTCAATAAATTTGGATTTTCTCCACACTTAGGCTCTATTGGAATGCCTTTGGGCTCTTAATGTTCTCTTTGGGAACTTAGGCATTTTTTCCAAAAAAAATTTTTCAAAAAAATATTTTGAATTTAATTTTGATTGTTATTATTCATGTATCTTAATTATATATTATATTATATATTATATATTTTGTTGTGGAGTTTGGAGAAGTGATAACGAAATTTAGTTGATGCACTTCTGTGGACTCTTGTCATGCTTGTGTTCACTGGGATGACTTATGTTGGAGACAGGTGTCACGGTAAGTTGTTGGTGGTGAGGTTCTGTGGCCAGACCCCTCACCGCATTATAATTCATTTTTCAGTTTCTATTTCTGAGGTACATGAACATGACTCCCATCCAAGTGTGCTTCCGTCGTCACGCTCCGTTTAGCAAATAGAGCTAGCTGCATTGCTCATGATATGCAAGGCTTAAGGCCTCTAGTTAGTGTTCTTAATCTCTTGCAAACAGCTAGCTCAACCGGTGAAGCGGTTACTCCGTCCGTGGGAGCCGTGACACCGGGTAAGTCCATTGCGGTCGAAGGACGTGTAGATGTGGATAGAGCGAGCACTTGATTATAAATAAGCTCACCCAGCGACGATGGAAATAGGGAGGAAGTCAGCAAGTATCTTGTTGGGAGGCTCGGCGAGGTCTAATAGACCGCGAGTGGGAGAGGCCCCTCTCTAACCTAACATCATTTGTGGCCAAATGTTGTTATGAGAAACTTGCACGAGCCGGGGCATACGTCCACCCACCGCTCAGGACACTCTGTCTAGTCTGCAGCCGGGGTCGGCTTCAGTCATGGCTTCCTCTGCTCCGTTTCACAAGCCGCAATGAAGTTTTCTTGTTGGGAGGCTCTGCGAGGTCAATGAGGCTGGGAGCGGGAGAGGTCCCTCTCTAACCCAACAATATTTGGGGCCAAATGTTTTTATGAGAAACTTGCAGGAGACAGAGCATACGTCCATCCACCGCTTGGGATGCTCCGTCTATTCTGCAGCCGGGGTCGGCTTCAGTCCTGACTTCCTCCGCTATGTTATTAAAGCACACACGACCGCAGGCTAACTACCCGATTTCAGATATCCAGTCAACTGCACGAAGACGGAGCCATTCTTCGCCCCTGAAGTTGGACCATCTGATAGCTAACGATCTGCGGCCAACGGGATGCTCCTCGAAGAGATCTACCTCCGGATCTTCATCCCAGGAGCAGCAAGCGGTGGAAAAGACTGCTGCTCCTCAAGCCTTGGGAATGGACTTGCTGTCGCAGTTGCGCAGCTATTAACAGCATCCCAGCTAATGCAAGAGCAGCATCCCACAGACTCCAGTGTTGAGCTGTCGGACGGTGCTGGGTCAGTCCAGTCAATTGTGCATGTAGAAGATGCCAGAAGTTTCTCTACGTGATGCTCGGCTTGATCTGGTTTCAGATCTCCATTTGGAGAACCCTCTCCATCCCGTTAACAGTCGGTGTCAATTGTGTCTGTTGTGAGAAACCATATTGAGTTGGAACACACATCGGACCATTCCTTCCCTACTGCAGCTGGGGCAGGCGGCAGTTATGGCTTCTTCTACTTACATGGAAGCGCACCAAAGAGGATTAGTTTAGAAGTTTCTAAGCGGGATACTCTGCAAGATCTTTTTGACCCTTTAACAGTCGGGGATGACTGTTTTGTGTTGTAAGAAACTTCAATGAGGAGGAGCATCCATCCTATGTGACGAGTCGGGATGCTTCTGCATTTCAGCCAGGGTTGGCTGTGGTTACGGCTTCCTCTTCTTCCATGGATATGCACGATAAGGGATAGATGCCTACAAGTTTCTAATGGAACACTCGGCGAGGTATGGAGCAGGCTGCGAGCTGGAGAGCCCTCTCCTTTCTGTCAGTAGTCAGGGTCAGGTGCGAGAAACTTTAGTGAGTTGGGATGCCCATTCACGCTTGCGGTTCTGGACACTTCTTCCACACTGCAGCCAGATTCGGTGGCAACTATGGCATCTTCCCTTGCTTCATTAATGAAGCACGTTGACCACAGACTAGCTATCTGACTTCTGGCTAGCTATGTTCGGGTTGATAGCTAGTCGTTTGATACTGACCATATTTGTTTGCATCATTTAATATATGCTCGGAAATAATGGAATGTGCTATTTCATTGAAAAGAGCAAATCTGGGCGCAATGTCCTAAGCAGATCACCTTACCAGAGCTATGGCGCAACATCTCAATGGAAAGAAATATGAGGATGTGGTTCCTCGCTAAGAGTTCTTTCCAGGGCAGTCATGTATGCCATGTACAACTCCACATGGACAGGGAATTTGGATTTGGTAAAACGTGATGCTGCCCTTGCGTCGTCATCACTTGTAGATGACAAGGTGAAAAGCTCTCTCTGAGTCGCTCCAGTTGCCGGAAATATACTTTTTTACGATAAACGTGCGTTGATATAGGAGCAGGCTACAAGAAGCTTCCAGTGCTCTGCTATTGAAGTTGCTGTCTCATCAACACACCAGCAGACCGGTGTAAGCGAGGCTGTTTTGCTTCTAAGAAAGCATCATGAGAATGTCTCGCGAGGGTACAATAACCCTCTTATATTTACTCTGGAAGTCGTCATTATAGTGACTCAGAAAAGGGACATAGGCCTGATCAAGGCTATGGATCAGACCCCCCCCCCCCCCCCCCCCCCCAATGATTAATGGAAGGTTATCATCTTCACGAGAATCTGGACGTTAATCACAAAGTTCCTCTCAAAGAGAGTCGCTTCTAGTGGAGGTAAAGGCTGTCTTATGGAAGGGAACAATTGAGGTCGACGAGACGAGCTTCTTCGTGGGGAGGACGTAGTTTCTCCACCCGTAAGCATCGTAAGTCATACAGGGGATAGTCATGACTTCTATTGCTTGCCAGTTGACGGAATATTATAAACTTCACGAGAAACTGGACGTTAATCACTGAAGTTCCTTTCAAAGAGAGTCGCTCCTAGTTGAGGTAAAGGCTATCTTATTGAAGAGAACAATTGAGGTCGTTGAGAATAGATTTCGGTTGCTTGCCACTTGGCGGTAGGTTATCAGCCTTGCAAAAGTGGATAAATTACGGAAGATCAGTGGATGAGAATGTAGTCTTGGCAGGCCTGTGGCTATCAGCCCGAGCAAGCACCACTTACAAGAATACTTGTTAGACAAATCTTCCAAGAGAGGCTTTCCTTCTGGAGGTATAGCTTTCCTATTGAAGAAAAGCATTAGACATCGTCGAAATTATTCTCCAGTTTTTTATTATCACCTGTTTCTCGTCCTGAATCCGGATGGATAGTGCATAGATAGGCTGAGTTATGCCTTGGCATCAAGACAATTATGTCATTGTGGAAGCCATAGTAGCTTTCTGTCCGCTGTCTTTTGGGAATAAAACTGAAAAAGATACTGTGCTTTTCGGTTAGTTTTTCCTAGGTGTCATAGACTTGAGTCTTATTGTTACACTATAGTAGCCTAGCTAAAATCATGAGTGAGATTTTTTCAGTATTATACAATGGCATAACTGAATTTATTATCTCTTGGGACTGTGATCTCTTTGGGAATTCAGGGCTGTTTATATAGCGGGTCTTCATTCCCTACCTTGCACAACGATAATTTTTAAGTCTCCATTAAGTGAGCCTTCAGGATTGCAACTTACACGTAGATGAAGACTTATAAGCTTTGGCTAGCATTGTAAGTCTCCTTAGTGATCTTCTAGGGCCTCAGTTATCAGCTTTTAATGGTCTTCACGTACAGGAAGACCTTTAGCTGCTTCATCTAGGCTGAGTTAGTTGTCCTATCGGACATGATACCATTTGTTAGAGGAGGTTATTCTCTTCAACCAGTATGGTTTGGTTTGAGTTATTATGTTAATACGGTGTATTTGTTTTTCACGTCTTTCTCTGCCCTTAGTTGCATTATGGAGTCAGTCAGACGAGAGGGAGCCTTGCGGTTCCTATACTATTTGATGACTAACACAAGAACGATTCAAGTAATGTGGGTGAGGGGGATTTCAACTCCCTCCCCCCCCCCCCCATGCCCATGTGTTAAGAGGCGATTACCGGGCAAGACGTTGTTTTCTTCCCATAAGCCTCGTATGTTTTTAAGTATATATATGCATGTCATGACTTCTCGATTGGCAGCTGGGTCATGTTCTATGGCGACCTCATGGGCACATCCACTTCTTAGTTGGTTTGTCTCCTGTAGTTGTTCGTCTATATGTCATATACGAGCTTATGATTCATCATCAATAAATTGCTAGCCTTTGTGTACCAGTATGGCTGTCTAGTCAGTTAACTGGTATTCAGATGATTACATGCCAGATTTCAATATCCGCGTGTATAATAAATGTATTATTAGGCAGACACATTATTGTACATAATGGACCTTAGAAACAATGAATTATTTCAGGGGCGGTCCGTGACAAGTCTGTTAATCATAGCTCGTTCCATTTCTAAATCCAGGTTTCCATTAATTTTGGTACCCAATCGAATATAACTTGTGTATACATTCTTGTATATTCGCACATGTTTGGAAGCATAGATATCGGATGGAACACGTCTGGGAGTGTTATCTATTGGAATTTATTGTACACCTAAACGGGGTCGCCTGTGGGTTACCTTGGATGTGTGTTTACTCTCCAGAGATTGTCCGTTGTGATTCTATTGGACATGTGTATGTTGTATATTATGTCACCGGTTTTCAACCTATCTACGTATGCCGACTCTGGTATATGTTACGAGTGGGCGCTATTAGTTACCGGGATCGCCGCGATAGCCTTAGCTTCTGAAGTGGTATTGAGCACCAATTTATTAATAATAATTAATATCTGGGTGCCTGTTCGACGAATAAATATTGTTATTTGGTACCGCTTTTACTGATTCCAGAATCGCTCCCCTCTTTGTTTTTGAAGAAGATTCCTTCAAAAAGGAGGGGGGGTATTTTTTAAATCTCCTCCGGCTTGTGTGTGTAACTATGAGTGAAGCTGTTTTGTCTGTAGATTGTATCCTGGATACAGCTTGTGTATTATTGTATATGGTGTATGTTTGTGGGGGGTTTAACCTTAATTCCGGTCACTTCCTGACGGCTGCACATGCACGGAGAGTAAAAGTATGGAGGACCAGATAGGACTTGTAATTTTCGGTTTTGCAAGCAAATTTTGGGGGATTGGGGGGTTCAAAATGAGTTTGCACCAGCTAGTCTGGGCCATTGGTAAATATAAAAAATGTACAAATTATTTTAAATTTATCTTTTTTTTCCTGAAGACCTATCTTTGCATCTGGTAGAATTTAAATCGGATACTGACTTTGCGCCTTTTTGTGTGCCTGTTGTCTTGTTTCCATTTTTTTTATTGACATTTACATTTGGCAACCCCCTTAACATGTAGTATTTAGTATTATAATACTTTAGAATTATTGTAGGATACATTGATTATGATTCCGATAGTGTAGCTAAAAAAAACCTGGCATTTGTCCACACTTAGGCTCTATCGGGATGCCCTTGATGTTCCCTTTGGAAACTTAGACATTTTATAATTGTTTCGAAATTAATTTGATTGCTATTTTCTTGTATCCTTATCATGTATTTTTGTTGTTGAACTTGTAGGAGTGCTATCGACTTTGTTTTTTGATTGTAATTAATTATGAAAGCTTACTGCTGAAAATGCAAGGTGAGGAAGTCTTCCTTGTATTTACATGCTTGTTGTCATGCCTGTAGTCTGTGCACTCCTACAGCTTCTTGTCCTACTTGTAAACATTGGGATGCCAGACAATGGAGACGGGTATTGCGGTATGTCGTTGGCGGTGAAGTTCCAATGCCAGAGCTGTCACCGCAGGATAATTCAAGTTTTTCAGTTTCTTTTTCAGAGGAGCAAGAACATGGTGATGGTATTGCAACACCCATCCATAATGTAATGACGTCGTCGCGCTCTGATGAGCAAAAAGAGCTAGCTGCAAAGGTGCTCATGAAAATTAAGCAAGGGATAAGGCCTCTAGTTAGTGCTCTTAGTCCTTTGCAAGCATCTAGCTCGACCGGTGAAGTGGTTACCCCATTAGTTGCGGTCGAGGGAAGTGTAGAATTGGGTAGAGTGAGCACCTCAAAAACTAAAGCTCATCCAGCGACAATGACAAAAGGGAAGAAGCCTGCAAGTTTCTCTTCAGGAAGCTCAATGAGGTCTGATAGACCGCGAGCGGGAGAGCCTTCTCTAACCCAGCAACATTTGGGGCCAAATGTTGTTTTGAGAAACTTGTCTGAGTCAGAACTAATGTCCACACTCGCCGCTCGGGATACTCCATCTGAACTACAGCCGGGGTCCGCTACAGTTACAGCTTCTTCCTCAGGTTCAGATAAGCACACACGACCGCACACTATCTATCCGACTTCAGATATCCAGGCAGACGCTCGAAGACGTTCCCAGTCTTTGGTCTTAAAGTCGGCCCATCCAATAGCTAGTGAGCGAGGCTTCATTCATTGGGATGTTTGGAGAAGAGATCTACATCCGGATCTCTGTCCCAAGAGCAGCAAGTGGCAAAAAAACAGAAGACCGCTGCTCCTCAAGATTGCACAGCTCATCACAGCTTTCCAGTAAGTGCAAGTACATCCTTTCACAGACTCCAGTCGTGAGCTGTCGGATGGTGCTGGGTCGGTCGGATCATCTGTATGTTCTGATGCTGTTGACCGAAATTCTCAGCTGAATCAGTCGGATGGTGAAAGGGAGAAGGAGGAGGATTACCCTTCTCTTTCGGAATAACATATGGTAGCGATGAATTTCATTCATCAATACTATCCTGACCTTGTTCCACCTGAACAACAAGCTGCGTCTGCTAGGTAGAAACTGCTGTCTCTAGACAGAGATTTCGTTCGAAGGAAAGATGATGTTCTTTCCTTCCCGGGACTATCTTGGCAAGTGTTGGAGACCTTTGGCCACATTAATGATGCCATATTCAACCTAGCAATTTGGAAAAGAAAGGCAGTTTCTTATCAGCATCTTTAATCAGCACGTTTTTTTAAAATGGTTGGAGAAGATGTTCAGAGAGCTCCTCTGCGTCTGGATGAGCAGGCTGGAGATTTGGATATATCCTTGACTACATCATTCAATGTTCGCTCGGATGTGAAGGAATCTTCTATTTCATCTAATAGAGTGATTCTGGACACTATGTCCTATGCAGATCATATCACCAGAGCTCTGGCACAGCGTCTAAATGGAAAGGAATTTGAGAACGTTAGTTCCTCGCTAAGAGTTCATTCCAGGGCAGTCATGTATATCACATACCACTCTTCCCTTTTAGTTGCAAATTTGGTTGGACATGATGCAGCCCTTGCGTCGTCATCAATTATCGATGACAGGGTGAAAAGCTCTCTTCGAGTCGCTCCAGTCTCCGGACACACACTGTTTGACGACAAGCTTTCATTAGTTTATGAACAAGCTACCAAAAAAGCTTCCAGCACACTGCTCCTGAGATCAGCGTCTCAACAACATGCATCAGCTGGCCGGAGTAGGCAAAGTCGTTCCAGTTCCCAATCATCGAAAGGGAGCTCCTTGCAGGGGTCTAAGAAACCCTCTTACAGTTACTCCAGAGGTCGTCAATATAGTGACTCGGGAAAAGGGCGTAAGTCTGATCAAGACTATAAGTTAGATGCCCCTAGGCTGATGGGATGAGGTTCTTCGGGGGGGGGGGGGGGGGGGGGGGGGATGTAGTTTCTCCTTCTACAAGCCTTGCAAGCCATACAGGTGATGGTCTAGATCACTGTTGCTTTCCAGTTGGTGGAAGGTTATCAAACTTCGTGAAAAACTGGATGGAAATTACGGAAAATCAGTGGGTGAGAAATGTAGTCTTGGCAGGCCTGCGGCTATCATTCTGAGCAAAGCCCACATTTACAAGATGTCCGCTTTGGACAAATCTTCCGGCAAATTCTTCCAAAAGAGAGTCTCTCCTTGCGGGGAATAGGCTCTTTGATCAAAGAAAGCAATAGAGGTCTTCAAGAATAAAAATTCTCCAGGTTTTTACAGTCACCTGTTTCTCGAATCGAAGCCAGACGGCTCGTTCCTACCGGTAATAGATTTGAGCTGGATAAACAAATTGATCATAGCTCCAAGGTTCTATATGGAACCATTCGGTCGGTAAGAGTGAGCATTCGAGTGGACGACTTTGCAGCAATCACAGATCTAAAGGATGTGTACTTTCATGTCCTGGTACAACCGGCATTCAGAAAGTACCTGCGTTTTGCCGTGCAAGGAGAGGTTTATCAGTTCAGAGCTATGTACTTTGGTCTGAACCTGGCTCCTTGGGTTTTCACTCGAATAATAAACTTGGTAATGAGCTCATTTGGCAGTGGTAACGTCGGCTTACTTGGACGACATTCTTCAGAGATACAGCGACAGAATTATTCTTCAGAACAATGTTCAGAGTCTGCTACAGTTGTTTAGATATCTAGATTTCATAGTAAACAAGAAAAAGTCAGATCTAGCTCTGTCCAAGTCCTTCCTTCACTTGGGAATGAGCATCGAGACTCACAACAATCTGGTTCATCTGCCATTACCCAGAGTGAAATTAGTCAGTTGTTATGCTCGCTTTTGTCTAAACTCTCCTGCAGTGACTGCGAGGGAGTTTATGTCACTGATGGGGCTGTGCAGAGTGGCTGTAGATCTTATTCTGATAGGCTGTCTGCACATGCATACCCTCCAGATTTTCTTTACTCAGAATTGGAGTGTGAAGACGCATTCACTCGAAATCCAGATTGTGAATGTTGTTTTGTTTCATGTACTCAGGGTAGCGATGGGTCAGTGAAAGTCCTCGAATTCAAAAAATAATTTCAAGGTCATGCAAACTGCTTGAAAATAGGCTTGGAACTCCAAAAGTCCCTGAATGTACTTGAAAATGATCTTGTTTATGTTAGCTGATACTCCAAATCCTTTGCAGAAAGATCTTTAGTAACACCGGAAATGTGGGTAGTGTCCCATTTGAACCAACCAGATTGTTTCTTTCATTGTATTTGAAGTTACAACACTGGCTACCTTATTTTGATCAATCCAATCAGATAGCACCTTTCAGTCAGTTCATCAAGCTTTTGGAATTCAAGTTTAACACCTCGGAACTTTCACACTCGCTTCGATTTATGAATCTGAAAAAAATGCCTGGTCATTGCAAATTCCAGGATAAATGGATGGAAGATAAACAATACAAGGATTGGTTAATGCCTGTAGTTGGAAATGTGCATTGTGTGTGTAAACTCTGTCACAAGACAATAAATTAAGCTATTCATGGATTCACTTGTACATGTACGTCCTGTTAAAACAACCCAAATATTAATAACATGTACAACACAAGCTGGAAAAAACGTTTTCATTTTCCTTTTCTGATAATTCCAATGCATGACATCATTTCTCAGGAAGCTTCCTGGGAAATAATGTTTCAGGTTGGAATTGCCAATAAAGAACAAATGTGTTAGAAATATTCTGGTGTTTATCCTGCAGCTTATTTCAGGTGGTTGCACATGTATCGTAATGTTGTAATTGATTCATTTATCAAAGGTCCTTGAACGTCCTTGAATTTTGTGGAATTCAGTCCTTGAAAATCCTTGAATTGGATCCCAAAAAGGTCCTTGATATTGTGTGGGTACCCAGGAAAATTGCTGAAATGTTTTAGCTCACCTGACAGAAAGTCAGGAGGGAACTAAAGTGACCAGCTGCCTGGCCATCCATTGGAACTTTACATTATGAACTTCTCATTGACCACAGGAGCAAATTGAGCCAAATTTGATATGCATGTTCCTTATTATATGTCAATTCAAGTTTCTTCAAATAAAGTTGCCACGCCTACAGGAGTCACCACAAGGGGTATTACTCTGATAGCACCCATAAATTGTTTTCCAAAATTAAAAAAATCTTCTTCCCCACAATCATAACATTTCTAAGTAGGTCATTCAAGTTTGTTCAGTTGGGTCCCTGGGTTAATATTTGAGCTCCCCATGGGACCCCAAATTTTAACTCAGTACAATAGAAAATTTCTTATCAACCTACTCACAATTGTTTACTACAGGCTTGCACTACAGTGGAAGTCCCTAACTCGGATAAAATACTCTCTATTTTTGTCTTTCCCAAGCAAGTTGGGAAAGAAAAGTGGTGCAAAAGCACCAATAAAAATAAGCCAAAACTGGGTCGAGTGCAACCGGCGCAGACCCAGTACGGGACGCTCTCTCCCAAGTACAACTCCACGACTTCCGTTGCCAGTGCGCATATACCGTCTCTAAAGACTCATTCTTTTTAAAATCCGCTTCGTGTCGAGATGTTTTTGCACGCTTATCAGTGTTCCAACAGCTCGATGTTTGATGATTCCTGATTCATTATACCACAGTGTATCCTTTGTATTCTCAGGAACAGTGTTTTATATTCTCTTTTTTCTATTATATGTCCATAATGTATATTTATTTGCTCTCTCTCGGGTCGCGCGCAATTTTCGCGGGCCACGCGGTTCGGACTTAGATTTTCACAATTATTGTCCATGCTTTTTTTGCAAATTTTTCTAATTGTGTTAGAGTTAGGTGTCAGCGGGGTACCACTCCTACAGTGTTTCTTCTTTCTGTTGAGAGTAGTCTTCCTGTTGGGTGGTTCCCGGTCGACCGTCTGGGGTCTTTGTTTCTGTCACCTTTCTCTCTTTTTGGGTGTTCTGTTTTCTGATCTCACCTTCTCTGCTCCTCTCACCTCTTTCATGCCTAGGACAATTCCTTGTGGGCAGTGTCTGCTGCCTAAGCATGTGGACGATGTACATTCGTCGTGTTCCTCCTGTAATGGGTGTTCGGCCGAGCGGCCGTGTGGTGTCTGTGGAACATGGTCTTCCACCTTCTGGGCGTCAGTAAATCGTGTCGTTCGTTCTCGTGGCCGTGCCTCCCGCTCCCGCAGGACAGGAGAACGTGGTCATTCGGGGCCTCCCGAGCCGACTTTGTCTGGTGAGAGTTATTCCTCCTCCATGGGGGATGTGCAGTCTTTTCCTGTGGTGGATACTGCGGGAGCCGTTGAGTGTTCTGGTGTAGAGATGCCTGGTTCCGGGACTACGGTCCCCCTCCAGTCGACATCTGAGGCTGTCACTAGGGTTGTGACTCCTCCTTCGGAGCCGAGCCGGTGTGCTCTCTCCACTTTTTCACCAGCCTCAACGACTCTCGACGTATCTACTACTGCTGCTGGTCCGTCTGCTTCGTTGTCTGTTTCAGCCGGCCTCGGCTTTTCGCTGCAGGGGACTGCAGGACTGTCCGATACTGTAGACGTGGGATATCGGCCCCAGCCTTCCCTGACTTCAACTCGGCGAAGTCGGAAGGGGCTGCCGGCCGAGCCCATCGCTGTGGTCTCTTCGCTGTCGAGTACCACAGTTGTGTCTTTGGATTCGGATGTTCGTAGCGGAAACACTATGGCTTCCGTGGCGTTTCCGTCTACTCACTCTGGTCATACGACCAGTTTTGGGGGACCAACGCCTTTTGTGCAGCCTGGACCTTCTGCCCCGCAGAGGTCCGCGGTGACTCTCATGAGTTCTCGCAATATTGATCCTCGGGGTGCGTCGTACCCCTATACACGTCTGCCTTCAGATGTTTCGGCTGCCGCCCGTCGTCCCGCGTCGGGTGTTTTGGAGGATCGTGACCCTTCGCTGGTTAAGAGGGTCAGAGGTGAAGCCACTTTGCCGGTTCGCTCCCCTGTCGAACCGGTCGGTTCAGGCAGTGAGCTTAGGGAGGCCCTCTCCTTACTCACTCAGGTTCTTTCTAAGAGCCTTCCTGTTGCTTCCAGCAAGGCTATGGGTGGTTTCCAGGCGCCTCCTATGGCGCCGCCTCCCGGGATTGGAAACAGGCCGGTTTCCGATTCCTCTGGTGTCCCGACACCATGGGAGGCGTCGGCTGGTTTGCCCACGATGGGCTATGTGTCTTCCGACTCTGGGGAGGAGTCCGACATGCTTGAGGTCGAGGGCCAGCAGTCTTCAGACATGGGGGCGGCTCTTGACTTTGTGTTTGGGTTTCTACCTGAGCTCAAACCTGCTAACCAGCCGACAGTGTCAGCCTGGCCGCGATCATCGGTCGCGCGCCAACAGCCTTTGGAGCAACCTGCCTCTGGGCGCCTTCGACCGTGCCAGTCGGTACAGGTGGTTGAAGCTTTTTCAGCATTGGATGCCAAGCTGAATTCCAAGGCTTTGAAGACTTCGTTCTTCACCAGGGTTGACACCTTTTTGCCTCCTGTGCGTTATCGTTCCTACGATTCCGCCAATCCGTCAGTCTGCCAGACTTTGACGGTTCTGGATCAGGACTCCACTTCCCTCGGGCTTTCCAAGCCCAAGTCTGCCGTCATTCCAATGACGACTCTGGAGTCCACGTTGGGCTTATCTAGAGAGATGCTTGGCATGCTTTCTCTCTCAGATCACGTCGTCTCAGCTTTGGCTGCTTATCTGCCTCCAGATAAGTTTGACGAGGTACAGGCTCCTTTGCGTGTGCTGTCCAAGGCGCTTATGCACCTTACTCACACGCATGCCTGTAACACGGCTAATTTGGAATTAGTTCGAAGGGACGCTGTGCTGGACACAGGACGATCCCTTCCCGAGGAGCAGCGTGTTACACTTCGATCTGCTTCTTTGGCAGGTCCGCAACTTTTCCATGGTTCCGTGTCGACGGTCCGGGATGACGTCCTACATCATTCCAAAGATCAGCTGCTGTTTCGTCAGCTTGATCAGCCTTCTCGGGGAGGCAAGGGCCGTTCCAAGCCTAACAAGTATCCTTCTGCTTCCTCTGTGAAGCAAAAGGCTGGTCCTTCTGCCGCCGCCTCTACTTCTTACTCACGGGGTAAAGGTAGGGGTCGGCAGAATCGAGGGAAGTCTCAGGATTCTTCATTTGGCAGAGGAGGTGGTTTCTCCTCTCGCGGGCCTCGTCGGGGCTCGAAATGAAGGTCCTCACCTCGACTCGTCCCAGGTTGGAGGAAGGATAGCAGAGTTCGCAGACCATTGGACCACCATCACATCCGATCCATGGGTGTTAGACGTTGTTCGGTCCGGGCTGCGCATATCCTTCCGACGGCACCCCACTCTGTCAAGGGTGCCTCTTCCAACCACAGTTCCTTCAGACGTTTTACGTCGGGAACTTTTGTCCACGGAGATTGCCAATCTCCTGGCAAAGGGGGCGATCGAGGTCGTCAAGAACGTTCAGTCAGTGGGTTTCTATTCCCGCCTGTTCTTGGTGCCGAAGAAGGACGGCCGACTCCGACCGGTTATCGATCTGAGTATCCTGAACCAGTCTATCATTGCTCCCAAGTTCAGCATGGAGACTTTCAGGTCGGTCCGCCAATCAATTCACCAGGGAGATTTCGCAGCCAGCATCGACCTGCGAGGCGCTTACTTCCACGTTCCGATGCATCGGGCGTCACGGAAGTATCTCAGGTTCGCTTTTCTGGGGCGAGTTTACCAGTTCAAGGCCATGCCTTTCGGCCTCAACCTGGCTCCTTGGGCGTTCACCAGACTGATGTCGCATGTGATAGCGTTCCATCGCACACAGTCCCGGGTGACTACTTCGGCATATCTGGACGATATCCTCCAGAGGCATTCCAATGCTGCCTTACTGGAATTGGATGTCGCCACTCTGTTGAGCTTGCTCACATCGCTAGGATTCACAGGAGTCAACAAGGAGAAGTCGGACCTAGTCCCTTCTCAGTCGTTTTGTCATCTGGGGATGTCTATCCAAACCAAATTCAATTTGGTGGCTGTTCCCCAGGCCAAGGCTGTGATTCTCTCAGCTTTTGCTCTGACTCTGTCCCAGTCCAGGTCCGCGACCGCTCGGAGTTTTCTCCGGCTGATCGGTCTCTGCGGTTCGGTGATGGATCTCATTCCTTTAGGTCAGCTGCGTGTCAGACCTCTCCAACACTTTCTGCTCAGTCGTTGGAGACCGAATGTAGATCCTCTGGATCAGGTGCTTCCGTTTCCGGACTCTCTGTATCCTCACCTTCTTCCCTGGACAGATGTTCAGTGGATTACGCAGGGTGTTCCGCTGGACTTACCCACGTCCGATCGCGTTCTGACGGCAGATGCCAGCGATCTCGGATGGGGTGCGATGTTGGATCCTCTCGGTCTTTCCCTACACGGGATGTGGGACCAGGATCAAGCAGCTCTACACATCAACCAGAAGGAGCTTCTTGCTCTTCTTCTGAGTTTCAGGCAGTGGATCCCTCACCTGTCGAATCGCCAGGTCCTTCTACTATCCAACAATTCGACAGTGGTTGCTTACATTCGGAACCAGGGCGGCACGCACTCGCTTCCGATGTACGAGTTAGCTCGGGATCTTTTACTGCTCGCTCAGGATGTTCACGCCGGAGTGGTTGTTCGTCACATTCCCGGTCGTCTGAACGTCCTAGCCAACTCCCTGTCCCGACAGGGCAGGGTTATTTCCACCGAGTGGATGCTTCACAGGGCAGTGTTCCAGTCGCTTTGCGATCTCTGGGGACGTCCCCACATCGACCTCTTGCGACTCGTTGGAACCATCAGGTGGACACTTTCGTGTCCCCGTGTCCAGATCCTCTGGCTTTTGCCGTGGATGCTCTGTCACTCGATTGGAACGGTCTAGTCGGCTACGCCTTCCCGCCGGTTCCGATTCTTCCTCAGGTTCTCGCCAAAATTCGAACCTGCAGTTGTCGAATCATTCTGATCGCTCCCCTGTCGCCTCAGCGGGTGTGGATCAATCAGCTCCGCTCGCTGATGGCGGCGGTTCCGGCACGTCTCCCGCTACGTCGCGACCTTCTTTGTCAAGGTCGCCCGAGGAGGTTTCACGTCGACCCGACTTCATTGTGCCTTCACGCATATCTTTTGTCAGGTCCTGTCTCCTCCGTAGAGGTTTTTCGAGACGAGCAGTGGAGTGCATTTCTTCTTCAAGGAGGCACTCCACTGGTTTAGCTTATGCAGCTAAATGGAAGGTCTTCTGTCGATGGTGTGCTGATCACTCTGTTGATTATGCCAATCCTTCGATTTCACAGATTGCGGAGTTTCTGGTATATCTGTTTGATTCTCGGGGTCTCCAACCTGTTACCATCAAGGGTTACAGGTCTATGCTTTCAGAGACTTTTTCTTATGTGGGGAAGCGTCGTATCGGCACTAATCCTTACCTCTCCAAGCTTGTTCGGCACTTTTCTTTGAAAAGGCCTCGGACTTTGCAGCTTACTCCACGATGGAATCTTTCGTGGGTGCTGCTTTGCTTGGGGGGGGGGGGGGGGGGGGGGGGGGGGCGCTGTTCGAACCTTTATCCCAGGTGGATATGCATTTTCTCACATATAAGACGGTTTTTTCTGATGGCATTTGCTTCGGCCAGACAGGTTAGTGAGCTTCACGCCCTCTCGGTTGACCCAGCCTTTTTTAGGAGCTCTCCCAACAGTGTTACTTTTACCACTGATTGCTCTTTTTTGGCTAAGAATCAGTTACCAGATACTACTCCTCCTCCTATCTGTATCAGGGCTCTTCCCTCTGTTGAGGGTACTCGCCCTTTGCTCTGTCCGGTCCGTGCTATTCGCATTTATCTTGATCGGACACGCTTCATACGGAAAGGCAGAAAACGTTTTTTTCTGTCTCTCATTCCGGGTCGACAGAAGATCTCTCCTCAATCCATTTCTCGATGGATTTGTCTTGCTATTCGTACGGCTTATAGTCGTTTAGCAGCTGGCGATTGTATTACCAATCGTATTTCTGCCCACGAGGTGCGGGCACTGTCTACCTCTTGGGCTTATTCTAACTCCGTCAAGTTGTCGGATGTTATGCAGGCAGCCTACTGGAGAAATGCTTCTACTTTCTCCACCTTTTATTTACGCCAGTTGCAGGAGCAGTCGGAGGACCTTTTTGCCCTGGGTCCTCTTTCTTCTGCTCAGGCTGTTGTCTGCCATAGCCATTAGGCTTCTTGAAGGTCAGTTTCAGCCTTGTGCTGTTACTGCCCTTTTTCTGTCTGTGTGTCACACAGGCTCATATGTCTCTTTTCATTGTCCTTTACCAATGATTGCGACATTATGGTTGATAAGCCTCGGGACCTCTTCCATCTACTTCACGGTTCCAGTGCACTAGGGTTATGTGGGGGTTGGTTATGCGATTCCCTCCAGCCTTTTGTCTATTCAGCCTGTAGTAAACAATTGTGAGTAGGTTGATAAGAAATCTAAATTTTATAGTAAATTTCCTTTCTTATTATACCTACCACAATTGTTTACATGGAGGCCCTCCCGTCTTCTTTACGGGTAAAGAATCTTTCCTCCCCGCTGATCACATAACTCTAACGTTTACGGATTCAAAAAGAATGAGTCTTTAGAGACGGTATATGCGCACTGGCAACGGAAGTCGTGGAGTTGTACTTGGGAGAGAGCATCCCGTACTGGGTCTGTGCCGGTTGCACTCGACCCAGTTTTGGCTTATTTTTATTGGTGCTTTTGCACCACTTTTCTTTCCCAACTTGCTTGGGAAAGACAAAAATAGAGAGTATTTTATCCGAGTTAGGGACTTCCACTGTAGTGCAAGCCTGTAGTAAACAATTGTGGTAGGTATAATAAGAAAGGAAATTTACTATAAAATTTAGATTTCTTTCAAAATCTTCTTCGGATTCACCAGTCAGAATCCTTTGGTGTACAACATCTCTAGGGGGTTGGGAAGAGGGTGGGGGTGTGGGTAGTCAGATTCACATTTGTTTAAATTGAATCCCAGGATGGAAGCCCAAATTTTAACTTAGTGTAATATGAGAGAATTTCTTTAAAACTCTTCTTCTCCAGAACCATCAATTAGAATCTTGATATTTGGAATACAGCATCTCTGGGGGGGGGGGGGGGGGGGGCTATCTGTTGGAGCCCAAAGTTTAACTTAGTGCAATATGAGGAAATTTCCTTAAAAACCTTCTTTGGATTCACCAGTCCGAATCGTTTCATATTTGGTATGGAACATCTATAGAGGGATCAGATTCAAATTTGTTCAAATCGAGTCCCTGGGTTTATATTTGGGCTTAACTTATTTGAGGAAATTTCTTAAAAAATCTTCAGATCCACCCATCAGAATGCTTTCATATTTATCCCTGGGTTTATATTTGGGCTCTCTAGCTCTCTATTTTTGCTCTAATTTTAACTTTGTGTAATATGAGGGAATTTCTTTAAAAATCTTCTTCTCCAGAACCATCAGTTAGAATGTTTTGATATTTGGTATACAATATTTATAAGTTTGTTCAAAGCAGGTCACTGTGTTAATATTTGGGCTCTTTTTGGGGGGATGGGGAGTGCAGTGACTGTAGTGACATAACAACCTCGGAAGTTTGGTAATGCTTGTCTACAGCTGATAGAATTGGAAGCAGTCAGGAAGACCTATGATAATAATCATCTGACATGGACACCAGACCTGTTAACTCTCCTGGTTTCACCGTGAGTCTCCCAGTTTGAGGCACCAGCTCATGCTCTCACGGTCACATCCTATTTTCTCTATTTGTCCAGATTTGACACTTTTCAAAATAGTTGTTCTGTTCGAAAGAAATGATTTCGTGCGCCAAAGGCACGCAGGGACGGTATGGAGAACAAGCCCCTTTCGACCCTCAGTGACTGTAGAAGATTGATGTTGCATGTCTAGGCGTGTCAAAGGAGGAAAAGGAAGGAGGAGGTTTAGCCGCGTTTGTTCCTTTTTCAGTGTTTTTTCCTTGGAGGTGGTTGTAATGGTGATGTTGCTTGGATTTCTTGGGCCACTGTGGTGTGCATCTCTTTAGGACAGTATTTGTAGCTCTCTTCTAATAGTGCTTTGGATCTTTTGAGGAGTTCTTCTACTGACAAATTGGCCGGATCTTCCTGGTCCAGGCGTTCCGGTAGTGAAGGAAGAGGGGAGTGAGGGGTGAGAGGTGGTGAAAAAGCAACTTCCAGCTCCTCCTCAGTCTCCACTGGACGTTCCTCATCCAACTTTACCGGCTCAGGAGCCGGCAGTTGATTGGGAGTACCAGTGGGACTAGGAGGGGAACTGGCGGCTGCCTCCAGAACCTCCACCCCCTCACTCAACTCTTTCTTTCTGTTCCGGAATGCCTCCAAGCGCCGGGCGTCCCTGCGCTTGGTTGATGGACTCTTCTTCCTCTTCTCAGGGCCTCCCGAGCCTCTTCGGGTGAGGAACAGTGGGAGAGGGGATCCTCTCTCCAAAGGTGCTACCTCTCCCCGAAGAGGATGGTATTTCATCTTTTATAACTTTCTTTACTTCGAATTACAATTTCAGGTAAACACTCATGCCCACCTCCTGGACAGTCCAGGAGACAGGACATGAGATGACCAGAGCTGAGATGGTCTTCTCCAATCTATCTGGTAGCTCCATGGTCAATGTGTACACTTTGCAGTCAGAAGTGTCAAAATGACGACCAATGTTCTGTTCTATTTTGAAAATTAAACAAGTTGTCAAGTTATTCTCATACTGTCGCAGTTACGTGAAATCAAAGTTATATAAACTCAAAATATAAATTAAATAAAAACATAATCTCTCAAGTATAATTAACTTCAGCTGACCTATTACATATACTGTTGTTATGGTTCATACCAAATTTATCCGTTTTGTGTAAAAAAAATTATAATTGAAAGTTTGTTGAAAACTGGACAAAATCTGTTGTGAGATATCACAAGAATTAAGTTACCTCCCCTAACTTATATACAAAGAGATTCAGAACAATCATGTCCAGCAGAGTATTTTGTCTTCATTTTGAACCAACAGGATTATTTTGTTTGTATTTTTCACAATGGGAGTTATGAATACTGAGGGCACCTTCTCTAACGTGAGTAATACAAAAAACACAGTTCAAATATTTTTTTCAATAAAAAACAAAAATGAAATTACCACAATCACACACAACTTCATTGTACCGGCAACGACAGGTGTTTTTTTTAAACAAAACGATATGTATTGTTAGCATTGAGTAATTTTTATTGTACAATAAAACCTGTCAAAAGATAATAAGAATCAATATTTTCTCACTAAAAATGTTCAGATTGAACAAAGAATTTACATGAATAAATGGCATGAATGAAGAAGGAATGCTTCTGTTGGCTCTTGAACGTTTTGGTCCTGGGACGTTTCGGCCCAAGATGTTTCAGCCTCCATGTATTGAACCTTGAACCACCAGGATGGGCTTGCATGAGCAAGGAAAAATGGCCGGACTTTGGGGGGGGGGGGGGGGGGGGTACAGGAAAAGGCTAGATAGGCATCCACTCACATTTGTGTATGTGTCAGGAGGGGGGGAGGGGGGGGGGGGGGGTCATTGTCCCTGCTGGGGGGTGGACCAGTGATATCCATATATATATTTGTATGCTTTTACTGACAAATGCCATTAAAAGTGTTAAAAATAAATTATTAAAATTAAATATAATATAAATAATGCATTTGGGTTGTGGGAGGCATAACAAGGAAAATATTGATGTATTAGCCGCGCACAAAAATCTCACTGACAAGCATCCAAATCTCACTAAGAGCTCATCACAATCTCACTGACAGTCACCTTCAGAAGTTAACAGGTCTGATAGACACTAAAGTTATGAATAATTTCATGACTTAATTCCTCTGTAGTGTTGATTAATCATGACTAACTGAATGTCACCCAAAATACATTTTTGAACCATTTTGTCAGGTGAGCAATTTTTTTTTTGTTGGGAGGTTCAGTAAAATTTGAATCTCAAAGCCCAATATAATTGTTGTATTAAATTATTACTGATCCTGATTCCAAGTTTTATCCTTACTTTGTTGACTTCTTGGTAGACCAACTTTTTCTGCCCACAAAAATTTTTGCTTAACAGTTTGAAAGGGTTCATAAATTATAATAAATAAAATATGCAATGCCAAAACCACATGGAAAATGGCTATGTAATATAAAAAAAGGTTGAGAGGCAGTGGCGTAGCCTTGAGTCATCCCCCCACCCCCATTTTACTAAAAAATGTTACCCTTATGTACTTTCATTACTGGAATCCCTAAAACTGGTCCATGTACTCTTACCAGGATTTTTCTTGTGTCATTTTGCTATAGTTATTTCTTTACTTTCTGGGTACTTAAGCCTTCAAAAAGTATTTGGGATTCTCCTATTGGCCTGAAATTTTTTTTTCCTGGGGAAAATCCTGGACCTTCACCCATGGAGTTACACACTCTTAACCCAGCCCAAGGTAGAGATGGGCAATATACTGAAAAACGAACTGATACCAATAACATGGGCATACCAAAAAACTGAACCGAACCAATCATTGAATACTAACACTGTCTGAATTTTCAAATTTTCCTGCATTCAGTATTTATAAGGCCCTGTTGAGTCTTGAAAGCAGTTGAAGGGTTCATTTTGATGAAAGAGTGGCTGATTTTCTTTTCAGTTTTGTTAACCCTTAGGGACCTGGGCAGTTGTCCATAATTCTCACTAGACTACAACCTGTTCATATCCAGCTGCTTAGTAGTGATTTCTAGCCTAGTCTTGGCTGCTTTAACAGGCAACCAAGACTTGTCTAGAAATCATTGCCCAGGTAATTTGTCCGTTGTCAGCAGGACCTCTTGAAGATGGCATGGTCAGGGCACATGCAGAGATTGCATATGCCTTAAATAGGGCTTTAAATGTTAAGGTGTGCTTAGAACAAGTCACAAAATTACTGTAGATATGATTTGTTTTCATAAAAAAATGCCACTGTTGAGCTCACTGGGAGTGGCATTTGTGGGAGTGGTAGAATGATACAAGAATAACTTATTCCGTATTTTCCTGATGTGATTTCCCCTTTGGTACTATCAGCAAATTTCAGTCGTCAGATATCAAATACCGAACCGATACCGAGGTATACGCCCTCAAAAATACCGAAATCGATCTCAAAATTCCAATTCCGGCCATCTCTAGACCAGGGTGAAATGAAGTGGGTAGGGGAGGAGTGTATTTTTTTCTGCTGACATTGACATCCCCCAACATCATTTAGCCTGGCTATGCCCCTGTTAAGAGGTAATTGGCAAGAGTAAGGCTGTAAATTGACATTTTGAGAGGCTGCAGATAAGTAACTTGATTATGGATCTCTTCCTAAGGACTGTTCTCCAGTAGTACTGCCTGGTATGGTATAGTGCCTGAACCTGCCAGCTTGGGCACAACACTTGACCAAACAGCATGACAGGAAAATAGTTCCACAAGGAGGGGAACATAATTTATTTAGTATATCTCCTTTTTATCTCATTTAAGAAGTTCTAAATACTGTATTTACTCTATATATAGGGACACTCTATAATTTGGGACACACATTTTTTCCAATAAAATATTTTTTTTTTATGCTCCAATGTTTGGGACACTCGGGAGACTTGTTTCCTGTTGGCCCAGTCACCTGAAAACGGTGCAAAATGCTCAATATTAAAGCTAAGTTTGTGTTTAATTTTCCTTTTTAAACAATAAAAAATTGATAATACATACTGATTTGTGTTGTTTTTATTTAAATCTGTTCCTAAGTTTTACTATTTACAGTCCAGACTGACATGAGGAAGACTATTTACTATAAACTCTTGTAATTAATAACGTTTATCAAAGTTTACTGGTTGAGTTGTGTTAACAACCGAGACCTATGGTTTGGCGACTGTCGGTGTTTGTCCAGGCAGGTGTCTGGCCGTCCAGACGGGCTTCCTCGCATTGTTAATTCAAAAACTTGAACAAACATTCTCTGATTTGACATACAGGTCTTTTGCAATAATATCTCAAGTGAGTTCAAAAACTGGCTTGGCCCAAATTTTTGTTATGTTTTGTCCGATGACGGACTTGCTGTCGAAGATTGTGCAGCTGATTGCAGCATCCCAGCAAGTGCAGGTGCAACCTCCCTCAGACTCAGAACATGAGCTGTCGGACGGTGCTGGGTCGGTCCAGTCGTCTGTTCACGCAGATGCAATAGAGTGAGATTTGTAACTGATTTTCTCGGATGGTGAAAGGGATAAGGAAGAGGATTACCCTTCCCTTTCGGAACAGCACGTGGTCGCGATGGATTTCATCCATCAATACTACCCTGAATTTGTTCCGATGAATCAGAATGCTGCGATGACAAGAGAGAAACTGCTGGCGTCATTGGACGCAGACTTTATACGGACAAAGGAAGGAGTTCTTTCTTTTCCGGTTTAGTCTAGGCAGGTGTTGCAGGCCTTCAGCCATGTAGACGATGCTGTATTCACCTATTGAGTGCGAGGAAAAAGGGCGGTTTCTTAACTACATCTTCCATAAACATACCGTTTCTTGGACCACATTCATTTAAAATGGTTGGAGAAGATGTTCATAGAGCTCCTCTGTGTTTGGATGAGCAGGTTGGGGATCTAGATGTATCCTTGCCTCCATCATTCACTATTCACTCAGACACAATTAAAACAGCAATTTCATCAAGTAGAGCAAATTTGGAAGCAGTGTCTTACGCAGAAGGAATTTGAGGACGTTTGTACCTCTCTTAGAGTTCTTTCCAGGGCAATTTGTATACCACATATAACTCCGCCCTAACAGTGGCTAATCTGGAGTTAATCAGATGTGATGCCACCCTTGTGTCGTCATCACTTATAGATGACAAGGAGAAAACCTTTCTCTGGGTTGCTCCAGTCTACGGACATACTATTTTTGACGGCGGACGACAAGCTTTCGTTAGTCTATGATCAGGCTACTAAGAAAGCTTCAAGTGCTCTGCTATTGAAGTCGGCGTCTCAACAACCTGCTTCAGCAGACAAGAGTAAAGGAGGACATTCTAGATCTGAACATCATAAGGGAACTCCTCACGAGGGTACAAGAAACCCTCTTACAATTACTCTGGGGGTCGTCAATATAGTGACTCGGGAAAAGGGGCTTAGGTCTGATTGGGACTATCAGTCAGACGCCCCTAGGCCGATGGGACGAGGTTCTTCATGGGGAGGACGCACTCCTCCCGTAAGCCTCGCAGGTCATACAGGTGATGTTCAAGACCTCTGTTGCTGGCCAGTATCAACTTCACGAGAAACTGGATAGCAGTCACGGAAGATCAGTGTGTGAGAAGTGTAGTCTCGGACGGCCTATGGCTATCATTATCATTTCGAGCGGAACCCCCACTAACAAGATGTCTGCGTTGGACAATCTTCCATCAGATCCTTTCAAAAGAGAGTCTCTCCTAGCGGAGGTACAGGCTCTCTTATTAAAGGAAGCAATAGAGGTCGTCGAGAAAAGATTCTCAGAGTTTTTACAGTCACTTGTTCCTCGTACCGAAGCCAGACGTCTTGTTCCGACTGGTAATAGACTTGAGCTGGATAACAAGCTTATCGTGGCGTCAAAATTTTATATGGAGACCATTCGGTTGTAAGAGCGAGCATTCGAGTGAACGACTATGCGGCAAGCATAGATGTAAAGGATGCATACTTTCATGTTCTGGTACATCCGGCTTTAAGAAAGTACCTTCGCTGTAGAAGAGAAGGTTTATCAGTTCAGAGCAGTGTGTGCTTTGGTCTGAACCTGGCTCCCTGGGCATTCACTCGAATAATGAACTCAGTAATGTCATACTTCCGAGGTCATTCGTCTGTGGTAATGTTGGCTTACTTGGACTTCTGCAGAGATACGGTAACAGAATTATTCTTCAGATCGATGTTCAGAGTCTGCTTTTATTACTCCGACATCTTGGTTTCATCATAAACGAGAAAAGGTTGGATCTAGCTCCATCCAAGTTGTTCACTCACTTGGGGATGAGCTTTGAGACTCACAACAATCTGGTTCATCTGCCGTTACCTAGAGCGAAATTAGTCAGTTGTTATGCTCACTTTTGTCTACACTCAGATGCATTAACAGCAAAGAAACTAAGGGTCCAGATTTGGGCAGATCTTCAGTGGTTAACTCAGGGAGTTCCATGGCAACTGCCAGATCTGGCTTTTACGATTATGACGGATGCGAGTCAGATAAGTGGTGGCACGACCCAAGGTCCCGCAGTCTTGAAGTGTCAGGGTCTTTGGGACCCTCGGTTCCTAGAGAAGCACATGTACATCAAAGAGATGATGTCAATATGGCTAGCTCTTTAACATTGAATTCACATAACATTGTACGTCCATGTTCAGATTTTGTCGGACAATTCGACAGTAGCTTACATCAGGAACCAAGGCGGCACTCATTCAATTCCATTATGCGAATTAATGAAGAGGATTCTCCTATATGTCATGAATCATCATGTTCATCTTTGTTTTCATATACCGGGTCGTCTGAATGTACTAGCAGACTCGCTCTGTAGGAAAGGTCGCCTGTTGCCATTGGATTTTGCTACCAGTGGGATTGTCCCATGATAGATTTGTTTGTGACACACCAGAACAATCAATTACCGATGATCATGTCACCATGCCCAGATCATCGAGCGCACGCAGTAGATGCTCTGTTAATCTCTTGGGACGGAATTATAGGATATGTGTATCCTCTAACTCGTTGATTCAGCAGATTCTGTTAAGATCAAAGAGTCCCGTTGCGAAATCCTGATAGTAGCACCTCTGTCGTCACAGAAACCTTGAATCAATCTTCTTAGGTGTCTGTTATGGGACATTCCCCAGAAGCTTCCTCCACGAGAGGACCTTCTTTATCAGGGGAAGTACTTGTTCTTCACGTCCTTCTCCGCCTTTATGGCATTATGGAGTCGGTCAGATGCGAGGGAACCTTGCGGTTCCTATACTATTTGATGACTAACACAACAATGATTCAAGTAATGCGGGTGAGGCAGGTTCAATATGATTTTGAATCACCTCCCCCAGGGGAAGTATTTGTTCTTCACGTTCTTCTCCGCCCTCAGTGGCATTATGGAGTCGGTCAGATGCGAGGGAACCTTGCAGTTCCTATACTATTTGATGACTAACACAACAATGATTCAAGTAATGCAGGTGAGGAGGGTTCGATATGGTATGCATGTCTTCAACCAATCTAACCCTGCCTGTGCTGCAGTGCGGAGTTACGATGTTGGGGAGCTGGCGGCTGCTCGTCGTTGCTCGGTGGTTCTCTCCGGGTACTCCGGCTTCCTCCACCTGTAAAACTGTCACGGTCATGATTAGCCATTGTGCATAAATATGTGACCTTAAACATCAATAAATAAATAAATAAATAAATAAATCCTCATCAGTTGTAGTTGCAGACCCTTGGCAAAGGAGGAGGGAGGATTCTAATCCTCCCAATTATTTTTTTCAGTTTTGTCTCCCCAAAACATAGATTATGCTCCCCTATTGGAACAAGTTCCTTAGGTCTTAAGCCACGGTTTTATAACAGAAAAAATGTAAATTTTTAATTCCTTAAGAAAAAATGCAACTGTTGTCTGGTATTCATGTTTGGAGAAGGGTCAATATAAATTGGACACCTCCCCCGATTGAGGACCCGTCCCACTTATGGCCTCACCTATAACAAACATCTAGCATCACAACAGAAAATCATTTGTACAAAATAGATGCAGTTGTCTTCTTCATGGACCCAAAAGGGTGTTTGCTCCCCCCCCCCCCCCCAACCCCCACCTTCCAAAACACATGCACACTTTTGAGTTTTCTATAATCAAGGCTAAGAGACACATGCTGAATCGAGTGTTTCTATTAAACCAGAATTTTGCACATGATATACTAAACCAATAAATCTTTTTCAGTTGCAAGATATTTTGAAATATGGTGTAGAGAGTTTACTAAGTGATGAGGACACCAGTGATGAAGATATTAATTTAGAAGAAATACTTGGTCCAACTGTCAGTGGGAAATGGCAGTTGAAAGAAGCTGATGAAAGTGTCAGTAAAGAGAGTCAGGTAGGATTTCATTTACCAGCCACTACGGGTGCCTGTGGATCATTGGTTAGGATATTGGACTTTCAACTAAAAGATTGATGGTAGAACCTGAAAGGTTGATGGTTAGAACCTGAACCTGATTCCCACCATCTGCACTGTAACTTTGGGTAGACTCTCAATGCTGGGGGCCCATGTGTGGACACAGTGGTACTGTGTACTAAGGTGTAGTGCACATCAATGAGGCACTTGCTTTCAAGTGCTGTTAACTCTGCTTGTTCTAGGTTAGTAGTTGGAGAGGCTGACAGCTGCTTGCTCTGACTTCCCCCACCTGTAAAACTCTCCGACACATTATGAGTCTGACTGTTGAATGTGTCAGTAAACCCCAATAAACAAACAATTTACCTGTTACTACTTTCATTTTAAATATGTAAAACATCTCTGACATGCGAATTAGAATTTGCCACATTTTTTTAAATCTGTTTTTAATTTTAACCCTTTCAACGTGTTTTTTTTTTAACCCTCTGCACACTGATGTCAAAATACTAAAATTGCAAGATGCAATATTTTCTCATAATGCAACTTGGTATTTAAACAATTCATTCTCGACTGATAGAGTTCAATGTGAGCTTGAAATTTTGATATTCCATCATCAGTGTGCAGAGTAGGGCTTAATTCAATCAGAAAATTTGGAATTAAGACCTACAAAGTAGATCTTCTGTTTCTCAGACCATTTTTTTTGTAAAATTGCATGTGGGCAGGCATTTTTTTTATTTTATTTTTTATTTTTGTAATTATTTCTTTGCCATCAAAAGTTCATGTTCTTGGTTTGTTTTATGTTTTAGGCCTCATATGGGTGGTGGTGTATTTCATCCCTTGAGTGCAAGAAGGCTTTGCAATGCTAAAGCATTGCAAAGCCTTGTTGCACTCAAGGGACAAATTTTTCAGTTTTATTAACTTGAGTAAAATATTAGAGATAAACCATTTTAATTTTATTTTTAGCTCATCTTGACAAAGTCATGCTGAGCTAATCTCATCGCTCTCCGTCCTTCGTCCATCTGTCCATCCGTCGTCCATCAACACCATGTTTTGGTCTTCTCCAAAACCACTGGGCCAATTCAAGTGAAAGTTTTTGGGAGTGATGGTCCTGAAGGGGCATTGCATTTTTGTTCAACTCAACATGCCCAGCCCCATAGGGAGGGAGTGGGGGAAAATGCTCCAAAATGTTTTTAATTTAAAATTTTCTTCTCATGAAGCAGTGTGTACAATGATTTGATATTTGTTATGGAGCTTCCTTTTGAGGTGTAGAATCAAGTTTGTTCAAAGGAAGTTTGTGAAGCAATATTTGGCTTTGTAATGGGAGGGGTAAGATTTTTGGCCCTGCCCAAAATTTCTATTTTCTGAACCAATGGTCCGGTTTGAACCAAATTTGGTATGTGGTATTATTGGGCCACAAGTACTTGACTCATGTGAAAAAAAAAATTCCTGCATCCCCATGGGAATAACCCTGGGAGCTAAAAATAGAAATATTTTCAAACGCCCATATTTCCCAAACCACATGGAACAGGGAGCTGTTATTTGGTATGAAACATCCTTAGGACCAGTAGAATTGAATGGTAAAGAAAAATTGCCATTGGTTAAGTTAGAGTGTTCTGTTATGGGCATCGAAAAAATGCTGAGTCAGCATATTTGTAAAAATTTTAAAAAATCTTTTCTCCAGAACCAATCATCAGAATCTTTTGATATTCAGTTTCCAGCATTCATAGGGGGTCAGATACAAGTTTGTTAAAATAAAGCCCATTGGTTCATATTTGGGCTCAATACAGGAGCCCAAATTTTTAACTTAGGATAATTTGGGGAATATTCTTTAAAAATCTTCTTCTTCAGAACCACCAGTCAGAATCTTTTAATGTTTGGTATACATCATTGTTATGAGGGTCAGATTCAAGATTGTTCAAACCAAGTCCCTAGGTTAATATTTGGGCTTCCTACGGAAGCCCAAATTTTAATTTAGTTCAATATGGGGAATAATTTTTAAAAATCTTCTTCAGATCGAAACTTTGCACGATTGATGATGGGGACACCCTCTACCAACGATCCTCATTTAATTTTGATCAGGTTTTAAACATGGGCACAATTGCGACTCATAGTTACCATGGAAACCCTATGGGAAATCACATTTTCATTTTCTTCTCTGCAACTACTGAGCCAATGTGAACCAAACTTGGCTGGAATGGTCTATGGGAGATTCTTTACCTGATTGATGACTGGGACACCCTCTACCAACAGTCCTTATTTAATGTTGTTCAGGTTGCAAACATGGCTGCAATTGGGACTCATAGTTACTATTGAAACCCTATGGGAAATCACATTTTCATCTTCTTACCTGAAACTACTTGGCCAGTGTGAACTAGACTTGGCATAATTTAGGTCAGCAGCATTGTAACTTCAAGTCCTCCTATTGCAAAGGAGTTAATTTTTTCAGATGTTGTTTTGGAATGTGATCACTTATGTTAACCTTCATCACAGACCAGCTGACAAGGTGACTTTGGTGAAGAAGTCATCTTGGACATGCCAAATTCACCCTGTCTTCAATAAAAAAAGCAACTCTGAAGTTCCCTTGTTAAAATTCATACTACCTTAAAATTACGTGATTTTGTGCAAAACAGGTATTTTATTTGAAGTATTAAATGATGTTTGAGCCAATTTTCATAATAACTAAAAGTAAAATCAAAATAAAACAATGTTGAATGATTAAATAATTCAAACCCAGTTTAGTTGACATTTGGAGTTTTGGTTTAAATTTGTGGTTAAAGTTTTTTATTCAACCTTCAAGTACAGGCTATCCCTGGTAGTTCTTGTCTGATCATCACGAAATTTCATATGCAGGTTTTAGGTCATGTCTACATGAGAATGTCCCCTTTTGGTCTTGACCGGTCAACCGGTATGGCTGCCAGAGCCCAAAACCCGAAAACCATTAGCACAGTCTGCAGGTCGTATTTATGAAGGGATTTCATTGCAACTTCATACAATGCCTCTATATAATGCCTAGATGAGAACGTCCCCATTTGGGCATGATCTGCCAACCGTGATGGCTGCCCAAGCCCGAATCCCAAAAACTTTTAGCACAGTCTGCAGGTCATGTTTAATATGGACGGATTTCATTGTAACTTGATACGATGATTCCGTATGATGTCTACATGAGAATTTCCCCATCTGGTCGTGATCTATCAACCATCACGATTGCCCGAACCCAAAACCCGAAAACCTTTAGCACAGTCTACAGGTCATATTTATGGAGGGATTTCATTGTAATGTGATGGTTGACTTCATATAATGTCTACACGAGAAAGTCCCCTTTTGGACATGATTGGGCAACTGTGATGGCTACAGGTGCCCAAAGCCCAAAAACCTTCAGCACAGTCTGCAAGTCATATTTTTGAAGGGATGTCATTGTAACTTCGTAGGATTCAATCCACATGATTCCCAGATGAGAATGTTCCCTTATGGTTGCGATCATTCAACCATGATGGCTGCCTGAGCCCAAATCCCGAAAACCTTTAGCACAGTCTACAGGTCATATTTATGGAGGGATTTCATTGTAACTTGATAGGTTGACTTCATATAATGTCTAGATGAGAACATCCCCTTTTGAGCAACTGTGACGGCAACAGAGGCCCGAAGCCCGAAAACCTTTAGAATATTCCACAGGCCAAAATTATGAAGGGATTTCATTGTAGCTTGGTAGGATGACTCCAAGTTTGTGGTTAAAAACCCAGACAAACACCACCACCCCCCTACCCCCCCCCCCCTCTACCTGCCCCCCCCCTCCCCCCCCCAATTAGGCTTTTTTTTCTTCTTTTCTCCAATATGCATGTTGAACTATTTACAGTCACTACATGTGGAACCTTTTTTTAACCTTACGTACCCCCCCCCCCCCCCCCATCCCCCCCCCCTCATCCCCCCCTCCACCGGGGGCCAATTAGGCACTTTTTTTTCTTTCGTCAAAAATGCTTGTTTACAGTTTTGGTTAAAAACCCAGGCAAACACCGCCCCTCCTCCCCCCCCCCCCCCCCCCCAATTAGCCATTTTTTTTATTTCCTCCAATATGCATTTTGAACTATTTACAGTCACTACATGTGGAACCTTTTTTTAAACTCATGTCCCCCACCCCCCACCCCCCCCCCCTCCTTCGAGGCAGGGGGAGGGTGGGGGGCAATTAGGAACTTTTTTTTTCTTTCGTCAATAATGCTTTTTTACAGTTTTGGTTAAAGTTTGTGGTTAAAAACCCAGACAAACACCACCCCCCACCCCCATGGTGCCAGTTAGGTATTTTTTTTTTTCTCTGTTCAAAATGCATTCTGAAACATTTAGAATGACCACCACATGTGGAAAAAAAAAAAACTTCACTTATGCAACCCCACCTCCCACCACCCCCACCCCCACCCCACCTCCTCCTCACCCAGGGCCATTCATGCAATATTTTTTCTTTGGTACAAAATGCATTTTTAGCCTGACTATTTATAGTCAGGGCTATAATCATGACTTTTATCCGTCCATCTGTCGGTCCATCCATCTGTCTGTAAACAATTGGTTTCCGACTGATAACTCTAGTTTGATTGATTTTGATTGATTATTTATTTAACGGTATAGATTGGAATTACATCAATGCATGTATAATACAAGATTTCGAAAGCACAAAACATTAGTACAATATGATGATATAAATAAATATCTATACCGTAGGGAGATGACATAGCCAGATTGACTGTCTACCTGTCATCTCCAACTAAAATTTGTTCTAGACTGAGCATTGTACACTGACTATGGATGTGGGTTAAAGGCAAGCTATCCGATCGCATTCCGATTTAATTTTTTGGTGTTGAAAGTGTCAGACTTGGCAGTTTAATCATACTTTTCTGTTGGGCGAGATAAACAGACGTAGTATATTACTTGGTGTTATCAAATGCAAAGAGCATACAAATCGGAAAATGACCAATGTATAGTGAAGGGCCAAGTTAATGGCTGTGCAGACATTTGATTATTTGTAGAAACATCTTCAGGGGTTTTAATCCCTAATTATCTACCGACATTAAAATTACAATCTCGACAATAGGGATTGTCACATTCAACACTGCTTGGGTACTGGGAGATGAATTTTTGTGTCAATAATTTTTTGAATAGATTTCTGTTAGTAATAGACCTTAAATCTTGATCCAATTCATTCCACACCCTCGGAAATGCATGGATCTGTAACCTATCAAGGGCTTTAGTATGCGTTCTACTCACCTGTAATAAATCTGATTGTCTCGTAACTCTTTGTGAGATATTTTGAGTTGGGTTAAAAAAGTCATTAAATGACGATGGAAGTTGTCCCATTTTCCAATCAAAAATGAAGAGACAAGCTTGGAGTTTAAACAAGTCATTAATTTTAAGTATTTTGTTTTTTATAAATAAGGGATCAGTATGAGCGTTGTAATTTGAATTATTAATGATACGAAGTGAGCATTTCTGCATAATGAGAATTTTATTAGTTGCCCGAGCATTACCCCAGACATGGATGCCATATAACAGGTGGCTATGTATAAGGGCAAAGTATAATGTTTTTAAGGCCTTCTGTGGCAATATTTTTTTTACTTTATTCAATGCATAATTTACTTTTCCAATTTTGGAGCAAACATGTGAGATATGGGCACTGTATGTTAGATTGTCATCAATGCTAATACCAAGAAATTTTAGTGATTTATCTTGTTCATGGCCTCCTATTCTTTTTATCGGTTGGTTTGGTATTTTTATAGATAAATTTTCTGGGACTAGCGTGCTACGGGTTGGATTTATAGAATGTACTTAGTTTTACATGTGTTCAACACAAGCTGGTTGGCTGAGCACCATTCATTTAATTTGCTTAATTCATGATTTATATATTCAGCCAATCTACTTGCATTTGGACCTGAAGCATAGGCTGTCGTGTCATCCGCAAATGATAGGAGATTTAACAATGTCGAGTGGCGAATGTCGTTAATATAAAGCAGAAATAGGATCGGCCCAAGTATGGAACTCTGTGGTACTCCACATGTTATTTGTGCTTCATTCGAACTATTTTCACCACATTTTACATATTGGGTTCTGTTAAATAGATAACTCTTGAACCAGTCAATACTAATACCCCTGAATCCATATCTTTCTAATTTGTTTATCAGAATACTATGATTTATCGTGTCGAAAGCTTTCGAAAAGTCTATAAATACTGCTAGAGTTAAATCTTTTGTTGGTTTGTTGTTTTCTATAGCAATATGTCTCAGGAGTTGCATCACGGGATGTGTGGTGAAATGATTTTTTCTGAAGCCATATTGACGCTGATAAAGAATATCAAATGTATCCAGGTAATTAATCATTCTATTTGCCATTAATTTTTCTAAGATTTTAGAGAATGCTGGAAGAATACTTATAGGTCTGTAGTTATTAAATCTATTTTCATCCCCGGTTTTATAAATTGGGATGACTTTAGCGATTTTCATTCGGTTTGGTACAACACCGCTGATGAAAGACTGGTTGATGATATGGGCAAACGGGTAGGCTAATATATCTATAGAATTCTTCAGAAGATATGTTGTGGTGCCATCACAGTCTTCTGACCTTTTGGCTTTCATTCGTTTGGCAACATCCATCACTTCACAAGGGGTAGTGGGTGTTATGTAGAAGTTATTTGAGGAAGACGGACCCATGAAGTTTCGGAAGGATTTATCTGTTTGTGACAATTCTGCACTAGCACGTCTTCCTGTGTTTACAAAAAAAATATTAAAGGCACATGCTATTTCCTTTGGGTCATTTATTTCGCAATTATTGTCTTTGATAAAAGTAGAAGGCAAGCTAGTTCTACGTTTTGCTTTGTTTATTGTTTCATTTAATATTTTCCAAGTTTCTCTTAAATTGTGTTTGCTATCATTTAATATCTCATTATAATACATTGCTTTACTTTGTTTTTTTATTTTATTAAAGATTTTACAGTAATTTTTGTAGTTTTGTATGTTTTGTTCTGTTGGGGATTTTATTTTTTTATTATAAAACTTTGACTTATTGAGAGATGAAGTCATGAGCCCCTTGGACATCCACGGTTGTTTTCTGATAAACTTAGCTTGCAGTTGCACATTTACTACAGGAAACGCCTATTCAAAGGCTGTTGAATAGATATCCATGAAATTCTCGTAAGCTGCATTAGGACAGCTTGATTCAAGAATTGACGAAAAATCGCTTTGGTAGAGAAGTGACCTAAATATGGCCACGTTGGCTTCAGTGAATTTACGTTTGTGTATAATTTTAGGACTACCCCTTGCAGCGGTAATATTTTCTATATAATATATGCCGAAGTGATCGGAAACATCTGTAATTATTATTCCTGACGAGCAGGTTGCGGTTACATTATTTGAGAAGAGGTGATCTATTAAAAGTTGCCGAGTGAGTGCTTATCCGTGTGGGCCGAGTAATACACGGTAAAAAACCCTGACTAACCATGAGATCTAGAAACATTTGGGTTTTGGGATGACAATTCGTTTTTAGTAAGTCGATGTTGAAGTCTCCCATAATATGTGCCTCCGTGCGTTCATGATTAATTAGGTCAGTTATTTCATTTATTTTTGTAAGGAAGAGATCTATATCCGCTTTTGGTTGTGTATTTGGTCTATATATGACACCAATTAGTTTCTTAGTATTATTTACCTTGATTTCGACAAACAGGGACTCAATTACATGGGGAATAAAAACAGACAAATCATGTCGTATTATAGGCGCAAGCCCCTCCTTAATGTATAGACCCACACCACCCCTCCCGTCATCCCCCTCAGGTCGTGTCTTATTAATGAGTGGATAATAGCCGTCCAACTGGTATGACATGTTCGAAGGAATTCGAAATATTTCGGTTAACCGTATAATACTAAAGGCATTATTCGAGCCATGTAAATCACTCAACAATTCATTCAAGGAGTCTCAGTGTGCATTTAAGCTTTGGCATTTTAAATGAAACATTGAGAATTGATCACTTTGTTTGATGTTCTTTGATTGAAATTCATTGGGTGAGTAATAATTACAATCTCCAGTAGCATCTTTAAGTGGGGAATCTTCGTCATTGGAAAGTTCACCTGTTCTGTCATTATAGACCTTAATGAAATCAAATTCTGGATTCGTCTGTATCTCGTCGACACTTATGTTACCCGCCATTATTCACAAAAAAACTACCAAGTGGTACAATTTCATACCAATACATAATCACAGAAGCGTAATTTGATCGTTGCCTGTTAATATATTCGGATAATCTGAGAACTCCCACAGCCATATATATATTGCGTATTTGGGGTGTAATACATAGGCTTGAATAATCAGTCGTGTACAATGCAGGAACGTTTGTACGCGCAATGCAGAGAAAAATAAACACAAACATCAACAAGAACATATATACAAATTTCATGATTGGATAAAGATGGGATTATAAGAGGGAACGGTGGAATGATATGTTATTGGGATGATTCTTATCCATGGTTCATACAAAACCTTATGGAAAAAATTCAGGGGTTTCTCAAGGATTTTTCAAGACTGAGATACAGATTGGTTTTCTGGAATATGCAAAGTCTTAGGGAGAAATTCAATGGTTTATCAGGGATTATGCAAGCAAGACCGAAGTAAAAAAGAAAATAGTCATAGCGAATTCAAGGGATTTTCAAGGCACACATAATTTTTAAGGGTATCTGAAGAGCTGTGCTGACCATCTTATCAATAGCGGAATTAGGTGTATAAATGTATTAAATTTATTTTCTTGGGTACATTGAAAGTGCCATATCCATTTTTAATAGAAAAAAAAAAAAAAATAGGAAGAGACCACAGTTCGGACTTGAATTTCTAGAGTATAAAACGTTGAGTTATTTACTTATTTATTGAAGGTGAAGGTCACGTTTCTCGACAAAATGGCTAATAGTGATTGCAACATGGAAATAAAGTCAAGATTAGCCAGTCATTTATACCCATGATGCCCACTTGCTGCCCACTTGCTGACGGGCTGAACCCAACGATGTTGGTCACCAGGTCCCATTTTGCCAATGAGATTCAATGGTTTATCAGGGATTATGCAAGCAAGACCAAAATAAAAAAAGAAAATGGTCATACGAATTCAAGGGATTTTCGAGGCACACATAATTTTTAAGGGTTTCTCAAGAGCTGTGCTGACTATCTTATCAATAGCGGAGTTAGGTGTATAAATGTATTGAATTTATTTTCTCGGGTACGTTGAAAGTGCCATCAATGCTCTTTGGGCAGGAAGGTCACGTTTCTCCCCAAGATGGCTAATAGTGATTGCAACAGGGAGATAAAGTCAGGCTTAGTTTGGATTATTTGATTTCAACGAAAGTTTATATGTGTATTTTCCAGCTTGTAATACAGGCCAGGTTTCAATATGGTTCCACAACTCCCTCCCCCGCCCCCTCCCCCCCACCACACACACACACACACACACACACACACACACACACACACACACACACACACACACACACACACACACACACACACACACACAGTCTTGTCTACCCTACATACCGAGGTACCCCATTGTTTGTCCTTTGTGTGGACTAACGGTTTCTACCTCGTTTTGCCGGTACAGTTCTGGGAAAACAACCGAGGTAAAGGGTTTCTTTTGTCTTTTGTACCTCGGTAAGGCGAAACACGCAAACTCTTTTGTCTAGTTACCTCATCAAGTTGGTAAGACAAACCCACACACACACACACACACACACACACACACACATGTGTCACTTAGGCAATTATTCCCAAAATGCATTTGCATTTTGAAGGATTGGGAGTTATCACATGCAAAAAAGAAAATTGACTCATATAGCCCAACATTGGTGTATGTACTGCATCTTGAATCCTTTACCTAACACAAGTTGAAGCCAACAGTACAAATTATTTTTCTGAAACATCAGATTTTTTCATTTTTAGCTGAACTTGACAAAGTCAAGCTGAGCTATTGCCGTCACTTCTTGTCCGTCGGAGTACGTACATTAGTACGTTAGTATGAACGTCCACAATTTTCTTTGGCACACCTCACAGGTCGCATTTATGATCGGATGGCTTTGAAACTTGGTATGCTTGTTTGGGGTGACCTCTAGATGAGAGCTATCGATTTTCTTCAATTTTCGTCAATAAATGTTGCCGCGGCCAATGTTCTTAGAACTTAGTTTAGTCAAACCTCAATATTTCCCTTTGGCACACCCTACAGGGCACATTTATGATTGGATTGCTTTGAAACTTGGTATGCTTGTTTGGGGTGACCTCTAGATGGGAGCGATCGATTTTCTTCAATTTTTGTCAAAAAATGTTGCCGCGGCCAATGTTCTTAGAACTTAGTTTAGTCAAACCTTAATATTTTCCTTTGGCACACCCTACAGGCCACATTTATGATTGGATTGCTTTGAAACCTGGCATGCATGTTTGGGGTGACCTCTAGATGGGAGCTATCGATTTTCTTCCATTTCTGTCAAAAAATGTTGCCACGGCCAACGTTCTTAGAACTTAGTTTAGTCAGGCCTCAATATTTCCCTTTGGCACACCCTACAGGGCACATTTATTATTGTATTGCTTTGAAACTTTGTATGCTTGTTTGGGGGTGTCCTCTAGATAGGAGCTATCAATTTTCTTCCATTTCCGTCAAAAAATGTTGCCGCGGCCAACATTCTTAGAACTTAGTTTAGTCAGACCTCAATATTTCTCTTTGGCACACTCTACAGGGCACATTTATGATCAGATTGCTTTGAAACCTGGCATGCTTATTTGGGGTGACCTCTAGATGTGAACTATCGATTTTCTTCCATTTCCGCCTGTCAAAAAATGTTGCCGCTGGCAACGATCTTTGAACTTAGTTTAGACAGGTATCAATATATTCCTTTGGCATGCCCTACAGGCCACATTTATGATCAGATCGGTTTGAAACTTTGTATGCTTGTTTGGGGTTTCCTCTAGATGGGAGCTATTGATTTTCTTCGATTTCCATCAAAAAATGTTGCAATGACCTTCGATGAACTTAGTGCAGTTAAGCATCAATATTTCCCTTTGACACACCCTACAGGCCACATTTATGATTGGATCGCTTGCAAACTTGGTGTGCTTGTGTGGGGTGACATCTATATGGGAGCTGTCGATTTTCTTCCATTTCTGTCAAAAAATGTTGCCGCTGACCTTTGAACTTAGTTTAGTCAGGCCGCAATATTTCTCTTTAACACACCCTTCAGGGCACATTTATGATTGGACCACTTTGAAACTTGGTGTGTGTGTTCGGGGTGACCTCTAGATGTGAGATATTCTTTTTTTCTTTTCTACAAAAAAATTATTGCCGTTATCACCAGCCTTTGACCTTACTGCATTTGTGCATCAACTTATCCCTTTTGAAATCTCAGCAGGGTATATTTATGAATTTCCATAAAAAAAACCCCCAAAACCATTGCCACAAGCAATGATCTTCTACTTAGTGCATTAGTGCATTTCATCTTCCTTTGGCATGCTTCAGAGAGCACATTCATTATCAGGTTGTTTTGAAAATTTGTATGCTTATGCAGGGTGACAAAGACAAAAATTGGAGCTATTGATTTTCTTTTCATTTTCATCAAAAACTGTTGCAGTTAGCAGCAATCTTTGAATTTATTGCATTTGTGCATCAACATTCTTTGACATGGTGTACAGGCTACATTTATCATATGATTGTTTTTGAACTTGATGTGCGTATTAGGCAAGACCTTTAGATAAGAGATATTGATTAGCATTCATTTCTGTGAAAAAGTTGTCATTTCCAGTAACCTGTGAACATACTGCATTTGTGTATCAACATTCTTCCTTGAGCCAGTCTTACTGTTTACATTTAAAAATTGCATGGATTACTCTGATATTGTGCACACACAATGCTGTTATGTTGAAATTTCATCAAATAACATTGGTACTCATGATCTTCAATTTTGCTGTTTCATTTATAACTTACCAAGTTCAAGTTTGTCAAGTTGAGCTACAGTGTCATTGACACTTTCAGTTACTTCTAACCATGGCTTATTCATCCTTATTGGAACAAGCTCATCAAGTTTGTTCCATTAATAGGTCATGAGGTATGTTTTGAAGTAGAGAAATGAAAAAATAAAATTTGAATAGCAAATTTTGTATATCACAAATGCAGATATGGCAGATTCGTTAGGTAAACCATTAACAAAAATTGGCTCTGACTATTTTGCGTTTAAGCATTACCATTCCTGGGAAAGTCGGGCTGAATGCGTGACGTCACTCTAGTTACTGGTTAGCTTAACTTGACATAGTCAAGATAAGCTATTGCCATCACGCATGCGGAAGTCTGTGAGTCTGTGACTGTGAGTCTGTGAGTCTGTTCACATTTTCCTTTAGCACGGGCTACACCCCGCAGTTCTTGTCTGATCATCACAAAATGTCATATGCAGGTTTGGGGTTATGTCTAGATCAGAACGTCCCCTTTTGGTCACAATCGGGCAACCGGTATGGCTTCCCGAGCCCAAAACCCGAAAACCATTAGCACAGTCTACAGGTCGTTTTTATGAAGGGATTTCATTGTAACTTGGAAGGATGCCTCTGTATAATGCCTAGATGAGAACGTCCCCTTTTGGGCATGATTTATCAACGGTGATGGCTGCCCAAGCCCGAAACCCAAAAACTTTTAGCACAGTCTGCAGGTCATGTTTAATATGGAGGGATTTCATTGTAACTTGGTAGGATGACACCTTATGATCTCCAGATGAGAATTTCCCCATTTGGGCGTGATCTGCCAACTGTGATGACTGCCCGAGCCCAAAACCCGAAAACCTTTAGCACAGTCTACAGGTCATATTTATTGAGGAATTTCATTGTAACTTGGTGGGTTGACTTCATACAATGTCTAGATGAGAAAGTCACCTTTTGGTCCTGATTGGGCAACTGTGATGGCTACAGGGGCCCGAAGTCCAAAAACCTTTAGCACAGTCTACAGGTGATATTTATGAAGGGATTTCATTGTAACTTGGTAGGATGACTCAAAATAATGTCTAGATGAGAACGTCCCATTTTGATCACGATCATTCAGCCTTGATGGGTGCCCAAGCCCAAAAACCTTTAGCATAGGCAAAAGGTCATATTTATGGAAGGATTTCATTGTAACCTGTTAGGTTGACTCCATAAAATGCGTAGATGATGACATCCCCTTTTGGTCGTGATTGGTCAACTGTGATGGCTACAGGTGCCCGAAGCCCAAAAATCTTGAGCACAGTCTACAGGTCATATTTATAAAGGGATTTCAGTGTAATTTCATAGGATCACTCCAGATGATGCCCAGATGAGATTGTCCCCTTTGGTTGCAATTATTCAACCATGATGGCTGCCTGAGCCCAAAGCCCAAAAACCTTTAGCACAGTCTACAGGTCATATTTATGAAGGGATTTCATTGTAACTTGGTAGGTTGACTTCAAATAATGTCCAGATGAGAACGTCCCCTTTTGGACACGATTGGGCAACTGTGACGGCTACAGGGGCCTGAAGCCCAAAAACCTTTAGAACAGTCTACAGGTCATAATTATGAAGGTATTTCATTGTAGCTTGGTAGGATGACTCCAAATAATGTCAAGATGAGAACATCCCCTTTTGGTCGCAATCATTCAGCCTTTATGGCTGCCTGAGCCCAAAGACCTTTAGCATAGTCTATAGGTCGTATTTTTGGAAGGATTCCATTGTAACTTGTTAGGTTGACTCCATATAATGCCTAGATGATGACATCCCCTTTTGGTCATGATTGGTCAACTGTGATGGCTACAGGTGCCCGAAGCCCGAAGATCTTGAGCACAGTCTACAGGTCATATTTATGAAGGTATTTCATTGTAACTTCGTAGGATCACTCCAGATGATGCCCAGATGAGAATGTCCCCTCTTTTGGTTGTGATCATTCAACCATTATGGCTGCCCGAGCCCGAATACCTTTAGCACAGTCTACAGGTCATATTTATGAAGGGATTTCATTGTAACTTGGTAGGTTTGACTTTATATAATGTCTGGATGAGAACGTCCCGTTTTGGTCGCGATCATTCAGCCTTGATGGCTGCCCAAGCCTAAAAACTTTTAGCATAGTCTATAGGTCATATTTATGGAAGGATTTCATTGTAACTTGTTAGGTTGACTCCATATAATGCCTAGATGATGACATCCCCTTCAGGTCGTGATTGGTCAACTGTGATGGCTACAGGTGCCCAAAGACCAAAAATCTTGAGCACAGTGTACAGGTCATATTTATGAAGGGATTTCATTGTAACTCTGTAGGATCACTCCAGATGATGCCCAGATGAGAATGTCCCCTTTTGGTTGCGATCATTCAACCATGATGACTGCCCGAGCCCAAAGCCCAAAAACCTTTAGCACAGTCTTCAGTTCATATTTATTATGGGATTTCATTGTAACTTGGTAGGTTGACTTCATATAATGTCTAGATGAGAACAGCCCCTTTTGGACACCATTAGGCAACTGTGACGGCTACAGGGGCAGGAAGCCTGAAAACCTTTAGCACAGTCTACAGGTGATATTTATGAAGGGATTTCATTGTACCTTGGTAATATGACTCCAAATAATGTCTAGATGAGCATGTTCCCTTTTGGTCACGATCATTCAGCCTTGATGGCTGCCTGAGCCCAAAACCCCAAAACCTTTAGCATAGTCTTTTGGTCATATTTATGGAAGGATTTCATTGTAACCTGTTAGTTTGACTCCATATAATGCCTAGATGATGACATCTCCTTTTGGTCGTGATTGGTCAACTGTGATGGCTTAAGGGGCCCCGAAGCCCTAAAACCTTGAGCACAGTCTACAGGTTACATTTATGAAGGTATTTCATTGTAATTTCGTAGGGTCACTCAAGATGATGCCCAGATGAGAATGTCCCCTTTTGGTTGTGATCATTCAACCATGATGGCTGCCCCAGCCCAAAGCCCAAAAACCTTTAGCACAGTCGACAGGTCATATTTATGAAGGGATTTCATTGTAACTTTGTAGGTTGACTTTATATAATGTCTAGGTGAGAACGTCCCCTTTGGATGCAATTGGGAAACTGACTTTTTCATTGTAACTTGGTGGGTTGACTTCATACAATGTCTAGATGAGAAAGTCCCCTACTGTGATGGCTAAAGGGGCCTGAAACCCGAAAACCTTTAGCACAGTCTACAGGCCATATTTATGAAGGGATTTCAATGTAACGTGATAGGATGACTCGTTTTGGAATGATTTCACTGTAACTTGGTAACTTTTGTTGATATACGTTAACTGTGAGGGCCACATAAATTAACTGTGAGGTCATATTAACCCACCCCTCAGCTCTTCAGTACAGTGTACACCTCATATTATTTTTTATCAAAAACATAGAATACAGGGAACAGAAATGAACATATTCCCAATTATCACAATTCTTGTCTTATTTCATAATCCTTTCATAAACATTGAACATTATCCTTTTCATCAAAAACAACACACATGTTAAGCTACAGTGTCATTGACACTTTCATTTGGATTTTGCATTAAGCTAAATCTTTCTGTCTATAGCATATATGAAGTAAAATAACAAAATGACACACTTTGTCAAATTTTTATTTTTTTCACAAATAAACGCTCAAGATTTTGCATTGCAATGAGCTCATGAAACACCTAACAATAAGGGGCATGTGCTGTGATCAGGAAGTGAAAAATTTTGATATGGATTATTTGGGATAAAAATTAAATCTTCTTTCCAATACTTTATGCTTCAAAAGTTGAAATTTGAACTGTTTGTTTTTGTTTTATAGCCTATAGATGATGAGTCTGGAGAGGTGCCACAGAGTATGTATGTGTTTGAAGGCACAGATTATTCAAAGGAACCAACTGCTGCTGATGTTAAAGCATTCACAAGTCTCATTGATGGTATGTCTTTTCGAACATTTATAACTTTTAAGGGAATATATTGGATATCAATTCTAATTATACCCCCTACCTGTAACAAGGGGGAGGTATATAGTGATTACTTTGTCTGTCTCCATTCCTTCAGTCGGTTTGTTTGTTAGTTCATCCATCCTTCCATCTGTCACATTCAATTTTGAACAATAACTTTAGTACCATTGATCATACAGTTCTCACACTTTATATATAGACTGTGATGCTTATGGGATCTGTAGGTTAAAGATCAAGATCCTCGTCACTGTAAATAGAGTTTTGATTTTTGTGCAATAACTTGAGTTTCCTTTTGTGTATGAAACTATGACTTCATGTACAGATTTCCAAAAAAATGTTAATGATTGTGATCGATAGGTCAAAGGTCAAGGCCAGTGTTGCTATAAATAGAATTTTAGTTTCTGATTAATAACTGTAATTTTTAGCTCACCTGAGCGAAGCTCAAGGGGAGCTTTACTAATCACTTTCCGTCCGTCGTCCATCGTCGTCCGCCGTCCGTCGTCGTCCGTCATCGTCGTCGTCCGGCGTTAACTTTACATTATCGACTTCTCCTCCTAAACCACTAGCCCAATTTTATTCAAATGTTGGCTAAATGTTTATTACCTAATGCCAATTCAGATTTGTTCAAATGAAGTTGCCCCTCCTCCTGGGTGGTGCCACGCCCCCAAGGGGCACCAAAATCTTTGTAAATCTTCTTCTCATGAACCAGCAGTAGCAGAGACTTGATATTTGGTGTGCAGCTTCCTTTTGAGGTGTAGACTCAGATTTGTTCAAGAGAAGTTTGTGGGGCTATACTTGGCGTTGTTATGAGAGGGGCAAAATTTTTTGCCCCGCCCAAAATTTCTATTTTCCAAACCGAGAGGCTGATTTGAACCAGATTTTATGTGAGGGCTTATTGGGTCATGAGTACTTGATTTATGCAAAAAAAAATTTTCCCGCAGCCCCGTGGGAACCGCAGGAGCTAAAAATAGAAAAAATTTAAAACTCCCATATCTCCAAAACTGCACGGCACTGAGAATTTTTATTTGGTGTGCAGCTTCCTTAGGACCAACAGAAAGGATTGGTAAAAAAAAATTGCCATCGGTTTTATCATAGGGTACAGTTTCGGGACTTTGAAAAAGTGCTGAGTCAGCACTTTTTAACACTGTAGGCAATGGGAAAAACATTAAAAAATCTTCTTCTCCAGATCCAGCAGGCAGAATCTTTTGATATTTGGTATGCAACATTGTAGGGTGGATCTGATTCAAGTTTGTTCAAATCGGCCCCCTGGGTTCATATTTGGGCTCAGTATAGGAGCCCGATTTCGAACTTAGTGCATTTCAGGCAAATTTCTTAAAAAATCTTCTTCTCCAGATCCAGCAGGCAGAATCTTTTGATATTTGGTATGCAACATTGTGGGGTGGATCTGATTCAAGTTTGTTCAAATCGGCCCCCTGGGTTTATATTTGGGCTCAGTATAGGAGCCCAAATTTGAACTTACTGCATTTCAGGCAAATTTCTTTGAAAATCTTCTTCTCCAGATCCAGCAGGCAGAATCTTTTGATATTTGGTATGCAACATTGTAGGGTGGATCTGATTCAAGTTTGTTCAAATCGGCTCCCTAGATTCATATTTGGGCTCACTATAGGAGCTTGAAATCGAATTTAGTGCATTTCAGGCAAATTTCTTCAAAAATCTTCTTCTCCAGATCCAGCAGGCAGAATCTTTTGATATTTGGTATGCAACGTTGCGGGGTAGATCTGATTCAAGTTTGTTCAAATCGGCCCCCTGGATACATATTTGGGCTTACTATAGAAGCCCGAATTCGAACTTAGTGCATTTCAGGCAAATTTCTTAAAAAATCTTCTTCTCCAGATCCAGCAGGCAGAATCTTTTCATATTTGGTAAGCAACATTGTGGGGTGGATCTGATTCAAGATTGTTCAAATCGGCCCCCTGGGTTAATATTTGGGCTCAGTATAGGAGCCCGATTTCGAACTTAGTGCATTTCAGGCAAATTTCTTAAAAAATCTTCTTCTCCAGATCCAGCAGGCAGAATCTTTTGATATTTGGTATGCAACATTGTAGGATGGATCTGATTCAAGTTTGTTCAAATCGGCCCCCTGGGTTCATATTTGGGCTCAGTATAGGAGCCCGATTTCGAACTTAGTGCATTTAGGCAAATTTCTTAAAAAATCTTCTTCTCCAGATCCAGAAGGCAGAATCTTTTGATATTTGGTATGCAACATTGTGGGGTGGATCTGATTCAAGTTTGTTCAAATCGGCTTCCTAGATTCATATTTGGGCTCACTATAGAAGCTCGAATTTGAACTTAGTGCATTTCATGCAAATTTCTTAAAAAATCTTCTTCTCCAGATCCAGCAGGCAGAATCTTTTCATATTTGGTAAGCAACATTGCGGGGTGGATCTGATTCAAGTTTGTTCAAATCGGCCCCCTGGGTTTATATTTGGGCTCAGTATAGGAGCCCAAATTTGAACTTAGTGCATTTCAAGCAAATTTATTAAAAAATCTTCTTCTCCAGATCCAGCAGACAGAATCTTTTGATATTTGGTATGCAACATTGTTGGGTGGATCTGATTCAAGTTTGTTCAAATCGGCTTCCTAGATTCATATTTGGGCTCACTATAGAAGCTCGAATTCGAACTTAGTGCATTTCAGGCAAATTTCTTAAAAAATTTTCTTCTCCAGATCCAGCAGGCAGAATCTTTTGATATTTGGTATGCAACATTGTGGGATGGATCTGATGCAAATTTGTTTAAATCGGCTCCCTAGATTCATATTTGAGCTTACTATAGAAGCTCGAATTCGAACTTAGTGCATTTCAGGCAAATTTCTTAAAAAATCATCTTCTCCAGATCCAGCTGGCAGAATCTTTTGATATTTGGTATGCAACATTGCGGGGTGGATCTGATTCAAGTTTGTTCAAATCGGCCCCCTGGATTCATATTTGGGCTCACTATAGAAGCTCGAATTCAAACTTACTGCATTTCGGGCAAATTTCTTCAAAAATCTTCTTCTCCAGATCCAGCAGGCAGAATCTTTTGATATTTGGTATGCAACATTGCGGGGTGGATCTGATTCAAGTTTGTTCAAATCGGCCCCCTGGATTCATATTTGGGCTTAATATAGAAGCCCGAATTCGCACTTAGTGCATTTCGGGCAAATTTATTAAAAAATCTTCTCCAGATCCAGCAGGCAGAATCTTTTGATATTTGGTATGCAACATTGTGGGGTGGATCTGATTCAAGTTTGTTCAAATCGGCTTCTTAGATTCATATTTGGGCTCACTATAGAAGCTCGAATTCGAACTTAGTGCATTTCAGGCAAATTTCTTAAAAAATCATCTTCTCCAGATCCAGCAGGCAGAATCTTTTGATATTTGGTATGCAACATTGCGGGGTGGATCTGATTCAAGTTTGTTCAAATCGGCCCCCTGGATTCATATTTGGGCTCACTATAGAAGCTCGAATTCAAACTTACTGCATTTCGGGCAAATTTCTTCAAAAATCTTCTTCTCCAGATCCAGCAGGCAGAATCTTTTGATATTTGGTATGCAACATTGCGGGGTGGATCTGATTCAAGTTTGTTCAAATCGGCCCCCTGGATTCATATTTGGGCTTAATATAGAAGCCCGAATTCGCACTTAGTGCATTTCGGGCAAATTCATTAAAAAATCTTCTTCTCCAGATCCAGCAGGCAGAATCTTTTGATATTTGGTATGCAACATTGTGGGGTGGATCTGATTCAAGTTTGTTCAAATCGGCTTCCTAGATTCATATTTGGGCTCACTATAGAAGCTCGAATTCGAACTTAGTGCATTTCAGGCAAATTTCTTAAAAAATCATCTTCTCCAGATCCAGCAGGCAGAATCTTTTGATATTTGGTATGCAACATTGCGGGGTGGATCTGATTCAAGTTTGTTCAAATCGGCCCCCTGGATTCATATTTGGGCTCACTATAGAAGCTCGAATTCAAACTTAGTGCATTTCGGGCAAATTTCTTCAAAAATCTTCTTCTCCAGATCCAGCAGGCAGAATCTTTTGATATTTGGTATGCAACATTGCGGGGTGGATCTGATTCAAGTTTGTTCAAATCGGCCCCCTGGATTCATATTTGGGCTTAATATAGAAGCCCGAATTCGCACTTAGTGCATTTCGGGCAAATTTATTAAAAAATCTTCTTCTCCAGATCCAGCAGGCAGAATCTTTTGATATTTGGTATGCAACATTGTGGGGTGGATCTGATTCAAGTTTGTTCAAATCGGCTTCCTAGTTTCATATTTGGGCTCACTATAGAAGCTCGAATTCGAACTTAGTGCATTTCAGGCAAATTTCTTAAAAAATCTTCTTCTCCAGATCCAGCTTCAGAATCTTTTCATATTTGGTAAGCAACATTGTGGGGTGGATCTGATTCAAGTTTGTTCAAATCGGCCCCCTGGGTTTATATTTGAGCTCCGTATAGGAGCCCAAATTTTAACTTAGTGCATTTCAGGCATATTTCTTAAAAAATCTTCTTCTCCAGATCCAGCAGGCAGAATCTTTTGATATTTGGTATGCAACATTGTGGGGTGGATCTGATTGTGATTCATGAACGTATTTATTTGTAAAGTTGATAGAATCTTAGACAAAATTTGCAGAAAAGATCTACTATAGAAGGGGTGGTATCCAGGGTGAACCGTTTACCCAAATCTAGCAGTACTAATGCATTATTCACACAAATCTCCGTTCAAATTTTATGACCCCTCATTGGAACACACGCATTCAGCTCATTCCAACAAAGGTCATATGCCATGTTTTCGAGACAAAGGAATAAAAATTTTAGTTATTCATGAAATTTTTAGGCAACTGTTGTCTGTTATTCACATTGCTTCATGAAATTTCAGTACTTTTAGAAGTTACCTCAGTAATCAAGGGTTAATTCCCCTTAATTAAATGTCGCCTCTAAAAAACAACCACTTTCCATATCTTACCTTTTTACCAGCATAACTGCCAAAACTTGTCAGCATTCTTCGCAAAAATCACTATTCAAATTTTAATTTTTGTCTCTTAAACATACATGTACTTATCGCTTGTAAATACCCCATTGGGATGAGCTTTTTGAGCTCATTCCAATGAGAGGTCGCACACCATGCTTTTTGAGTCAAAAAAGCAATTTTTTTTGTTATTCCAGAATTTCGTACGTAAAACACAGCTTTATGACTTCACATTAAAATGAGCTCTCTGAGCTTGTTCCAATCAACATTCACGCACTATGTCTTTCACACAAAAAATAAAATTTTCCATTTATTCAGGAATTTTGTTTGCAAGAACACTCTTACCCCCCCCTCCCCCCCCCCCACACACACACACACAAACACACACACACACAAACACACACACACACATCTAAAAGTTTGTCAGCAAAAAAACAGTTACTTCAATTTTTAAATGCATTATAGGAACAACTTGCCTAATCAAATTTAAATACTTTTGCATCATTCTGTATCTAGAACAAACCATTTACCATATCTTTACACAAAATTCTCCAGCATCATTCACAAAAAACACCATTATTTATATATTCACATTTCTGTCTCAAAAATATACCTGATCTTCCCATACCCCTATTGGAATAAGCTGTTTGAGCTTGTTCAATGATGATAAAAAAAACTAATATTTTGGAAAATTTGTGAAAATTTTTGTTTTCTTGCATGCAAATATATACATGTAGCACATGGAAGATATCCACAGTTGGGGAGAGATGTCCAAGGCTATCTCTTCACATTCCTTGTTTGTGCTTCATGCTAAACCAGTTTGTCTTCAGAGATAAATTTGCTTTATTAAAAATCATTGGAGATTGGCCACACACCAACGATTTTAAATAAAACTAATTTTAGGTAACAAATGTTGAACTTCAAACAAAATCTATCACTCAACCAGTTAATGTTGATGAGGCATGACATGGTGAAGGTGACCTAAAATACTTCTTAGAGTCACTTTGTCAGGTGAGCGATTAAGGCCACGTGGGGCCTCTTGTTTCTCTTACACATGAAATTATAACTTTACAAACAGATTACAGGTACATATAAGGTGTTATTGGTTGAGCTTGCGATTGGAGTCAATAGGTCTAAGATCAATGTTACTATTAAGAGAATGGTAGTTTCTGTACAATAACTTGTTTCCTTTTGCGACACAAAACTAATGCCCTACACAGATTGTATATAAGGTGTTGATGATTGGAATTATCATGTTTGGGGTCAATAGGTTATAGCTCAAGGTCACTAACTATAAACAGAATTTTGCATACCATCTTACTATAAACAAAATTTTGCATTCCATGCAGTAAGTTTATAGTTTCTCTTTCTGTACAAAACTCTTACCATCATGCACAGATTGTGTATAAGGAGGTGTCAATGATTGGGATTGTCTTTGGGTCAAAAGGTCATTTCTCAAGGTCAGTGTTACTATGAATATAATTTTTCTTTTCATTCAATTATTTTAGTTTCCTTTTGTGTACAAACTCTTTAACATCATACACAGACTGCCTATAAGGTGTTGCTGATTGGGATTGTTTCTGGGGGGAGGGTGGGGATGAGGGTCAGAATTTCCAAGATCAAGGTCTCTTTTCAAAAATAAATCTATTGATCATTGTTACTATGAAAGGAATTTCAATTCTGGCACAGAAACATTAAATCTGCTTGGCTTTTCAGAACTCAGCTTTAATAAACAGGTCTCATATAAGAGCTGTGTGTATTGAATTATCTTTAGTTGGTTGAATGGAAAAATAGGGTGGGGTGGGAGGCATTGGGGTGGGAATATACCTTTGTGAGTCCCACTTACTTTCTTTTATTAAAGGGCAGTTCTACAGTAATGAAAAAAAATCCATCTAAACCAACCCTATCACAAAGCTAAGAGAGTTATTGTGTGGCTTGTATTTTATTTGATATTAAAAGGATAAAATTTGTATTTTATGCATGTAATTTTACCATGTTATTTTTGGGGGAACATTGCTCTCTGCGATCAGTGTTGTATTTCATGTATTACCAAATTCTGCAGACAAGTATACACAGCCATATATAAAAGCTAGACAACAGGTTTTTAGCTCACCTGACTGAAAGACAGGGTGAGCTTTTCTTACCACTCTTCGTCTGTCGTCCGTCGTCCCCCTGGATTCATATTTGGGCTCACTATAGAAGCCCGAATTCGAACTTAGTGCATTTCAGGCAAATTTCTTAAAAAATCTTCTTCTCCAGATCCAGCAGGCAGTATCTTTTGATATTTGGTATGCAACATTGTGTGGTGCATCTGATTCAAGTTTGTTCAAATCGGCTCCCTAGATTCATATTTGGGCTCACTATAGAAGCTCGAATTCAAACTTAGTGCATTTCAGGCAAATTTCTTCAAAAATCTTCTTCTCCAGATCCAGCAGGCAGAATCTTTTGATATTTGGTATGCAACATTGTGGGGTTGATCTGATTCAAGTTTGTTCAAATCGGCCCCTGGGTTTATATTTGGGCTCAGTATAGGAGCCCAAATTTGAACTTAGTGCATTTCAGGCAAATTTCTTCAAAAATCTTCTTCTCCAGATCCAGCAAGCAGAAGCTTTTCATATTTGGTATGTAACATTGTGGGGTGGATCTGATTCCAGTTTGTTCAAATCGGTCCCCTGGATTCATATTTGGGCTCACTATAGAAGCCTGAATTCGAACTTAGTGCATTTCAGGCAAATTTCTTTGAAAATCTTCTTCTCAAGATCCGGCAGGCAGAATCTTTTGATATTGGGTATGCACCATGCTTGGGGGGGGGGGGGAGGGGGGGTGGGAGATTCATGTTTGTTCAAGCCAAGTCCATGGGTTCATATTTGGGTTCAACCCGAATTATAACTTAGTTCAAAATGAGGGAATTTTCTTTAAAAATCTTCTTCAGATCCAGCAGTTGGAATGTTTTGATATTTGGTATGCAGCATCCTTAGGGGGTGAGATTCAAGTTTGTTCAGCCATGTCCCTAGGTCCATATTTCGACTTACTGTGGGAGCTCGAATTGTAACTTAGTTCAAAATGAGGAATTTTCTTTAAAAATCTTCTTCAGATCCAGCAGTCGGAATGTTTTGATATTTGGTGTGCAGCATCCTTAGGGGGGTAAGATTCAAGTTTGTTAAAGCCAAGTCCCTGGGTTCATATATGGGCTCCCTGTGGGAGCCCGAATTATACCTTAGTTCAATATGAGGAATATTCTTTAAAAATCTTCTTTTTTTTTAGATCCATTGGTCAGAATCTTTGGATATTTGGTATAAGCAGATGCAACTTGTTGAAATCAATTCTCTGGGTTGATATTTAGGCTACCATGTCCGTTGAGCGCCCTCAGGCCCCTTGGGGCCTCTTGTTTTTTAGATTGACAGCCATCTCTAGTGTGAGAGCAGAAGGTATTTTTGGAAGAAAAAAGGAAAGTTTGGATTGAGTGTTTTGATTTTATTTTGCTTTTTTATATTATGTGATCAAAAAGATAAATGGAATTCATTTGTCAAGAGAGTAGTTGTTCCTTGATAGAGAAACCTCTTTCTGGTGAGGCAATTTTGAGAACATTTAGTCAAATAATTTATTTGTAGATATCAGGTCTTTATAATTAGCCTAACTATAAGACAAATTATTGATGTGTACAATGTCATGACTTTCAGTTTGTTTTTTAATCGACAAAATTATTTTTGTAGCTGAGAAAGCACTTCAGATTAAAAAAGAAGAGGAAGGAAGAGCTTTAAGGCGTAAAATGTCATCTTTATTGGGTCCTCTTCCAGAGGCACCAGGTAAACCAAGAAAAAAACTCTCTCCTGAAGAACTTGAAGAAAGAAGGAAGAAGGTTTGTTTCTATAAATATATGGCACTCTAAAAAGTGGCAGAAATAGAGGGTCTCTAATGAGTCGTGATTCTTTAAAAGATGTTATGAAACCAAATTCACAAAATCTATTCAGATGAGGTGTGCCAAGGCTCTAATTGAACTTTATTGTATTGTGATTGCAAAAGCATTCTCCTTCTCAGTCAAGTTACAATAGGACTGCCATCTGTTTGCGACACTTTTACAGTGGTGGATTGATATTTTAGAGACAAGATATCTCAAAATCAAGGCTGAAGAGGGCAAGACAGTATTAGTAATACAGGGTCTTTGGCAGGGTACACATCCCCATTTACCTTGTCAGAAATTGATGTACCCTGAGTCACAGGCAAAGGGAACATACAATTCTGACAGGGTCCAGGTAGCTGAGTACCCTGCCAAAGACCCTGTATTGTATTACAAATTTGTCGTACTGGAAACCTGTCATATTATATTCCAAATACAGTGATTCTAATCTCCTTCCTAGCATCCTAGCATAAAATATAATGTTGGCCTATTTGTCACTTTTCTCTGTTGAATAACATTTAGAATTATTCTTTGTGGCACCCAGAAGTCATTTCAGGCTGTATGGTTTGCAAATCTGTTCAGGTTTACTCGATTCTGTACATTTCAAACCACATGTAACTTTATTTTTGGACTTAATCATCTTCTCAGTTAAAGACACGAAAATAGCTCTATGTACCCAGGCAAAGAACCGAACATAGCTCTATGTACCCCAGGTGGGTGACCAACCACAGCTTGACATTTTTCTTTGCAGTGTCACAGTGTTTTCAGTACAGCAGTAGATAATGTTCATAGATATATTTTATAAAACAGACAAATTTGAGATTTTCCAAATTCAAATCATGTTCAGTCGAGGCCCGCATGACATCACAGATGTACACAGATTTTTGGGCAACAATTTTACAACAGTAAAATAAAAATTTTAGTATGTTTATGCTGACCCCTCTGGACAAACATCCCATAAAATCCCTTTTGTATACATTGTTCGTCTGACATTGTACCATCTATTTTTCTGAGATTAGGGGGTATTCTGGATTACACCAGAAGTGTAATTGAAAAAGTTTTTTTTTGTCAAATCAAGGAAAGCAAGTGTGCCAGCCATGATCTGATGAAAAACCCAGCTGAATTGGAAGTTAAGAAATTGGTGATTGATGGATTACTCTGGATTTTCTGGAAAATATTTTGGCTCTAATATATGATAATTATTTGTTTGTGAAAAGTGTATTGCTGTTTTGCCACTAAAATTATCTGTATTAACAAGAAGGTAATCTTTTCCCACACAAATGCCTCCTATAACTTTGCTGACTTATTATACGCCCGTTTGAAAAATGGGACGTATTATGTAAATGGTCTGGCTGTCCAACTGTCTGTCCGTCCATGGACACATTTCGTTTCTGGACGATAAGTTTAGTTGTAATGGTTTGAGCTGAGTTAAATTTGGCTTATGGATTTAGTACAACAAAATACAGGTTGGGTTTGATTTCCGTCTTTAGCAGCCCATTTTTAGTAGAGTTATGGCCCTTTATTTATGAGAATTTTGCCCAAGTTCTTGTTTGTACTTAAACATTACAGTATTGTGTCGCCTTCTCCTTCTACATTTTACATGCTATATTGTTCAAACTTTGCATACATGTTGACCACCAATTGCCGATGTGCATATGACAAGGGCAGATAACTCCATTTTGTATTTCCAGAGTTATGCCCCCTTTCAATACTTGAAACATTACACTATTGTGTCGCCTATTCCTTCAACATTTTACATGCTACATGGTTCAAACTTTGCACAAATGTTGATCAGAAATTGCCGTTGTGCATGTGTGACAAGAGCAGGTAACTCTGTTTTGTATTTCCAGAATTATACCCCCTTTTATTTCTTAAAACATTGCTGTATTGTGTCGCCTACTCCTTCAACATTTTACATTCAGTATTGTTCAAACTTTGCACACATGGTGATCACCAGTTGCTGTTGTGCATGTGACAAGAGCAGGTAACTCCATTTTGTATTTCCAAAGTTATGCCCCTTTCAGTACTTAAAACATTACAGTATTGTGTCACCTTCTCCTTCAACATTTTACATGCTATATTGTTCAAACTTTGCACACATGTTGATCACCAATTGCCATTGTGCATGTGACAAGTGCAGGTAACTCTGTTTTGTATTTCTGGAGTTATGTCCCCTTTTAGTACTTAAAACATTAATGTATTGTGTCGCCTACTCCTTCAACATTTTACATGCTATATTGTTCAAACTTTGCACACATGGTGATCACCACGGACATATGTTGCCCTGCTAGGCGGTGCTCTTGTTTTATGAAATTTAATCCCTTTGCTATTACAGTCAGAATTAAGGGTTGTCCTTTCCTCCTCAAAAATCAAACTTTATTCAAAAACTTGTGTGATTTTGGTTTGGTTGAGTTAACAACCGAGACCTATGGTTTTTTTGCAATAATATCTCAAGCGAGTTCGAAAACTGGCCCAGCTCGATTTATCGTTACAGAGTTATGGGCCTTAATGTATCAATTTCTTTTTAATTTTGAACTCTTGAGCAGTGCAATAACTTGAACAAATGTTCTCCCATTTGAATAATATTTATCGTACAGAAAAAGAATATCTCAGCCGAGTTCGAAAACTGGCCTGGCTTGATTTATCATTACAGAGTTATGGGCCTTAATTTATCAGTTTTTAACTCACCGAAGGGAGCTTAACTTATCACTTGCCGTCCGCCGTCGTCCGCCGTCCGTTGTCGTCCGTCATTGTCCGTCGTGAACTTTACATTATCGACTACTCCTCACAAACTACTGAATCAAATTGAACCAAATATGGTGTGCATGTTCCCTATCATATGACAATTCAAACTTGTAAACATAAACATGCCGCACCCACAGGGGGCACCACAAGGGGCATAACTCTGATAGCACCCATGAATTTCTTTCCAAAATTCAAAAAAATCTTTTTCTTCAGATCCATCAGGCAGAATTCTTTCCTATTTGGTATACATTATCTCTAGTGGGGGTCAGATTCAAGTTTGTTCAAATCGGCCCCCTGAATTCATATTTGGGCTCACTATAGAAGCCCGAATTCAAACTTAGTGCATTTCAGGCAAATTTCTTAAAAAATCTTCTTCTCCAGATCCAGCAGACAGAATCTTTTGATATTTGGTATGCAACATTGTGGGGTGGATCTGATTCAAGTTTGTTCAAATCGGCCCCCTAGGTTCATATTTGGGCTCACTATAGAAGCTCGAATTCGAACTTAGTGAATTTCAGGCAGATTTCTTTAAAAATCTTCTTCTCAAGATCCAGCGGGCAGAATCTTTTGATATTGGGTATACAGCATGCTTAGTGGGGTGAGATTCAAGTTTGTTCAAGAAAAGTCCCTGGGTTCATATTTGGGCGCACTGTGGTAGCCCAAATTATAACTTAGTTCAAAATGAGGAATTTTCTTTAAAAATCTTCTTCTTCAGATCCAGTAGTCGGAATGTTTTGATATATGGTATGCAGCATCCTTAGGGGGGTGAGATTCAAGTTTGTTCAAGCCATGTCCCTAGGTCCATATTTGGGCTCACTGTGGAAGCTTGAATTGTAACTTAGTTCGAAATGAGGAATTGTCTTAAAAAATCTTCTTCTTCAGATCCAGCAGTTGGAATGTTTTGATATGTGGTGTGTAGCATCCTTAGGTGGGTGAGATTCAAGTTTGTTAAAGCCAAGTCCCTGGGTTCCTATTTGGGCTCACTGTGGGAGCCCGAATGATAACTTAGTTCAAAATGAGGAATTTTCTTTAAAAATCTTAATCAGATCCAGCAGATGAATGCTTTTGATATTTGGTATGCAGCATCCTTGGGGGGTAAGATTCAAGTTTGTTTAAGCCATGTCCCTAGTTCCATAAAATTTGTCTCTCATGACTTCATTCCTTTGTAGTGTTGATGAACCATGTCTAACTGAATGTGACCCCAAATACTTCTTTGAACCACTTTGGCCTGTGAGCGATTAAGGCACCTTGGGGCATCTTGTTTTGAATTTTGAGCTCTTTAGCAGTGCAATAACTTGAACAAACGTTCTCCCATTCGAATAATATTTATCGTACAGATTTTTTGCAAGAAAATTTCAGCCGAGTTCGAAAACTGGCCCAGCTCGATTTATCGTTACAGAGTTATGGGCCTTAATTTATCAATTTTTATGAATTTTGAGCTCTTTAGCAGTGCAGTAACTTGAACAAACGTTCTCCCATTTGAATAATATTTACTGTACAAATTTTTTGCAAGAATATCTCCAGCATGTTCGAAAACTGGCCAGGCTTGATGTATCGTTACAGAGTTATGAGCCTTAATTTGTCAAATTTTATGAATTTTGAGCCCGTTAGCGCAATAACTTGAACAAACATTCTCTGATTTGACTAATATTTACCGTACTGGTCTTTTGAAAGAATATCTCAAGCAAGTTCAAGAACTGGCCCGGCTCGATTTTTTTGTTGCATAGTTGTGGGCATTTATTAGTAGATTTGTATGAATTTTGAGCTCGTTAGCACAATAACTTGACCAAATATTCTTCGATTTGACAAATATTTGCCATACAGGTCTTTTGTAATAATATCTCAAGCAAATTTGAAAACTGGCCCGGCCCAATTTTTGGTTACAGAGTTATGGGCCTTAATTGCTCGATTTCTGGTCTTTTGCAATAATATTTCAAGCAGGTTCAAAAACTGGCTTTTCTCTGATTTTCATTACAGAATTATGGGCCTCAATAAAATTTTTACGAATTCTGAACTTACTTGCATTATAACTTGAACAAAGGTTCCTGATTTAACAACCGGCATATGATAACCGGGTTATGGACATGCAACACTCTCCGATTGCCTCCACAACTCGACGCCTGCATCTCCAATGATGCACACCTCTTGTTTTATTTTTAGAAAATGTAGGTACATGTAACTTTAGAATTTTTAATTAGAAAAGGGTGCAAAGATTGCAGATGATAATTTACAATGCACATTGAGAACTTAAAATTATTTATTGCAGAGACAGGCAGCTGCTGAACTTAGGGCAAAAGCTGCAGAGGAAGAAGAACTGAGGAGAGCTCAGAGGCAAAAAGAGAAAAGGTGAGTAGAACAGAAAAAAAGTCAAATTCATCTACCCTGGTACCAAATTAACTGAATTTGCTAAAATATGAATATAAGTTAAATATTTGAGCAATAAACAACACAAAATAAAGTTAGGTAGTAAATATTAGTTCTTTTTCTAGCCTTTTGCTTATAAAAGAAAACATTAGATATATTATTTGGTCCTTTGGGGGTAATGTGAGTTGAGTTCACAATACAATTGGCCACTAAAATTATCAGTATCATGCCTGGGGGTAACCTTTTCTCACTTGAATGCTTCCTGCAGCTTTGCTAATTCATTTAACCCTTAAGGACCTGGAGATTTTTTATACAGTTTTACTACACCTTGACAGTCTACCCCTGTGGCTTTGCAGTTACTTTTAGGCAAGTCTTGGCTGCCTATATAGGCAGCCAAGACTTGCCTAAAAATAACTGCCAAGATATTTAAAATGTAACATGGGAGTTAACCCAGATACTGCATGTTGGGGCACCTGTTTTGTTTTAGTGAAAAGTGATCCAAGTTGTAATTAGGCCCTTAAGGGTTAATGAAATCATGATGTGATGAAAGGCTGTCACTTGTGATCATTACCAAGATTTACCGTAAAAAATGTTATGAAGTGTCCAAAATTCTTAGTTTATCATCCGATTTCTAATTAATTGTTTACAATAAGGCTGGAAATATGGCGAACACTGTTTGGTGCCCTTTGTCATTTCACAGCCAGCTACTGAGAAAGATATACAGCTTAGAAGTCAATAAGAAAGTATGCATAAAATCAAAATATGAAATAAAGGAAAAGAAAAAAAAATGAGGGAAAAGGCAAGACAAGACATGTTGGCAGGGCAGTGGTAAGGGGTAGGGTGTTGAGGAACTGGATATTTAAATATCTGTGCATACTTTATCAACCAAATTGTCCAAATTTGTCCAAAAATGATGAAAACAGAATAACAAACAAACCACACAAGATAAAGAGTTATGACCTATCTTTCTATGTCAAATCCAGGAAATAATTTACATAACAATCAATGGTGTGTATTTTTACACTATAACCCAATGGCCCAGACTATCTGGTGCTAACTCAAAGTTATCAAGGGCCAAACACAAATTTTGAACCCCCCAATCCCCAAAATTTGCTTGCAAAACCGGAAAATTAAAAGTCCTATCTGGCCCTCCATACATTTACTCTCCATGCATGCACTGCCATCAGGAAGTGACTGGAATTGGCACCAACATCATTCTTTGTTTGGCCCAAAAGTCATCAACAATGAAATGACATATGTGCTTCAAAATCTCCTTTTTTGAGGATGCCAGACACAAATCAATACAAGAATTGGTGGATCCAAGGCTGTTCTTGGATGATGGAAGTGTTCAACGGTGGTTTTAGAGGTTCAGGGCTGTAACTTTATGAATAATTATAAAATTATTTCATGTTTCCCAATTTCAGGACATATGCCTGACGTCATCGTTTTTGTTAAATATTATGCCAATGTTTGTTAAGTATTCCTTCCCTATCCTTTCATGAACCCTTCCTGTTAAACTCTTAAGCTTTTTGGCTAATTTTTATTGAAATTTTTAATTTCTTCCCCATGGTTACGTCCTCATTCTAGGGGTGTCAGGTCGTTTAGCCTTGCATCTTCTATCCGATGTATCGTTTCTTCTTCGTATGAAGATCTAGCTTTGCATCTGGTAGCATTAAGTTGTTTTATGACTTTGGGTCTTTTTGTGTGCCTGATGTCTTGTTTACATTGACGTTGTTTACATTAACAACGTCCTCATATATAGGTAGTTTTTAGCTCATCTTGACAAAGTCAAGCTTAGCTAATCTCATCGCTCTCCGTCCGTCGTCCATCGTCTGTCGTCCATCATCCGTCAACACCATGTTTTGGTCTTCTCCTCCAAACCCACTGGGCCAATTCAAGTGAAAGTTTGTGTGAGTGATGGTCCCAAAGGGGCATTGCATTTTTGTTCAACTCAACATGCCCAGCCTCATAGGGAGGGAGTGGTGGAAAATGCTCCAAAATATTTTTAAAATCTTCTTCTCAAGAACCGTGTGTGTATGGGAGGGTTAAGATTTTTGGCCTCCGCCCAAAATTTCTATTTTCTGAACCAATGGTCCAGTATGAACCAAATTTGGTATTATTGGGTCATAAGTACTTGAGCCATGCAAAAAAAAAATGCCATCGGTTATGTTAGGGTGTTCTGAAATGGACATCGAAAAAATGCTGAGTCAGAATATTTGCAAAATTTTAAAAAAAATTGTTCTCCAGAACCAGTCATCAGAATCTTTTGATATTTGGTATACAGCATTCATAGTAGATAACATTCGTAGTGGTTAATATTTGAGCTCATTACAGGAGCCCAAATGTTTAACATAGGGTAATATAGGGAATATTCTTTAAAAATCTTCTTCTTCTTCAGAACCACCAGTCAGAATCTTTTAATGTTTGGTGTACATCATTGCTATGAGGGTCAGATTCAAGATTGTTCAAACCAAGTCCCTAGGTTAATATTTGGGCTTCCTACAGAAGCCCAAATTTTAACTAGGGGGGGGGGGGGTAATTTATAATCTTCTTCTTCAGATCCACCAGTCAGAATACTTTCACATTTGGTATGCAACATCTCTAGGGGGGGCAGATTCAAGTTTGTTCAAATCAGATCCCTAAGTATATATTTGGGCTCGTTATGGTAGCCCAAATTTTTACTTAGTGCAATATGAGGAAATTTCTTTAAAAATCTTCTTCTTCAGATCCTCCAGTCTAAATGCTTTCATATTTTCATATTCGGTATACAACATCTCGGGGAGGGGGGGGGGGGGGATCAGACTCCAGTTTGTTCAATTTGAGTGCCTGGGTTAATATTTGGGCTCCATATGGGAACCTGAAATTTAACTTAGTACAATATGAGGGAATTTCTTCAAAAATCTTCTTTTTCAGATCCACTTGTCAGAATGCTTTCATATTTGGTATACAACATCTCTAGGGGAGTTAGATTCAAGTTTGTTCAAATTGGATCCATAGGTTAATATTTGGGCTCGCTATAGTAACCCAAATGTTAACTTAGTGCAATATGAAGAAATTTCTTTAAAATTTCTCTTCTTCAGATCCAACAGTCGGAATGCTTTCATACGTGGTACACAACATCTCTAGGGAAGTCAGATTCAAATCAAGAGCCTGGGTTAATATTTGGGCTCCCTATGGGAGCTGGAATTGGCCATTTTGCTGAAGAATTAAAACTTTTATATTCAGTTCCCTCTAGAGGTGTGTAACTAAGATTAATCCACATAGATTGTATCAAGGGACTTCATAGGGGAGCTCTACATTTTACTTTATGATCAACTGAAGAAAAGGTATGATGCCCGGATTATTTTTGTCACTCCTGAGGGACTCAAGGATTGACAGTGTAGCCTATGGAGATGGCTTGCTTAATGTACTCATTCTTGGACTCTGTTTATATTGTGTTCTGTTCATGATGAGTGCTTCAAGCCCTGTGGGGCCTCTTGCTTTATATTCTATTACTGTAGAATTACTGTAGGATACATGGATTATTATTCTGGTAGTGTAGCTCAAAAGTTGGATATAGCTCTGTCCAAGTCTCTTATTAAAGGAAGCAATAGAGGTTGTCGAGAGAAGATCCTCAGGGTTTTTACAGTCACCTGTTCCTCGTACCGAAGCCAGACATCTCGTTCCGACCGGTAATAGACTTCAGCTGGATTAACAAGCTTATCGTAGCTCCAAAATTCTATATGGAGACCATTCGGTTGGTAAGAGCGAGCATTCGAGTGAATGACTATGCGGCAAGCATAGATCTAAAGGATGTGTACTTTCATGTCCTGGTACATTCGGCATTCAGAAAGTACCTTCAGTTCGCTGTACAAGAGAAGGTTTATCAGTTCAGAGCAATGTGCTTTGGTCTGAACTGGCTCCCTAGGCATTCACTCGAATAATGAACTCAGTAATGTCATACTTCAGAGCTCATTCATCTGCGGTAATGTTGGCTTACTTGGACTTCTGAAGAGATACGGCAGCAGAATTATTCTTCAGATCGATGTTCAGACTCTGCTTCTATTACTCCGACGTCTTGGTTTCATCGTAAATGAGAAAAAGTCGGATCAAGCTCCGTCCAAGTCGTTCACTCACTTGTGAATGAGCTTCGAGACTCACAACAATCTGGTTCGTCAGCTGTTACCCAGAGCAAAATTTGTCAGTTATGCTCACTTTTGTCTACACTCAGATGCATTAACGGCGAAGGAATTCATGCGACTGATGGGGCTGTGCGGAGCTGCTTTGAATCTTATTCCGACGAGCCGCATGTGCACGTGTCCCCTCCCGATATTCTTTACTCAGAATTGGAGTGTGATGACGCATTCGCTCAAAACCAGTATTGTTTCAATGGACTTAGTAAAACAGGGGTTCAGATTTGGGCAGATATTTAGTGGTTAACTCAGGGAGTTCCGCTGCAACTCCCAGATCCTGCTTTCATGATTATGATGGATGCGAGTCAAACGGGTTGGGACGCAACCCTAAGTCTCGCAGACTTGAGGTGTCAGGGTCTTTGGGACCCTCAGTTCCTAGAGAAGTGCATAAACATCAAAGAGATGATGTTAATTTGGTTAGCGCTACAACATTGGATTCACAAAATAGTGGACGTCCATGTTCAAATTTTGTCAGACAATTCGATAGTAGTAGCTTTCAACAGGAACCAAGGCGACACTCATTAAATGCCATTATGCGAATTAACGGAGAAGATTCTCCTATATGTCATGAATCATCATGTTCATCTTCCTGTCCGTCATATACCGGGTCGTATGAATGTACCAGCAGACTCGCTCTCTCTCGGAAAGGTTTCCATTGGACCGGACTCTCAACAAGCGAATATTCAGACAGATTTGCTACCAGTGGGATTGTTCCATGATAGATCTGTTTGAGACACACCGGAACAATCAGTTACTGATGTTCGTGTTGCCATGCCAAGATTATCGAGTGTACACAGTGGACGCCCTGTTGATCTCTTGGGACAGAATGATAGGATAGGCGTATCCTCCAACTCTGTTGATTTAGCATATTTTGTTTAGTTCAAACAGTCTCATTACGGAATCCTGATAGTAGAACCGCTGTAGTCACAGAAACCTTGGATCAATCTTCTCAGGTGTCTGTTATGGGACGTTCCCTGGAAGCTTCCTGCGCGATAGGACCTTCTTTATCAGGGGAAGTATTTTGTTCTTCACGCCCTTTTCTGCCCTTAGTGGCATTATGGAGTCAGTCAGACGTGAGAGAGCCTTGCAGTTCCTATACTATTTGATGATGAACACAAGATCGATTCAAGTAATGCGGGTGCAGGGGGGGGTCCGTTATTTCCCCCCCTCCCCCTCCCCCCCCCCCACCCACCCTCCACCAGTGTGGTAAAAGGTGATTACTGGGCAAGATGTAATTTTCTTCCCGTAATCCTCCTATTCATTTAAGTACATACATGCATTTCATGACTACACCATTGGCAGCTGGGTCATGTTCTAAGGCGACATCATGCGCACATCCACTTTCTAGTTGGTTGTTTTCCTGTGGTTGTTCGTCTATATGTCATTAACGAGCATATGATTCATCATCAATAAATCGCTAGCCTTGAGGTACCTGGGAGGCTGTTTAGTCAGTTAACTTGTATTCAGATGATTACATGCGGGATTTCAATGCTCACGTGCATAATAATTTCCATTTTCTAGATGCAGGTTTCTATTAATAGCGGTACCCAATCGAATACATCTTGTCTTCACTCTCGTATATTTGCACATTTTCCAAGAACATAGATATCGGATAGAACATGTCTAGGAGTGTTATTTACTGGAATTTATATTACACCTGAATGGGGTCGCCTGTGGGTTACCTTGGAAGTGTGTTTACTCTCCAGAGATCATCCATTTTGATTCTATCAGACATGTGTATGTTATATACTATATAACCGGTTTTTCGACCTATCTGCATATGCCGACTCCGGTTTACCTTACGACCAGACGATATTAATTACCGGGATCGCCACTATAGCCGTAGCTTCTGAAGTGGCATTAAGCACCAATTTATTAATAATAATTAATACCTTGTGTGTCTATTCAACAAATATTTATATTGTTATTTGGTATTGCTTTTACTGATTCCAGAGTGCTCCCCTCTTCTTTTTGAAGATTCTTTCAAAAAGGGGAGGGGTGGGGGGGGGAGTGATTTTGTACCTCTCCTCTGGCTTGATAAGTATGTAACTATGAGTGAAGCTGTTTTTTCTGTAGATTATATCCTGGATACTGCTTGTGTTTATTGTATATGGCGTATGTTTGTGGGGGATAGCCTCTCATTCTCAAATTCACCTTCCTAATTTTTAGAGCTTAGTCCGGACTAGCCTTAAAAAATTGGGAACTCGGTATATTATTATACTATTACTGTACAGAGAGACATACATGTAATTCCTTTTAAATTTAATTTCCTTTCACCTTGGATTACAGGATTGGAACTATGTTGATCTACTAATTCTGAAGTCCTAGGCCCTCCGCCTTTTTACGATTCAGCTAGTCTGGGCCATTGGGTTATAGTGTAAAAATATTATAAATTTAAAGTAATTTGTATATTTTTATACTTAATGGCCCAGATGGAGAGTGGGCCTCATTCCTCCACGCTGAATTATTAAGTAGTACTCTCTTCTACAAAGAATGTTGTTGGCACCAATTCAGGTTTATTCCTGACGGCTGCGCATGCGCGGAGAGTAAATGTATGGAGTGCCAGATAGGACTTTTAATTTTTGGTTTTGCAAGCAAATTTTGTGGATTGGGGGGGGGTTCAAAATTTGTGTTTGGCCCTTGATAACTTTGAGTTAGCACCAGCTAGTCTGGGCCTTTGGTAAGTATAAAAATATACAAATTACTTTAAATTTATAATATTTTTATACTGTACCAATGACCCAGACATAGCTGGTGCTAACTCTTAAAATACTAGGGCCAAACACAAGTTTTGCCCCCCAATCCCCAAAATTTGCATCTAAAACCAAAAGAAATCATGTCCTGAAGGTCCTCCATACTTTGCCCTTACTGCGCATGCGCAGTGTCAAGGACGTTCTGAAATTGGCACCAATTATCATTCTTTGTTTGGCCCTTCATCAGTTAACATCTCACTGATCTTTGTGCTTGTAAATCTCAGTTTAAATGATGCCAGACACATAAATATTGGAGAAATGGTGATTCTAAGGAGGATATAGAAGGAGGAGAGGAAAAAGGAGTGACAGAAAATATTCAGGGCTGTAACTTAAAATTTTGTAATGAAATTATGTTAAGTTGCCTATTTTCGAGGCATGGGCCTGTTGTTGTCATTCTTGCTATGAAGTTGCACTGCTTATTCAGTGTTTCCTCTTCTCTTGTCCTGTAAGTACCCCCATGCTATTCTCCCATGCTTTTGGCATATTTTTGAGTAAGATTACTACTAAAATGTCTTGGGAGAATTAGCTTGATAACAGAATGAATTCTGTTATTTTCCCCATGTTTACGTTTTCACCCATGGGTGTTTAGACGTTGTGTTCTGCATCTACCATCTGATGTTCTGCAGATTCTTCCCTGGAAGTCTCTGTTTTGCATCAGATAGTGTGTATTTTGATAACTGATTTCGGGCCAGGATTGTCAGTGCCTGGAGTCATGTTTTCCAGTGTTTATACACTTCTTGTTTACATTGGCAACAGTCTCTTTTGAGGGGGGCTTTTTGCCTTTGGAGTAGTTTATCTCATTATAAGATACATTATTATTATCCGTAAGTGTTGCATTAATTATTTAAAATTATTTTAAAATTTTTGTCCACACTTAGCCTTGGGATCCATTGGGGCTCAATGTTACTTTTCAGAAACTTGGGCTTCGCTGAAAAAATATTTTTCAAAAATTATTTTTGATTTCAATTGTTTTTTCAATGTTAATGGATCATGTTATTATGTATCTTTGTTTTTAGGGGTTTGTGCGAGTACTAGGACTTGTTGTTGTCTTTTCACAATGAAAAGATATTGTTCAAATTGTAATAGGAAAAAATCTTCCTCTGACTTTCATGATCATTGTTTTAATTGCAGTCAGTGTACTCGCACTAACTCCTGTTCAATATGTGAATATTGGGATGATAAACATTGGAAACGTGTGTCACGGTATGTTGTTAGCGGGGAAAGGGCCATGCCGGTCCTTTCTCCACAGGATCACTCTAGTCTATCAGTTTCTATTTCAGAGGAACAAGAACAGGGTGATGTTTCCATGTTATCCTCCAAAAGTGCGCTTCCGTCGTCACAATTGAATGCAGAGCTAGCGGCAAAAGTGCTCATGCAGATACAACAGTTGCCTAAGAGGTCCCGAGTAGGATCGACGGCGCTGTTGTCCGCTAGCTCGCCCGGTGTAGCGTCCATTCACCGAATGGTTCGGCAGCCGGGTTCGTCCGTTGCGGTCCAGGAAGAAGTGTTGGGTGATGCAAGCACTATAAACATACAAGGTGCACACCCAGTGACGGCGGATAAAAGGAGAGATCGGAGGAAGCCTTCTAGTCCGGTTCCTAGCTCGTCCAGGTCCAGCCGGGCCACGAGCGAGAGAGGCCCCTCTCTCGTACAACAACATCTGGGACCAGATGTTGTGGTACAAACTGTGTCGCAAGCGGAGCACACGTCCGTCGCTCGGGACGCTCCGTTGTATAGGCAGTCCGCTGAGACTGCTCAGGCTTCCTCATCCTCTCAGCAGCGCACATGACCGCACCTTGGCTACGTGACCGCGGATATTCTACCAGCTTCGCCGATTAGGGATTCATCGGCGACCACATCACCCCATCCGGTAGCCAGGGACACGACGCCGGTAGACTCCGGACGTTCGCATAGGAAGAGTATGCGGGAGTCAGTTGATGCGGAGCTTCCCACGGCTAAGCAGCGAAAGACCGCTACTCAGCAGGCCTTGATGACGGACGTGCTAGCTCAGATAGCACAAATTATCGCAGCATCCCAGCAATCGACAGAATCGGTGTCGGATCGGGAATTATCCGACAGCGCTGGGTCGGTATGCTCCGCCGAAGCATCGGGTGCGGACGACCGGGAGCATCGTGAGGTCCGACCGGATGGCGAAAGGGATACTGATGACTTGGAGCTATGACTTGGAGCTATCCCTTTCGGAACAACATAAAGCTGCCGTGGATTTCATCCGGCACTTCCTTCCTCAAGTTGTTCCGTCGGGCCAGACTGCTGCGGTACCGGATAAGAGACTGATAGCGTCATTGGACACTGAATTCTTCGAGCGGTTCAGAGACATCGTCCCTGAGTTTCCGTCTCAGTCCAATAATGTCACAAGAACATTTGAATTATTGAACGACGCTATCTTCAAGCTTGCTTCCAAAACAGGCAAAGCTGGTTTCTTGTTCGCCAATGCTCTTAACCTGCCTTTCATTAATTCAAGGAATAAATTTGATACGGCAGGACAGGGTGTTCCGAGAGTTCCCCTGCGTCTTGACGACGAGGCGGAAGACTTAGAATTGTCATTACCGTCGTCTACGTCCATTCCAACCGCGGTGTTGGATACGACAATTACATCTAACAGGGCCAGTTTAGACGCTTTATCTTACGCAGACCACCTTACTAAGGCGTTATCACTACGTCTTCAAGGGAAAGAATTCCAGGATATACAATCCTCTTTAAGACTTCTTTCAAGGGCAGTAGCTTATTCCACGTATAACTCCGCCCTTTCAGTGGCAAACCTGGAGTTGGTTAGACGTGATGCAGCCCTAGCTACATCCACACGTGTGGATAGTAAGGTGAAGAACTCTCTCAGAGTCGCTTCAGTCTCCGGAGAGCTTCTCTTCGACGGCAAGCTTTCTGCAATCTACGATAAAATTACTAAGAAAGCTTCGGATTCTCTGCTGTTTAAATCCGCTTCCAAAAAGTCGGATATGGCAGAAAAGAGTAAGACAGGCTCTTCTGGGACTAATGCGCCCAAGAGAGGTTCCTATAGAGGTTCCGGTGCGTCCTCTTGGTCTTATTCAAGAGACCGTCAAGGCAGCGACTCACGTGCGGGACGTCCTTCGGGCTGGGACAACCGGTCGGACGCCCCGAGGTTGACGGGATGAGGTGCGGGTCATGGAGGACGTGGTTTCTCCTCCCGCAAGCCTCCCAGGTCCAGGAGGTGATGGTTTCAACCTCTATCGTGTTCTGGTTGGCGGAAGGTTGTCAAGTTTTTCAGAAGAGTGGGCGTCGATTACAGACAACCCTTGGGGGAGAGGGGTGATTTCGGAAGGTCTAAGAATATCCTTCAAACGAAAGCCTCCTTTAACTTGAAGTCCAAAATGGACTCAACTTCCGTCAAATCTGCAGAAAAGAGACACTCTGTTATTGGAGGTGCAGTCTCTTTTAATGAAGAACGCGGTAGAGGTCGTAGTAGACCAGGAAACACCGGGATCCTACAGCCATCTGTTTCTGGTTCCGAAACCAGACGGCTCGTTCCGTCCAGTCATAGATTTGAGCTGGATAAACAAGCTGATCGTCGCTCTGAAGTTCTATATGGAGACGATTCGATCGGTCAGAGCGAGTATTCGGGTGAACGATTATGCTACAAGCATAGATCTCAAGATGCGTACTTTCATGTCATGGTACATCCGACATTCAGAAAGTATCTACGCTTCGCAGTCCTAGGAGTGGTGTATCAATTCCGAGCGATGTGCTTCGGATTGAACCTAGCACCCTGGGCTTTCACTCGGGTAATGAACTCGGTAATGATATATTTCCGAGCTCATTCGTCTGCGGTAACGTCGGCCTACCTGGACGACATTCTTCAGAGGTATGGCAACGAGTTAATGCTTCAGAACGATGTGCAGAATCTGCTTCTATTGCTCCAACGTCTCGGTTTTGTTATAAACGAGGAGAAGTCGGATCTGGTGCCGTCCAAGTCATTCACTCATCTGGGAATGAGCTTCGAGACGCACAACAATCTCGTTCGTCTGTCGTTAACCAGAGCGAAATTAGTCAGTTGTTACGCTCGATATTGTCTTCATGCAGACAAAGTCACAGCGAGGGAGTTCATGAGACTGATAGGTCTGTGCGGAGCCGCTGCGGATCTCATTCCGATGGGGCGGTTACGCACTCGTCCTCTCCAAATTTTCTTGACTCAGAATTGGAGTGTGAAGATTCATTCGCTCGACATAGACGTTCTCTTGTCAGATCAAGTGAAACAAGAGATTCAGACTTGGGCAAACATTCAGTGGTTGACTCAGGGAGTTCTGCTGCAGTTGCCAGATCCGAGTTTCACGATTATGACGGATGCCAGTCAAACAGGTTGGGGTGCATCATTGATCCCAACGGATTCGAGGTGCCAGGGTCTTTGGGATCCACAGTTTCTAAGCAAGCACATAAACATCAAGGAAATGATGTCAATTTGGCTTGCGTTACATCATTGGATGGACATTATTCAGAAAGCTCATGTCCAAATCCTGTCCGACAATACGACAGTAGTGGCGTATATCCGGAACCAGGGAGGCACTCATTCCGTTCCGTTATTCAATTTAACGGAAAGAATCCTTCTGTTTGCTCTAGGACATCAAGTTCTACTTTCGGTCCGTCATATACCGGGTCATCTGAATGTACTAGCAGACTCCCTTTCACGGAAGGGTCGCTTGTTGCCGTCGGAGTGGACTCTCAACAAACAGGTATTCAATCAGATTTGCTACCAATGGGAACGGCCAATGATAGACTTATTTGCGACACATCTCAACAATCAGTTGCAGACGTATGTGTCACCATGTCCGGATCCAAGAGCATTTGCAGTAGACGCTCTATCGATCTCATGGGACGGAATGATAGGATATGCGTATCCTCCAGCGCCGTTAATTCAGCAAGTATTGCTAAAGATAAAACAATCTGAGTGCAAGATTCTGTTGGTAGCATCTCTGTCTCCACAGAGACCGTGGATAAATCTACTCAGGTGTCTGCTGTGGGACCTACCGCGAAAGCTTCCTCCACGGGAGGATCTTCTTTCGCAGGGGAAACCGTGTCAACTTCATCACAACCTGCAAGGTCTCAACCTTCACGTTTTTCCATTGTGCGGTCCTTTTTGCATGGCAAGCACTTTACAGGACGAGCAGTGGACGCGATTTCTAACTGTAGGAGGACCTCCTCTTCGCTAAACTATGCTGCTAAGTGGAAGGTTTTTCGTCATTGGTGTAGGGATCATTCTGTTGATATTTTTGATCCCTCCATACCAGACATTGCAACTTTCTAGTATACTTGTTTGACGAGATCAAACTGCAGCCTGTTACTATTAAGGGTTATAGGTCTATGTTATCTGATACCTATGCACACCACGATAGTTTACAAATTGGATCCAATGTCTCTTTATCTAAGTTAGTTAGAAACTTCTCGATAAATAGACCCAGAACTCTTAGATTAATTCCTAAGTGGAATTTAGCTTGGGTTCTTCTTAAACTGAAGGAAAAGCCATTTGAGCCTCTTGGGACAGTAGATTTCAAATTCTTGTCTTATAAGACAGCTTTTCTCTTAGCTTTCTCTTCTGCTAGAAGAGTCAGTGAGCTTCATGCACTATCGGTGGACGATTCTCACTATTGTAGTGTCGGGAACACTATCACCTTCACTACTAATGTTGGATTTTCAGCTAAGAATCAGGCTCCTAATAAATATCCGGAACCTATTGTTATTAAGGCTCTTCCGTCTTCAGACGGGCGTAGGCCTTTACTCTGTCCTGTTAGAGCTTTACGTATTTATAAACAAAGATCTCAGTTTATCAGAAAGGGACGAAAACGCTTCTTTCTGTCTCTGATGCCTAATAGAAAGGACATTTCGGTCCATTCTATTGCTAGATGGATTCAATTAACTATCCGTACTGCTTATGAAAATTTATCTTCTACTCAGCAGTCTGTGCTTAAGATTTCGGCTCATGAAGTAAGAGCTCTTTCTACATCTTGGGCTTACGCAAATAGTGTTGCTATTACAGATTTAATGAAGGCTGCTTATTGGTCTCAGCCATCCACATTCACGCATTTTTATCTCAGAAATATTGAGTCCATTTCTGGAGACCTGCATTGTTTAGGTCCGTTATCTGTTGCTCAGAATGTCGTCCACTAAACAGTTGCAACTATAGTTATGCAGGCTTTCTGTTCCGGCAGTGACTCCGTCCTGCTGCCCTCTTCGCTCTGGGCTATTTGACCCAGGGCAAGGGGAAGGGGGGGGGGGGGGAGGGTGTTCCCTTAGGTCACCTGCTTTATAGTGAAAAGCAAGGGAATTCCTCCTCCGGAGTCAGTAATTCTGAGTCGTTTCCGGGATGGTTTTAAAGTGTAATATTAATGTTAAAATTCATTCATGTCATATTTTTAAAGTGTAGCTCGGTGTGAAGCATTTGTATATGTCAAGTGTCAAACGGGCATTAATATACAATCCTCGGACACTTTTAAAGAATATAAAGTCTCAATTCTCTGGACTAACTTTATTTATTGGCTTACTTTAAAAATAATTAGTATAAAGGGTTATACTGGATGTTAATAGAGAACATGAATGTTATTGTGCTCAATTATGAAGGGTATTGTATCTTTCTAATTTATCATAAAATAAGAAAGATACATGTAAAGCCTAATACCCCTTTTCTCCTTGAGGGGTTGACTCTATGTTATATAGTTGAGCTTATTGGATTTTCCTCTATGTCCTAGGCCCTCCAGCCTTTTTACTATTCAGCTATGTCTGGGTCATTGGTACAGTATAAAAATGTTAAAAAATTTATAGTAATTTATATATTTTTTATACTTACCAATGACCCAGACGGGGATGGCCCTCCCAGGAGTTGGGAACTCATACCTCCCCGCTGAGTACATAGCGCTGACCAGGCACTGCTTGTAAGAATGATAATTGGCGCCAATTTCGGAACGTCCTTGACACTGCACATGTTCAGTAAGGGCAAAGTATGGAGGACCTTCAGGACATGATTTCTTTTGGTTTTAGATGCAAATTTTGGGGATTGGGGGGCAAAATTTGTGTTTGGCCCTAGTATTTTAAGAGTTAGCACCAGCTATTTCTGGGTCATTGGTAAGTATAAAAAATATATAAATTACTATAAATTTTTTAACTTTCTGATACTTTGGCAAATTAAAAAAAATACATTTGATTTAGTGGCCAATTGATTTTCTAAATCGAATGAGGAAGAAAGGCTTTTATTTCTAGCTTAACTTGACAAAGTCAAGATAAGCTATTGCCACCACGTGTGCAGAAGTCTGTTAGTCTGTGAGTCTCTTCACATTTTCCTTTAGCACAGGCTACACCCCGTAGTTCTTGTCTGGTTGTCACGAAATTTCATATGCAGGTTTGGGGTCATGTCTAGATGAGAACGTCTCCTTTTGGTCGCAATCGGTCAACCGGTATGGCTGCCCAAGCCCAAAACCTGAAAACCATTAGCACAATCTACAGGTCGTATTTATGAAGGTATTTCAGTATAACTTGGTAGGATGCCTCTGTATAATGCCTAGATGAGAACATCCACTTTTGGTTATGATCTGTCAACCATGATGGCTGCCCAAGCCCGAAACCCAAAAACTTTTAGCACAGTCTGCAGGTCGTATTTAATATAGAGGGATTTCATTGTAACTTGGTAAGATGACTCTGTGTGATGTCTATATGAGAACTTCCCCATTTGGTCGCAATCTGTCAACCGTGACGACTTCCAGGGACCAAAACTCGAAAACCTTTAGCACAGTCTACAGGTCGTATTTATGAAGGGATTTCATTGTAACTTGGTAGGATGACTCCAAATAATGTCTAGATGAGAACATCCCCTTTTGATCGCGATCATTCGGCCTTGATGGCTGCCCAAGCCCAAAAACCTTCAGCATAGTCTATAGGTCGTATTTATGGAAGGATTTCATTGTAACTTGTTTGCTTGACTCAATATAATGCGTAGATGATGACATCCCTTTTTGGTTGTGATTGGTCATCTGTGACGGCTACAGGTGCCCGAAGCCCGAAAACCTTGAGCACAGTCTGCAGGTCATATTTATGAAGGGATTTCATTGTAACTTCGTAGTATCACTCCAGATGATGCCCAGATGAGAATGTCCCCTTTTGGTTGTGATCGTTCAACCATGATGGCTGCCCAAGCCTGAAGCCCGAAAACCTTTAGCACCGTGTATAGGTCATATTTATGAAGGGATTTTATTGTAACCTGTTAGGTTGACTTCATATAATGTCTAGATGAGAATGTCCCCTTTTGGCCGTGATTGGGCAACTGTGATGACTGCAGGGGCCCGAAGCCTGAAAACCTTTAGCGCAGTCTACAGGTCATATTTATGAAGATATTTCATTGTAACTTGGTAGGATGACTCCAAATAATGACTAGATAAGAATGTCCCCTTTTGGTTGTGATCATTCAGCCTTGATGGCTGCCCAAGCCAAAAAACCTTTAGCATAGTCTATAGGTTGTATTTATGGAAGGATTTCATTGTAACTTGTTAAGTTGACTCCATATAATGCATAAATAATGACATCCTCTTTTGGTCGTGATTGGTCAACTGTGATGGCTACAGGTGCCCAAAACCCGAAAACCTTGAGCACAGTCTGCAGGTCATATTTATGAAGAGATTTCATTGTAACTTTGTAGGATCACTCCAGATGATGCCCAAATGAGAATGTCCCCTTTTGGTTGCAACCATTTAACCATGATGGCTTCCCAAGCCCGAAGACTGAAAACCTTTAGCACAGTCTTCAGGCCATATTTATGAAAGGATTTCATTGTAACTTGGTAGGTTGACTTCATATAATGTCTAGATGAGAACATCTCCTTTTGGACACAATTGGGCAACTGTGACTGCTACATGGGCCCGAAGCTCGAAAACCTTTAGCACAGTCTACAGGTCATATTTATAAAGTGATTTCATTGTACCTTGGTAGGATAACTCCAAATAACGTCTAGATGAGAATGTCCTCTTTTAGTCACGATCATTCAGCCTTGATAGCTGCCCAAGCCCAAAAACCTTTAGCATAGTCTATAGGTCGTATTTATGGAAGGATTTCATTGTAACTTGTTAGGTTGACTCCATATAATGCCTAGATGATGACATCCCATTTTGGTTGTGATTGGTCAGCTGTGGACAGCTACAGGGACCCAAAGCCCGAAAACCTTGAGCACAGTCTACAGATCATATTTATGAAGGGATTTCACTATAACTTCGTAGGATCACTCCAGATGATACCTAGATGAGAATGTCCAAAGCCTGAAAACCTTTAGCGCAGTCTACAGGTTATATTTATGAAGGGATTTCATTGTAACTTGGTAGGTTGGCTTCATATAATGTCTAGATGAGAATGTCCCCTTTTGGATGCAATTAGGCAACTGTGATGGCTACAGGGGCCCTAAACCCCAAAACCTTTAGCACAGTCTACAGGTCATATTTATGAAGGGATTTCATTGTAACTTGGTAGGATGACTCCAAATAATGTCTAGATGAGAACGTCCCCTTTTGGTTGCGATCATTCGGCCTTGATGGCTTCCCGAGCCCAAAACCCAAAAACCTTTAGCATAGTCTATAGGTCATATTTCTGAAAGGATTTCATTGTAACTTGTTTGGTTGACTCCATATAATGCCTAGATGATGACATCCCCTTTTGGTCATGATTGGTCCACTGTGATGGCTTCAGATGCCCAAAGCCCGAAAACTTGAGCACAGTCTACAGGTCATATAAATGAAGGGATTTCATTGTAACTTTTAGGATCACTCCAGATGATATCCAGATGACAATGCCCCCCTTTTGGTCGTGATCATTCAACCATGATGGCTTCCCGAGCCCAAAACCCGAAAAACTTTAGTACAGACTACAGTTCGTATTTGTGAAGGGATTTCATTGTAACTTAGTAGAATGACTCAGTATAATGTCGAGATGAGGATGTCCCCTTTTAATTGCAATCGGTCAACCGTCATGGCTACACAGGTCTGAAGCCTGAAAACCTTTAGCACAGTCTACAGGCCATATTTATGAAGGGATTTCAATCTAACTTGATAGGATGACTCATTTGGAATAATTTCACTGTAACTTGGTAACTTTCGTTGACATACGTTAACTGTGAGGGCCACATACATTAACTTTGAGGTCATATTAACCCACTACTCAGCTCTTTAGTACAGTGTACATCTCATATTATTTTTATTAGAAACATAGCATACAGGGAACAGAAATTAACATATTCCCAATTATCACAATTCTTGTCTTATTTTATAATCCTTTCATAAACATTGAACATTATCCTTTTCATCAAACACAACACAGACAAGTTAAGCTTCAGTGTCATTGACACTTTCATTTATTTTTTTGTTTGTTACCTGGTAGAATGCTGGAACCTATATTTGGGTTCCCTTTTTATGTGAAGGTACCCACAACATGAAGGTTTCATATTCTGTGGATGTGGTTCACATTATATTTGAATTTATTTTTTTCATCTGTATGGATTTGCCTTGTTACAATTATTGAACAGTACCTATAGGCACTCTCCTATAAATTGTAACAAGACAGAGTCATGTGAACATATTTTGGCAACCAAGAAATGTTTAGCACCCTACCAACTAGTAAAGAAATATTAAATACATTTGTGTTCAGTTACATATATGTACCTTTGTTTGAAATAGAAATATCCCCCACATAATATTTGTTACCAATACACTAGAAGTCCTTTCTGTTCAGTCCTAGTGGTTGAAGTTGTTACTTCCACTATGAATATCTAGCTCCTATTCTTCAACTGCTCTTGCCTACTTAACCTCCTCCTACGTACACCTACAACATAAACAACACCATGAGGAGATTTTCAACATTACTCTGGCAACCAACCCAGCACCTCGCCCCAGCCTTTTTGGGGATCAACCACCTAGACAATAAACTTTCAGAACAAAAATCCTGAAACAGCCAGGTATGTACCCACCACTCACACATTGGTTATGCACCCAACACACGCAACACATGGCTATGCACCCACCAGTACTGCACCTGTCAAACTTGCACCCGCCAGGAGAACAGTATATATAGGCATCGCCATCGAGCAATTGCTTGCCTCTTATGAAGATCACATAGAATGAAACCGGTCAGGCTAAACAAGGTTTATAAGGGATAATTTGAGGTTCAAGCCCTCTCATACTCCATTGAGTAGTTCTTTGTTCACTATTCACATAATATTTGAGTTATTTTCTGCGGAAAATTACAAACTGGATGTTTACAAAACAGTTCTTATAAACAGAGACTGTATTTTAATAATGCTCTGTTGCAAACATGTGCAAATAAATGGAAATCAATCTAAAAAGGTGAACTTTTAATGTATCACAATTTCAGATCAATTTTGGAAGACATTGTAATTGAATAAAGAAAAAAAAAATTTCAGTGAGGTATTGGCTGAGAACCAAAGCCCTTTTTTTTTTGCCTTAGGTTTGTTTGTACAGTGGAACCCTCTTAATTGAATGGCCCCTTTGCCAATAAAAATTATTCAATTAATAGGAGTATTCATTTAACAGGGATTGTGCCACTTTCCTGTATTCTGGACATAAACTTTGCATTTATTCTATTATATCTTGTTTGAGAGCTCTGTCAAACAAGATATATTAGATTAAATACATTAAATGCCTGTATTGGATGTACTAAGGCCAAATAGATCTATAAACGAAGGAAAACTGCGAGAGTCAGGATAATTTCTCGGCGGGTTAGAAGATTTTTTATTCAATTAACAGGAGTTTACACTATATCCTATATTCAATTAACAGGTCAAATTTGTACTGGAGGTATGGTAATTGGTTTTCTGTTGGGAAATTATATTCAATTAAAAGGGTTATTCTGTTAAGAGATATCCAATTAAGTGGGCTCCACTGTATATAAAAACTAATCTGTTCTGATTACAGGGAAGAATTATGGAAAAAATGGGCATACACTTCCTGCAATATTACACTGGACAGCGATGGTGAGGAAGAGGATGAGTTAAAAGATATGTTGGATGAAGATGATGAAAATAACAGAAAAGCAATTAATTATGTGAGTGGTGATGTTACTAAGCCCGTAAATACTGGAATGAATGATGCAATAGTTGTCCATTGTGCAGGTAAATATTATCAGCCTACAAAAAATAAATAAGTTTAGAAATGAAGTCTTTCAAATGTTTCATTGTAAAAGCAATAAAAGTTTGATATATTATAGGTCCAGCTAGAATTATCAGTAGCCGGATACATTGCAGTGACCTGAGTAGTTAGGGCCACTTACAAATATGGAGGACAACTGATTGTAATTGGCAAGCCAATATGAAAACACAATATCTGACATCATCTTATCACTGTTATTTCCACTTTCCGTAATGTTGGTGACCCAGATCACATTTATCATTCTAGAATTTAAATTTTGCTACAATAACACAAAAATAAAACTTTGCGAACACTTCCCAGACAAAATAGCAGATGGCACTTGCAAAACAAATTCTTGAATTACTAAAAATTTTCAACTTGGTTTATGACACCTAATTAGAATCAGCTCTTTCCAGTGAGGGTTCACAAGCTATGTTCCATTACTCCTTTAGGATGTTCTACAGGCCACATCTCTCACCCAATCAGTTTCAGATTTGATATGTGGCTTTGGGGTAATGTCTAAAGTTCATTAAAAAACATTGCCACCAATGGCATTTTGGATTTGGCATATAAATTGTCAACAATTGTCAACAATTCCATTTTGCACCCCCTACAGGCCACATCTCTCACATGATCAGTTTCAAATTTCATACATGGCTTTGGGATAATTTTTAATTGAGATGAGAGAAGAGCAGGCATGAGATATATTTTAAGAAAAATATTTAATATCAAAAGACTGTTGTAGATGAATGCAAACACAAATAAGCATAACAAAAAAACTTGTGATGTAGTACTGTTTACTAGAAAATGTTACACATGTGGAAAGCTCTTCTGTGTTTTTTATGCCTCTCGTGTTCACAAATTTATGTCTGATTTGGCAAACCTTGTTGGATCTCATGTGATGTCATATCACAGTGAACAATGGGTATCGTGTATTGTCATGATAGAATGTATTCCTTTTGCTACTGCTTGAAGAGTTAGTGAATTACATGTAATCTCTATTGATGATGTGCTTTGTTGTAGTGTGGAAAATACAGTAGAGCCCACTTAATTAGATATCGCTTAACAGAATAACCGTTAATTGAATATAATTTCCCAACACAAAACTATTTACCATACCTCCAGTACAAATTTGACCTGTTAATTGAATATAGGTTATAGAGTACACTCCTGTTAATTGAATAAAAAATCTTCTAATCTGTTGAGAAATTACCGTGACTTTCCCCAGTTTTCCTTTGTTTATAGACCTATTTGGCCTCAGTACATCACACTATTGCAGGCTCAGGGTATTAAAAGGTTGTTAAAATCCAATTAAAAAAATCTCATTAAAACCCCATTAAGTGCACCCATTAAATTCCATTAAAGGGAACCAAATTAAGTGGTATTAATTTTCAAGAAATTAATGGCCAATGTCATTAAATAAGTGTTAAATATTTTAAGGGTTCTCCACTTCTTTAATAACCATTAAATACCATTTTAATTGCCATAATTTGATTAATATTTAATAGCCATTAATTGTTATTTAACGGCCCCCTGTAAAAATATTTTCAAGTGTCTTTTAATGACATAAAACATTTGATGGTCATTAATTTCCATTAAAGGGAACAGTTTTAATGGCTAAAATTAATGTAATAGCTGTTAAAGTTATCACTAGTTTTATTGAATACAATTAACAGCCATTAAAAATAAGACCAGTTTAATGGATAAAATTAATGGCTATTAAAATTAACTTTAGTTTTTAATGGATAAATTAATAGCAATTAAAAATAACACCAGTTTTAATGGCACTTAATAATTATAATGCAGCAGTTTCTCAGATCAGGTCTTTTAACTAGTATTAAATTGTTAATGGTAATTAAAATTAAAATTATGGCACACACAAGTTTACCCTGAAATGGAACAGCATTTTAACGCCTTTGAAAAAAGAGGCCTAGATATTGGGGCCAGCTTGCCTACCTCCCCTCTGTGGCATTTCTGCATGGTTTAAATTTTTTATCACTTTTTCTTTCAACTGGTGGGTGTATTACTACTAAATCAAGGTGGGGGTAGATTTTCCACCAGATAAATATTTTCAGTTTTTCAAAAAAGTAACAAAAAGAACTAGCTAATAATATTGAGCTCATGGACCAGTGTGAAAATTTGATTTTGCAACAGGCGCTTTGTTTTCAGAAACTGTAAATAATCTTCAAGTGGAAAATCCACCCAACTGTGATTTAATGGTAATCAACCATCCTTGCATGAACCGTAAATACATTTCATTAGTACATTTATTTATGGGGTGCATTTGTTCTTTTTACGAATATCTTTATCTTTCAACATTAACACTATTTTTGTTTTGAAAGAACAACAAGGTTATATTAATATAATGATATGTAACATGTTAATTGTCCAAATCTTTATAGTATTGTCTCGGTTAATTAGTAGCTATGCCCCTGCCCCCCCCCCCCCCCCCCCCCCCCCCCATCCACACACTCACTCATGCAGGAACGTCGTGAACACTGTCAAATGGACATATTTTGATGTTGTTGGAATAAAATTGAAAATATTTGGTAATGTAGTTGTGCATAAACATAATATAAACCCATTTTTCGTTAATTGCACATGCTCCGTTTCACTTTGCCGTCTTATTCCACCGACTCGACCAAGTGAAATAACTTTCGTAAACTCGGGCACTTGAAGGGTGTGATATTGGGCACTTGAAGGGTGCGATAATGTTTGTTCATGGCTCCATGATGTTCTATGGGGTATCTGTAATGCTCTGTGGGGTTCTATGGGATATCTATGGAGTTCTATGATGTTAGTCCAAACTTGGACCCACAGTCCGTAATATAATTTTGGGGGTTAGTATGGCCTGTAGGTCCAATGCTCTCAATCCCTGTACTGTACTATATGATCGACAAACAATTTACTTGCCGGTCTATCTCGCCTCGTGAGAACAATATGGCATATCCTGAAGCTTTGTGTCAATATGTGACCGAAACTGCGAAAGAGGGATAATTGTAAAAAACAAAAAACTCGGTGTCGGTCACCATAATTGTTCAGAAATGAAAGATTCAAATCATCGAAGTGGTTCGTGAGAAAGAAACTGGCAGCCATGTTTGGTATTTTTAAACAGTATGACATCATTCCTTCCTTAAGCAATTGGTTGCAACCAGGGAATCCCTGGTTGAAACACAATATACGCCCTTCACCTTCAGGGGTGTGTTCTCCCTTATAAAAATGTACCTTGGTAAACCATTACCAGGGTATTTTGGGATTTACCATGGTTTACCATGGTACTTTTTTATAAGGGCTGTTTCAACCAATCGCATAAGGAAGGAATGACATCATAATGTTTAAAAATACCAAACATGGCTGCCAGTTTCTTTCTCTTACAATTATCCCTCTTTCTGTCAAATATTGACACAATGCTTCAGGATATGCCATATTGTTCTCACGAGGCGAGATAGACTAAGACTGGCAAGTAAATCGTTTGTCGATCATATAGTACTCTAATGTGCCATCACTATTATTTATATTTTGTAAATGCAAGCCATCCAGGACTTTTTCTGGGTGACGATAGGGGCTGAATATAGGCCCCATTCCCAATGAGATTTTGGCATTATTTTTCCTAATTTCTAACATTAAATTCCCAATTGGTACCCAATATCAATTTGTTCACAACATTTATGAACATTTACAGCAAAATTAGGCCTTCTTATGCTGATAAAGGAACTATCAAACCATAATTTAAAATAAAAAAAACAACTTTTTTATTTTTAAAATGCCTGTATAGAAAAAATGTGTACTTTTCTAAACCCTACAGAGTCAACAGGATTCCCAATTTGGTCCACTAAGATGGCTATTTTCCCAATTGCATGGGCCCCTGGCCCCATTCTCAATATATTTTTGGTTGGTGCTCATTTATGTTTTTGGTCGATACTTATTGACTTTTGGTCAGTAATTAGCACTTTTGGACGGTTTTGGTCTGTAATTAGTAGGACCCATTACACCTAGAAAAATCCCTGCCATCACTGTTATTCAGCGTTGAATTCCAGGGGGAACGCGGGGGAACGGCGTCCCCCCACTTATTTTGTCGGGGGAACGCCGTCCCACCATTAAATTAGTCAACTCCATACAAAAAATTACGCAAACGTAATTGTTTTTGTCCAAGACAAACTTGGTGATACCTTTTGAAAACAGCAGATGTGATTTGCGCATCGAATTGTTGGCACTCAATGTGTTAATTCAACCCCAGTCAACGTGAAATCTTTGACGTAGGACGCACACGTCACAAATTTGTGAATGCATGAGTCAGCATGACGTAATGATCTGTGTTCCGGTGATGCTAGTTGTTGTCCAAACATGTCTCGTCAAAGTAATTTGAGATTTTTCTTCAGCGTAAAAAATGCCAAGAAAAACACAAATGAGGACGATGTCACCCATGAGCCTACATTAACGGCAATCAAAAGTGCAGAATGTGGGGATACAGGCACTGTTTCAATCACAGATAAGTACGAATTTAACAATGAGTCGCAAAAGAGTGCCGGTACCGGTACCCCAGTAAATGACATTCCGATAACAAAGCCACCTTTGTGGTCGAATGAGACTTGGGCAGAGAAGCAGAGGCTATACCCGTGGCTTATATGTAAGGGTGGCAAATTGGGGTGCCAAACATGCATAGACGTAAAGAATCTCGGACCTAATACGACACAGGGTGTTGTCCTGAATAAGGAGTGGCGCGAAATCTCAATTGAAGCAAATGGCAAAACCCGTGAGACACAGCTGACATCATTAAGGAAGAAAATTCACAAACACGTTAACTCTGATGCCCATAAAAGAGCATTGGAAATCCATGGCCAAAAAGACCGCGACGCGATGACCAAAGTCGTAGATGAACTACAGAGAAAACACCTATCTGCCACAGAGAATGTCTTCCGAACTGCATATTATATAGCTAAACACGATAGGCCATACAGTGACTTCCAAGGTTTGATTGATCTTCAAACTATGAATGGTGCTAAGATGGGTGTGGGGTTACATTCAAAATTGTCTGCAGTGAATATAGTTAATCATATTTCACACGAGATGCGTTCAAATCTGTGCAAATCGATTCGTTCCACTAAGAGTAAAATATCGTTGCTCATTGACGAATCAACTACAATATCCCAGAAATCCGCCTTAATTGTTTATTTGAAGACAGAATTTGACGGTGGAGACCCACAACTTATATTCCTAGACTTGAAAGAACTAAGTGCCGGAGAGAGTGCCGTTGATATTTATGCAGATTTATTGACATGTCTAAAAACGTTTGGTTTTGATAAAGACTATTTAAGTGAGAATCTTATTTCTTTCACAAGCAACGGCGCTAGTACGCTTACTGGGAAAAAATCGGGTGTTATGGAATTACTTCGCAAAGACTTCCCGAAAATCATCACATGGCACTGTCTTAACCATAGACTAGAGCTCGCTGTTGGGGATGCTGTCACTAATCTCGCTGGAGTGTCTCATTTTAAAATTTTTATAGAGAAACTTCATAACGTGTATAGCCAATCACTGAAAAATCAACGTGAGCTCAAAGAAATCGCATTGAATCTAGATTCACAGCTACAGCTCCTGACAATTGGAACTTTCTTAAGTACGCATTGGGTAGCCAGTAGTTTCAGAACCGTTTCAGCTGTATGGAATAATTACGAAGCACTTTACAAACACTTCGAAGCCAAAGCTGTTGGGAATACAAAATCCGCCGCACAATTCGAGGGTCTACGAAGGCGCCTACAATCACCCGACTTTTTGATGGATTTAGCTTCAATGTATGACATTCTGTTTGAATTATCTGAACTCTCTGAACTTCTGCAGAGACGAGATGTTGATATAATTACTGCTGACCGGTGTGTTCGACGCTCGATGCGTGCATTGGAAATACTGAAAACTAAAACAGGAACTAAAGCAATGATAGGCAATGATGCTATAAAGACTGGCTACTTTGGGACTATAAAGCTCGTTTCAAACGAGAAACTGGTCAAAATTGATAGGGAGAAATTAATTGATCAGATCATAAATTCAATGAAGGACAGGCTTTTCGCTACGACTGCATCTTGTGGTCAGTGAACAGTCACTGATTATGAGCAGCTTCTTCATGAAATAAAAAGATTGTATCCTGAATACTGGCCAATTGACATTGAAGACGGATTCGGTGTCGATGAGGTTAGATCATTGTGTGAACGTTTTCGCCTATCCACTTACCCTATTGTTGAAGCTTACCAAACATTTGTTGAAAATAATGGCCGACGCGTACCCGATGGTTTGACGCCTTTGCTGAAATGCGTCCAAGTGATTCCGATATCATCCGCTGAATGTGAGCGAGGATTCAGCCAGATGAACTTGACTTGTACAGTTTTAAGAAATCGCTTGCTCATCGAGAATGTGTCCGACTTAATGTTTATAAAGCTAAATGCACCAGCCTTGGAAGAATGGAGTCCACAAAAGTATGCTATAACGTGGTTGAGGAAACACCCCTCTGCCGATGACACCCGTGTTAAAAAACGCAAAGCTGAAGACCCGGAAACTTGTGATGACTCGAAGAAACGTTCATTGTTGAAATTCCTGTAAATTTTAGGCCTGTATCATGGTTCGTGCATACAGATGTTTCCTTCACATCTATCAGCATATCAATAAAATTAACATTCATTGAATTTATTGATATATATATTTATTCAATAAATATATATATCAATAAATTCAATGAATGTTTTGTTAAGTCGTTATTTGGTGTCATCCGTGACCGATCTAGTCTTCACGTTTTACAAGTCAATTCACAAGCTTATTTTAAAATGGCCCGACGGCCGACGCTGTTAAATGCGCATTGTTCATAAATATGAAATTGTTTCAGTATACTGGAAAATGCCTGCAGGCATTCTCCAGTACACTGAAACAATTTCGTATTTAAAAACAAAAATTTACAAGCCAGACTAAATATTCAGGAACTGGTTTTTCATGTAATTAGATTTCAGAGATGACCCAACACATCTGAATGTGCATTGTTTATAAATAAGGATTTTTCCAGTGTACTGGGGAATGCTTGCAAGTTGCAGGCATTCCCCAGTGGGTGCACTGAAAAAATTCATATTCATGAACAACAAGGGGAAGAAATGTACAGTCTTGTGATCAAGATAGAAAAGCACACCCATCACAGCTATGGAGATACTTTAACACCTTAATTTTAGAATGGTGTATCAATTCACAAGGCGTCCCGCAGTGATCAGTTCTTCTAAGTTCTAGGGGTTAAAGAGTTAATGCTCCAATCAAGACGTGAGAAGCGAATTAAATGATAAATTGTTGATTGATGTGGGAGAAACTCAGAAACGTCTATACTATTCACGTCAATTAACATTGATACACAAGTGGATAGTCGAGGATCGAAATCAGAGAACCAGAATCCGACATAATCTACCCCCATTCACGAATGTATTGGGTTTCACAAATGAAAATGCAACATTTTTGTCAAGATTTTTTCCAGTATTTTGAGATCCAAATCCCACCAGAAGATGCCTCAGAACGTCTAAAAATCCAAATTTTTCCCAGACCCCCCTCTAAACGCACGTGTCTTTGGCACGTGCGGCAGACGCCTTCGGCGTCTGGTATGACGACCACCGTCCCCCCACTATTTCTTTTAGGAATTCAACACTGCTGTTATTCAGCCATCACTATTATTTGGCACTTCAAAGTACAGCACAGGGATCAAGAGCATTGGACCTAGAGGCCGTACCAACCCCAAAAATTATATTACTGACCCGACCCGACACCCCCGGCTCCTCTTTATATGGAGGCCGAAACGTCCCAGTACCTAAAGTAACAAAAACCTAATCGAGTGTTGTGTCTGACAGTTAGTAGATTCATTTTCAACCGGTTGATGCCGTTTTCACCTGATTCCTATTGATATCCCAACAAATTCCCAATTTTCGAGAAAAAAAAAATTCAGCACTGGTACGAAATGCATGCAACGCTTTCGTCATTTCTATGTAGCGGTTTTTAACTTCGTGTTCGCTTAAATTAGATAAGTTTCTTCAAAATTTCGACATGCATCGGAAAACAAACCATTCATGGTTTCAACAGCCTGGTTGCTCAGTTTGCCCTTACTGGATTATTTGTTTCTGTTTCTCAAAATCTGTCAGTTTTAAACGGGCCGATGACTAAGTGCATTTTTGGCAATCGCGCCTAAACGGTTTTCGCTGCTTGGGTTGTGTTGAGTTGAGACAGACGTACCCAAGGCAAGCGTACATGTCAACTTGGAATACTGTCAACTCGAACACACAATTAGACAATTCGCACCCTTCTTCGACTGATGATTCATTACCCAAGAGTACAATAGGCCCTACCTATGAATGAGCCATTGTGTCAAATGAATCCCAGAAACACAATAATGAATTTATCAGTGACACAAGATCGGGCCATTGTTTCTTACCAAACCTGCACGACTGTCCCCACCCCACCCCGTCACCACCACCACAGTCGGACATCCTCAAATACGCAAAATAAAGTGGATGACTGTGTCCTGTTGAATTGGGAGTGGTGAAGTAATGTTCAATGGAACTTTATGATTACTTTTCTCAGTTTCCATTTACAATGGATTTTTTCTTTAACCTCGGTATCATTATCAGTATACGGTTACTTAATTATTTTACGGTTGTTCATACCATACTGACCCATGTCTGCCACTTTCGAGCGTGCACAGCTCACTGTGAAAACGGGTGTTCAGAAATTAATGAGAAAGTGGTAATTAAAAATAAAAAATAATTACAACTCTGGTATTTGAGAATTATAAAGTAATATAACCAGGAATATAATTTATGATTTATTGGTTCAATAAAACATGCTCATTTATCATTTCATGATACTCTGCAACATGTGAAGTTATGACTTTCAGTGTAAAATCAATTTTTTGAATGTTGACAAGGGAGGCAACTATTTTGTTATTCATATTCTGCTGTGTAAATTTTTTTTTCTGGTCTTCATATTATGATTTTTTTTATTGATTTTGTGTGAAGCTATATTTTTTTTTATTCGTAATAAATATACATATTTAAAAAAACAGCTATTTTTAAACAGACTATGTTTGTCTGTTTTGAAGGGGGTGGTTTGCAGTGTTGATTGACATACTTACGTCCATTTCTGGCTTCAAGAGTAACCGGTACAAAAAAAATGAAAACAACACCGCATGGTTTTTTGTTTGTTTTATTCATTAAATTGAGGATTAAAACCCGAAATCTGAAAATGAAACGTATGTACAAGATAATTATGAGAATTTTTAAAGCAAAGTCTATAAAATTGGTGGGCATTTTCCAAAGAAACGTAACATACCCAGTGGATACTTACTTGTCTTATATAGGCCTATTGCCAATTTCCGACGCATCCCAACGTGACTTGCAAGCACTATTACTCGTCCCGAACCCCCCCTCCCCCCTCCCCCCCCCACACACACACACTTTGCAATTTATCCACTACAAGCACCCCCTGGGCTTCGACACGAGTCAGTACGGTATTGTTTTTGATGGCGTCTGTATATCCAAATATCAGATAATGTAAGGGGATAGTTGTTGTTATTCTTTCCATTTTCGATACTGTAGGCCGACTTTGTTGGGAACGGGTCAACTCGCCCCGGGCCAAGTCACCCTGGGTCATGTTGGCTGTGTAAAGTTAAATATTTTCTTCATAAAATCTTGATGCATTAGTGTTTCAAAACAGATGGTGATCATATCATGATTAGTTGTACACATGTACATGTACTAGCATGTCCAACACATGCTTTCAAAGTACATTGTATACATATGCATTGTTTCAACTGCTATATTTTGAAAGTAGACAATGAAATTAGTAAGTTAATGCATATATATACATATGCATTGTGACTACCGGTACATGATTACATTTGCATGTGTAATTGATAGTGTGCTTTCTGTGGGAACGAAATGAACTGAAGTACACATGTAGTGCTTTTTCATTTTGGTATACAACAGGGTCAAGTAATTATAACCAATGCCTATAAGGTGAATGTGGAAGTCCTCTCAAGTTGATAATGGGTAGAAACAGTTAGTTAATCTTTAATACAGTTACTTCATACTTGTTCTGGTCATGATAGAGTCATATATGCTGAAAGTGACCTTAAACACCAAAAATGATAATGATATGTGATAGAAATTGTGTGAGACATGCACATATACAAAAGCTATTAAAATCATCCAAACATTCAGATACATTTTTAATGGTCATTAATTACATAAAATATTTATTTTGATAATTGCTATTAATTTTTTTTTATCTTAAAGAGAAGAAAATAATTCACATTTTCATTGACATTAAAACAAGTTTTATTCATCAGTTCAATTAATGGCTATTAAAAGATGAGGAGTTTTGTCATTTAATTGCTGTTAATCACTTCATTACGAAAAGTAATGGGTTTTTATGTTCATTAAAATCTATCCAAAGAATATTTTTTAATTTTTAACAGTTTTTAATGGGTTTTCTTGTTTTTCATGGCCATTAAATACAGTTATTTAAACTTTTTAATGGGCTCCACGGGTTTCCATTAAAAAAAAAAGAAATGGAAATTAATGGCAACTGTTAATGGAAAATGATGGTTTTAATGGGGTTTTGATGGAATTTAATTGGAAATTAATGGATTGGTACTGCAGTAGTGTCAGTACATCCAATAAAGGCATTTAATCTAATATATCATGTTTGACAGAGCTCATAGAGCTCTGTCAAACAAGATATAATAGAATAAATGCTAAGTTTATCTCTAGAATACAGGAAAGTGACACAATCCCTGTTAATTGAATACTCCTGTTAATTGAATAATATTTTTATACAACAACCAATGGCCCAGACTAGCGGTAGCTAACTCAAAAATTAATCCAGGGCCAAACACAAATTTTGCCCCCAATCCCCCAAATTTGCATGCAAAACCGAAAAATTGATGTCCTATCTGGTCCTCCTTACCTTTTAGATCTGTACATGCACAGTATCCAGGATTGAACCAAAATTGGTGCAAACCATCATTCTTTGTTTGGCCCTAAAGTCAGCAACAGTGAACTGACATCTGTGCTTTTAAATCTCAATTTTGAGGATGCCAGCTACAAATCAATGGTAAAATTGGTGGATCCAAGGACATAAATGGATGACGGAAGTGAACAACGGTGGTTAGGAATGTTCAGGGCTGTAACTTTATAATTTTTATCAAAATTATTTCTTGTTTCCCAATCTCGGGACATGTGCCTGACATCATCATTCTTGCTAATGATTTATCCACTGTTTGTTAAGTGTTCCTTCCCTATCCTTCCTTGAAGCCCTAAGCTTTTTGGCTTATTTTTATTGAAATTTTGTATTAAATTTCATGGGAGATTAACGTGTATAACAGAATGTTTATTCTGTTTATCCCCATGGTTACGTCCTCACCCTAGGGGTGTTGGGTCATTTGGGTCGTGCATCTTCTATCCGATGTATCGTTTTTTCTTCATCTGAAGATCTTGCTTTGCATGTGGTAGCTTTAAAATCTGTTACTGACTTTGGGCCTTTTTATTCTGTACCTGATATCTTGTTTCTGTTTTTTTCCTTTGACGTTGTTTACATTGACAAATAAATATATGTAATATGTATTTATTATTACTGTAGGATTGTTGTAAAATACATGTTTTAATATTCAGGTAGTGTAGCAATAATTTTGGGAATTTTGTCCACACTTAGGCTCTATCAAGATACCCTTGGGCTCTTCATGTTCCCTTTGGGAACTTGTGCTTTTGTCAAAATGTTTTCGAAAGATTTTTTGAAATTAATTTTTCGATTTCGATTGTTGATTATTATGTATCTTTATCATATATTTATTGTGGAGTTTGTGGGAGTCCAGTCGACTTTGTTTGATTAATTATGAAAGCTTATTGCTCAAAATGCAAGGCTAAGAAGTCTTCTTTCTCAGATTTACATGCTTGCTGCCTTGCTTGTAGTCGATGTGCTCCCACAAATTCTTGTCACACATGGTGTTGATTGGGATGACAAACATTGGACGCGGGTGTCACGGTATGTTGTTAGCGGTGAGAGGCCAATGCTGGTTCTCTCGCCACAGAGTCCTTCAAGTTTTTCAGTTTCTTTTTCAGAGGAACAAGAACATGGTGATGATTATGTGACACCTACCAAAAGTGTGCTACCGTCGTCGAGCTCTGATGAGCAAACAGAGCTAGCTGCTAAGGTTCTCCTGAATATTAGGCAAAGGATAAAGCCACTGGGCGGTGGTTTTAATCCTTTGCCAGCAGCTAGCTCGACTGATGAAGCGGTTACTCCGTCCTTGGGAGGTGTGACGCCGGGTATGTCTGTTGCGGTCGAAGGAAGTGCAGTGGGTAGATCGAGCACCTTAAAAACTAAACAAGCTCAACCAGCGACGTCGGAACTAGGGAAGAAGTCACTAAGTGTTTTGATGGGAGGCGAGGTCTGAAAAGACCGCGAGTGGGAGAGGTCCATATCTATCCCAGCAACATCTGGGACCAGATATTGTTATGAAGAACTTGCACGGTCTGGAGCATACATCCACACCTAACATTTGGACGCTCCGTCTAGATTGCAGCCAGCCTCGGCTACAATAACAGCTTCTTCTGCTATGATTATAAAGCACATACGACTGCATCCTAGCTACCTGACTTCGGATATCCAGCCTGCTGCGTGAAGAAGGGACCACTCTTCGCCCATGAAGTCGGACCATCCGGTAACTAAGGAGACGAGGCCTCGATCATCGGGACGTTCGGAGAAGAGATCCATCTCCGGAATGCCGTTCCAGGAGCATTAAGTGGCTAAGAAACAGAAAACCGCTGCTCCTCAGGCCTGCTTACTGTCTCAGATTGGGGAGCTGATCGCAGCATCCCAGCAAGTGCAGGAGCAGCCTCCCTCAGACTCAGAACCTGAGCTGTCGGACAATGGTGGGTCAGTCCAGTCATCTGTTCACGCAGAGGTTATGGACCGAGATTCACAACTGATTCTCTCGGATGGTGAAAGGGATAAGGAAGAGGATTACCCTTCCCTTTTGGAACAGCACTTGGTTGCGATGGATTTCATCCATCAATACTACCCTGAATTTGTTCTACCAAATCAGAATGCTGTGACAACAAGAGAGAAACTGCTGGCGTCACTAGACATAGACTTTATACGGAGAAAGGAAGAAGTTTCTCCTCCCATAAGCCTCGCAGGTCATACAGGTGATGTTCAATACCTCTATTGCTGGCCAGTTGGCGGAAAGTTATCAAACTTTGCAAGAAACTGGATAGCAGTCACGGAAGATCTGTGAGTGAGAAGTGTGGTCTCGGACGGCTTACGGCTATCATTCCGAGTGAAACCCCCACTAACAAGATGTCCGCATTGGACAAATCTTACGTCGGATCCTTTCAAAAGAAATTATTATTAAAGGAAGCAATAGAGGTCGTCGAGAATAAAAATTCTCAGGGTTTTTACAGTCACCTGTTCCTCGTACCGAAGCCAGACGGCTTGTTCTGACCGGTAATAAACTGGAGCTGGATAAACAAGCTTATTGTGGCTCCAAAATTCTATATGGAGACCATTCGGTCAGTAAGAGCGAGCATTCGAGTGAACGACTATGCGGCAAGCATAGATCTAAAGGACGCTTACTTTCATGTCGTGGTACATCCAGCATTCAGAAAGGTTCGCCATACAAGGGAAGGTTTAACAGTTCAGAGCAATGTGCTTTGGTCTGAACTTGGCTCCCTGGGCATTCACTTGAATAATGAACTCGGTAATGTCATACTTCTGAGCTCATTCATCTGCAGTAAAGTCGGCTTACTTGGACGACATTCTGCAGAAATACGGCAACAAAATTATACTTCAGAACGATGTTCAGAGTCTGCTTCTATTACTCTGATGTCTCGGTTTCATCATAAATGAGAAAAAGTCGGATCTAGCTCCGTACAAGTCATTCACTCACTTGGGAATGATCTTCGAGACTCACAACAATCTGGTTCATTTGCTGTTACTAGAGCAAAATTAGTTGTTATGCTTGCTTTTGTCTACACTCAGACACATTAACAGCAAGGGAATTCATGCGAATGATGGGGCTGTGCGGAGCGCCTGCAGATCTTATTCTGATGGGCCACCTGCACATGCTTCCCCTCCAGATATTTACTCAGAACTGGAGTGTGAAGACACATTCGCTCGAAACCAGTATTGTTTCAACGGACCTAGTAAAGCAAAAGGTTCAGATTTGGGCAGATATTCAGTGGTTAACTCAGGGAGTTCCGCTGCAACTGCTGGATCGGGCTTTCATGATTATGATGGAGCGAGTCAGATGGGTTGGGGCGCGACCCTAAGTCCCGCAGACTTGATGTGTCAGGGTCTTTGGGACTCTCGGTTCCTTGAGAAAAACATGAACATCAAAGAGATGATGTCAATATGGCTAGCACTTCAACATTGGATTTGCCTAATAGCGAACGTCCAAGTTCAGATCCTGTCGGACAATTCAACAATAGTAGCTCACATTAGGAACCAAGGCGGCACTCATTCGATTCCATTATGCGAAATAACGAAGAAGATTCTCCTATACGTCATGAATCATCATGTTCATCTTTCTGCCCATCATATACCGGGTCGTCTGAATGTACTAGCAGACTCGCTCTCTCGGAAAGGTCGCCTGTTACCTTCAGAATGGACTCTCAACAAGCGAATATTCAGACAGATTTGCTACCAATGGGATCGTCCCATGATAGATCTTTTTGTGACACACCTGAACAATCAATTACCGACGTTTGTGTTGCCATGCCCAGATCATCGAGGATACGCAGTAGACGCTCTGTCGATCTCATGGGACGGAGTGATAGGATATGCATATCCTCCAACTCCGTTGATTCAGCAGATTCTGTTAAAGATCAAACAGTCTCATTGCAAAATTTTACTAGTAGCACCTCTGTCATCACAGAAACCTTGGATCTCAATCTTCTCAGTTGTCTGTTAAGGGACTTCCCCAGAAGCGTCGTCCACGAGAGGGCCTTCTTTATCAGGGGAAGTCTCACACACTGCACAACCCAGAAGGTCTCAACCTTCACGTATTTCCGTTGTGCGGCCCTTCTTGCACGGAAAACCGTTTACAGGATGTGCAGTGGACGCAATTTCTAACTGTAGGAGGACCTCCTCTATGTTGAACTATGCAGCTAAGTGTAGGGTTTTCTTCCGTTGGTGTCAGGATCAGTCGATAGACGTATACAATCCGTCCATACCAAATATTGCCAATTTCTTGGTCTACTTGTTTGCTGTTCTCAAACTGCTGCCCGTCACTATTAAGGGCTATATGTCTATGTTATCAGATACTTACAATCATCATGATAACGTGGCTATTGGATCAAATACTTCATTATCCAAGAAATTTCTCTATTAATAGACCTAGAACCCTCAGATTAATTCCTAAGTGGAATTTGACTTGGGTTCTGTTGAAGCTCAAAAGAAGCTCCGATTGAGCCGTTGGAGTCGTAGAGTACAAATCCTTGGCCTATAAACGGTGTTTCTCTTAGCCTTTGCATCTGCATGAAGAGTCAGTGAACTTTATGCTTTATCTGTTGATGAATCTCACTACTGTAGTGTGGGTAATACCAGAAGTGGGATTTTTGGCTAAGAATCAGATTCCAGACAAGTGGCCTGAGCCTATTATCATTAAGGCTCTGCCATCCTTGGATAACCATAGACCTTTGCTGTGTCCAGTCAGGGCTATGCACATTTATAAACGTTGATCAGATTTTGTAAGAAAAGGAAGAAAACGTTTCTTTCTTTCATTGACTCCTAACAGAAAGGGTATTTCTGTTCAATCCATCGCTAGATGGATTCATTTGGTAATACGCATTGCTTATGAAAATCTATCTTCGGATCAACGTTCGGTTAATAAGATATCAGCACTGTCCACTTCTTTGGCTTATTCTAACAGTGTAGCCATTACTGATCTGCATACAGGACACAACCCTCTTCATTTACCAAGTTTTACCTGAGAAATTCAGAGTCCATCTCCAGTGACCTTAGATCTTTGGGTCCTCTTTCTGTTGCTCAGAATGTCGTCCATTAATGGTTACATCTATAGGTATTTAGGTTGTCCGTTCCAGCATTGACGCTGTTCCGCTGCCCTCTTTGTTCTGAGGATATTTACCTCAGAACAAGGGGAAGGGTGGGGGGGGGGATGATTTTTTCCCTTATGATCATCTGGCTTTATAGTGAAAAGCAAGGGAAGACCTCCTTCGGTGTCAGTAGTGCTGAGTCGGTGATGGGATGGTTTTAATGTGTAGCTCGGTGTGAAGCAAAATACTATGTCTCATTTATGTACGGTTTTTAAAGTGTAGCTCACTGTGAAGCATTTGTATATGTCACGTGTCAAACGGGCATTAAGATACAATCCTCAAACACCTTTAAGTGAGTATAAAGAGTATCATTCTCTGAACTATCTTTATATATTGGTTTTCCGTCACCGAATTAGCATAATGGGTGTTGCTGGCATTAAATGGAGAATTATATATTATGTCATTCTCAATTACATTGTTGGTGTTATGACTTTCTCTTTTCTCGTAAAGGAGAAAGACATATATAATTCCTATCTCCTATCCTTTACTGAAGTAATTGAGAGATTGGATTTTCTTTTATGTCCTAGTCCTCCCAGCCTTTTTACGATTCAGCTAGTCTGGGCCATTGGTTGTTGTATAAAAATATAAATTATAAGTAATTTGTTTAATTTTTATTCTTACCAATGGCCCAGACAGGTATGGCCCTCCCATGAGTGGGCACTCATGCCTTCTGCTGTTTATAACATTTAACAGGCAATCTGTAGAAAGAATGATGGTTGGCGCCAATTTTGGTTCTTTCCTGGATACTGCGCATTCGCAAATCTAAAAGGTATGGAGGACCAGATAGGACATCAATTTTTCGGTTTTCCATGCAAATTTGAGGGATTGGGGGGCAAAATTTGTGTTTGGCCCTGGATTAATTTTTGAGTTAGCACCAGCTAGTCTGGGCCATTGGTAAGTATAAAAAAAAATACAAATTACTTAAAATTTATAATTTTCATTGGCAAAGTAGCTATTCAGTTAGCAGGGTTCCACTGTACTACTCTCACTACTCAAATTGGTTTTATAGCCAAGAACATGGCACCAAATAAACTACCAGCACCTATTCTCGCCAATGCTTTACCTCTGGTGAATAATAATTCTAGATCTTTTCTGCACCCAGTTACGACTCTTACGATTTACGTCAGCAGGTCTTGTTTTGTAAGAAGAGGCAGAAAAATGCTCTTCCTTTCTCATATTCGTGGTAGACTAGATATTTCTGTTCATTCAGTTTCAATATGAAGTCAATCTGTATATGACAACCCATCTGATACAAATAGCAGGGTGAATAGAATTTCTGTGTATGCGGCTAGAGCATTGTCATCCTCATTGTATCCATATACTAATTCAGTGGCCTTCTCGGACATTATGAAGGCTGCTTTTAGGATTCAGCTTTCTGTCTTCAACACATTTTATTGTAGAAATCTGGAATCTGGCAGGGAACCTAAAAATGTCATTGGCATAACAGCTTGTACATGAAGTTAACTATTCATTTTGGATGGAAATCTTGTCATTTACTGTTGTTCTCTGCCTTTCCGATAGGGATAGGTACCCCCACCCCTATAAATAATAAATATAAAATAACTTCTATATCCATTATATCTATCACTGGCCCAGACAGGAAGTGCTCACCCATGAGTTATCTTCAAGTCTGAATTGTGTACTTCATTTTCGAAGTTATCTGGACTACTTCCACCCATAGTATTCAGGGTTTAACCCTTTACCTAACATGAAAAGCAGACGACACTTGCAAAAAAAATTCTTGAATAACTAAATTTTTTATACTTTAACCCAAAGGCCCAGACTTAGCTGGTCCTAACTCAAAAATGTCTAGGGCCAAACACAAATTTTGCCCCCCCCCTCAATCCCCAAAATTTGCATGCAAAACCAAAAATTAGAAGTCCTATCTGGCCCTCCATACATTTACTCTCTGCGCATGCGCAGACGCCAGGAAGTGGCCAGAATTGGCGCCAACATCATTCTTTGTTTGGTCCTCGTCAGATAAAAACAAACTGACATCTGTGCTTTTAAATCTCGGTTTTAATGATGCCAGACACAAATCAGTGGTTAATTTGGTGGATCCAAGGACACAACTGGATGAAGGAAGGAAGAAACAGTGGTTTGAAACGTTCAGGGCTGTAACTTTATAATATTTATAAAAATTATTTCATGTTCCCCAATTTCGGGACATGGGCCTGTTGTCATCATTATTGCATATGATTTTTCCACTGTTTGTTGAGGCCATAAAAAAAGAACCTCTGTTTCTCGGGCCCGCGTGCATGGTCATTTTTGCTGCGCATGCAACCTTTTTATGACCCCAAAAAATCTTTAACAAACAATTTGAGATATTGTGCTCATTTCGGTAAATCGATGCATTGACGAATTTTAAATTAACACACTTCAAGCTTTTTCTACATCATACTTTAATAAAGTGGGTGGGTTTTGCAATATTCACGACAGCAAGTGTTTTTTTCTGTAAAAGGTAAGTCATAATGACAGCAAGAAGGAAGGTGTCTTTCAGTCTGACAACAAACAGTCACAAAGGGGAATGGTCGATTTGCACCACGTTTGATTTGCACCAACCCTCAGAAAGTCTGCAAAGTCAGGTGCTATGCTGAATGGAACACAGTCTCCTGGCATTTATTTTTAGTAACATTTGTATTGTAAATGGCTGTCATTGGTAATTTGTGTACTGTTATTTGAAACCGTTACAAGTTTCCCAGTTAATTTAAATAAATGCATTTACACCCTTGAAACCAAAGGATAACTAATAGTAACCGTTGCTTGATATAAAAGTAGCTGTCATAGTTGAAAATAAATTGCATAGGTATGTGCGGTCGAATTGGTTAATAAAAACATGCAAACATTCTTTTTGTATTTCAGATTTCCGAAAAATATGATTTATGGATGAACTGCTCATTCAAATGGGTTGTGATAATTTTAAATATAATGGGGAAAAATTGCGATTCACGATTTTATTAGGCAGGTTGTGAAGGGAAATTTTTTTTTTTGGTAAAATAAATCTGTGAAAGTTGACACTTCAACATTTGATTTGTCCCAGAGACGTTTCATCCCGAGACGTTTCACCAACGAGACGTTTCGTCATAATTTTCATGTTTCACTGAAAAAACAAACATTCAAACCCCACTTCATTTATGACCCAACACCCCTATGATGAATAACCAATGTATTTGCGAAATTTTGCGTGGTTCACTAGGCGTTTGGGTGTGGGTCGAATTACTACAAACAACCTCTCGGGGAGAAATAAAAAGAAAAAAAAAAACGCCCCCGCATGCTTTTTTGGAAAAAAATGGTCTGAGAAACAGACAATCAACTTTGTATGGCCTAAGTGTTCCTTCTCTATCCTTCCTTGAAGCTCCCCAGTTAAACTCCCAAGCTTTTTGGCTTGTTTTATTGAAATTTTTTTATAAAATTTCTTGGGAGTTTAACGTGTTACACAGAAGGTTTATTCTGTATATCCCCATGGTTACATCCTTACCCTAGGGGTGTTTAGGTGTTTTGGTCATGCATCATACATCTGATGTATCGTTTTTAGTCCCCTACCGGCATCGCCGGAGGGGACTATAGGTTTGCACTCCATCCATTCATCAGTCTGTATGTCAGTCTGTCAGTCACACTTTAGTTTTCTGGAGTTTTTTTGGAAACGCTTCAACGGAATGATTTCATTTTTGGTAACCTACTATAGAACGATGACTTACAGGTCAGGTTTGAGTTTCATGCTGATTGCATTATTCTTGTGTGAGTTACAGCCCTTGGAAATATGGGAAAAAGCACAAAAATATCAGTTTTCCGGAGTTTTTTTGGAAACGCTTCAACGAAATGATTTCATTTTTGGTAAACTACTATAGAACGATGACTTACATATCAAGTTTGAGTTTCATGCTGATTGCATTATTCTCGTGTGAGTTACGTCCCTTGGAAATATGGAAAAGCACCAAAATATCAGTTTTCCGGAGTTTTTTTTGGAAACTCTTCGACGGAATGATTTCATTTTTGGAAAACTACTATAGAATGATGACTTACAGATCAAGTTTGAGTTTCATGCTGATTGCATTATTCTTGTGTGAGTTATGGCCCTTGGAAATATGGAAAAGCGCCAAAATATCAGTTTTTTAGACTTTTTTTGGAAATGCTTCAATGGAATGATTTCATTTTTGGTAACCTACTATAGAACGATGACTTACAGATCACCTTACATTTACACTCTGTCCATCCATCCGTCAGTCCGTCAGTCTGTCAGTCAGTCTGTCAGTCGTACTTTAGTTTTCCGGACTTTTTTTGGAAAAGCTTCAACGGAATGATTTCATTTTTGATAACCTACTATAGAACGATGACTTACAGATCAAGTTTCATTTGTACTCTGTCCATCCGTCAGTCTGTCAGTCAGTCTGTCAGTCATACTTTAGTTTTCCGGACTTTTTTTGGAAATGCTTCAACCGAATGATTTCATTCTTTAGTAACCTACTATAGAACGATGACTTACAGATCAAGTTTGAGTTTCATGCTGATTGCATTATTCTTGTGTGAGTTATGGCCCTTGGAAATATGGAAAAGCACCAAAATATCAGTTTTCTGGATTTTTTTTGGAAATGCTTCAACGGAATTCATGCTGATCACATCGGGTTATAACATTTGTATAATTATTAATGCTCATTAGTCCGGTAGGGGACATTGTATTGCTTCAGCGATACATGCGCTCTTGTTTCTTCTGATGAAGATCTTGCTTTACATCAGATAGTTCAAAATCTGTTACTGACTTTGGGCCGTGTTGCCTGGGGTCTTGTTTCCAGTTTTCATTCTGACATTGTTTCCATTAACAACACTCTATTTATATATGTAGTTTCCTATTTATTATTATGGTAGGACTGTTGTAAGATACATTAAATATTCCGGTAGTGTAGCAATTAATTTTTGGATAGTAAAATAATTTTTGTCCACACTTAGGCTCTATTGGGATACATTTGGGCTCATCATTCCCTTGGGGGACTTGGGCTCTTGTCCAAATTTCTCGAAAAAAAAATTTTGTGTAAATTATTTTTCGATTTATATTTTGAATGTTATTTGTTATGTATCTTTTTCTAATATTTAATGTGGATTTGGTGGGAGAACGGTCAACTTTATTTTGCTTCATTATGAAAGCATATTGCTCAACTGCAAGGCGAGGAAGCCTTTCCTCTGATTTACATGTTGGTTGCCTTGCTTTTAGTCGATGTACTCCCACTAATTCTTGCTCAACATGTGTCGGATGGGATGACAAACATTGGAGACGGGTGTCACGGTACGTTGTTAGAGGCGTGAGGCCACTGCCGGTCCTCTCACCACAAAGTCACTCTAGTTTTTCAGTTTCTTTTTCAGAGGAACAAGAACATGGTGATGTTTACGTGACGACGTCAGAGAGTGTGCTTCCGTTGTCACATTTAGATAGTCAAACAGAGCTAGCGGCAAAAGTGCTCTTAAATACTAGGCAGGGCAACAAACCACACACCCGTGGTTTCAGCTCCCTGTCACCAGCTAGCTCGACCGGTGAAGCGGTTAGTCCGTCCGTGGGTAATGTGATGCCGGGTGTGTCCATTGCATTCGAGGAGAGCAGAAAGGGTAGAGCGAGCACTATAAAATAAAAACAGGCTCACTCTGCAATGACGGAAAGGACGAAGCCGGCAAGTTCAACGCGAAGCTCAGCGAGGTCTGAAGGACCGCGAGCGAGAGAGCCCCCTCTCTTTCACAACAACATCTGGGGCCAGAGGTTGTTGTTCGGAACTTACGTCAGTCGGAGCATACGTCCATGCCTCCCTTCTGGGATGCTCCATTCAGTTCAAAGCCGGGGTCGGCTATAGTTACGGCTTCTTCTTCAGCATCTACCAAGCACACACGACCACACCTTGGCTACGTGACTTCTGTTATCCAACCTGCATTTCCGACAAAGGACCACTCTTCGTCAGAGAAGCCACACCATCCAGTAGCCAAGGAGACAATGCCTCATTCATCGGGACATCCGCAGTAAAGAGCCATCTCCGACACACTGTCCCAGGAGCAGCCGGCAGCCAAGCAACAGAAGACTGCTGCTCCTGAGGCCTCCATAACGGACTTGCTGTCGCAGATTGTGCAGCTCATCGCAGCATCCCAGCGAGTGCAGAAGCAGCCAACGGCAGTCTCAGAACCTGAGCTGTCGGATGGTGCTGCGTCGGTCCAGTCATTTGCGCGTTCAGATGCCGATGACCGTGAGTCTAATCTGATTAAGTCGGATGGTGAAAGGGATTTGGAGGAGAATTACCCTTCCCTTTTGGAACAACACATGGTGGCGATGGATCTATTCATCAATACTTCCTAGAGTTTGTTCCTATGAATCAGAATGCTGCGACCGCTCGAAATAAGCTCTATTCAGTAGCTAACTTAAGGAGACAAGGCCTCATTTATTGGGACGTCTGGAGAAAAGAGCCATCTCGGACACACCGTCCCAGGAGCAGCCGACGGCCAGGAACAGAAGACCGCTGCTCCTCAGGCCTCCGTAATGGACTTGCTGTCGCAGATTGCGCAGCTCATCGCAGCATCCCAGCAAGTGCAGAAGCAGCCGACGGCAGTTTCAGAACCTGAGCTGTGGGATGGTGCTGGGTCGGTTCAGTCATCTGCAAGTTCACAGATGCCGCTGACCATGAATTTCAACTGATTCAGACGGATGGTGAAAGGGATACGGAGGAGGATTACCCTTCCCTTTCGGAACAACACATGGTTGCCATGGATTTAATCCATCAACACTATCCTGAATTTGTTCCAGCGAATCAAAATGCTGCGACTACGAGAAAGAAACCGCTGGCATCATTGGACGCTGACTTTATCTGGACAAAGAGGAGGTCATGTCTTTTCCGGTTCAGTCTGGACAGGTGCCGCAGGCCTTTGGCCATTTAGATGATGCCATATTCAACTTTCCAGTGGGAAGAAGAAAGGCGGTTTCTTGTCATCATCTTCCCTAATTTTACCTATTGTTGAACTATGTTCATTTAAAATGGTTGGGGAAGATGTACAGAGAGTTCCTCTGCATTTGGATGAGCAGGCTGAGGGCCTAGTCATGGCCTTGCCTTCGTCATTCACTATTCACCCGGACACAATTGAGATGGCAATTTCTTCATTCAGAGCGAATTTAGACTTACGCAGATCACTTTTAAGAACTGTGGCGCAATGTCTCAACGGAAAGGAATTTGAGGACGTTCGTACCTCTTTAAGAGTCCTTTCCAGGACTATTATGTTTATCACGTATAACTCTGTCTTAACAGTGGCTAATTTGGAGTTAATCAGACGTGACGGAGCCCTTGCGTCGTCATCTTTAATAGATGACAAGGTGAAAAACTCTCTACGGGTCGCTCTGGTATCCGGGCACTAAGTTTTTGAAGATAAGCTTTCATTGGTTTATGACCAAGCTACAAAGAAAGCATCAATACTCTGCTCCTCAAGTCAGCGTCTAATCGACCCGCAGCAGCACAAAGAGTAAGGTAGGACAGAAAATCGTCTAAAAAGGAATCCTCGCGAGGGTATAGGAAACCCTCCTATAATTACTCTAGGGATTGTCAATACTGTGACTCGGAAAGGGGGCATAGGTCTGATCGAGACTACCGGTCAGACACCCCTAAACCGCTGGTCGAGGCTCTTCGCGAGGGGGGACATAGTTTCTCCTTCCGTAAGCCTTGCAGGTACTACAGGTGAGGGTTAGGACCTCAATTGCTTAGCAGTTGGCGGATGATTATCAAGATTCACATCAAACTGGATAACTATTAGGTAAGACCAGTAGGCGAGAAGTGTGGCCTCGGATGGCCTACGGCTATCTTTCCAAGAGAAACCACTAACATGATGTCCGTGATGGACAAAGCTTCCGTCAAATCCTTGCATAAGAGTTTCTCCAATCGGAGGTAAAGAGGCCGTCGAGAATCAAGATTCTCTAGGATTCTACAGTCATCTGTTCCTCGTACCGAAGCCAGACAGCTCATTCCGAGCGGTAAAAGACTGGAGCTGGATAACAAGTTTATCATGACTCTAAAAGTTTATTTATGATATTCAATCAGTCGGTAAAAGCGAGCGTTCGAGTGAGCGACTATGCGGCAAGCATAGATCTAAGGATCCGTTCTTTCATGTCCTGGTATATCCGGCATTCAGAAAGTATGTACTGTTCGTCGTTCAAGGGATAGTATTTCAGTTCCGAGTGATGTGCTTCGGTCTGAATCTAGCACCCTGGGCGTTCACTCAAATAATGAACTCAGTAATGTCTCACAACAATCTGGTTCATCTGCCATTACCCAGAGCGAAATTAGTTGTTATGCTCGTTTTTGTGCGGATCTTATTCTGATGGGTCGCTTACACACACGTCCCCTCCAGTTATTCTTTACTCAGAACTGGAGTGTGAAGATGCATTCACTCAAGACCAGTATTCTTTTAACGGATCTAGTAAACAAAAGGTCCAGATTTGGGCAGATATTCAGTGGTTAACTCAGGGAGTTCCGATATAGCTGCCGGATCTGGCTTTCACGATTATGACAGATGTGAGTCAACAGTTTGGGGCGCGACCCTGAGTCTGACAGATTTGAAATGCAGGGGTCTTGGGACCCTCGGTTCCTGGAGAAACACATAAACATCAAAGAAATGATGTCAGTATTGTTAGAGCTACTTCAATGGATTCACATTATAGCTGATGCACATGTTCAGATATTGTCGGACAACTCGACAGTGGTAGAGTACATCAGGAACCAGACCATTGAGTGCATGCAGTTGACGCTCTGCCGATCTCATGGGGTTAGATGATAGAATAAGCGTATCCTCCAATTCATTTGATTCTGTAGACTATGTTTAAGATCAAACAGTCTCGTTGTGAATCTTATTAGTAGCACCTCTGTCATCACAGAAACCTTGGATCAGTTTTCTCAAGTGTCTGTTATGGGACACTCCCCAGAAGCTTCCTCCACGAGAGGGCCTTCTTTTTCAGGGGAAGTTTTTGTTCTTCACGTCCTTCTCCGCCCATAGTGGCATAATGGAGTCGGTTAGATGTGAGGGAACCATTGCGGTTCCTATATTATTTGATGACTGTCACAGGAACAATTAAGTAATGTGGGTGAGGAGATTTCGATATGACTTTGAATCCCCCCCCCCACACACACACACACACACACTGCCTATGTGTTTGGAGGCAATTACCGGGCAAGACGTAGTTTTTTCCCGCAAGCCTCGTATAATTTAAATCATACTTACTATGCATTCATGGGCACATCCGCTTTTTAGTTGGATTAGTTTCCTGTGATTATTTGTTGATTTGTAATATACGAGCGCATATTAAAAAATCATCATAATTAAATTGCTGCTCTTTGAGTACCTCGGAGGCTGCATAACCAGTTAACTGCTATTCAGATGATTACATGCTGGATTTTAATGCTCTCGCGCATTATAATTATTAGACTAACGCTTTATTGTATTTTGTGGACCTTGAAATTATAATCTATTTCGGGGGCAGTCTGTGTCGGAACCTGTTAATCATACCTACTTCCATTTCTAGATCCAAGTTTCTATTATGCTAGTACTCAAATCGCATATTCACACATGTTTACGGTCATAGATATCAGATAGTACACTTTGGAGAGTGTTGTTACTGGAATTTATTGTTATCTCGGAAGTGTGTTTTCTCTCCAGAGATCATTCAGTGTGGCCCGATTGGACATGTGTATGTTATATTTTATATCACCAATTTTCAACGTCTCTGTGTACGCCGTCTGTGGTGTACGTCATATAGAGGGCAATATTAATTACCAGGATCGTCGCTATAACCTTAACTTCTGAAGTGATGTTAAGCACCATTTATTAATCATGGATTAATACCAGAGTGCCTGTTTGACGATTATTTATATTGTTTTTTGGTACCGCTCTTACTGATTCCAGAGCTCTACCCTCTTTCTTTTGAAGATTCCTTCAAAAGAAAGGGTGGGTGGGGGGTGATTTTTACCTCTTCTCTGGCTTGATAGGTATATAACTATGAAGGAAGCTGTTTTGTCCGTAATTATATCCTGCATTCAGCTGAAGTGTTATTGCATAGCGTATGTTTGTGGGGGATTGTCTCTCATTCTCAGATACGCCATCCTAATTTTTGGGGCTTAGTCCAGACTAGTCTTAAAAACTAGGAACTTGTTACATCCTAATTAGCATAGTCTTCATGCTTAGAATAAGGAATTACTTTAATTGGGCTCCTTATTTAGGATATGTCTCCTCTATTACTGTATAGAGGGACATACATGTAATTCCTAATTATTCTAATTTCCTTTCATCTTGGATTGTAGGATTGGAACTATGTTGATCTACTATTTCGGAAGTCCTAGGCCCTCCACCTTTTTACGATTCAGCTAAGTCTGGGCCATTGGGTTATAGTATAAAAATATTATAAATTTAAAATAATTAATATATTTTTTATACTTACCAATGGCCCAGACGGAGATGGCCCTCACATGAGTGGGCACTCATACCTCCCCGCTGAATTATTATGTAATACTCTCTTTTACAAAGAATGATGTTGGCGCCAATTCCGATCACTTCCTGGTGTCTGCGCATGCGTGGAGAGTAAATGTATGGATGGCCAGATGGGACTTCTAATTTTCGGTTTTGCATGCAAATTTGGGGGGTTGGGGGCCAAAATTTGTGTTTGGCCCTAGATATTTTTGAGTTAGCATCAGCTAAGTCTGGGCCATTGGTAAGTATAAAAAATATATTAATTATTTTAAATTTATAATTTTTTTGTCTCAAAAACATAGGTTATGACACTTCATTGGAATGAGCTCGTTCCGACGAAGGGACATAACCTGTGTATTTGAGACAAAAAATGAAAAAATAATGAAAATTAATTGGCGATTTTTGAGAATAGTGCTGGCCAGTTTGGGCTGTTACATTAGGTAAAGGGTTAACAGTAAATAACAGGGTTTGGTATTTGTATATTTGTGTATATTGTTTCAGAAGTCATGAGCACATTCCATACAATACCTCATGATTCGTGATAATAATATTATTTGTCTCATTAGATTATCTCTGGATAAATTTATACATTGATTCCCTTTTCCTAAATTAGCATTTAGGGAAATGCATGGTATGTAAAAGAGGTAAAATACATTACTTCAGATTAGGATTCTGGGGTCCTTATAGCCTCTAAATCTGTTAATAGCTATTAATTTAATATTAACAGATGTAGATGCTATTTATATATCTCTTGTCTCTTTTAGTGAATCTGTCACCCTGGAGTTATTTGTGCAAGCCTGCTTTCAACTCTGCTCTTAGTCCTGTTGGCCCTCGGTACTTTTATTTATTCAGATTGTCTTGGCCAGTGGTAATGATTATAAATATTGGAAATTTAAAATAATTTCTATATTTAATATATCTACCACTGGCCCTGACAGGAAGTGCATTCCCATGAGTTGTTATATCTACCACTGACCCAGACAGGAAGTGCTTTCCTATGAGTTGTTCACTCACACTTCCCCACATATGGCTGTAAACACTTAACAGGCACTACAAAGAATGGTTATTTGAAGGATAAGATAGCTCTTCCTGGACTTCTGTGCAAGCACAGTAGTAAATCTATGGAGTACGATGCAAAACTCTATATTTTTATACTGTACCAATGACCCAGACATAGCTGGTGCTAATTCTCAAAAATCTAGGGCCAAACACAAAGTTTGCCCCCCAATCCCCAAAATTCGCATCTAAAACCAAAAAAATCATGTCCTAAATGGTCCTCCATACTTTTCCTCCACTGCACATGCGCAGTGTCAAGGAGGTCACGAAATTGGTGCCAATTATCATTTCTTTGTTTGGCCCTTCATCAGTTCACATCTGACTGATATTTGTGCTTGTAAATCTCAGTTTAAATGATGCCAAACACATAAATATTAGAGAAATGGTGGATCTAAAGAGGAAATAGAAGCAGGAGAGGGAAAATGAGTGGCAGGAAATAATCAGGGCTGTAACTTAACATTTTTTTACGAAATTATGTTATGTAGCCTAATTTCGAGGCATGGGCCTGTTGTTGTCATTCTTGCTATAAAGTTACACTGCTTGTTCAATGTTTCCTCTCTCCCTTTCCTTTTAGTCCCCCCTTGCTATTCTCCCATGCTTTTGGCATATTTTTTGTAATATTATTACTAAAATTTCTTGGGAGTTTTAGCTGGGTAACAGAATGAATTCTGTTCTTTTCCCCATGTTTACATCTTCACCCATGGGTGTTTAGGCATAGTGTTCTGCATCTACCATCTGATGTTCTGTAGTTTCTTCCCTGGAAGTCTCTGTTTTGCATCAGATAGTGTGTTATTTGTAACTGATATCGGGCCATGGTTATCAGTGCCTGGAGTCATGTTTCTGGTGTTTATACACTTCTTGTTTACATTGACAACGGTTTCTGTTGATAGGGATTTTCTTGTCTTTGTATTAGCTTAATCATAACAAGATACATTATTATTATACGTAAGTGTTGCATTAATTTTTTTGTAATATTTTAAAAAATTTTGTCCACACTTAGGCTTTTTGGGATCCATTGGGGCTCAATGTTACTTTCAGAAACTTGGGCTTTTCTGAAAAAATATTTTTTCAAAAAATTTTTTTGATTTCAATTATTTTTTCTATGTTAATGGATCATGTTATTATGTATCTTTGTTTTCAGGGGTTGGTGCGAGTACTAGGACTTTTTATGTTCTTTTCACAATGAAAGGATATTGTTCAAATTGTAATAAGAGGAAATCTTCCTCTGACTTTCATAATCATTGTTTTAATTGTAGTCAGTGTACTCACACTAACTCCTGTTCAGTATGTGTCAATTGGGATGACAAACATTGGAAACGTGTGTCATGGTATGTTGTTAGCGGGGAAAAGGCCATGCCGGTCCTTTCTCCGCAGGGTTACTCTAGTTTATCAATCTCTATTTCAGAGGAACAAGAACAGGGTGATGTTTCCGTGATGTTTTCCAAAAGTGTGCCTCTGTCGTCACAGTTAAATGAAGAGCTAGCGGCAAAAGTGCTCATGGAAATACGTCAATTGACTAAGAGATCCCTAGTAGGATTGACGGCATTGGCGTCCGCTAGCTCGCCCGGTGTAGTGACCATTCATCGAATGGCTCGGCAGCCGGGTTCGTCCGTTGCAGTCCAGGAAGGAGATTTGGGTGATGCGAGCACTATAATAAGACAAAGTGCACACCCAGTGACGACGGATCAGAGGAGAGAACGGAGAAAGCCTATTAGTCCGGTTCCTAGCTCGTCCAGGTCCATCTGGGCTGCGAGCAAGAGAGGTCCCTTTCTCGTACAACAACATCTGGGACCAGATGTTGTGGTACAAAACGTTTCGCATTCGGAGCATACGTCCGCCGCTCGGGACGCTCCGTTATATAGACAGTCCAGAGAGACTGTCGATAAGGCTTCCTCACGGCAGCGCATACGACCGCACCTTGGCTACGTGACAACAGATATCCAGCCAGCTTCGCCAATCAGGGATTCCACGGCGACCAGGTCACGCCATCCGGTAGCCAGGGACACAAGGCCTGTAGACTCCGGACGTTCGCATAAAAGAAGTATGCTGGAGTCAACGTCCAGGGAGCTTCCAGCGGCAAAGCAACGTAAGACCGCTCCTCCACAGGCCTCAGTGACGGACGTGCTATCCCAAATAGCACAACTTATCGCAGCAAATGACAGAATCTCTGTCAGGTCAGGAATTAACCAACGACGCTGGGTCGGTACACTCCGCTGAAGCATCGGGTACGGACGACCGAGAACTTCATAGGGTCCGACAGGATGGCAAAAGGGATTTGGAGGATTTGGAGCTTTCCCTTTCAGAATAACATAAAGCTGCCATAGATTTTATCTGGCATTATCTTCCAGAGGTTGTTCCGTCGGACCAGAATGCTGCGATGCCGGATAAGAGACAGATAGCGTCATTGGACACAGAATTTTTTAATTGGTTCAGGGACATCGTCCCTGAGTTTCCGACACAGTCCAATAAGGTCACAAGAACTTTCGAATTATTGAACAACGCTATTTATAAGCTTGCTACCAAAACGGGCAAGTCTGGTTTCTTATCCGCAAATGCCCTAAATCTGCCTTTCATCAATTCAAGGAATAAATTCGAAATGGCAGGACAAACCGAGAGTTCCTCTGCGTCGAGACGACGAGGCTGAAGACTTGGAATTGTCTATACCGTCGTCTATGTCAATTCCAACCACGACGTTGGAAACAACAGTAATGTCTAACAGAGTTAACTTAGACGCTTTATCATACGCAGATCACCTTACTAAGGCGTTATCATTACGTCTTCAAGGGAAAGAATTCCAGGATATACAATCCTCATTAAGACTTCTTTCAAGGGCAATAGCTTATTTCACGTATAACTCCGCCCTTTCAGTGGCAAACCTGGAGTTGGTTAGACGTGACGCAGCCCTAGCTACATCCACGCGGGTGGATGGTAAGGTGAAGAACTCTCTCAGAGTCGCTTCGATCTCCGGAGACCTTCTCTTCGACGGCAAGCTTTCAGCAATCTATGATAAGATAACTAAGAAAGCTTCGGATTCTCTGCTTTTCAAATCCACTTCCAAAAAGCCGGATACAGCAGAAAAGAGTAAGACAGGCACTTCTGGGACAAGTACGCCCAAGAGAAGTTCCTATAGAGGTTCCTATGTGTCCTCTAGGTCTTATTCTAGAGACCGTCAAGGCAGCGACTCTCGTGGGGGACGTTCTTCTGGCCGAGATTACTGGTCAGACGTCCCTAGGTCGACAGGGCGAGGTGCGGGTCGCGGAGGACGTAGTTTCTCCTTCCGCAAGCCTCACAGGTCCAGGAGGTGATGGTTTGAACCTCTGTCGTGTTCCGGTAGGCGGAAGATTATCGAGTTTTATAAACGATTGGGCGTCAATTACGGACGACCCCTGGGTTCGAGGGATAATTTCGGAAGGACTAAGAATATCCTTCAGACGAAAGCCTCCATTAACTCGAAGTCCAAAATGGACTCAGCTTCCGTCAAATCCACAGAAAAGAGACGCTCTTCTATCAGAAGTACAGTCTCTTCTGAAGAAGAACGCGGTAGAGGTCGTAGAAGACCAGGAATCACCGGGTTTCTACAGCCATCTGTTTCTGGTTCCAAAACCAGACGGCTCGTTCCGTCCAGTCACAGATCTGAGCTGGATAAACAAGCTGATCGTCGCTCCGAAGTTCTATATGGAGACAATTCGATCAGTCAGAGCGAGTATTCGGGTGAACGACTATGCTACAAGCATAGATCTCAAGGATGCGTACTTTCACATCATGGTACATCCGACATTCAGAAAGTATCTACGCTTCGCAGTCCTAGGAGTTGTATATCAGTTCCGAGCGATGTGCTTCGGTTTGAACCTAGCGCCCTGGGCTTTCACTCGAATAATGAACTCGGTAATGATATATTTCCAAGCTCATTCATCTGCGGTAATGTCGGCCTACCTGGACGACATTCTTCAGAGGTACGGCAACGAGTTAATGCTTCAGAACGATGTGCAGAATCTGCTTCTATTACTCCGACGTCTCGGTTTTATAATAAACAAGGAGAAGTCGGATCTGGTGCCGTCCAAGTAATTCACTCATCTGGGAATGAGCTTCGAGACGCACAACAATCTCATTCATCTTCCGTTAACCAGAGCGAAATTAATCAGTTGTTACGCTCGCTATTGTCTTCACTCAGACAAAGTCACAGCGAGAGAGTTCATGAGACTGATAGGTCTGTGCGGAGCCGCTGCAGATCTCATTCCGATGGGGCGGTTACGCACTCGTCCTCTCCAAATTTTCTTGACTCAGAATTGGAGTGTAAAGATTCATTCACTCGATATAGACGTTCTCTTGTCAAATCAAGTGAAACAAGAGATTCAGACTTGTGCAAACATTCAGTGGTTGACTCAGGGAGTCCCACTGCAGTTGCCGGATCCGAGTTTTACGATTATGACGGATGCCAGTCAAACAGGTTGGGGTGCAACATTGATCCCAACGGATTCGAAGTGCCAGGGTCTTTGAGATCCACAGTTTCTAGGCAAGCACATAAACATCAAGGAAATGATGTCAATTTGGCTTGCACTACGTCATTGGATGAACATTATTCAGAAAGCACATGTCCAAATCCTGTCCGACAATACGACAGTAGTAGCGTATATTCGGAACCAGGGAGGCACTCATTCCGTTCCATTATTCAATTTAACGGAAAGAATCCTTCTGTTTGCTCTAGAACACCAAGTTCTACTTTCGGTCCATCATATTCCGGGTCGTCTGAATGTATTAGCAGACTCCCTTTCACGGAAGGGTCGCTTGTTGCCGTCAGAATGGACTCTCAACAAACAGGTATTCAATCAGATTTGCTACCAATGGGAGCGGGCAATGATAGACTTATTTGCGACACAACTCAACAATCAGTTGCAGACGCTGTGTCACCATGTCCGGATCCCCGAGCATATGCAGTAGACGCTCTATCGATCTCGTGGGACGGAATGATAGGATATGCGTATCCTCCAGCGCCGTTGATTCAGCAGATATTGCTAAAGATAAAACAATCTCAATGCAAAATTCTGTTGGTAGCATATCTGTCTCCACAGAGACCGTGGATAAATCTACTCAGGTGTCTGCTGTGGGACTTACCACGAAAGCTTCCTCCACGAGAGGATCTTCTTTCGCAGGGGAAATCGCGTCAACTACATCACAACCCGCAAGGTCTCAACCTTAACGTATTTCCGTTGTGCGGTCCTTCTTGCACGGCAAGCATTTTATAGGATGAGCAGTGGACGCAATTTCTAACTGTAGGAGGACCTCCTCTTCGCTAAACTATGCGGCTAAGTGGAAGGTCTTTTGTCGTTGGTGTAGGGATCATTCTGTTGATATTTTTGATCCCTCCATTCCAGACATTGCAAACTTTCTAGTATACTTGTTTGGCAAGATCAAACTGCAGCCTGTTACTATTAAAGGTTATAGGTCTATGTTATCTGATACCTATGCACATCATGATAGTTTACAAATTGGATCTAATGTCTCTTTATCTAAATTAGTTAGAAACTTCTCGATAAATAGACCTAGAACCCTTAGATTAATTCCTAAATGGAATTTAGCTTGGGTTCTTCTTAAACTAAAAGAAAAGCCATTTGAGCCTCTTGAGACAGTAGATTTCAAGTTCTTGTCTTATAAGACAGCATTTCTCTTAGCTTTCTCTTCTGCTAGAAGAGTCAGTGAGCTTCATGCACTATCTGTGGACGATTCTCACTATCGTAGTGTCGGGAACACTATTACCTTTACTACTAATGTTGGATTTTTGGCTAAGAATCAGGCTCCTAATAAATATCCAGAACCTATTGTTATTAAGGCCCTTCCGTCTTCAGACGGGCATAGGCCTTTACTCTGTCCGGTTAGAGCTTTACATATTTATAAACAGAGATCTCAGTTTATCAGAAAGGGACGAAACGCTTCTTTCTGTCTCTGATGCCTAATAGAAAGGACATTACAGTCCATTCTATTGCTAGATGGATTCAATTAACTATCTGTACTGCTTATGATAATCTATCTTCAACTCAGCAGTCTGTGCTTAAGATTTCGGCTCATGAAGTAAGAGCTCTTTCTACATCTTGGGCTTACGCAAATAGTGTTGCTATTACAGATTTAATGAAGGCTGCATATTGGTCTCAGCCATCCACATTCACAAATTTTTATCTCAGAAATATTGAGTCCATTTTTGGAGACCTGCATTGTTTAGGTCCGTTATCTGTTGCTCAGAATGTCGTCCTCTAAACAGTTGCAACTATAGTTATGCAGGCTTTCTGTTCCGGCAGTGACTCCGTCCTGCTGCCCTCTTCGCTCTGGGCTATTTGACCCAGGGCAAGGGGAAGGGGTGGGGGAGGGTGTTCCCTTAGGTCACCTGCTTTATAGTGAAAAGCAAGGGGATACCTCCTCCGGAGTCAGTAATTCTGAGTCGTTACCGGGATGGTTTTAAAGTGTAAAGTTAATGTTTAAAATTCATTCATGTCATATTTTTAAAGTGTAGCTCGGTGTGAAGCATTTGTATATGTCACGTGTCAAACAGGCATTAATATACAATCCTCGGACACTTTTAAAGAGTATAAAGAGTCTCAATTCTCTGGACTGACTTTATTTATTGGCTTACTTTAAAAATAATTAGTATAAAGGGTTATACTGGATGTTAATAGAGAACACGAATGTTATTATGCTCAATTATGGAGGGTGTTGTGTCTTTCTAATTTATCATAAATAAGAAAGATACATGTAAATCCTAATACTCCTTTTCTCCTTGAGGGGATGACTCTATTATATATAGTTGAACTTATTGGATTTTCCTCCATGTCCTAGGCCCTCCAGCCTTTTTACTATTCAACTATGTCTGGGTCATTGATACAGTATAAAAATGTTAAAAAATTTATAGTAATTTATATATTTTTTATACTTACCAATGACCCAGACGGGGATGGCCCTCCCAGGAGTTGGGAACTCATACCTCCCCGCTGAGTACATAGCACTGACCAGGCACTGCTTGTAAAAATGATAATTGGCGCTAATTTCGAGACCTCCTTGACACTGCGCATGCGCAGTGGAGGGAAAGTTTGGAGGACCATTTAGGACATGATTTTTTCGGTTTTAGATGCAAATTTTGGGGATTGGGGGGCAAAATTTGTGTTTGGCCCTAGATTTTTGAGAATTAGCACCAGCTATGTCTGGGTCATTGGTAAGTATAAAAAATATATAAATTACTATAAATTTTTGAACTTTTAGTCGAGTTTTGACAAAATGGCGTGCGGGCGGCGGGCGTAAACAATTGGTTTCCGGGCAATAACTTTAGTTCTATTGACGCACCTTTACCAAGCTTACACCGGAGGTTACCCTATAGGAAAGGAAGACACCTATCGATTTCAGAGTCTCGCGCCCCAAGGACAAGGTCACTGTTACTATAAATAGAATATTTTGTGACAAATTGGTTTCCAGGCAATAACTTTAGTTCTATTTGATGCACCTTTACCAAACTTATACCAGAGGTTACCCTACAGGAAGGGAAGACACCTATTGATTTCGTAGTCTGGGACTCCAAGATCAAGGTCACTGTTACTATAAATTGTATATTTTATGACAAATTGGTTTCCGGGCAATAACTTTAGTTCTTTTTGACGCACCTTTACCAAACTTATACCAGAGGTTACCCTATAGGAAGGGAAGTCATCTATTGATTTCGGAGTCTGGGACTCCAAGTTCAAGGTCACTGTTACTATAAATTGAATATTTTGTGACAAATTGGTTTCCGGGCAATAACTTTAGTTCTATTCCAGGTATCTTCACCAAACTTATACCACAGGTTACCCTATAGGAAGGGAAGACACCTATCGATTTCGGAGTCCAGGGCCCCAAGGTCAAGGTCACTGTTACTATCAATAGAATATTTTGTGACAAATTGGTTTCCAGGCAATAACTTTAGTTCTATTTGACGCACCTTTACCAAACTTATACCAGAGGTTACCTTATAGGAAGGGAAGACACCTATTGATTTCGGAGTCTGGGACTCCAAGGTCAAGGTCACTGTTACTATAAATTGAATATTTTGTGACAAATTGGTTTCCGGGCAATAACTTTAGTTCTTTTTGACGCACCTTTACCAAACTTATACCAGAGGTTACCCTATAGGAAGGGAAGTCATCTATTGATTTCGGAGTCTGGGACTCCAAGTTCAAGGTCACTGTTACTATAAATTGAATATTTTGTGACAAATTGGTTTCCGGGCAATAACTTTAGTTCTATTCCGTGTATCTTCACCAAACTTATACCACAGGTTACCCTATAGGAAGGGAAGACACCTATCGATTTCGTAGTCCAGGGCCCCAAGGTCAAGGTCACTGTTACTATCAATAGAATATTTTGTGACAAATTGGTTTCCAGGCAATAACTTTAGTTCTATTTGACGCACCTTTACCAAACTTATACCAGAGGTTACCTTATAGGAAGGGAAGACACCTATTGATTTCGGAGTCTGGGACTCCAAGGTCAAGGTCACTGTTACTATAAATTGAATATTTTGTGACAAATTGGTTTCCGGGCAATAACTTAAGTTCTATTCCGTGTATCTTCACCAAACTTATACCACAGGTTACCCTATGGGAAGGGAAGACACCTATTGATTTCGGAGTCTGGGACTCCAAGGTCAAGGTCACTGTTACTATAAATAGAATATTTTGTGACAAATTGGTTTCCGGGCAATAACTTAAGTTCTATTCCGTGTATCTTCACCAAACTTATACCACAGGTTACCCTATAGGAAGGGAAGACACCTATTGCTTTCGGAGTCTGGGGCCCCAAGGTCAAGGTCACTGTTAATATTAATAGAATATTTTGTGACAAATTGGTTTCTGGGCAATAACTTTAGTTCTATTTGATGCACCTTTACCAAACTTACACCAGAGGTTACCCTATAGGAAAGGAAGACACCTGTCGATTTCAGAGTCTCACGCCCCAAGGTCAAGGTCACTGTTGCTACAAATAGCTTATTTCTTCAGAATTTAATGTCAAAACTTGACTTCTGGATCTGTGATCCTCTTGCTGGATTTTTGTTGCTATTTGACTTATATTTGACCTAATTCTCCAAATTGAGCTTGCTAGCTGGTCAGAGTTATTTTTTAGTATAATAAATATAGAAATTATTTTCAATTTCTAATTTTCTTGCAGATAGTACTACTGTTATGCTCTAAAGTGTTTGCATTCATTACAACAAAATCCTGAAATAAAGTATTTCCTTGTATCTGTAAACAAATGGGTTTCCGTACTTTTCATCCCTGCTGTAGTATCCGGCATTTCAGATTAATTGAATCAAAACAGAGATGAAGAGCTCATAACCAACGTTTAGGGATTTTTTTTTTCGTCAGAAATATCTCTCACACTTGCTCTGCAATAAATCATGACATATTTTCCTGTTTTAATGTTTTTTGTTGACCTGCCTAACTTTGAAACATCATTTTTCAGATGATTCAGGAAAATGGGGTAGAGGTGGAATATTTACTGCTTTGAACAATAGATCAGATCTACCAGAACAGCAGTATGAATTAGCTGGGCAAATGCAGGGTGAGTCTGTAATACTTAGTAATTTGTTCTTATTCAGAATGTAATTTCATTATTTTGGTCATGCATGATTGAGTCTGTTCTTATCAATTTCCATTTTTATCAGAATTATCTGGTTGAGTGCTAGAAGCCACTATCAGGGCTTTCAGAAATTTGAGGATACCAGAGCAAAAGTCGACAATTTCCTGGCTCATGCTTCATATTCAGCCAAATGCAAATAATATTTTGTTTATATAATTTTTTGTTACAATTTATTGGAGAGTGCCTGTGGGTGTTAACTTAGAGCCATTTTAATATGGGGTGAGATCCCCTTGAATTTGTAACAAGTGGTGGGGGTGGGGGTGGTGTGTGCAGGAAAAGCTTTCCGGGCCTTCACATTTCAGAATTTTGCGTCCCTAAAATTTGAGCAAGAGGGAAATAAATCTGTCCGATATGGTGCGGCCAAGAGTAGTTGGTGCCAATGGCCAACCATGGTTTGGCCAGTGTTTGAAAAATTTTGAATTCCAGGGTTCAAAAACTCCCATATCCTTGCATCTGAGCGGATATTTTGAGGGTTTTCATGTACTGATGACTGTCTACCTTTTCAATGACACAGATACTAGGACAAGCAATCTACAAATCTGCAACCTAGCCCCCATGGACCTAACCCCTCTATGATTTTTATACCATTTTTGGACATATTTCAAGGGCCAACTTTGAGGGAAAGTGGGGGGGGGGGATGTATCCCCCACCCCCAATCCCCCGTGGCCATGCCAGTGCTCAGGTGTTCAGTAAGTATTAAGATTCTATAGATTTTAAAGTTGTGGCTGCCACTAGCAGGCATAAGTAGATATTCCAGAACATTGTGATAAAATAATTTCCTTCAAACAGAAATAAACAATATTTGAAAGTTCGCCTGAACATTAACATTTATTATTTTATGGAAACACTCAAATTTGAAATGGTAGGTGAAATGAGGGGACTTTGAGAATTATGTGCTTAGAGGTTTTGATTTTTGTTTCAGATATTGCATTAGGTGATTGCCATTTGATTTCAATAGACAACAAAGTTTCTCGTGAAAAAGGTTCAGATTGGGTATGGTAATTTTAGTCTTTTTTATTAATTTTTGATATGTCATTTATAAGTGGAAATGAACAATATATCTTTATAAATTCTTAAAACCAGTTGTAAGGCCACACAAAGTAGATCTGTTTCTCAGGCCAAAATGTAAAATTTCATGCGGGCGAGCGTTTTTTATTTTATTTTTTATTTCTGTAATTATTTCTTTGCCATCAAAAGTTCATGTTCTTGGTTTACGTTTTAGGCCTCATAATCTACAGAATAACATGGGTGGTGGTGTATTTCTGTCCTTGAGAGAAAGAAGGCTTTGCAATGCTAAAGCATTGCAAAACCTTCTTGCACTCAAGGGACAAATTTATCAAATTTATTAACTTGGGTAAAATATCAGACATAAACCATTTAATTTTTATTTTTTTTCAAGTTAACATTGGTTATAAAAAGATAGCATGCGACAACCAAAAGACCATTCTGAGAAACAGATTTTTTATAACGTTTGTGTTCTGCATCTTCCATCTGATGTTCTGCAGATTCTCCCCTGGGAGTCTCTGTTTTGCATCAGATAGAGTGTAATTTGATGACTGATTCCGGGCCAGTTTTTTCAGTGCCTGGAGTCATGTTTTCTGGTGTTTTTACACTGTTTGTTTACATTGGCAACAGCCTTTTTTGAGGGGGGCTGTTTGCCTTTGCTGTAGTTTATCTCACTATAAGATACATTTATATTATCCGTAAGTGTCTCATTAATTATTTAATATAAATTTAAAATTTTTGACCACACTTTGCCATCGGATCCATCGGGGCTCAACGTTACTTTTCAGCAACTTGGGCTTCGCTGAAAAAATATTTTTTCAAAATTATTTTGATTTGCAATTGTTTTTTCATTTATTAATGGATCATGTTATTATGTATCTTTGTGTCGGGTTTTTGCGAGTAACTAGGACTTATTGTTGTTCTTTCACAATGAAGGGACATTGTTCAAATTGTAATAGGAAGAAATCTTCCTCTGACTTTCATGATCATTGTATTAATTGTAGTCAGTGTTCTCGCATTAATCCCTGTCCTATATGTGAATATTGGGATGAGAAACATTGGAAACGTGTGTCACGATATGTTGTTTCTGGAGAAAGGGCTATGGCTGCTCTTTCTCCGCAAGGTCACTCTACTCTCTCAGTTTCTATTTCAGAGGAACCAGAACAGGGTGATGTTTCCATGTTATCTTCTACAAGTGTGCGTCCGTCGTCACAAATGAATTCAGAGCTAGCGGCAAAAGTGCTCAAGGAGATTAGACAAATGTCGTCCGCTAGCTCGCCCGGTGTAGCGTCCATTCACCGAATGGTTCGGCAGCCGGGTTCGTCCGATGCAGTCCAGGAGGAAATTTTGGGTGATGCAAGCACTATAAACATAATAGATGCACACCTAGTGATGGCGGATAGTAAGCGAGAACGGAGGAAGCCTTTGAGTCCGGTTCCTAGCTCGTCCAGGTCCAGCCGGGCCGTGAGCGAGAGAGGCTCCTCTCTCGTACAACAACATCTGGGACCAGATGTTGTGGTACAAAATGTGTCTTTAGCGGAGCATACGTCCGTCGCTTGGGACGCTCCGTTGTATAAGCAGTCTGCAGAGACTGTTAAGGCTTCCTCTTCTCGTCAGCGCACACAACCGCACCTTGGCTGCGTGACCGCCGATATATTACCAGCTTCACCAATCAAGGATTCTTCGGCGACCAGGTCACACCATCCGGCAGCCAGGGATTCGAGACCGATGGACTCCGGACGTTTGCATAGAAAAAGTATGTGGGAGCCATCTGATGCGGAGCTGCCCTCGGCGAAGCAGCGAAAGACTGCGCCTCCGCAGGTCTCGACGCCGGACATTCTTGTGCAGATAGCACAGCTTATCCCAGCAGCCGACAGAAACGGTGTCGGATCGAGAATTATCCGACGGCGCTGGGTCGGTACGCTCCGCCGAAGCATCGGGGGCGGACGACCGGGAACATCATGAGGTCCGACCGGATGGTGAAAGGGATACGGATGACTTGGAGCTATCCCTTTCGGAACAACATAAAGCTGCCGTGGACTTCATCCGGCACTTTCTCCCTCAAGTTGTTCCGTCGGTCCAGACTGCTGCGGTTCCGGACAAGAGAATTATAGCGTCATTGGACTCTGAATTTTTTGAGCGGTTCAGGGACATCGCTCCCGAGTTTCCGTCGCAGTCCAATAATGTTGCAAGAACATTTGAATTATTGAACGACGCTATATTTAAACTTGCTTCCAGGACGGGGAAAGCAGGTTTCTTGTCCGCTAATACTCTCAACCTGCCTTTCATTAATGCAAGGAATAAATTCGATACGGCAGACTTAGAGCTATCATTACCGTCGTCAGCTTCTATTCTAACCGCGGTGTTGGAAACAGCTATTGCGTCTAACAGAGCCAATTTAGATGCCTTATCTTACGCAGATCACCTCACTAAGGCGTTATCACTGCGCCTTCAGGGGAAAGAGTTTCAGGATATACAATCCTCTTTAAGACTTCTTTCAAGGGCAGTAGCTTATTCCACGTGTAACTCCGCCCTTTCAGTGGCAAATCTGGAGTTGGTTAGACGTGACGCAGCCCTAGCTACATCCACACTAGTGGATTCTAAGGTGAAGAACTCTCTTAGAGTCGCTTCGGTCTCAGGAGAACTTCTCTTTGACGGCAAGCTTTCCGCTATTTATGAAATTACAAAGAAAGCTAAGGATTCTCTGTTGTTCAAATCTGCTCCTAAGAAGTCGGATACAGCAGACATGAATAAGACAGGCACTTCTGGGTCTAATGCGCCCAAGAGAGGTTCCTATAGAGGTTCCGGTGCGTCCTCTTGGTCTTATTCGAGAGACCGTCAGGATAGCGACTCTCGTTCGGGACGTCCTTCAGGCCGGGACAATCGGTCAGACGCCCCGAGGTCGACGGGGCGAGGTGCGGGCCGTGGAAGACATGGTTTCTCCTACCGCAGGCCTCGCAGGTCCAGGAGGTGATGGCTTAATCCTCTATCGCGTTCCAGTTGGCGGAAGGTTGTCGAGCTTTTCACAAGAATGGGCGTCGATTACGGACGACCCTTGGGTGAGAGGAGTGATTTCGGAAGGTCTAAAGATATCCTTCAAACGAAAGCCTCCATTAACTCGAAGTCCAAAGTGGACTCATCTTCCGTCAAATCCGCAGAAAAGAGACGCTCTGTTATCAGAAGTGCAGTCTCTTTTAATGAAGAACGCGGTAGAGGTCGTAGAAAACCAGGAATCTCCGGGATTCTACAGCCATCTGTTTCTGGTTCCGAAACCAGACGGCTCGTTCCGTCCAGTCATAGATTTGAGCTGGATAAACAAGCTGATCGTCGCTCCGAAGTTTTATATGGAGACGATTCGATCGGTCAGAGCGAGTATTCGGGTGAACGATTATGCAACGAGCATAGATCTCAAAGATGCGTACTTTCACGTCATGGTACATCCGACATTCCGAAAGTATCTACGCTTCGCAGTCCTAGGAGTGGTGTATCAATTCCGGGCGATGTGCTTCGGATTGAATCTAGCACCCTGGGCTTTCACTCGGGTAATGAACTCGGTAATGATCTACTTCCGAGCTAATTCGTCTGCGGTAACGTCGGCCTACCTGGACGACATTCTTCAGAGGTACGGCAACGAGTTAACGCTTTAGAACGATGTTCAGAATCTTCTTCTTTTGCTCCGACGTCTCGGTTTTATAGTAAACGAGGAGAAGTCGGATCTGGTGCAGTCCAAGTCATTCACTCATCTGGGAATGAGCTTCGAGACGCACAACAATCTCGTTCATCTGCCGTTAACCAGAGCGAAATTAGTCAGTTGTTACGCTCGCTATTGTCTGCACGCAGACAAAGTCACGGCGAGAGAATTTATGAGACTGATAGGTCTGTGCGGAGCCGCCGCGGATCTCATTCCGATGGGGCGGTTACGCACACGTCCTCTTCAAATTTTCTTGACTCAGAATTGGAGTGTGAAAATTCATTCGCTCGATGTAGACGTTCTCTTGTCAGATCAAGTGAAACAAGAGATTCAGACTTGGGCAAACATTCAGTGGTTAACTCAGGGAGTTCTGCTGCAGTTGCCGGATCCGAGTTTTACCATTATGATGGATGCCAGTCAAACAGGTTGGGGTGCATCATTAATCCCAACGGATTCGAGATGCCAGGGTCTTTGGGATCCGCAATTCCTGTGCAAGCACATAAACATCAAGGAAATGATGTCAATTTGGCTTGCGTTACGTCACTGGATGGACATTATTCACGATGCTCATGTCCAAATCCTATCCGACAATACGACAGTAGTGGCGTATATACGGAATCAGGGAGGCACTCATTCAGTTCCGTTGTTCAATCTAACGGAAAGAATCCTTCTGTTTGTGCTAGAACATAACGTTCTTCTTTCGGTCCGTCACATACCGGGTCGTCTGAATGTGCTAGCAGACTCCCTTTCACGAAAGGGTCGCTTGTTGCCGTCGGAGTGGACTCTCAACAAACAAGTATTCAATCAGATTTGCTACCAATGGGAACGGCCAATGATAGACTTATTTGCGACACATCTCAACAATCAGTTGCAGACGTATGTGTCTCCGTGTCCGGATCCAAGAGCATTTGCAGTAGACGCTCTGTCGATCCCTTGGGACGGAATGATAGGATATGCGTATCCTCCAGCGCCGTTAATTCAACAAGTATTGCTAAAGATAAAACAATCTCAATGCAAGATTCTGTTGGTAGCATCTCTGTCGCCACAGAGACCGTGGATAAATCTACTCAGGTCTGTTGTGGGACCTACCGCGAAAGCTTCCTCCACGGGAGGATCTTCTTTCGCAGGGGAAATCGCGCCAACTCCATCACAACCCGCAAGGTCTCAACCTTCACGTTTTTCTGTTGTGCGGTCCTTCTTGCATGGCAAGCACTTTACAGGACGAGCAGTGGACGCGATTTCTAACTGTAGGAGGACCTCCTCTTTGCTAAACTATGCGGCTAAGTGGAAGGTTTTTCGTCGTTGGTGTAGGGATCATTCTGTAGATATATTCGATCCCTCTATACCAGACATTGCAAACTTTCTAGTATACTTGTTTGACGAAATCAAACTGCAGCCTGTTACTATAAAGGGTTATAGATCTATGTTATCTGATACCTATGCACATCATGATAGTTTACAAATTGGATCTAATGTCTCTTTATCTAAGTTGGTTAGAAACTTTTCGATAAATAGACCCAGAACTCTTAGATTAATTCCTAAGTGGAATTTAGCTTGGGTTCTTCTTAAATTGAAGGAAAAGCCTTTTGAACCTCTTGGGACAGTAGATTTCAAATTCTTATCTTATAAGACAGCTTTTCTCTTAGCTTTCTCTTCTGCTAGAAGAGTCAGTGAGCTTCATGCACTGTCGGTGGATGATTCTCATTATCGTAGTGTTGGGAACACTATCACCTTCACTACTAATGTGGGTTTTTTAGCTAAGAATCAGGCTCGTAATAAATATCCGGAACCTATTGTTATTAAGGCTCTTCCGTCTTCAGACGGGCGTAGGCCTTTACTCTGTCCTGTTAGAGCGTTACGTATCTATAAACAGAGATCTCAGTTTATCAGAAAGGGACGGAAACGTTTCTTTCTGTCTTTGATGCCTAATAGAAAGGACATTTCGGTCCATTCTATTGCTAGATGGATTCAATTAACTATCCGTACTGCTTATGAAGATTTATCTTCTTCTCAGCAGTCTGTGCTTAAGATTTCTGCTCATGAAGTAAGAGCTCTTTCTACTTCCTGGGCTTATGCTAATAGTGTTGCTATTACAGATTTAATGAAGGCTGCTTATTGGTCTCAGCCATCCACATTTACGAATTTTTATCTCAGAAATATTGAGTCCATTTCTGGAGACCTGCATTGTTTAGGTCCGTTATCTGTTGCTCAGAATGTCGTCCACTAAACAGTTGCAACTATAGTTATGCAGGCTTTCTGTTCCGACAGTGACTCCGTCCGGCTGCCCTCTTCGCTCTGGGCTATTTGACCCAGGGCAAGGGGAAGGGGGGGGGGGGGGGGGCGTCTGTTCCCTTAGGTCACCTGCTTTATAGTGAAAAGCAAGGGAATGCCTCCTCCAAGTCAGTATTTCTGAGTCGCTTCCGGGATGGTTTTAAAGTGTAATATTAATGTTAAAATTCATTCATGTCTTATTTTTAAAGTGTAGCTCGGTGTGAAGCATTTGTATATGTCAAGTGTCAAACGGGCTTTAATATACAATACTCGGACACTTTTAAATGACTATAAAGAGTCTCAATTCTCTGGACTACTTTATTTATTGGCTTGCTTTAAAAATAATTAGTATAAGGGATATACTGGATGTTAATAGAGAACATGAATGTTATTGTGCTCAGTTATTAAGGGTAGTGTATCTTTCTAATTTAATATTAAATAAGAAAGATACATGTAAAGCCTAATACTCCTTTTCTCCTTAAGGGGTTACCTCTTTACTATATAGTTGAGCTTATTGGATTTTCCTCTATGTCCTAGGCCCTCCAGCCTGTTTACTATTCAGCTAAGTCTGGGTCATTGGTACAGTATAAAAATGTTAAAAAATTTATAGTAATTTATATATTTTTTATACTTACCAATGACCCAGACGGGGATGGCCCTCCCTGGAGTTGGGAACTCTTGCTCCCCGCTGAGTACATAGCGCTGACCAGGCACTGCCAGTAAGAATGATAATTGGCACCAATTTCGGGACGTCTGCGTCACTGCGCATGCGCAGTAGAGGCGTAGTATGGAGGTCCTTTAGGACATGATTTCTTTTTGTTTTGGATGCAAATTTGGGGGATTGGGGGGCAAAATTTGTGTTTGGCCCTGGTTTTGTTAGAGTTAGCACCAGCTAAGTCTGGGTCATTGGTAAGTATAAAAAATATATAAATTACTATAAATTTTTTAACGTTCCTTCCACACTGCAGCCAGGGCCAGTTGAGATCTGGGGACAGATTGCGAGTGCAGAGTGTTTTTCTTCCCGTTAACAGTCGGGGACGACTGTTTTGTGTTGTAAGAAACTTCAATGAGTAGGAGCATCCATCCAGAGTGTGACGAGTTTGGATGCTTCTTCCGCACTTCAGCCGGGGTCGGCTGTTGTTAAGGCTTTCTCTTCTTCCATGGATATGCATGCTAAGGGATAGATGCCGGAATGCTCAGTGAGGTCTGGAGCAGACCGTGAGCTGGAGAACCTTCTCCTTTCCATCAACAGTTGGGGTTGACTGTTTTTGATTCGAGAAACTTTAGTGGGTTAGGACGCCCGTTCACGCTTGCGGTTTGGGATGCTCCATCCACACTGCAGCCAGATCTGTTGCTGCAATGGCATCTTCCTCCGCTTCATTAATGAAGCACGTTGACCGCAGACCAGCTATCCGACTTCGCATGTTCGGGTCGATAGCTAGTCGTTCGAGGCATTTTTATATGGGACATGTGTCGAGGATCTGGGACAGATCTCCATCCCGTGAGCAGCTTATGGTAACAATTGGATTATCATTGCTCTGCTAGCCTCGGTCAGGGACCGGCTGCTGCAGATTGCTCTGCATATCGCAGCATTCCTGTAATCACTGGTACTACCGTTTAACAGGCTCTGATGGTTAGCTGTCGGACAGTGCTGCATTGGTCCAGTCATCCGTTCAATTGGATGGAGTTGACTATATTTTCAGATGGAACATTTGGATGGTGAGAGGGCTATGGGAGTGTGAATCTCCATCCTTCACAGAAGGGCACTTTTAGACTATGAAATGTTAGTCATAAGCTCTTAGAATCTTGTTCCCTTTGATTATAAGTTTGCATTTGCTAGGCAAAACAGCTCATCATACCAGACGATGGAAAGACAAAGATCTTTCATCCCCAGATCTTTTGGCTCAGGTGTCGAAGGCTTTTGTCCCGGTTAACGACACCTTTCTTGCCTTAGCAATAGTATAAGAAATGCAATGCCCTATTCTTTCCGAATAGAGATTCCATAGTGCATAGTTAGGCTGAGACAGCTGTCTTGTTTGGAGCCGTTAGAGGGAATAAGTACATCTTTTCCTTCTCGCTGTTGTATTCTATGGCGTCAGGACATTTAATGCCATTGTGGATGCCATAGTAGCCTTATGTACTGTTACAGCAGTCTTTTCTTATACATTAGCAGATAGTGTTGTAAGTCTCCATTTATTGAGCTTTAAAAGGCTGCAAGTGACACAGATATGTCTTCACACAAACAAAGACTCATAACTGCATTGCTACCTTAAGACTACTGTCTCTGGGAATTACAGCTGTTAGAATAGTGGCTCGTCATTCCCCACCCTGCATGACGATGGTTGTAAGTCTTCGTTTAGTGAGCTTTCAAGGTTGCAAGTTTCACTGAGATATCTGTCTTCACAGAGATGAAGACTTAATAATTATCTGTTAAGACTACTGTTTCTTTGGGAATTTAGGGCTGTTAAAATAGCAACTCTTCGCGGTGGCGTCGTAGTAACCGGTTCTCATCAGATCACCAAAGTTAAGCAACATCGAGCCCGGTTAGTCCTCGGATGGGTGACCGTCTGAGCGATCGATTCGGACTCCCGCGTTGTGTCCTTGGGCAAGGCACTTAACCCCGATTGTCCACATGGCGGCTTGATGACGCCGTGTACTAAGGCGTACTGCACATCAATGGCACACATGTCTTCAACCGATCTTACCCTGCCTGTGCCACAGTACGGATTTACTATGTTGGGGAGCTGGCAGCTGCTCGTCCTTGCTTGGTGGTTCTCTCTGGGTACTCCGGCTTCCTCCACATGTAAAACTGTCATGGTCATGATTAGCCATTGTGCATAAGTATGTGACCATAAACAACAATAAATAATAATAATAGCGGCTCTTCATTGCCTACCTTGCATGACGATAATTGTAAGTCTCTGTTCAGTGAGCTTTCAAGGTCGCAAGTTACACCAATATATATCTGTGTTCACGAAGATGAAGACTTATAAGCTACGGCTGGCATTGTAAGTCTCCTTAGTGAGCTTCTAAGGCCGCAACTGTCAGCCATTTTATTGTCTTCACGAATAGGAAGAACTTGAGCTGCTTCAGCTAGGCTGAGTTCATTGTCCTATTGGACATGATACCTTTATGTTAGAGGGGGTTATTCTCTTTCTACCGGTATGGTTTGGTGTTAGTTATATGAGGCGATAAACCCTATTGATGAGGCAATATTTACATAGTGTGGTTAATGAGCACTTCTTCAAACGCCTATACTAAACTCCTTCTCAGGAATACATTTCCTGATATCAGATCGAACATAAGGAGTTCATCTAGGTTTTTATGATCGGGTATCGGAACATTGTTTTCATCTCCCTTTTCATTTCAATCCAATCTATTGCTGTGGATTATATTTCCACCCTAGAGATTGGATATTTTGTCTATATGTTGTATTATTTGTTCATCACATCCCTCTCCATCCTTAGTAGCATTATGGAGTTGGTCAGACGTGAGGGAGCCCTGCACTTCCTACTATTTGATAACTAACACAAGAGCGATTCAAGTAATGTGGGTGAGAGGGGTTTGATAGGAATTATTTGTGGAACCCCTCCCCCTACCCACCACCCCTGCCAATGTATTAAGAGGCGATTACTTGGCAGGACATAGTTTTCTCCCTTTAAGCCTCGAATGCATACAAGTATGTGCATGCCTTTCATGGCTCCTCGTTTGGTGGCTGGGTCGTGTTCTAATGGCTACCTCATGGGCACATCCACCATTTAGTTGGTTTGTTTCCTGTGGTTGTTCATTTATAAGTCATATATGAGCATATGATTCCTTATCAATAAAATTGCTTGCCTTCGTGTACCTGTGTGGCTGACATGTCGGTTATCTGGGCGACATCTGTGGCAATTAGTCGACTCTGAAAAGTTTCACTCAGAGCGGTCTGGTCTTTTCTTATGACGTATGAGTTTATAACTCAGTTCACTACATGATAACGTTGTATTATTCATTCAGTTTCCTGGTTACACTTGTATCTCTCGGTCATACCGTGGATAAGGCTGTATTCAGATGAGTACATGCAGGATTTCATTGCGCACATGCATAATATGTGTATTTATTAGGCAGACACATTATTGAACAGATTATATAAATTCTTGCTCTGCTTTATAACACTCATGAAAGTTTTGGGGCTATTTGGATCAGTTATAGAACTTCCAATAGGCTGTCTATGCATACATTCTCAATTTTTGGCATCATTATTCAGAGTAGTATATTCTTTCTCCGAACAGTCATTGGTTGTTACGGACCTAGGAAACAATAATTATTTTGGGGACGGTCCGTGACAAATCTGCTAATCATAGCTTGTTCCATGTTCTAAATCCTGGTTTCTACCAGAGACAGTACACAGGAGAATTCACATTCTCGTATATTTGCACAGTTCAATTGGAGTTTTATTATTGGAATTAATTGTACACCTGAACGTGGTCGCCTGTTGGTTGCCTTAGAAGCGAGTTTGCTCTAACAGATACTTTCCATTGGGATTCAATTGGACAGGCGTATGGTTATATCGCCGGTTTTGGACCAATCTACGTATTCCGACTGGTATACGTTAGAAGCATGCGCTGTTAATAGCTGGGATTGCCACAATAGCCTTAGCTTCTGAAGTGGCATTAAGCACCAATAATTAATAATAATTATTAACTGGGTGTCTGTTGGGCAAATATATATTGATTCAAGCATTGGTGATTATTTGGTACCGCTTTTTACTGATTTCAGAGCGCTTCCCTCTTTGTTTTGAAGAATATTCCTTCAAAAAAAAGGGGGGGGGGGGATTTTTCTCCATCTCTTCTAGCTTGATAAGTGTGTAACTATGAGTGAAGCTGTTTTGTCTGTAGATTATTACTGATCCTAGATACAGCTTGTTTATTATTTATATATCTCTCACTCGAGAATACACCATCCTAATTTAAGGGGCTTAGTCTGGACTAGCCTTAAAATTGGGGGATCGTTACACCCAATTAGCATTATCTTTCATGCTAAGAATACAGAATTACTTGGATATGGCTCCTTATTTATGATATGTCTTCTCGATTATTGTATAGAGAGACATAATTAGTAATTCCTTTTAAATTTAATCTCCTTTTCACCTTGAAATGCAGGCTTGGGAGCTGTATTTGTTCTGCTAATTCTTAAGTTCTAGACCCTCTGCCTTTTTACGATTCAGCTACGTCTGGGCCATTGGTTATTAGTATAAAAATATGATAAATTTAAAGTAATTTGTATATTTTTACCTGCGTCGCCAGCGGCAGAGCAGGTCTAGTAACCGCTCGACTCCGTCCGTCCATCAGTCGTCCGTCAGTCCTTCCGTCAGTCCGCCCGAAACACTTCTTCTATCAAAGTTTTCTTGGCTTCTGTGAAAGGGAATATATATATTATATTTGATCTGCTGCTTCATAATGATGAGTTGTATCGTGTAAGCAATTTTCAGATCTGCCATGCAGCCACTTCCTGTTTGCCGATACTTTGAAATTTTACTGTACCCACTGAACATTGAAATTTTTCGTCAAACTTTTCTCAGCTTCTATGCAAGGGATTGATTTTATATTTCATCTGGAGCCTGATAATGATCAGTTGTATCGTGTATGCAATTTTCAGATCTGCCGTGCAGCCACTTCCTGTTTGCCGATTCAGTTGCCTGCAGCGACGCAGGTCCAGACCCGGTATTGGTCTTGGCTTGTTTATACTTACCAGAGGCTCAGACGGGGATGGTCCTCCCATGAGTGGGCACTCATACCTCCCCGCTGAGTTATTATTTTAGTAGGCACGTCTACTACGAATGATGTTGGCACCAATTCTGGTCTCTTCCTGAGTACTGTGCATGTGCAGATAGTAAAAGTATGGAGGGCCAGATAGGACTTTTAATTTTTGGTATTGTATGCAAATTTTGGGGATTGGGGGGGGGGGGGGTTCAGAATTTGTGTTTGGCCCTTGATAATATTGAGTTTGTTCCAGCTAAGTCTGACAGAGCTCATTGGGCTCAAACAAGATTGAAGTTTATAATGCAACTAAGAATTTAACCAATTCGATATTGTTTGACCAAGTACATTGAGTTCTGTCAAACAAGATTGAATTGGTTAAATTTCTAATTGATTTTGGGAATGATTTTCTGCTTGAAATTTAAGAATTTTGACATCAGTGTACAAAGTGTCAGTTGTACACATAGCATTTTGATAACATGCAAACTTCGATTTTAGATCAAGACAAACACAAAGAAATTTTGCTTCGTATGTGGAAGATACTGGATCAGTAGTTTCTCTTACTTTGCAGTTGGCTCTTATAATTGCCCAGCATAGAGACAAAAGAAACAAGTTATCTGGTATAAAATTATCAGCTCTTCAACATGGCCTGGAGAGAGTTTATCATGTTGCCAAGGAGAAAAAAGGTAAGTTGGTTGTATAACACCAACGCTTGAATCCCACTTTGGGGCTTTGTTGTAAAAGTAGTTAACCTTTCATTAATCATACTTTTAAGAAAAAAATCACCAAATATTTGCCAAAATTAACGAAAATATGGATTTTTTCCTACCCTAAACTAGATTATGTCCTCTTATGGGAACAAGCTCTTTGAGCTTGTTCCAGTGAGGGAACATAAACAAGGTTTTGGAAGATAAAATGAAAACATCAGAAATAGTTTGGACGAATTTCTCATATAATGCTAATTGGTTTGGGCTATTAGATTGAGTGAAGGACAAAAGTCGTAATTAGACTCCACTGAAGAGAGCTGGAAAAATCTGCATTTCGCTGAAGAATTCACAACTTGGTGGGAAAAGCCCTCTATTATTATCAGTTGATTTCTATCACATTCTGTTGGTATAAGTGAGATACAAAATTCAGAAAAAGGTATGGTAATTTGGTGTCTTCATAGAACAAATGCAACTTGCCTGGATGATTTCTTGACAACCTAGAAAAATGGTGTTGCCTGTATTTGATTGATAGCACTCTATAAACCATGTGCATTTTGAGATATTTAACCCTTTTCCATTGCACCTATGGAAAATTTGGCTAAAGGACCCAACACACAACGTCCAAAAGTCTAATGGTCACAGTGCCTACTATGATGAAATAGCATGTGAAGTTTCAGAAATTTGTGTCATAGAGTTTTTGTCAAAAACTTCAATGAACCAGTTTCCAGAATTTTGCAAGGTTCTCCATGGAAACATCAGGAATTGAAGCACTGCTTGTTTTCTGGTAACACATAGAACTTTGTCACCAATGCCTGGAGTTGAAGTCCTCTAAAATGGGCAACATGGGAATAAATGATTGACTGGACTTGACTTTATCTCCATGTTGCAGTCACGATTATGCTTTGTGCAGAAGTATGTGACTTTAAACAAAAATAAATAAATTTTGCAAGGCTTCAGATGAAAACAAAAATTCAAGCAAAATCTTTTTACATGTTGATATACTCAACTCCTGTGATGACAAATAGAAGTCACAATAAAAACAAAAATAAATTCAGCCATTCATACTTTTTCAGTCATTATCCACCTAGTATAACACCACCCTGTGAATGCTTTTGTGATAATAACTCGCCTTGTTCTGTGAAACTAATAACAGAATATAATGTTGCTCCTTGAGTACAGATGCCAAATAAAGGAACATGTTTAGAATCTTCAGAGGAGGCTTATATATGATTGTGCTGAGTGGTGTTTTTATATAATTATTTATGTATAGCTATGACCGATTCCATTGTCAAACAGTTTTTGGAATAACTAAACATAAAAGAATAACTAAAAATTCTCATTTTTTGTCTGAACAACATAGCTTATGGCCTCTCATAAGTTATGTTTTTGAGGCAAAAATTGACAAATTAATTTGAAATTTGAATGACAATGTTCAATCAGGTATTTTAAGTCCCCCACGGTTTCACCATGAAGGGGACTTCTGGATTGCACTCCATCTGTCTGTCTCTCTGCCTGTCTGCGTGTCCATCTTACCACCTGTATCTCCGAGATGGTTGAATGTTGGCATTTCAAATTTTCAACATTTGTCAGACATTATGGAAAGATGATGCAAGTCAATTTAAAAAAAAAAAAATTCAAGATGACTGACTGGTGGCCATTTTTGTTGGAAATTGGGTGGAATTAGTTTTCTGCCAAGAACTTTTAAACATCTTTTCTGATTTCAATCATTTTTGGTATGGAGGTTTAGCAGCATAAGATAAACAACATATACAGGTTTTTTTTTACATGCATAAATTATGCAAATTAGACAAACTTAAGCTTTTTTCAGCCATTTTTGTCAGAGACACTTTGTTGGTGTGTCCTGTTACCACCTGTATCTCACAGCCGCTTCAACACTTTGGTTTCATATTTTCAGGAACTATGCGACAGTATGTAAAATTGATGCGCATCAATTTTTGGGGAAAAAAAATTCAAGATGGCCAACTGGCGGCCTTTTTTTGTTGGAAATTGCATGTAATTAGTTTTCTGCCTAGAACTTCTAAACAACCTTTCCGATTTCAATAAGTTTTGGTGTGGAGGTGTAGCGGCATAAGATAAATCACATATCATACTTTGTTTCTTTCTTGTGCATACATTATGCAGATTAGATGAACTTGAGCTTTTTTCGACCATTTTTATATATGTATTATGTTGGTGTGTTCTGTTACCACTTGTATCTCAGAGATGCTTTGACACTGTTTCAAATTTTCAGCAATGAGCAGAATTATGTAAAATTGATGCACGTAAATTTCTCCCCCCCAAAATGCAAGGTGGCCAATTGGTGGCCATTTTTGTTGGAAACTGCATGTAATTAGTTTTCTGCCTAGAACTTCTAAATGACATTTCCGATTTCAATAAATTTTGGTATGGAGGTATAGCATCATAAGATAAATAACATATCTTACAGGTTTTTCTTTTATGCATAAATTATGCTAATTAGATGAACTTGAGATTTTTTCAGTCATTTTTATACGCCCGTTTTAAAAAAACGGTCGTATTATGGTATACTGCTGTCCGTCTGTCTGTCCGGTCACATGTCGTACAATAACTCAAGAATGCTTTGAGAGATTTTCATGATTTTTGGGTACGTAGTGTATATCGATGGAGGGAAGCTCCCTTTCGTTTAGCGTCGCGGTTCGATTAGTCATTCCAGAGTTATTGGACTTTATTACTTAGAAAATTGTTGATTTTTTACATGTCGTACGATAACTTGAGAACGCCTTGAGAGATTTTCGAGATTTTGGGGTAGGTGGTGTATATCGATGGAGGGAAGCTGTCTTTTGTTTAGTGTCACCATTTGATTAGCCATTCCAGAGTTATGGGACTTTATTACTTAGAAAATTGTTGATTTTTTACACATTGTACGATAACTCGAGAACGCTTAGAGAGATGTTCACGATTTTTTGGTAGGTGGTTTATGTTGATGGAGGGAAGCTCCCTTTCGTTTAGTGTCTCCGTTCGATTAGTCATTCCAGAGTTATGGGACTTTATTACTTAGAAAATTGTTGATTTTTTACACTTCGTACGATAACTCGAGAATGCTTCGAGAGATTTTCACGATTTTTTGGTAGGTGGTTTATGTTGATGGCAGGGAGCTCCCTTTTGGTTGGTGTCACCATTCGATTAGTCATTCCAGAGTTATGGGACTTTATTTTTCACATGTCGAACAATAACTTGAAAATGCTTAGAGCAATATTTTTATACTGTACCAATGACCCAGACATAGCTGGTGCTAACTCTTAAAATATAGGGCCAAACACAAATTTTGCCCCCCAATCCCCAAAATTTGCATCTAAAACTAAAGAAAACATGTCCTGAAAGGCCCTCCACACTTCGCCCCTACTGCGCATGCGCAGTGTCAAGGACGTTCCGAAATTGGCGCCATTTATCATTCTAAGTTTGGCCCTTCATCAGTTAACATCTGACTGATCTTTGTGCTTTTAAATCTCAGTTTAAATGATGCCAGACACATAAATATTAGTGAAATGGTGATTCTAAGGAGGATAGAAAAGGAGGAGAGGAAAAGAATGTGTGACAGAATATTATCAGGGCTGTAACTTAAAATTTTTTAATGAAATTATGTTAAGTTACCTATTTTCAAGGCAGCAGCCATTTTGTTGTCATTCTGATTATTTAGTTACACTGTTTTTTCAAGTGTTTTTCCTCTCTCCCTGTCCTTTAAGTTCCCCCTTGCTATTCTCCCATGCTTTTGGCATAGTTTCTGTAATTATTATTACTAAAATTTCTTGGGAGTTTTAGCTGAATAACAGAATGAATTCTGTTCTTTCCCCATGTTTACGTCTTCACCTACGGGTGGTTAGGCGTTGTGTTCTGCATCTACCATCTGATGTTCTGCAGTTTCTTCCCTGGAAGTCTCTGTTTTGCATCAGATGGTGTATTTTTGGTAACTGATTTCGGGCCTGGGTGCCTGGAGTCTTATTTTAGTGTTTTTACACTCATTGTTTACATTTACAACAGCCCTCTGTGTGAGGGGGGGATTTCTAAATAATAATATCTTTATGTTATTTTAATCATAACTAGATACATTATTATTGTTCGTAAGTGTTGAATAAATTGTTTAAAATATTTTTAAAATTTTTGTCCACACTTAGGCTTGGGATCCATTGGGGCTCAACGTTACTTTTCAGAAACTTGGGCTGTTCTGAAAAAATATTTTTTCAAAATATTTTGATGTCAATTATTTTTTCTATATTAATGGATCATATTATTATTATGTATTTTGATTGCCAGGGGTTAGTGCGAGTACCAGGACTTGTTTTCTTTTCACATTGAAAGGATATTGATCAATTGTTTTAAGAGGAAGTCTTCCTCTGACCTTATTATCATTCTATATGTGGTCAGTGTACTCGCATTAACTCCTGTTCTGTATCGTATGATTTCGATGACAATATGGGAAGCGTATGTCACGGTATGTTGTTACGGATTTGGACACTCCGGTCCTTTCCCCGCAGGGTCACTCTACTTTATCAATTTCTATTTCAGACGATCAAGATTAGGGTGATGTATCTGTGATGTCTTCCAACAGTGTGCCTCCGTCGTCACAATTAATGAAGGGCTAGCGGAAAAGTGCTCATGTAATACGCCAATTGCCTAAGAGGACCCTAGTAGGTTCGACGGCCTTTGACGTCCGCTAGCTCGCCCGGTGTAGCGTCCATTCACCGAATGGTTCGGCAGCCGGGTTCGTCCGTTGCGGTCTAGAAGGAATTTTGGGGTGAATCGAGCACTATAAAATTAACTTAATGCACACCCAGTGACGGCGGATCGGAGGGAGAACGGAGGAAGCCTTTTAGTCCGGTTTATAGCTCGTTCCGGTCCATCCGGACGGCAAGCGAGAGAGGCCCCTCTCTCGTTCAACAACATCTGGCCCCAGATGTTGTGGTACAAATGTGTCGCTAGCGGAGCATACGTCCGTCGCTCGGGACGCTCCGTTGTATAGGCAGTCCGCTGAGACTGCTAAGGCTTCCTCTTCTCGTCAGCGCACACGACCGCACCTTGGCTGCGTGACCGCCGATATATTACCAGCTTCGCCGATCAAGGATTCTTCGGCGACCAGGTCACACCATCCGGCAGCCAGGGATTCGAGACCGATGGACTCCGGACGTTCGCATAGGAAAAGTATGCGGGAGCCATCTAATGCGGAGCTGCCCTCGGCGAAGCAGCGATAGACTGCGCCTCCGCAGGTCTCGACGCCGGACATTCTTGTGCACATAGCACAGCTTATCGCAGCATCCCAGCAGCCGACAGAAACGGTGTCGGATCGAGAATTATCCGACAGCGCTGGGTCGGTAGCCGGGGACTCGAGGCCTGCAGACTCCGGACGTTCGCATAGGAAGTGTGCGGGAGTCAACGTACACGGAGCTTCCAGCGGCAATGCATCGTAAGTCCGCTACTGCACAGGCCTCGGGAACGGACGTGCTTTCCTTAATAGCACAGTTTATCGCAGCATCCCAGCATCAACTGAATCTGTCGCATATATTTTATCCGACGATGCTGGGTCGGGACGCTCCGCGGAAGCGGGTACGAACGTCCGAAAGTTTCATCCAGTCCGACGGGATACCGAAAGGGATTCGGAGGATTTCAAGCTTTCCCTTTCGGAACAACATATGCTGCGATGCCGGATAAGAAACTGATAGCGTCGGTGGACTTAGAAATTTTTGGTTCGGTTCAGGGACATCGTCCCTCAGTTCCGACATAGTCCAATAATGTCACACAAACTTTCGAATTATTGAACGACGCTATATATATTATTATTTTATGCTTGCTATCCAAGCATTTCTGGTTTCTTGTTCGAAGAGTTATGGAGATGTCTTTCAAAAGTGTGCCTCTGTCGTCATAGTTAATGAAGAGTTAGCGGCAATAAGTGCTCATGGAATATGTCTATCGCTTACGGAGTGACATTCGCTAGCTCACCCGGTGTAGCGTACATTCATCGAATGGTTCGGCTGCCGGGTTCGTCCGTTGCGGTCTAGGAAGGAGATTTGGGTGATGCGAGCACTTTAATTACTTTAGTACTCACCCAGTGACGGCAGATTGAGGACAGATCGGAGGAAGCCAACAACATAGGGGACCGCATGTTGTGGTTCAGATATTTTACATTCGGAGCATATGTCCGTTGCTCGGGACGCTCCGTTATATTGACAGTCCGAGAGACTGTCTTTAATGCTTCCTCATCCTCACAGCAGGGCACACGACCGCACATTGGCTACGTGACCTCGAGTATCCGATCAGTTTCGGCATTCAGTGATTCCACAGCGAATAGGTCACGCCATCCGGTAGCCAAGGGACACGAGGCCTATACACTCCGTTCGCTCGCATATTGGAAGTATGCACGGGGTAACGATCTCGGAGCTTCCTGCGGCAATGCATCGTAAGACCGCTGCTCCTCAGGCCTCAGTGACGGACGTGCTATCCGAGTTAGCACAGTTGTTTCGCAGCATCCCAGCAATTGACAGTTTCTCGGTCGAATCAGGAATTATCCGACGGCGCTGGGTCGGTGCGGTCCGCAGTTGCATCAAGCTACGGACGACCGAACGCTTTATAGGGTCCGACAGGATGGCGAAAGGGATTCGAAAGATTTCGAGTTTTCCCTTTAGTAGTATCGGAAGATGCCTTTCATATCTTCTGGCATTTCTTCCAGTGATTATTTTTCGGACTTCATTGCTGCGATCTTGGATAAGAGACTTATAGCGTCATTGGACTCGGATTTTTCGATCGGTACAGGGACTTTGTCCCTGACTTACCGACGCAGTCCAATATTGTCATTACAACATGTGTTTTATTTTTCGACGCTATATATTTATATATATATACAAGCCTGCTACTAAGCATGATAGTTTAGTTTCTTGTCCGCGTGGCTCATTTCTGCCATTTTATCTTTTTTACATATAGTTTATTTTGGCAGAGCAGGGCATACCGAGAGTTCATATGCGTCTAGACGATGTGATTAAAGACTGCATATATTCTTTTTCGCCGTTTATGTCTTTTCCAATTTCAATGTTGGGAACGACATTATGTATAGTAGACTTAACTTAGACGCTTTATTATACGTAATCCGCCTTACTGAGGCGTTATCATTACGTCTTCAAGAAAAGATTTACGGGATATTATTCTCAATGTAATTTCTTTTGAGGGCAGTAGTTTGTTCACGTATAACTCCGCCCTTCAGTGGCTGATTGGAGTTGGTTAGACGTGATGCAGCCCTAGCTACATCCACGCGTGGATAGTAGGTTAAGAACTCTCTCAGAGTCGCTTCGTTCTCGGAGGAGCTTCTCTTCGACGGCAACTTTCCGGCAATCCATGAATTGCTTGATTTATACATTCTCTTGTCTATCTAGTGTTACAAGAGATTCAGACTGGGGCAAACATTCGGTGGTTGACTCAGAGAGTGCCGCCGCAGTTGCCGGACCCGAGTGTGGCTGTTATGACGGTTGCCAGTCAAACAGATTGGGATATATACTGATCCCTACGGATTCGAAGTGCCGGGGTCTTTGGGTTCCGCAGTCTTTTAGCTATCAGTTTAACTTCCGCGGAATAATGTTTTTTAGGCTTGCTTTATGTCATTGCATGAACATTATTCAGAAACGCATGCCCAAATTCCTGTCCTTTAATTCGACAGTAGTGGCGTATCTCCGGAACCAGGGAGGCACTCTTTCGTTTCCGTTATTCAATTTAATGGAAAGAATCCGTCTGTTGGTTATAGTACACCAAGTTCAGTTTTGGTCCGTCATATTCTGGGTCGTCTGATTATTTTATCGCACTCCCGTTCTCTTACGGGTCGCTTGTTGCTGTCAGAATGGACTCTCAACAAACAAGTATTCAATCAGATTTGCTATCTATGGGAGCGCCCAATGATGTTTTATTTATGACACAGCTTGCTAATCAATTGCAGACGTATGTGTTGGCTTGTCCAGATCTCTGAGCTAATACTGTTAACGCTCTATTGATCTATAGGACGGAATGATAGGATACGCGTATCCTCCGGCGCTGTTGTTTTAGCAGGTATTGCTAAGATAAACAACCACAATACATTTCTGTTGATAGCATCTCTATCTTCACAGAGATCATGAGTAATTTACTCTCTTGTCTACTGTGGATCTTAACGTGAAATCTTCCTCTATGTGAGGATCTTTTTTCACTGGGTAAATCGTGTCATCTTTATCACAACCAGCAAGGTCGCAACCTTCATGTATTCCGTTGTGTGGTCCGTATTGCATTGTAAGCACTGTACTGGATGAGCTTTGGACGCGATTTCTTACTATAGGAGATCCTCTTCTTCGCTATTCTATGCGACTAAAGTGGAGGCTCTTCCGTCGTGGTGTAGGGATCATTATGTTCATATGGTTGATCCCTCCATACTACTCATTGCTATTTTTTAGTATACTTGTTTCACAAGATCTACTGCAGCCTGTTGTTATTTAGGTTATAGGTTTATGTTACCTCATACCTATGCACTCTACGATAGTTTACAATTGAGTCTTTTGTCTCTTTATCTAAGTCAGTTAGTAACTTTTTGATAAATAGACTTAGAATCTTTAGATTAAATTCCTATACGGATTTTAACTTCGGTTCTTATTTAGCTAAGTAATCATTTGAGCCTCTGGAAACAGTAGTTTTCAAATTCTGACCTTTTAGACAGTAATTCTGTTGGTTTCTCTTTTACTGTAGAGTCAGTGAGTTTCATGCACTATCGATGGATGATTTTCACTTTCATAGTTTCGGAATCAATACTTCCGTTACTATTTAGGTTGGATTGTTGCATAAGAGTTAGGCTCCTATTATCCGGAACCTATTATTTTAAGGTCCTTCCGTCTTCGTATGGGCATAGGCCTTTACTCTTTCCGGGTACAGTTTATGTATTTATAAACAGATATCTGTTTATTACAAGGGCGTAAGCTTCTTCTGTCTTTGATGTCTAGTAGAAGGACGTTACGCTCCATTTTATTGTTAATGGATTCTATTAACTTGCGTACTGCTTATGGTATATCATTGGCTTAGCAGTTGTGCTTAAGATTTCGGCTCATGAAGTAAGAGTTCTTCTACTTCTTGGGCTTACATTAATAGTGTTGCTATTATAGATTTTTGAAGGCTGCTCATTGCGCTCAGCCATCCATTCATGAATTTTATCTCAGAAATATCGAGTCCATTTCTGGAGGCCTCTATTGTTAGGTCTATTATCTACTGCTCAGAATGTCATTCACTTAACAGTTGCTACTATAGCTAGGTAGGCTGTCTGTTTCGGCAGTGTCTCCGTTCGGCTGCCCTCTTCGCTCTGGGCTATTTGACCCAGGGCAAGAAAAAGGGGGGGGGGAGGGTGTTCCCTTGGGTCACCTGTTTTTACTATGAAAACAAGGGAATACCTCCTCCGGAGTTAGTAATTCGGAGCTGTTATTGGGATGGTTGTTTAGTGAGAAGTTTAAGTTTATAAAATTCATTCAAGTCTTAGTTTTTAAAGTATAGCTTTTGAATATTGCATATGTCAACGGACATGATTATGCAATTCTCACACACTTTTAGGAGTATAAGAGTCTCTATTCTCTAGACTTACTTTATTATTGGCTTACTTTAAAAATTATTAGTAGAAGGATTATTGGATATTAATAGAGTACATGGATGTATGAAGCTCAATTTTTGGAAGGTGTTGTATCTTTCTAATTTATCATAAATAAGAAAGATACATGTAAGGCCTATTACTTCTTTTCCCTACAGGGGATGACTCTATTTTATTTTATTGAGCGTATTCCATTTTGCTCTATGTCCTTGGCCCTCCAGCCTTTTTACTATTCAGCTATGTCTGGGTCATTGGTACAGTATAAAAATGTTAAAAAATTTATAGTAATTTATATATTTTTTATACTTACCAATGACCCAGACGGGGATGGCCCTCCCAGGAGTTGGGAACTCTTGCCTCCCCGCTGAGTACATAGCGCTTACCAGGCACTGGTTATTAGAATGATAAATGGCGCCAATTTCGGAACATCCTTGACACTGCGCATGCGCAGTAGGGGCGAAGTGTGGAGGGCCTTTCAGGACATGTTTTCTTTAGTTTTAGATGCAAATTTTGGGGATTGGGGGGCAAAATTTGCGTTTGGCCCTATATTTTAAGAGTTAGCACCAGCTATGTCTGGGTCATTGGTAAGTATAAAAAATATATAAATTACTATAAATTTTTTAACTTTCATGATTTTTTGGTTGCAAGTATATGTTGATAGAAGGAATCTCCCTTTCAATTTGTGTCGCTGTCCGATTTGTCATTCCAGAGTTATGGGACTTCATTCATCAAAATATAGGCAATTTTCCATATGTTGGACTTTGAGAAATTTTCATGATTTTTTGGTGGCAAGTATATGTAACCTGACAAGTACACATGTATACTCATATTGTGTGGTTCCACCTTGTAATTAATAATGGGCGTATCATGCGCTCATGGCGCTGCTGTTTATTGTATATATTATGTTGGTGTGTCCTGTTACAACCTGTATGTCAGAGACACTTTGACACTTTTGTTGAAAATTTTTATCAATGATCAGTCATTATGTAAAATTGATGCACATGATTTTTAATTTTTTTTTAACTTTTAATACTATGTATGGTACACATAATGCTAGCATCCGGGGTGGCCATCCGTCGTTCGTCCATCCCTTTTGTCTGTCCATCTGTCTGTCTGTCCTGCATCCGTATCCATTTCTTTGGCATTCAATAACTTGAAAATCATTGCTTGGATTGTCAAGTTACTTTATATTTGTGTTCAGGTTACTGATGTGCCAAACTGTATAGTTTTTGGTGTAAATCTGATAATTTTATCCTGAGATATTAACTCTTTATCCTTCAAATTGAGAATTCTTCCAATCCCTTTGGCATGAGATAACTCAAAAATATCAATCCAATTGTCATGTTACTTTATATATATCTTCAGGTCACGGATGTTCCAAGCTGTATAGTTTTTGGTGTAAATCTGTTATTTTGATCCTGAGATATTAACCCTTTATCCTTCAAATTGAAAATTCCAACAATCCCTTTGGCATTCAATAACTTGCAAAATATTGCTTGGATTGTCAAGTTACTTTATATTTGTGTTCAGGTTACTGATGTGCTGTGCTGTATAGTTTTTTATGTAAATCTGATAATTTGATCCTGAGATATTAATCCTTTATCCTTCAATTTGAAAATTCCTCCAATCCCTTTGGCATTCAATAACTTGAAAAATATTGCTTGGATTGTCAAGTTACTTTATATTTGATTTGTGTTCAGGTTACTGATGTGCCGAGCTGTATAGTTTTTGGTGTAAATCTGTTGTTTTGATCCTGAGATATTAACCCTTTATCCTTCAAATTGAAAATTCCTCCAATCCCTTTGGCATTCGATAACTTGAAAAATATTGCTTAGATTGTCAAGTTACTTAATATTTGTGTTCAGGTTACTGATGTGCCGAGCTGTATAGTTTTTGCTGTAAATCTGATAATTTGATCCTGAGATATTAAACCCTTTATCCTTCAAATTGAAAATTCCTCCAATCCCTTTGGCATGAGATAACTCAAAAAATATCAATCCGATTGTCATGTTACTTGATATATGTATTCAGGTTACTGATGTGCCGAGCTGTATAGTTTTTGGTGTAAATCTGATCATTTGATCCTGTGATATTAACCCTTTATCCTTCAAATTGAGAACTCCTCCAATCAATTTCTTCGGCATACGATAACTCAAAAAATATTAATCCGATTATCAGGTTACTTTATATATGTATTCAGGTTACTGATGTGCTATGCTGTATAGTTTTTTATGTAAATCTAAAAATTTGATCTGGAGATATTAACCCTTTATCCATCAAATTAGGCACTCCTCCAATCCATTTCTATATGTACCCATACCATGTATGGTGTACATAATGTCGGCATCTGGGGTGGCCCTCCGTTATACAACTTTCTACTAGTTGCACGTATGGGTACACATCTGATGATTTCATCGGCCTATTTTTGTTGAAAACTGCCTGTAATTAGTTTTCTGCCCAGAACTTATAAACGGCATCCCTGGGTTCAATAATTTTTGGTATGGCCTTGTAGCAGCATAAGATAAACAATTTGGTGACACCCCCAACTGTGGGGGGGGGGGCTATTGTCTGATCGCTGGCAATCGGCGTTGCACTTGTATTGGCCTATTTTTGTTGAAAATTGCGTGTAATTAGTTTTCTGCCCAGAACTTCTAAACGGCATCCCTGGGTTCAATAATTTTTGGTATAGCCTTGTAGCAGCATAAGATAAACAATTTGGTGACACCCCCAACTGTGGTTGAGGCTATTGTCTGATCGCTGGCGATCGGCGTTGCACTTGTTTCAGTTATGTTTGGGATACACCTTCAGAATTACATTATGTACCATGCAATATGCACCCCATCATTTTGTAACAGAGAAAATCTTGCAGTAAGACTTTAGTGAATTTATAGTTGAGAATTGTGATTTTATGATTCTCAGCACATGAATTTGAACTATGACAAACCAAATACCTTTTTAACAGATTATCTTTGTTTTCAGATGACAAAAGAAGTTTCATGTAGTATGCAACCTCAGGAGTTTAAATACTTAATGCAGCATTGTACTAAATATTTGTTTTAGAATATGATACTTCTGATCAGAAAAAATAATAACTTCATCCAGGAACCCATGTTCATGACATCTCTGATGTCTTCATACATTTCTTCAACTTTTTCCATTAACTCTTTATCTACTAACATGACTAGAAGATGACAGTTGAAAAAAATTCTTCAAGAACAAAATATTTTTACTTTTTGCCTAAATCCTGACTTATGACCTCTCATGGAAATGAGCACATTGTTTGTTCGCATGAGAGATTGTAAGTTATGTTTTGGAGGCAAAAAATTGAAGAAAAAAATATTTAATGGCGAGTTTTGTGAATAGCACTGGCTGGATTTGCCATTAAAGTAGGTAAAAAGCTGATGCGACATGTGATGTTAGAAATAACTCCCAAGAATGCATTTCATCAAATAGCAAGATAAACAAAGATGTTATCACAATTTCAGATAATGTTTACATCCATTCTCTCTCATTTTCTGCTATATTTTCTTCTCTCATTCACAGCTTCTGTGCATTTACCAAGAATAGGACATGATACTCCAGGTTTCAACTGGTATGGTACTGAGAGATTGATCAAGAAGCACCTAGCATCTAAAGGCATTTCAACTTATATGTATCCTTGCTTTTCTTATTTTTTCTCATTTTACATTAAGGCTTAAAAAAGTTAAAAATCTGTTTCTCAGGCCCTCCTGCAGCGACATTTTGTCTTCCGCATGCTCTCTTTTTATAACCAATGCAAACTTAAAAAAATAAAAATTAAATGGTTATTGCCTGATATTTTACCTAAGTTAATAAAATTGATAAATTTGTCCCTTCAGTGCAACAAGGCTTTGCAGTGCTTTTGCATTGCAAAGCCATCTTGCACTCAAGGGATGAAATACACCACCCATGCTATTCTGTTGATTATGGAGGCCCAAAACATAAAACAAACCAAGAATGTGAACTTTTGATGGCAAAGAAATAATTGCAAAAATAAAAAATAAAATAAAAAAATGCCTGCCCACGTGCAGTTTTACAAAAAAAATAGTCTGAGAAACAGAAGATCTACATCCTTGCTTTTCTTATATTTTTAGCTCAACTTGACAATGTCAAGCTGAGCTATTGCCATCACTTCTCGTCCGTCGGCGTACGTACGTACGTCCGTACGTTAGTATGTTAGTACATTAGTACGTACGTCCACAATTTCCTTTGGCACACCTCACAGGTCGCATTTATGATCAGATTACTTTGAAACTTCTTATGCTTGTTTGGGGTGACCTCTAGATGGGAGCTATCGATTTTCTTCAATTTCAGTCAAAAAATGTTGCCGCGGCCAACGTTCTTAGAACTTAGTTTAGTCAAACCACAATATTTCCCTTCGGCACACCCTACAGGGCACATTTATGATTTGATTGCTTTGAAACCTGATACGCTTATTTAGGGTGACCTCTAGATGGGAGCTATCGATTTTCTTCAATTTCCGGCAAAAAATGTTGCCACGGCCAACGTTCGTAGAACTTAGTTTAGTCAGACCTCAATATTTCCCTTTGGCACACCCTACAGGGTACATTTATGATCAGATTGCTTTGAAACCTGGTATGCTTGTTTGGGAAGACCTCTAGATGGGAGCTATCGATTTTCTTCAATTTCTGTCAAAAAATGTTGCCGCGGCCAACGTTCTTAGAACTTAGTTTAGTCAGAAGACTCAATATTTCCCTTTGGCACACCCTACAGGGTACATTTATGATCGGATTGCTTTGAAACCTGGCGTGCTTGTTTGGGGTGACCTCTAGATGGGAGCTATCGATTTTCTTCAATTTCAGTCAAAAAATGTTGCCGCGGCCAACGTTCTTAGAACTTAGTTTAGTCAAACCACAATATTTCCCTTTGGCACACCTTACAGGGCACCTTTATGATTTGATTGCTTTGAAACCTGGTATGCTTATTTAGGGTGACCTCTAGATGGGAGCTATCGATTTTCTTCAATTTCCGGCAAAAAATGTTGCCGCGGTCAACGTTCTTAGAACTTGGTTTAGTCAGAAGACTCGATATTTCCCTTTGGCACACCCTACAGGGCACATTTATGATCGGATTGCTTTGAAACCTTTCATGCTTGTTTGGGGTGACCTCTCGATGGGAGCTATCGATTTTCTTCAATTTCCATCAAAAAATGTTGCCGCAGCCAACATTCTTAGAACTTAGTTTAGTCAGACCACAATATTTCCCTTTGGCTCACCCAACAGGGCTCATTTATGATTAGATTGCTTTGAAACCTAGTATGCTTATTTACGGTGACCTCTAGATGGGAGCTATCGATTTTCTTCCATTTCCGTCAAAAAATGTTGCCACGGCCAACGTTCTTAGAATTTAGTCTAGTCAGACCACAATATTTCCCTTTTGTACACCCTACAGGGCACATTTATGATCGGATTGCTTTGAAACCTTTCATGCTTGTTTGGGGAGGCCTCTAGATGGGAGCTATCGATTTTCTTCGGTTTCTGTCCAAAAATGTTGCCACTGGCAAAAAAACTGACATTGGTCCCAATGATCTTCAATTTTGCCATTTCATTTATAACTTACCAAGTTCAAGTTTGTCAAGTTGAGCTACAGTGTCATTGACACTTTCATTATACTGTACCAATAACCCAGCCTTAGCTGGTGCTAACTCTTAAAATTCTAGTGCCAAAACAAATTTTGCCCCCCCAATCCCCAAAATTGCATCAGAATCAAAAAAATGCATGTCCTATGTGGTCCTCCATACTTTTATCCACTGCGCATGTGCAGTGTCAAGGAAGTACCGAAATTGGCACAAAATCCTCATTCTTGTTTGGCCCTGAAATCAGTAACATCTCACTGATATTTGTGTTTGTAAATCTCAGTTAAAATGATGCCAGACACATAATCATGAAAGAAATGGTGGATCTAAGGATGAAATAAAAGGATGAGAGGAAGAAACAATGGAAGGATGTGTTCAGGGCTGTAACTTATAATTTTTATACGAAATTATTTCATGTTCCCTAATTTTGGGGCAGAGGCCTGATGTTTTCATTCTTGCTATGAAATTTCCATTGTTTGTTCAGTGTTTCCTCTCTCCATTTCCTTGATACCCCCCCCCCCCCCCCCCCCCCCCCCCCCCCCCCCCCCCTTGTTATTCTCCCATGCTTTTGGCATAATTTTGTAATTTTTTTACTAAAATTTCTTGGGAGTTATGGCTTGGAAACAGAATGTTTATTCTGTTTTTCCCCATCGTTACGTCCTCACCCTAGGGTGGTTAGGCATTCTGGTCATGCATCTACCATCCGATGTACTGCAGTTTCTTCTTGGGAAGCCTCTGTTTTACATCGGATAGTGTTTAAAGTGTTTAAATTGGTGACTGATTTCGGGCCATGTTTTCAGTGCCTGGAGCCTTGTTTCCGGTTTTTATACACTTTTGTTTACGTTGACTACGGTTACTTCTGATAGTGATTCCTTGTTTTCTATTTAGTTCTGCTCATAGGCAGATACATTAATATTGTCCATAAGTGTAACATTAATTTTTAAATATGTTTTAAAATTTTTGTCCACACTTAGGCATTTTTGGGATCCATTTGGGCTCATCGTCATTCCCATTGGGAACTTGGGCTCATTTTGAAAATTTTTCGAAAATTTTTTTTCTTTTGAATTATTTTTTCGAAATGTTTGTAATGGATTATATTATTATCATGTATCTTATTTTCAAGGGTTAGTGCGAGTACTATGACTGTTTATTTTTTTTCAACATGAAAGAATATTGTTCAAATTGTAAAACGAGGAAGTCTTCCTCTGATTCTCATGTTCATTGTGTTTCATGTAGTCAGTGTACTCGCACTAATTCTTGTTCTGTGTGTGCCAATTGGGATAATTGGAGATATGTGTCATGGTATATTGTCCATGCCGGTCCTCTCACCACAGGGTCACTCTAGTTTTTCAGTCTCTTTTTCAGAGGAACAAGAACAGGGTGATGTCTTCAAGAAGTGTGCCTCCGTTGTTGCAGTAAAATGAAGAGCTAGTGGCCAAAGTGCTCAATGAAATTCGGCAAATGCCTAAGAGGTCCCAAGTAGGATTGACGGCATTGTCGCCTGCTATCTCGCCTGGTGAAGCAATCATTCACGAAATGGTTGTGGCGCCGGGTTCGTCTGTTGCAGTCCAGGAAAGGAGATCGGGTGTTGTGAGCACTATAAACACGGATCGTGCACACCCGGCGACGACGGATTGGAGGATGGAACGGTGGAAGCCAGTCAGTCCGGTAGCTAGCTCATCCAAGTCTACCCAGACCACGAGCGAGAGAGGCCCCTCTCTCTTACAACAACATCTGGGCCCAGATGTTGTTGTATGTAACGTTCATCAGTCAGAGCATACGTCCTCTCCTCCTGCTTGGGATGCTCCATCACATAGACAGTCTGGCGCGACTAGTCTATTGGCTTCCTCATCCTCACGGCAGCACACACGACCGCACCTTGGCTATGTGACCACTGATATCCAGCCTGCTTCACCGACCAGGGATTCCACGTTGACCAGGTCACGCCATCCGGTAGCCAGGGACACGAGGCCTTCACAGTCGGGACGTTCGCATAAAAGAAGTATGCAGGAATTAATGTCCCAGGAGCTTCCAGCGGCTAAATCATGTAGGACCGTGGCTCCACAGGCCTCCGCGATGGACTTGGCTATCGCAGATAGCTCAACTCATCGCAGCATCCCAGTAGCCGTCAGAAACTTTTTCGGAACAGGAATTGTCTGGGGAAGCCTGGTCGGTTCGCTCCCCTGCAGAGTCAGAAAGGGGCGACCAAGATTATTAAGTGGTCCAATCAGATGGTGAAAGGGAATCAGTGGAGCTGGAATTTTCCCTTTCCGAACAACATAAGGTAGCCATAGATTTCATCCAGCAATACCTTTCAGAAGTTGTTCCTCCGGACCAAAATGCTGCATTACCGGATAAGAGACTGATAGCATCACCGACACAGATTTTTTTGGCCAGAATAGGGACATTGCGCCTGAGTTTCCGACCCAGTCCAGTAATGTCACGCAGACATTTGAACTTCTTAATGACACTGTATTCAAACTAGCCTCTAAGACTGGCAAGTCCGGTTTCTTATCGTCCATGCTCTACAGCTGCCTTTCATCAATAACAGAAATAAATTTGAAATGGCAGGACAGGGCAATCCGAGAGTTCCTCTGCGTCTAGACGACCAGGCAGAAGACTTGGAGTTGTCTTTGCCGTCGTCCATGTCGATTCAATCCAGTATGCTGGAGACGACAATTCCGTCTAAGAATTAGTTTAGACGCCTTATCGTACCCAGATCATCTTACCAGAGTGTTATCATTACGTCTCAAAGGAAAAGAATTCCAGGGCGATCCTAAAGAGTTCGTTCGAGTGCCATAGCATACTCTATGTATAACTCCGCCCTTTCAGTGGCAAATCTGGAGTTAGATGTGATGCTGCCCTGGCTGCATCCACAAGAGTGGATAATAAGGTGAAAAACTCTCTTTGAGTCGCTCAAGTCTCTGGAGAGCTTCTCTTCGATGGTAAGCTTTCTATAATCTACGATCAGATTACTAAGAAAGCTTTTGATTCTCTGCTTTTTATATCTGCTTCAAAAAGGTCGGACTCAGCAGAGAGGAGTAAGGCAGGCACTTCTGGGCCGAGTACGTCCAGAGGAAGTTCCTATAGAGGATCTAAGAAAGCCTCTAGGTCTTACTCCAGAGAACGTCAGGGTAGAGACTCAGAGAGGGGTCGTAATACTGTCTGAGACAACCGGTCAGATGCCCCTAGGTTGACTGGGCGAGGTGCGGATTGTGGAGGATGTGGTTTCTCCACCCGCAAGCCTCACAGATCCAGGAGGTGATGGTCTAAACCTCTTATTGCATTCCAGTGGGCAGAAGGCTATCAAGATTCTTAACCAATTGGTTGTCAATTACGGACGACCCATGGGTTCAAGGGGTTATTTCCGAAGGTCTAAAACTGTCTTTCAAGGAAAAACCTCCATTAACTCGAAGTCCGCGGTGGACTCAGCTTCCGTCAAATCCTCAGAAGAGAGATTCGCTTCTATCAGAAGTCCAATCTCTTCTGGAGAAGAACATGATAGAGGTCGTAGAAAACCAGGAATCTCCAGGTTTCCACAGTCATCTGTTCCTGGTTCCAACGGCTCGTTTCGTCCAGTCATAGATCTGAGCTGGATCGTGGCTCCAGAATTTTATATGGAGACCATCCGATCGGTCAGAGCGAGCATTCAAGTGAATGATTATGCTGAGAGCATAGATCTCAAGGATGCGTACTTTCGCATCATGGTACATCCGGTGTTCAGAAAGTATCTTCGCTTTGCTGTCCTAGGAGTCATTTATCAGTTCCAAGCAATGTGCCTCGGTCTGAATCTAGCATCCTGGCCTTTCACTTGAATAATGAACTCGGTAATGACTCATTTCTGCGCTCATTCGTCTGCGGTAACGTTCGCCTACCAGGACGACATTCTTCAGAGGTACGGCAACGAGTTAACGCTTCAGAACGATGTTCAGAGTCTGCTTCAATTGCTCCGACGTCTCGGTTTCATAGTAAACAAAAAGAAGTCAGATCTAGTTATGCGCAGTGGAATAAAAGTATGGAGGACCATATAAGACATGTAATTTTCGGTTTTAGATGCAAATTTTGTGGATTGGGGGGTAAAATTTGCGTTTGCCCTAGATATTTTAGAGTTAGCACCAGCTAAGTCTGGGTCATTGGTAAGTATAAAAAATATATAAATTACTATAAATTTTTTAACTTTTTGGCTCAAATTTATCACACAAAATAACGGGATTTACCAAACCGATTTTCACCTTTAAAGATTTTATTTGATATACAAAATTCCCAAACACAATGTATCAGGTACAAAAACAGGATTTAGTGAACAGAAATTAATATGTTAATTTGCGAATCTTTTTCCCAATATAGTCCAATCAACACTGATTAGTTAGTGGACGTCTAACATTATGTAATTACACATAACACACTCAGTCGATTTTTGGATAATTTTTTTGTATGGAGTGTACACGTAATGCATATTTGGGCATTATTCTGAGGTGAAGGTACTGCTACTTGAAGGCTTCATACTCAATGGACATGCTTCATATTATCTTTGAAGTGATATTATTTAGTTTATAAGGACTTGTCTTGTTACAATTTATGGGAGAGTGCCTTCAATGATTTGGATTATTTTGGTATGGAAAACAACTAGTACATATTTCATAATATCATGTACATGTTTTTCACTTGTGCATAAATTATGGAAATTATCCATCCCTCTTAGTTTTTAAAACTGTCTGTAGATAAAAACCACCAATCACCAAAACTCAATTAATTCAAGGCTGATTGTTATGAAAGTTAATTTGTTGGTCTTTATTGACAAAAGGAAGAGAATATTACATTTTGGAGTTTGTCAGTTATCAAAATGGCCACCAGTAATAATTTTGTTCCAAAAGTACCAGTTATACTTTTAAAACAAGAACTTCCAAATGGTGATTTGGATTAGGATTATTTTGGTATGAAAAACAACTAGCACAATATATATAATATAGTCTATAGGTTTTTCTCTCGTGCCTAAATTATGAAAATTAGCCAGCTATCTTAGTTTGTAAAACTGTCAGCCTGCAGACAAAAAGCAAAACTCACCCAAATCACCAAAACTCAATTAATTCAAGACCAATTGTCATTGCAATTAATATGATGATGCATGATGACAAGAGGAAGAGGATATATTGAAACTAGCTTGATTACTTGATTGAGTGAAAAGTCCATTCCATTGGTGTATTGGTTGTAATTCAGCTTCCACTTATTGAAATTGGATTAATTTCATAAATAAGTATAATTTTGTCATTAAGTCTTTGTTGTACTGAGATTTTCCAGTCAAGAAAAAAAATATTCTTTTACCTCATAAAACTACACTTCTGTCTCTTATTTACAAAATAGGAGAAATTATAAATTTAAAGTAATTTGTATATTTTTATACTTACCAATGGCCCAGACTAGTTGATGCTTAACTCAAAGTTAATATATTAAGGGCCAAACACAAATTTTGACCCCCCCCCCCCCCCCAATCCCCAAAATTTGCTTGCAAAACTGAAAATTAAAAGTCCTATCTGGCCCTCCATACATTTACTCTCTGCACATGTGCAGACATCAGGAAGTAACAGGAATTGGTGCCAACATCATTCTTTGTAGAAGAGAGTACTACATAAAAATTCAGCGGGGAGGTATGAGTGCCCACTCATGGGAGGGCCATCTGCATCTGCATTTACACTGTAAACCAATGGCCCAGACTAGCTAAATCGTCAAAAGGTGGAGGGCCTAAGACTTAGTAGATCAACATAGTTCCAGTCCTGTAATCCAAGATGAAAGGAAATTAAAATTATTAGGAATTACATGTAGTCTCTCTATACAGTAATAGAGAAGACATATCATACAAAAAGGAGCCCAGTTCAAGTAATTCCATATACTTAGCATGAAGACTATGCCAATTGGATGTAACGAGATCCCAATTTTTAAGGTTAGCCCGGACTAAGCCCCAAAAATTAGGATGGCGTATATGAAAATGAGAGAATATCCCCCACAAACATGCGCCATGTACAATAAAACTCCAGCTGTATGCAGGATATACTTATGGACAAAACAGCTTCCTTCATAGTTACATACCTATCAAGCCGGCGGAGAGGGAGAGGTAAAAAATCCCCCCCACTTTTCTTTTGAAGGAATCTTAAAAAAGAAAGAGGGGCGCGCTCTGGAATCAGTAAAAAGCGGTACTAAAAAACAATATAAATATTCGTGGGACAGGCACTCAGGTATTAATTATTATTAATAAATGGTGCTTAATGCCACTTCAGTGGCTAAAGCTATATCGATGATCCCTGTAATTAATATCGCCTGCTATATAACGTACACTGCAGTCGGAATACGCAAATAGGTCGAAAACCGGAGATATAATATATAACATACACATGTCCAATAGAACCACAATGAACGATTTCTGGAAGGTAACACACTTCCGAGGTAACTCACAGGCGACCCCATTCAGGCGTACAATAAATTCCAGTGACAACACTCCCCGACGTGTACTATCCGATATCTATGACACTATAAACATACGAATATACGAGAGTATAAACAAGTTGTATTCAATTGAGTACCGACATTAATAGAAACTTGGATCTAGAAATGGAAGTAGGTATAATTAACAGGCTCGACACAGACCGCCCCCAAAATAATTCTTAATTTCTAAGGTCCATAACATACAATAATGCGTCTGTCTAATAAATCATTATTATGCTTGTGAGCATTGAAAACCCGCATGTAAGCATTTGAATACTAGTTAACTGGTTATGCAGCCTCCAAGGTACCCAAAAACTAGCAATTTATTTATGATGAATTATGCCCTCGTATATGACATATAGACGAACAATCACAGGAAACCAGCCAACTAAAAAGTGGATGTGCCCATGAGGTCGCCATAGAACCCGACCCAGCCGCCAGAAGTCATGAAATGCATGTATGTAGTTAAACTTATACGAGGCTTGCAGGAATAAAACTACATCTTGCCCAGTAATCGCCTCTAAACACATTGGTGTGTGTGTGTGTGTGGGGGGGAGGGGGAGGGGGGGGGGGCTATTATTCATGTATCTCAGTTATATTTATATATTGTTGTGAAGTTTGGAGGACTGATATCAACTTTAGTTGATACATTCCTGCGGACTCTTGTCATTTTTGTGTTGCACTGGGATGACTGATGTTGGAGTCGGGTGTCGTGGTACATTGTTGCCAGTGAGACTGCGGGACTTAGGGTCGGCCCCAACCCGTCTGACTCACATCCGTCATAGTCGTGAAAGCCAGATCCGGCAGTTGCAGTGGATATCTGCCCAATTTGAACCCTTGTTTTACTAGGTCCGTTAAAACAATACTGGTTCAAGCGAAAGCGTCATCACACTCCAGTTCTGAGTAAAGAATATCTGGAGGGTACGTGTGCGCAGACGGCCCATCGGAATGAGATCCACAACCACTCCGCACAGCTCCAACAGTCGCATGAATTCCCTGACTATTAATGCATCTGAGTGTAGACAAAAGCGAGCATAACAACTGACTAACTTCGCTCCGGGTAACGGCAGAAGAACCAGATTGTTGTGAGGCTCAATCTCAACTGAATAGACGACTTGTACGGAGCTAGATCCGACTTCTCGTTTACGATGAAACTGAGACGTCGGACTAATAGAAGCAGACTCTGAACATCGTTCTGAAGAATAATTCTGTTGCCGTATTCCTGTAGAAGTTCGTCCAAGTAAGCCATTGTTACCGCAGACAAATGAGCTCGCAAGTAAGACATTACCAAGTTCATTATTCGAGTGAAATGCCCAGGGGGCCAGATTCAGACCAGAGCATATTGTTCTGAACTGATACACCTTCCCTTGTACGGTGAACCAGAGGTACTTTTAGAATGCCGGATGTACCAGGACATGAAAATACACATCCTTAGAGCTATGCTTGCCGTATAGTCGATCACTCGAATGCTCGCTTTCCCCGACTGAATGATTTCCATAAATAAACTTTTGGAGCCATGATAAGCTTGTTATCCAGTTCAAATCTGTTACCGGTCAGAAAGAGCTGTCTGGCTTCGGTACGAGGAACAGGTGACTGTAAAATCTTGAGAATCCTGATTCTCGATGACCTGTATTGCTTCCTTTGATAGGAGAGCTTATACCGGTAGGAGAAACTCTCTTATGCAAGAATTTGATGGAAGATTTGTCCAACGCGGACAACTTGTTAGTGGGGTTATTACTCGGAATGATAGTCGTAAGCCGTCCGAGACTACACTTCTCACCCACTGATCTTCCGTGGTTATTATCCACTTTTTTGCGGATCTTGATAACCTTCTGCCAACTGGCCAGCAATAGAGGTCTAAACCATCACCTGTATGACCAGTGAGGCTTACGGGAGGAGGAACCCACGTCCTCCCCGCGAAAAACCTCATCTTGTTGGCCTATGGGCGTCTGACCTATAGTCCCAATCAGATCTACGCCCCTTTCCCGAGTCGCTATACTGATGACCTCCAGAGTAATTATAAGAGGGTTTCTTGTACCCTCGTGAAGAGTTTCCTTTTGACAATTTTTGTCTGGAACGCCGTCCTTACCCTTGTCTGCTGAAGTGGGCCGAAAATAATTTGTCCAGAAACCGGAGCGACTCGGAGAGAGCTTTTCACCTTGTCATCTTATCAGTGATGATGACGCAAGGGCAGCATCACGTCTGATTAACTCCAGATTAGCCACTGTTAGGGCGGACTTATACGTGGTATACATAATTGCCCTGGAAAGAACTGTAAAAGAGGTACGAACGTCCTCAAATTCCTTTTCCTTGAGACGTTGCACCATAGCTTTTGTAAGGTGATCTGCGTAAGACATAACATCCAAATTTGCTCTGTTTGAAGAAATTGCTGTCTCAATTGTGTCTGAGCAAATAGTGAATGATACAGGTAAGGATATCTCTAGATCCCCGGACTGTTCATCCAAAGGCAGAAGAACTATCTGAACATCTTCCCTGACCGTTTTTAAATGAACGTGGTCCAAAAAATGGTATGTATACGGAAGATGAAGATAAGAAACTGCCTTCTTCCTCGCACTCAAGATGATAAATACGTCGTCTATATGGTCGAAGGCCTTCGACACCTACATAAGCTGAACCAGAAAAGAAAGGACTTCCTCCTTTGTCCGGATAATGTCAGCGCCTAACGACGCCAGTGGTTTCTCTCTTGTCGTCGCAGCATTCTGATTCGGCGGAACAAAATCAGAGTAGTATTGATGGATGAAAGCTGTTCTGTTTCGAAAGGGAAGGGTAATCCTCTTCCTTATCCCTTTCACCAATCCGAGAGACTCAGTTACGAATCTAAGTCCATTGCATCTGGCGTGAACAGGCGACTGGACTGACCCAGCACTGTCCGACAGCTCAAATTCTGTGTCTGAGGGAGGCTGCAACTGCACTTGCTGGGATGCTGCGATCAGCTGTCCAAGCTGCGACAGCAAGTCTGTCATGGAGGCCTGAGGAGCAGCGGTCTTCTGTTCCTTATCCGCATGCTGCTCCTGGGACGGTGTGTCGGAAACGGATCCTTTCTCTGAACATCCCGGATGGTCCGACTTCACGGGCGAAGAGTGGTTCTTTTTTTGTGCAACAGGCTGGATATCTGAAGTCGGGTAGCTAGGATGCGGTTGTGTGTGCTTAAATAACGTAGTGGAGGAAGCCGTGACTGAAGCCGACCCTGGCTGCAGACTAGACAGAGCGTCCCAAGCAGCAGGCGGACATATGCTCCGTCTCGTGCAAGTTTCCAACCAGAAAACTTCATTTTGGCCTTGTGAAACGTAGCGGAGGAAGCCTTGACTAAAGCCGACCCCGGTTGCAGACTAAACAGAGCATCCTGAGTAGAGGGGAGACATATGCTCTGGCTTGTGCAAGTTTCTCAAAACAACATCTGATCCCAGACATTGCTAGATTAGAGAGGGGGGCCTCTCTCACTCGCGGTCTATCAGACCTCGCTGAGTACAAGAACTTGCTGACTTCCTCCCTATTTCCATCGTCGCTGGGTGAGCTATTTATATTATAGTGCTTGCACTACCCAATCCACTTCTTAGACCGCAACAGACTTACTCAGCGTCACCCTCGGTACCGCTTCACCAGTCGAGCTACCTGCTTGCAAGAGATTAAAACCTTTAACAAAAGGCCCTAACTCTTGCAATAATGAGCACTGCAGCTAGCTCTATATGCTCCACGGAGCGTAATGACAGTAGCACACTTGGATGGGTGTCAGAATATCATCAGCATGTTCATGTTCCTCTGAAATAGAAACTGACAGAATGAATTAAAACGCAGTGAGAGGCTCTAATCCTCAGAACCTCACTGGCAACAACGTACCGCGACACCTGACTCCAACATCAGTCATCCCAGTGCAACACAAGAATGACAAGAGTCCGCAGGAGTGTATCAACTAAAGTTGATATCAGTCCTCCAAACTTCACAACAATATATAAATATAACTGAGATACATGAATAATAGCAATCATAATTAAATTCAAAATATTTTTTGTAAACAATAATTTTTTAAAAAATGCCCAAGTTCCCAAAGGGAACTTTAAGAGCCCAAGGGCATCCCGAGAGAGCCTAAGTGTGGACAAAATCCAAAGTTTTTGAGCTGCACTACCGGAATAACAATCCATGTATCCTACAGTATACTACAGTAATAGAATATAAAAAACTACCTATATATGAGGATGTTGACAATGTAAACAACGTCAATGTAAACAAGACATCAGGCACACAAAAAGGCCCAAAGTCAGAACCAATTGAAATGCTATCAGATGCAAAGCTAGATCTCCATATCGAAGAAAAAACGATACATCGGATAGAATATGCGAGACTAAATGGCCCAACACCCCTAGGGTGACGACGTAACCCAGAGGAAGAAACAGAATGATATTCTGTAAAAAAATGTTGAACTCCCAAGAAATTTAATAAAAAATTTCAATAAAAATTAGCTAAAAAGCTTAAGAGTTTAACAGGAAGGGTTCATGGAAGGACAGGGAAGGAATACTTAACAAAGTGGAATAATCATTTTTAAAAATGATGACGTCAGGCATATGTCCCAAAATTGGGAAACATAAAATAATTTATAAACATTATAAAGTTACAGCCCTGAACGTCCAAAACCATCGTTGAACATTTCCTTCATCCAATAACAGTCTTGTATCCACCAATTCTTGCATTGATTTGTGTCTGGCATCCTCAGAAAAGGAGATTTTAAAGCACAGATGTCATTTCATTGTTGATGACTTTAGGGCCAAACAAGGAACGATGTTGGCACCAATTCTGGTCACTTCCTGACGTCTGCACATGCGTGGAGAGTATATGTATGGAAGGCCAGATAGGACTTTTAATTTTTGATTTTGCAAGCAAATTTTGGGGATTGGGGGGTTCAAACTTTAATAACTTTGAGTTAAGCACCAGCTAGTTTTTACAGTGTAAAAATATCCTCTTAACAAAGATTTCATTGCACTTGACTCCATTGAATTTTTTAACAGTTCATTTTTTGGTGGGTTTGATACCCTACCAGAGGGAGAAGTGCCCTGTCACATTTTCAGGGGGTTTTTTTGCCAAAAGTCAAGGTCACTGTTACTAGAAAAAGCACTTTTCGGTTTCTAGGTGATCACATTAGTTTTATTTATCACACCTCAACCAAGATTACTGAAACTAACTGCATATAGAAAGAAAAGAACCCTCTCAAGTTTGAAATCATTAACCACAAGGGCAAAGGTCCCTCAACAACAAATTTGATGAAAATTGGTTTCTGGCCAATAACTTTTGTTGTATGTCACATGTTGACCAGATTTACTGTTTAGGTGACTCTATGGTAGGAGAAGAATCCCATCGATTTGGCTGTCTGCAATTGCTATTGGGACTGGTACTATTATAGAACATGATCAGAAATTGGTTTCCAGACAATTATTTTTCTTTCACATAATGCAGGTCCACCAAAATTATGTAATCTCTATTCATTGCTTTCCTTGTTCTGTAAGCGCTGAAGTTTCATCTGTGTGTTTCTTTGTTTTATTTTTCATGTTTAACACGTAGTATAAAAAAATCATGGCCAAAAAATTATCTACTGTAATGTATTTCGTTGAGCTAGTGATTTATATATCATAATTACTGTTTTCAAAAGCAGTAACCTCAGTATGTGTAATAACTCACTGTCATTTGAGAGCAGGTTAAAAACAGTCTCTTTCTGAATCGAATCCTCACACACATACTTTCTACCCTGAAAACAGATTTTTATTTTGTCTGGACGTTTTTACTTGTATTGGAGGAAATACAATCTTGTAAGATAAAAAATCTTATTCATGCACATGACAGATATTAGAACAAAATTTCTTAACATAATTTGTACAGCTATTATTTTCCAAGAAGACAGATGGCTAAGAAAAGATCATTGGAAATGGAAAAAGAGGATTCTCAGAATAATTATAAAGGTAGTTTGGCATTATATTTGAAAGAGATTTTAGGAGTTTGTCTGTTTGAGGAACATTTGGAAAACAATTGGGGTATTATCTCTTTCTATTACTTTTTTATGCCCCCCGACTTAGATCGGGTGGCATATAGTGATTGAAGTGTCCGTCCATCCATCCGTTCATCCGTCAATGATGTTTGCATAATAATTACATTGAAAACAAATTTGTGGTTTATTGCCTCAATATCACTTTAGTTTGGTTGTAAATCATACCATAGGGTGTGAAATTAATTGCAGTAATATAAAGTATTACCGTATTTACTCTATGTATTGGGACAGCTAAAAATAATTATTTTCACGGGTGTCCCAATTCTTAGAAAATGGGGAAAGAACACAGCCTGGTCTTGATTTGATGCTGAATAAAGTTGTGTGTGATTCGTTTTCCGTCACTATATACGAAAACCGTCGTCCAATTTTTTTTAATATTTTCATTAGCTTCCAAAACATAGCTTATGATCCCTCATTGGAACGTGCGCATTGCACTCGTTCCAATTAGGGATCCTAAGCTATGTTTTGGAAGCAAAAAATGAAAATTTTTAGTTACTCAAGAATTTTTTTTATGAGTGTCATCTGCTACTAGCAACAGGCCAACTGGAAACAAATCTCCTGAATGTCCAAAACTTTGGAGCATAAAAAAAATATAGTTTTCTGGAAAAAATGTGTGCCCCAAATCATAGAGTGTCCCAATACATAGAGAAAATACGGTACTCATTGATAGCACAGGTACTTATTGTGAGGCATTTACTCAAAGAACTGTAACAGTTTAAATTTCATGAAAAAACATAAATCTTCAACAATAAAGAAGTCTGTGTGATGCTCATATTCCTAATTATTCCTAATTATGACTAATTGGTCTTTACTTCAACTCATGCCAAATTCTAAATATGTAATATTTGTATTGTTTAGGGATGTTAAGTTTAGTACACCAAATAAAAATCACTTTGTTAAATCATCATTTATTGGTGGTGTCATATGAAAATATCAAGCTTTGAAGATGACAAAAACAATTTTCACAATCTATTTCATACATTAGCATTATGATTAATTAATTCTTTAATCTCAAAAACAGTTACTTTACTCCAGCTCAGGTCTGAAAATAAGCTGACTGTGTCATCTTCAGAATGAGGTCCCTAGATGGTGAATTTGGTGATGCTACCCTTCAAAGCAGGGTATGATCACTAAATTTACCCTCAGTGAACCTCCATCTGTATCAAGGTCTTGGGCCTAAGCAGAAAGAGGTACCCAGAGGATACATTGGGCCAATGTATGGGATAGCATCAGCAAAGTTCCCTTTGGGGACCTCATGCTGTAAATGACAGATTGCTTATATTTTTATACTGTACCAATGACCCAGACTTAGCTGGTGCTAACTCCACAAAAACCAGGGCCAAACACAAATTTTGCCCCCCAATCCCCAAAATTTGCATCCAAAACAAAAAGAAATCATGTCCTAAAGGACCTCCATAGTACGACTCTACTGCGCATGCGCAGTGACGCAGTCGTCCCGAAATTGGCGCCAAATATCATTCTCTGTTTGGCCCTTCATCAGTCAACATCTCACTGATCTTTGTGCTTGTAAATCTCAGTTTAAAGGATGCCAGACACGTAATTCTTGGAGAAAATGTGATTCTAAGGAGGATAGAAGGAGGAGAGGAAAAAAGAAGTGGCAAAAAATAATCAGGGCTGTACTTAAAATTTTTTGTTAAAATTATGTTAAGTTGCCTATTTTCGAGGCAAACGCCTCTTGTTGTCATTCTTGCTAATTGTTGCACTGCTTATTCAGTGTTTCCTCTCCCCTAACCTTCTAAAGTCCCCCCTTGCAATTCTCCCATGCTTTTGGCATATTTTTGAGAAGTTTCATTTCTAAAATTTCCCTGGGAGAGTTGCTTGGTTACAGAATGTTTTCTGTTATTTTCCCCATAGTTACGTTTTCACCCATGGGTGTATAACGTTTGTGTTCTGCATCTTCCATCTGATGTTCTGCAGATTCTCCCCTGGGAGTCTCTGTTTTGCATCAGATAGAGTGTAATTGATGACTGATTCCGGGCCAGTTTTTTCAGTGCCTGGAGTCATGTTTTCTTCTGTGTTTACACTGTTTGTTTTCATTGGCAACAGCCTTTTTTGAGGGGGGCTGTTTGCCTTTGAGGTAGTTTATCTCATTATAAGATACATTTATATTATCCGAAAGTGTCTCATTAATTATTTTATATAATTTTAAAATTTTTGACCACACTTTGCCATCGGATCCATCGGGGCTCAACGTTACTTTTCAGCAACTTGGGCTTCTCTGAAAAAATATTTTTTCAAAATTATTTTGTTTTGCAATTGTTTTTTCATTTATTAATGGATCATGTTATTATGTATCTTTGTGTCAGGGGTTTTTGCGAGTAACTAGGACTTATTGTTGTTCCTTCACAATGAAAGGAACTTGTTCAAATTGTAATAGGAAGAAATCTTCCTCTGACTTTCATGATTATTGCATAAATTGTAGTCAGTGTTCTCGCATTAATCCCTGTCCTGTATGTGAACATTGGGATGAGAAACATTGGAAACGTGTGTCACGATATGTTGTTTCTGGAGAAAGAGCGATGCCGGCTCTTTCTCCACAAGGTCACTCTACTCTCTCAGTTTCTATTTCAGAGGAACCAGAACAGGGTGATGTTTCCATGTTATCTTCTTCAAGTGTGCGTCCGTCGTCACAATTAAATACAGAGCTAGCGGCAAAAGTGCTCATGGAGATTAGACAAATGTCGTCCGCTAGCTCGCCCGGTGTAGCGTCCATTCACCGAATGGTTCGGCAGCCGGGTTCGTCCGATGCGGTCCAAGAGGAAATTTTGGGTGATGCGAGCACTATAAAAATAATAGATGCACACCCAGTGACGGCGGATAGTGAACGAGAACGGAGGAAGCCTTTTAGTCCGGTTCCTAGCTCGTCCAGGTCCAGCCGGGCCGCGAGCGAGAGAGGCCCCTCTCTCGTACAACAACATCTGGGACCAGATGTTGTGGTACAAAATGTGTCTTTAGCGGAGCATACGTCCGTCGCTCGGGACGCTCCGTTGTATAAGCAGTCCGCAGAGACTGTTAAGGCTTCCTCTTCTCGCCGGCGCACACGACCGCACCTTGGCTGCGTGACCTCCGATATCTTGCCAGCTTCGCCGATGAAGGATTATTCGGCGACCAGGTCACACCATCCGGCAGCCAGGGACTCAAGACCGATGGACTCCGGACGTTCGCATAGGAAAAGTATGCGGGAGCCATCTGATGCGGAGCTGCCCTCGGCAAAGCAGCGAAAGACCGCTCCTCCGCAGGTCTCGACGTCGGACATTCTAGTGCAGATAGCACAGCTTATCGCAGCATCCCAGCAGCCGACAGAGACGGTGTCGGATCGAGAATTATCCGACGGCGCTGGGTCGGTACGCTCCGCCGAAGCATCGGGGGCGGACGACCGGGAACATCGGGAGGTCCGACCGGATGGTGAAAGGGATACGGATGAATTGGAGCTATCCCTTTCGGAACAACACAAAGCTGCCGTAGACTTCATCCGGCACTTTCTTCCTCAAGTTGTTCCGTCGGGCCAGACTGCTGCGCTTCCGGACAGGAGAATTATAGCGTCATTGGACTCTGATTTTTTCGAGCGGTTCAGGGACATCGCTCCCGAGTTTCCGTCGCAGTCCAATAATGTTGCAAGAACATTTGAATTATTGAACGACGCTATTTTTAAACTTGCTTCCAGGACAGGGAAAGCAGGCTTCTTGTCCGCAAATACTCTCAACCTGCCTTTCATTAATGCAAGGAATAAATTCGACACGGCAGGTCAGGGTATACCGAGAGTTCCTCTGCGTATGGACGACGAGGCGGAAGACTTAGAGCTATCATTACCGTCGTCAGCTTCTATTCCAACCGCAGTGTTGGAAACAGCTATTGCGTCTAACAGAGCCAATTTAGATGCCTTATCTTACGCAGATCACCTTACGAAGGCGTTATCACTGCGTCTTCAAGGGGAAGAGTTTCAGGATATACAATCCTCCTTAAGACTTCTTTCAAGGGCAGTAGCTTATTCCACGTGTAACTCCGCCCTTTCAGTGGCTAATCTGGAGTTGGTTAAACGTGACGCAGCCCTGTCTACATCCACACTAGTGGATTCTAAGGTGAAGAACTCTCTTAGAGTCGCTTCGGTCTCAGGAGATCTTCTCTTTGACGGCAAGCTTTCCGCTATTTATGATAATATTAAAAAGAAAGCTAGTGATTCTCTGTTGTTTAGATCCGCTCCTAAAAGGTCGGATTCAGCAGACACGAATAAGGCGGGCACTTCTGGGTCTTATCCGCCCAAGAGAGGTTCCTATAGAGGTTCCGGTGCGTCCTCTAGCTCTTATTCGAGAGACCGTCAGGATAGCGACTCTCGTTCGGGACGTCCTTCAGGCCGGGACAATCGGTCGGACGCCCCGAGGTCGACGAGGCGAGGTGCGGGTCGTGGAAGACGTGGTTTCTCCTACCGCAGGCCTCGCAGATCCAGGAGGTGATGGCTCAAACCTCTATCGCGTTCCGGTTGGCGGAAGGTTGTCGAGTTTTTCTCAAGAGTGGGCGTCGATTACGGACGACCCTTGGGTGAGAGGAGTGACTTCGGAAGGTCTAAAGATATCCTTCAAACGAAAGCCTCCATTAACTCGAAGTCCAAAGTGGACTCATCTTCCGTCAAACCCTCAGAAAAGAGACGCTCTGCTATCAGAGGTGCAGTCTCTTTTAATGAAGAACGCGGTAGAGGTCGTAGAAAACCAGGAATCGCTGGGATTCTACAGCCATCTGTTTCTGGTTCCGAAACCAGACGGCTCGTTCCGTCCAGTCATAGATTTGAGCTGGATAAACAAGCTGATCATCGCTCCGAAGTTTTATATGGAGACGATTCGATCGGTCAGAGCGAGTATTCGGGTGAACGATTATGCAACGAGCATAGATCTCAAAGATGCGTACTTTCACGTCATGGTACATCCGACATTCCGAAAGTATCTACGCTTCGCAGTCCTAGGAGTGGTGTATCAGTTCCGGGCCATGTGCTTCGGATTGAATCTAGCACCCTGGGCTTTCACTCGAGTAATGAACTCGGTAATGATTTACTTCCGAGCTCATTCGTCTGCGGTAACGTCGGCCTACCTGGACGACATTCTTCAGAGGTACGGCAACGAGTTAACGCTTCAGAACGATGTTCAGAATCTTCTTCTATTGCTCCGACGTCTCGGTTTCATAGTAAACGAGGAGAAGTCGGATCTGGTGCCGTCCAAGTCATTCACTCATCTGGGAATGAGCTTCGAGACGCACAACAATCTCGTTCGTCTGCCGTTAACCAGAGCGAAATTAGTCAGTTGTTACGCTCGCTATTGTCTAAATACAGACAAAATCACAGCGAGAGAATTTATGAGACTGATAGGTCTGTGCGGAGCCGCTGCGGATCTCATTCCGATGGGACGGCTACGCACACGGCCTCTTCAAATTTTCTTGACTCAGAATTGGAGTGTGAAAATTCATTCGCTCGATGTAGACGTTCTCTTGTCAGATCAAGTGAAACAAGAGATTCAGACTTGGGCAAACATTCAGTGGTTAACTCAAGGAGTTCCGCTGCAGTTGCCGGATCCGAGTTTTACCATTATGACGGATGCCAGTCAAACAGGTTGGGGTGCATCATTAATCCCAACGGATTCGAGATGCCAGGGTCTTTGGGATCCGCAATTCCTGTGCAAGCACATAAACATCAAGGAAATGATGTCAATTTGGCTTGCGTTACGTCACTGGATGGACATTATTCACGATGCTCATGTCCAAATCCTATCCGACAATACGACAGTAGTGGCGTATATACGGAATCAGGGAGGCACTCATTCAGTTCCGTTGTTCAATCTAACGGAAAGAATCCTTCTGTTTGCGTTGGAACATCACGTTCTTCTTTCGGTCCGTCACATACCGGGTCGTCTGAATGTGCTAGCAGACTCCCTTTCTCGAAAGGGTCGCTTGTTGCCGTCGGAGTGGACTCTCAACAAACAAGTATTCAATCAGATTTGCTACCAATGGGAACGGCCAATGATAGACTTATTTGCGACACATCTCAACAATCAGTTGCAGACGTATGTGTCCCCGTGTCCGGATCCAAGAGCATTTGCTGTAGACGCTCTATCGATCCCTTGGGACGGAATGATAGGATATGCGTATCCTCCAGCGCCGTTAATTCAACAAGTATTGCTAAAGATAAAACAATCTCAATGCAAGATTCTGTTGGTAGCATCTCTGTCGCCACAGAGACCGTGGATAAATCTACTCAGGTGTCTGTTGTGGGACCTACCGCGGAAGCTCCCTCCACGAGAGGATCTTCTTTGGCAGGGGAAATCGCGCCAACTGCATCACAACCCGCAAGGTCTCAACCTTCACGTTTTTCCGTTGTGCGGTCCTTCTTGCATGGCAAGCACTTTACAGGACGAGCAGTGGACGCGATTTCTAACTGTAGGAGGACCTCCTCTTCGCTAAACTATGCGGCTAAGTGGAAGGTTTTCCGTCGTTGGTGTAGGGATCATTCTGTTGATATATTTGATCCCTCTATACCAGACATTGCTAACTTTCTAGTATACTTGTTTGACGAAATCAAACTGCAACCGGTTACTATAAAGGGTTATAGATCTATGTTATCTGATACCTATGCACATCATGATAGTTTACAAATTGGATCTAATGTCTCTTTATCGAAATTGGTTAGAAACTTTTCGATAAATAGACCCAGAACTCTTAGATTAATTCCTAAGTGGAATTTAGCTTGGGTTCTCCTTAAATTGAAGGAAAAGCCATTTGAACCTCTTGGGACAGTAGATTTCAAATTCTTATCTTATAAGACAGCTTTTCTCTTAGCTTTCTCTTCTGCCAGAAGAGTCAGTGAGCTTCATGCACTATCGGTGGATGATTCTCATTATCGTAGTGTTGGGAACACTATCACCTTCACTACTAACGTCGGTTTTTTAGCTAAGAATCAGGCTCCTAATAAATATCCGGAACCTATTGTTATTAAGGCTCTTCCGTCTTCAGACGGGCGTAGGCCTTTACTCTGTCCTGTTAGAGCACTACGTATCTATAAACAGAGATCTCAGTTCATCAGAAAGGGACGGAAACGTTTCTTTCTGTCTTTGATGCCTAATAGAAAGGACATTTCAGTCCATTCTATTGCTAGATGGATTCAGTTAACTATCCGTACTGCGTATGAAGATTTATCTTCTTCTCAGCAGTCTGTGCTTAAGATTTCTGCTCATGAAGTAAGAGCTCTTTCTACTTCCTGGGCTTATGCTAATAGTGTTGCTATTACAGATTTAATGAAGGCTGCTTATTGGTCTCAGCCATCCACATTTACTAATTTTTATCTCAGAAATATTGAGTCCATTTCTGGAGACCTGCATTGTTTAGGTCCGTTATCTGTTGCTCAGAATGTCGTCCACTAAACAGTTGCAACTATAGTTATGCAGGCTTTCTGTTCCGGCAGTGACTCCGTCCGGCTGCCCTCTTCGCTCTGGGCTATTTGACCCAGGGCAAGGGGAAGGGGGGGGGGGGGGGGGGCGGGTGTTCCCTTAGGTCACCTGCTTTATAGTGAAAAGCAAGGGAATGCCTCCTCCAAGACAGTATTTCTGAGTCGCTTCCGGGATGGTTTTAAAGTGTAATATTAATGTTTAATTTCATTCATGTCTTATTTTTAAAGTGTAGCTCGGTGTGAAGCATTTGTATATGTCAAGTGTCAAACGGGCTTTAATATACAATACTCGGACACTTTTAAATGATTATAAAGAGTCTCAATTCTCTGGACTACTTTATTTATTGGCTTGTTTTAAAAATAATTAGTATAAAGGTTATACTGGATATTAATAGAGAACATGAATGTTATTGTGCTCAATTATTAAGGGTAGTGTATCTTTCTAATTTAAATATTAAATAAGAAAGATACATGTAAAGCCTAATACTCCTTTTCTCCTTAAGGGGTTACCTCTTTATTTTATAATTGAGCTTATTGGATTTTCCTCTATGTCCTAGGCCCTCCAGCCTGTTTACTATTCAGCTAAGTCTGGGTCATTGGTACAGTATAAAAATGTTAAAAAATTTATAGTAATTTATATATTTTTTATACTTACCAATGACCCAGACGGGGATGGCCCTCCCTGAGTTGGGAACTCTTGCCTCCCCGCTGAGTACATAGCGCTGACCAGGCACTGCCAGTAAGAATGATATTTGGCGCCAATTTCGGGACGACTGCGTCACTGCGCATGCGCAGTAGAGTCGTACTATGGAGGTCCTTTAGGACATGATTTCTTTTTGTTTTGGATGCAAATTTTGGGGATTGGGGGGCAAAATTTGTGTTTGGCCCTGGTTTTTGTGGAGTTAGCACCAGCTAAGTCTGGGTCATTGGTAAGTATAAAAAATATATAAATTACTATAAATTTTTTAACTTTCAGGCTTGCTCCAGCTATATTTGTGGCAACCAACTGATATTATCATTTTAATTTTTTAGCTCAACTTTACAAAGTCAAGGTAGGCTACTGCCATGACATGAATGGATGAGTCTGTGAGTCTGTACATCTGTCCACGGTTGGCTGTCCATAATGGCTGCCACATCAGCTGCCTTGGATTTCTTCATAACACCCTAAAGTTGAATTTATTAGTTATGTATGCATTTATGTATCAGATTTCTTGAAATGTGACAGGATGAAAGTATGATTGGGGGATGAGAATGTCCCATTTGTGTCATAGTGGGCTGCCTAGAATGGCTTATATTTTTTGCTTTGTAAGTTTTTTTTATATTTGATAGACAAGGCCTAAAACATTAAAAATCTGTTTCTCAGGCCTTCCCACATGGTCCATTTGGCCACCGCATGCTCTCTTTTTATAACCAATTTTATAACCAATGCAAATTTAAAAAAAATAAACATTAAATGGTTTATGTCAACTATTTTGAACAAGTCAATAGAATTGTTCCCTCGGTGCAACAAGGCTTTGCAAAGCTTTAGCATTCAAAGCCTTGTTTCACTCAAGGGCTGTGATACAACACCACCCATGCTATTCTGTAGATTATGAGGCCTAAAACGTAAAACAATCCAAGAACATGAACTTTTTAATGGCAAAGAAAAAATTACAAAAATAAAATTTTACAAAAATGCCCTGAGAAACAGAAGATCTACTTTGTGAGGCCTAACAAAACATCAATAATTATCTCACAGTTTACTTCAGTGCAACATTAGTGAGATAATTCTGACATAATGCCATAAATACACCATAAAAGTATCATTGACATTTTTTTACAAATCATGTTTAATGATCTCACAGCAGGATGAATAAAATGACTGTCCCAGAAAGTCATCAACTTTGTCACAGAGATAAAATGAAATATTCAAGAAAAAAAAAATTGTCAAGTTTAAGGGGTAGCAATTGATGGTTTAAATGAAAATCACAATGACTGTCAGTGTATTCACTTCAGCTGTGTGTTTGTCAAATTATAACAGTGGTCCTTTTTTCATACTGAGTTGGTCTACAAGCCATTGTTGGTCCCTTCCTTATGAGTTGATAGGCTCTTATTCATCCCTTGAGTACATCAGAGCATTGCAGATGATGTTTTGATGCACTTGAGGGATGATACCCAGTATGCTGCACAATGCAGATTCTTGCAGAAGTCTTTCATTGGTGTTGACATATATAAAATGTTCACTATTAGTTGACAGATTATATTTTTGTTAATATTAAAAATTAATTTTTAACAATGTACATTCACAATGTCAGGTACAGAGTTTAATTATCCCATCAAAATGAATTTTGTGGGTGATATAGAAATAGGTTCCGTACATCCGTTTGTCCATCCACCTGTCCATCCATCTGTCCATCAGGTTCCATACATCCATTTGTCCATCCATCTGTCCGTCCATCCACCCATCCATAACAACTTTGGACCTTCATATCTCAGTCAGTGGATGTTGGATTTAAATTATCTTTGGTATGCTGATAGCCCACCATGGGGGAACAACAGGTTTTGTCAATTTTTTTGTCTAGAGTTATTGGTTTTTTTTCTGCTTTTTAGCTCATCCTCACAAAGTCAAGCTGAGCTAATCTCATCGCTTTCCATCCATCGTCCGTCAACACCATGTTTTGGTCTTCTCCTCCAAAGCCACTGGGCCAATTTAAGTGAAAGTTTGTGTGAGTGATGGCCCTGGAGGGGCATTACATTTTTGTTCAACTCGGCATGCTCAGCCCCATAGGAAGGGAGTGGGGGAAAATGCTCCAAAATATTTTTAAAATCTTCTCATGAACCAGTGTTTACAATGACTTGATATTTGCTATGGAGCTCCCTTTTGAGGTGTAGAATCAAGTTTGTTCAAACAAAGTTCGTGAAGGAATATTTGGCTTTGTAATGGGAGGGGTAAGATTTTTTGCCCCACCCAAAATTTCTATTTCAAGAACCGGTGGGCCAACTTCAACCAAATTTGGTATGTAGTTTAAGTGGGTCCTAAGTAATTGATTGATGCCTAAAAAAAAATTTTTCACAGCCCTGTGACAACCCCAGGGGCTAAAAACAGAAAAAAATTCAAAAGCTCATATATCCCAAACCAGAAGGAACAGAGAACTGGTATTTGGTATGAAACACACTTAGGACCAGAAGGAGGGATTTGTTAAAAAAATTGCCACCAGTTTGATCAGGGTGCCTGGTAGAGGGTATTGAAAAAATGATGAGTCAGCATTTTATTGTAATAGTTATCCTTGGAGGTTTTCATTCACAGATTTTTGATTGACATAATTGTGTTCTTAAATAAACAAAAATTCTGTTATGAACGTTTAATCTTATTACAATCTGAATTCTGTGGGGGGACTTTTGTTTGTTTTAGAAAGATTTTTATTTATGTTTAATGAACCATTTCAATGCTGGAAAACATCTGTTACCTGTATGCATGTCTTTAATTTAACCATCTCAAGGCTGCAGTGTGACTTTAGTAGTGTTTTTTTCCAAAGATTTTTTTCTCTCATGATGGACTCTTTCTCTGCTGATTTCATGTTGAATGAACCCTTCTATGCTGGAAAACATTTATCTCATTCTTGTGTGCATGTCTTTAATTTAACCCTCTCAAGTCTGCAGGTCTGTAGCAGGGAGTTCCAAAGATTTTTAGCTCATCTTGACAATGTCAAGCTGAGCTAATCTCATCGCTCTTCATCCGTCGTTTGTCAACACCATGTTTTGGTATTCTCCTCCAAAGCTACTGGGCCAATTCAATTGAAAGTTTGTGTGAGTGATGGTATCGAAGGGGCATTGCATTTTTGTTCATCTCAACATGCTCAGCCCCATAGGGAGGGAATGGAGGAAAAATGCTCCAAAAATATTTTTAAAAATCTTTTCATGAACCAGTGTGTACAATGACTTGATATTTGCTATGGAGCTTCCTTTTGAGGTGTAGAATCAAGTTTGTTCAAACGAAGTTCGTGAAGCAATATTTAGCTTTGTGATGGGAGGGGTAAGATTTTTGGCCCTGCCCAAAATTTCTATTTTCTGAACCGATGGTCCAGTTTGAACCAAATTTGGTATGTGGTATTATTGGGTCATAAGTACTTGGCACATGCAAAAAAAAAAAATTCCCACATCCCCATGAGAACCTTGGGAGCTAAAAATAGAAATATTTTCAAACGCCCATGTTTTCAAAACCACATGGAACAAAGAGCTGTTATTCCGTATGCAGTATTCTTAGGACCAGTTGAATTGAATGGTAAAAAAAATTGCCATTAGTTATGTTAAGGTGTTCTGTAATGGGGATTTGAATAAAATGCTGAGTCAGAATATTTGCAAAAATTTTAAAAAATCTATAATTTTATACTGTACCAATGACCTAGACTTAGCTGGTGCTAACTCCTTAAATTATAGGTCCAAACACAAATTTTGCCCCCCCCAATCCCCAAAGTTTGCATCAAAAACTGAAATTTCAATGTCGTATGTGGTCCTCCATACCTTATATCCACTGTGCATGCACAGTGTCAAGGAGGTCTCGAAATTGGCTCCAAAAGTGGCAGAATGTGTTCAGGGCTGTAACTTATAATTTTTTTTACGAAATTATTTCATGTTCCCTTATTTCGGGGCATGAACCTTATGTTGTCATTCTGGCTATAAACTTACCATTGTTTGTTCAGTGTTTCCTCTCTCCCTTTCCTTAATACCCCCCTTCCTATTCTCCCACGTTTTTGGCATAATTTGGGAATTTTTTTTTATTAAAATATCTTGGGAGTTTGGGCTTGGTAAGAGAATGATTATTCTGTTTTTTCCCCATGTTTACATCCTCACCCATGGGTGATTAGGCATTGTGATCTGCATCTACCATCCGATGTACTGCAGTTTCTTCTCTGGAAACCTCTGTTTTACATCGGATAGTGTTTAAATTGGTGACTGATTTTGGGCCATGGTTACAGTGCCTGGAGTCATGTTTCCGGTTTTTGTACACTTTTGTTTATGTTGACAACGGTTACTTCTGATAGTGATTACTTGTCTTCTATTAGTTCTGCTCATAGCCAGATACATTAATATTGTCCGTAAGTGTTGCATTAATTTTTAAAAATATTTTAAAATATTTTGTCCACACTTAGGCTTTTTTGGGATCCATTTGGGCTCATTGTTCCCATTGGGAACTTGGGCTCTTCTGAAAATTTTTCAAAAATTTTTTTTTTCAAATTATTTTTTTGAAATGTTATAATGGATTATATTATATTATGTATCTTTGTTTCAAGGGTTAGTGCGAGTACTATGACTTTATATTTTGTCATGATGAAAGAATATTGTTCAAATTGTAATGCGAGGAAATCTTCTTCTGATTCTCATGTTCATTGTGTTTCTTGTAGTCAATGTACTCACACTAATTCTTGCTCAGTGTGTGCCAGTTGGAATGACAACGTTGGAGACGTGTGTCATGGTATATTGTTAGCGGTGAGGGGTCCATGCCGGTCCTCTCTCTGCAAGGTCTCTCTAGTTTATCAGTCTCTTTTTCAGAAGAACAAGAACAGGGTGATGTCTTCAACAAGTGTGTCTCCGTCGTTGCAGTCTAACGAAGAGCTAGAGACAAAAGTGCTCATGAAATACAACAATTGCCTAAGAGGTCCCTAGTAGGATCGACGGCGTTGTTGTCCGCTAGCTCGCCTGGGGTAGCAACCATTCATTGAATGGCTTGGCAGCCGGGTTCATCCGTTGCGGTTCAGGGAAGCAGTTTGGGTGATGCGAGCACTATAAACATTGAACGTGCACACCCAGCGACGACGGATCCGAGGATTGTATGGAGGAAGCCTGTCAGTCCGGTAGCTAGCTCATCCAGGTCTGTCCGGACTGCGAACGAGAAAGGCCCCCTCTCTCTTACAACAACATCTGGGCCGCGATGTTGTTGTATGTTCGTTCGTTAGAGCATACGTCCACTCCTCCTGCTCGGGATGCTCCATCGCATAGGCAGTCCGACGCGGCTGGTCTATTGGCTTCCTTATCCTCACGTCAGCACACACAACCGCACATTGGCTATGTGACCACAGATATCCAGCCTACTTCGCCGACCAGGGAATCCACGTCGACCAGGCCACGCCATCCACTAGCCAAGGACACGAGGCCTTTCCAGTTGGGACGTTCTCATATTATATAAATGCAGGAATGAACGTCCCTGGAGCTTCCAGCGGCTAATTACGTAAGACCACGGCTCCACAGGCCTCCGTGACGGACTTGCTATCGCAGATAGCTCAATTCATCGCAGCATCCCAGCAGCTATCAGAAACTTTTTCAATAAAGAACTATCTGAGCAAGCTGGGTCGGTTCGCTCCCCTGCAGAGTCAGTAGGGACGACCGAGATTATTATGTGGTCCAGGCGGATGGTAAAAGGGAATCAGCACTGCTGAAATTTTCCCTTTCCAAATAAGTTAAGGTGCCGTAGATTTCATCCAGCATCACCTTTTAGAAGTTGTTTCTCTGGACAAAAATGCTGCGTTACCTGATAAGAAACTGTAAGCATCACTGGACACAGACTTTTTCGGCCGGATTAGGGACACCGTCCCTGAGTTTCCGACCAAGTCCAGAAATGTCATGGACATTTGAACTTTTGAATGACGCAATATTCAAGCTAGCCTCTAAGACTGGCAAATCTGGTTTCTTATCGCCTAAGCGCTATACAGCTGCCTTTCATCAATGCTAGACATAAATTTGAAACGACAGGACAGGGCACGCTGAGAGTTCCTCTGCGTTTGGACAACTAGGCTAAAGACCTGGAACGGTCATTGCCGACGTCCATGTCTATTTACTCCAGTATACTGGAGACGACAATTTAGATGCATTATCTCACGCAGATCACCTTACCAGAGCGTTATCACTGTGTCTCGAAGCGAAAGAATTCCAGGATCTTCAATCTTCCTTAAGAGTTCTTTTGAGGGCTATAGCATATTCTACGTATAACTCTGCCCTTTCAGTGGCAATATGGAATTAGTCAGACATGATGCTGCCCTGGCTGCATCCACAAGAGTGGATAGTAAGGTGAAAAAACTCTCTTCCAGTCGCTCCGGTCTCAAGAGAGCTTCTCTTCAATGCTAGGCTTTCTACAATCTATATTAGATTACTAAGAAAGCTCCTGATTCTCTGCATTATTCTGCTTTGAAAAAGTCAGACTCAGCAGGTAGGAGTAAGGCAGGTTCTTCGGGGGCGAATACGTCCAAAGGAAGTTCCTATAGAGGATCAAAGCCTCTACGTCTTACTCCGGAGACCGTCAGAGTAGCGACTCACATAGGGGTCGTAATGCTGGCCTGAGATATCGGGTCAGATGCCCCTTGGTCGACTGGGCGAGGTGCGGGTCGTGGAGGATGTGTTTTCTCCTTCCGCAATCCTCGCAGGGCCAGGAGGTGATGGTTCCATGTCGACCAGGTCACGCCATCCGCTAGCCAACGACACGAGGCCTTTCCAGTTGGGATGTTCGCATATTATATAAATGCAGGAATTAACGTCCCTGGAGCTTCCAGCGGCTAATTACGTAAGACCGCGGCTCCACAGGCCTCCGTGACGGACTTGCTATCGTAGATAGATCAATTCATCGCAGCATCCCAGCAGCTATCAGAAACTTTTTCAGTAAAGAACTATCTGGGCAAGCTGGTTCGGCTGGTTCGGCTCGTTCCCCTGCAGAGTCAGTAAGGGACGACCAAAATTATTATGTGGTCCAGGCGGATGGTAAAAGGGAATCAGCACAGCTGAAATTTTCCCTTTCCGAACAACTTAAGGTGCCGTAGATTTCATCTGGCATCACCTTTTAGATGTTGTTTCTCTGGACAAAAATGCTGCGTTACCTGATAAGAAACTGAAAGCGTCACTGGACACAGACTTTTTCGTCCGGATTAGGGACACCGTCCCTGAGTTTCCGACCCAGTCCAGAAATGTCATGGACATTTAAACTTTTGAATGACGCTGTATTTAAGCTAGCCTCTAAGACTGGCAAATTAGGTTTCTTATCGCCTAGCGCTATTCAGCTGCCTTTCATCAATGAAAGACATAATTTTGAAACTGCAGGACTAGGTGTGCCGAGAGTTCCTCTGCGTTTGGACGACTAGGCTGAAGACCTGGAATTGTCATTGCCGGTGTCCATGTCTATTTACTCCAGTATACTGGAAATGACAATATCGTCTAATAGAATTCAGACGCATTATCTCACGCAGATCACCTAACCAAAAGAAGAACTTGGACGACATTCTTCAGGGTTACGGCAGCAAGTTAACGCTTCAGAACGATGTTCAGAGTCTGCTTCAATTGCTCCGATGTCTCGATTTCTTAGTAAACAAAAAGAAGTTGGATCTAGTGCTGTCCTAATCATTCACCCACGTGGGAATGAGCTTAGAGACGCACAACAATCTCATTCATCTGCCGTTAACCAGAGTGATATTAGTCTGTTGTTACACTCGCTTTTGCCTTCACTCAGATGGAGTAAGAGCGAGAGAATTCATGAGACTGACAGGTTTGTGCATACCCGCTGCGAATATTATTCTGATGGAGCAGATACGCACTCGTCCACTCCACAGATATTTTATCTCAGAATTGGAGTGTGAAGACTCATTCGCTCGAATCGAACATCGTCTTGTCGAATCAAGTGAAACAAGAGATTCAGACTTGGGTAGATATTCAGTGGTTAACTCAAGGAGTACCACTGCAACTGCCGGATCCGAGTTTAATGATAATGACGGATGCGAGTCAAACAGGTTGGGCCACAACTCTGAGCCCAACAGATTCAGGGTGCCAGGGTCTTTAGGATCCGCAGTTCGTAACAAGTACATAAACATCAAGAAATGATGTCAATATGGCTTGCACTACATCAATGAATGAACATTCTTCAGAATTCGCATGTTCAAATTCTGTCTGATAATTTGACAGTAGTAGCGTATATTCGGAACCAGGGAGGCACTCATTCCATTCCGTTATTCAATTTAACGGAAAGGATCCTTCTGTTTGTCCTAGAGCATCAAGTTCCTCTATCGGTCCGACATATTCCGGGTCGTCTGAACGTTCTAGCAGACTCCCTTTCTCGGATAGGTCATATGTTGTTGTCAGAATGGACTCTCAACAACGAGTTTTCAATCAGATTTGCTTCCAATAGGATCGTCCAATGGTAGACTTATTTGCGACGCATCTCAACTATCAGTTGCAGACGTATGTGTCGCCATGTCCAGATCCTTGAGCGTTTGCAGTAGACGCTCTCTCGTTCTCTTGGGACGGAATGTTAGGATACGCGTATCCTCCAGCGCCATTGATTCAGCAGATATTGCTCAAGATAAAGCAATCTCACTGCAAAATTCTGTTGGTAGCATCTCTGTCACCCCAGAGACCATGGATAAATCAACTCAGGTGTCTGCTGTGGGACATGCCACGGAAGCTTCCTCCACGAGAGGATCTTCTTTCGCAGGGGAAATCGCACACACTGCATCACAACAAGCAAGGTCTCAACCTTCACGTATATCTGTTGTGCAGTCATTCTTGCACGGCAAGCAATTTACAGGACGAGCAGTGGACGCAATTTCTAACTGTAAGAGGACCTCCTCTTCGCTGAATTATGCTGCATCGAAGGTTTTCTCCCGGTGAGGTAGGGATCATTCTGTTGATACCTATGCACATCGTGATAGTTTACAGATTGGATCTATTGTCCCTTTATCTAAGTTACAGAAAAAACTTTTCGATAAATAGACTTAGAACCCTTAGATTAATTCCTAAGTGGAATTTAACTTGGGTTCTTAAGCTTAAAGATGCGCCATTTGAGCCTCTTCATACAGTGGACTTCAAATTCTTATGTTATAAGACAGCTTTCTCTTAACCTTCTCTTCGGCTAGAAGAGTTAGTGAGCTTCAGGCACTATCTGTTGATGATTCTCACTATCGTAGTGTAGGTAATTCTATTACCTTGACTACTAAGGTTGGATTTTTGGCTAAAATCAGGCTCCTGTAAGTATCCGGAACCTATTGTTATTAAGGCTGTTCCATCTTCAGATGGGCATAGGCCTTTAATCTGTCCTGTTAGAGCTATACGTTTTTACAAACGTAGATCTGAGTTTATCTGAAAGGGACGTAAACGTCTCTTTCTGTCTCTGCTGCCTAATAGTAGGGACATTACAGTCCATTCTATTGCAAGGTGGATTCAATTAACTATCCGTACTACTTATGAAAAATTATCTTCAACTCAGCAGTCTGTGCTTAAGATTTCGGCACATGAAGTATCTGTTCCGGCAGCGTATCTGTCCTGCTGCTCTCTTCGCTCTGGGGTATTTAACCCAGGGCAAGGGGAAGGGGGGGGGGGGATGGTGTTCCCTTATATCACCTGCTTTATAGTGAAAAGCAAGGGAATACCTCCTCTGGAGTCAGTAATTCCGAGTCAGTGCCGGGATGGTTTTAAAGTGTAAAGCTAATTCATATAATACTTTTAAAGTGTAGCTCGGTGTGAAACATTTATATATGTCACGGATCATACGCGCTATATACAATCCTCGGACACTTTTTAATGAGTATAAAGAGTCTTATTATCTGGACTATCTTTAATTATTGGCTTTCCTTTAATAAGATTAGTATAAGGGATTATACTGGATGTTAATAGAGATCATTGATGATTATTTTGCTTAATTACATAACGGTATTGTGTCTTTCTTTTTTGATACAAACAAGAAAGATACATGTAAAACCTGTTCTCCTCTTCTCCTTGAGGGGATAATTCTGTTTTCATGTAATTGAGTCTATTGGAATTTCCTTTATGTCCTAGGCCCTCCAGCCTTTTTTCTATTCAGCTAAGTCTGGGTCATTGGTACAGTATAAAAATGTTAAAAAATTTATAGTAATTTATATATTTTTTATACTTACCAATGACCCAGACGGGGATGGCCCTCTCATGAGTTGGAAACTCATACCTCCCCGCTGATTACATAATGCTTACCAGGCACTGGTTGTAAGAATGACTTTTGAAGCCAATTTTGAGACCTCCTTGACACTGCGCAGTGGAGATAAGGAATGGAGGACCACATAGGACATTGAAATTTCGGTTTTTGATGCAAATTTTGGGGATTAGGTGGGGGGGGGGGGGGGGCAAAATTTGTGTTTGGGTCTATAATTTAAGGAGTTAGCACCAGCTAAGTCTGGGTCATTGGTAAGTATAAAAAATATATAAATTACTATAAATTTTTTAACTTTTATACTGTACCAATGACCTAGACTTAGCTGGTGCTAACTCTAAAATATTCAGGGCCAAACACAAATTTTGCACCCCAATCCCCAAAATTTGCGTCCAAATCAAAAAATCTAATGTCCTATATGGGCCTCCATACTTTTACCTACTGCACATGCGCAGTGGCAAGGAAGTACCGAAATTGGCGCCAAAGCCTCATTCTTTGTTTGGCCCTTCTGTCAGTAACATCTCACTGACTTCTGTGCTTATAATCTCAGTTAAAATGATGCCAGACACACAATCATAATGGAAATGGTGGATCCAAGGATGAAATAAGAGGATGAGAGGAAGTAACAGTGGATGGATGTGTTCAGAGCTGTAACTTATAATTTTTATGTAAAATTATTTCATGTTCCCCAATTTTGGGGCATGGGCCTGCTGTTTTCATTCTTGTTATGAAATCTACACTGTTTGTTAAGTGTTTCCTCTCTCCCTTTCCTTGAAACCCCCCTAGCTAATCTCCCATGCTTTTGGAATAATTTTTAAAATTTTTTTATTGAAATTTCTTGGGAGTTTAGCTTAGTTACAGAATGTTTATTCTGTTATCCCCATGGTTACCTCCTCACCTTTGGGGTGTTTAGTCATTTTGGTCATGCATCTACCATCTGGTGTATTGCAGTTTCTTCTGTGTAAGATTCTGTTTTACATCGGATAGTGTTTAAAATTGGTTACTGACGTCGGGCCATGTTTTTCAGTGCCTGGAGTCTTGTTTCCTGTTTTTATTGACTTTTGTTTACGTTGACAATGGTTACTTTCAGTTAGTGATTCCTTGTCTTCTGTTTCATTTATTATATAGTCAGATACATTAATATTATCCGTAAGTGTAACATTAATTTTTAGAATTGTTTTAAAATTTTTGTCCAAACTTAGGCTTTTTTGGGATCCATTTGGGCTCATCATTCCCTTTGGGAACTTGGGCTCATGTCAAAATTTTTTCGAAAATTTTCTTTTGAATTATTTTTCGAAATTTTTTTATGGATTGTATTATTATTATGTATCTTTGTATTTTTTAGGGTTAGTGCGAGTACTATGGCTGTATAATATTTTTTAATTATGAAAGAATATTGTTCAAATTGTAAATCGAGGAAGTCTTCCTCGGATTCTCATGATCGTTGTATTTGCTGTAGTCACTGTACTCGAACTAACTCTTGTAATGTTTGTGCCAGTTGGGATGACAAACGTTGGAGACGTGTGTCACGATACATTGTTAGTGGTGAGAGGTCGATGCCGGTCCTCTCACCACAGGGTCACTCTAGTTTTTCAGAGGAACAAGAACAGGGTGATGTTTCCATGATGTCTTCCGGAAGTCTTCTGCCGTCATTGCAAATCAATGAAGAGCTAACGGCAAAAGTGCTCAATGAAATCAGACAAGTGCCTAGGTCCCAAAAGGGATTTACAGTCTTGTCGCCAGCTAGCTCGACCGTTGGATCTATCACTCGTCAAGTGAGTGGTGTGACGCCGGGTATGTTCGTTGCAGTCCAGGAGAGGAAAAAGGGCGTTGCCAGCACTATAATCTCGGATCACGCACACCCTGCGACGACGGAATGGAGGATGGATCAGAGGAAGCCAGTCAGTCCGGTAGCAAGCTCATTCAGGTCTACCCGGACTGCGAGCGAGAGAGGCCTCTCTCTCTTACAACAGCATCTGGGGCCAGATGTTGTTGTAAATAACGTTCATCAGTCGGAGCATACGTCCACTTCTCCCGCTCGGGACGCTCCGTCGCATAGGCAACTGGCGTCTGCTAGTCTATTGGCTTCCTCTTCTACACGCCAGCACACACGACCGCACCTTGGCTTTGTGACCTCAGATATCCAGCCTGCTTCACCGACAAAGGATTCCATGTCGTCTAGGTCACTCCATCCTGTAGCCAAGGACACTAGGCCTCACCTGTCGGGACGTTCGCATAAAAGGATTATGCAGGATATACCATCCCAGGAGCTTCCAGCAGCTAAGCAATGCAAGATTGCAGCTCCACAGGCCTCCGTAACGGACTTGCTATCACAGATAGTGCAACTCATTGCAGCATCCCAGCAACCTTCGGAAATGGTTTCAGGATCTGTCGGAGGAAGCTGGGTCGGTCCGTTCCTCTACGTTGACAGACAGGGACGAGCGAGATTCGCATCTGGTCCAGTAGGATGGTGAAAGGGAAACTACAGAGCTGGATTTTTCCCTTCTGGAACAGCATAAGGTGGCGGTGGATTTTATCCATCTACACCTTCCAGACGTTGTTCCATCGGACCAGAGTGCTGCGATACCGGATAAGAGACTGATTGCATCACAGACTGATACAGACTTTTTTGGCAAGACTAAGGATGATCTTCCTGAGTATCCGGTCCAGTCCAGCAATGTCTCACGGATGTTTGAATTGCTGAATGACGCTATATTTTTATACTGTACCAATGACCCAGACATAGCTGGTGCTAACTCTTAAAATATAGGGCCAAACACAAATTTTGCCCCCCAATCCCCAAAATTTGCATCTAAAACTAAAGAAAACATGTTCTGAAAGGCCCTCCACACTTCGCCCCTACTGCGCATGCGCAGTGTCAAGGACGTTCCGAAATTGGCGCCATTAATCATTCTAAGTTTGGCCCTTCATCAGTTAACATCTGACTGATCTTTGTGCTTTTAAATCTCAGTTTAAATGATGCCAGACACATAAATATTAGTGAAATGGTGATTCTAAGGAGGATAGAGAAGGAGGAGAGGAAAAGAATGTGTGACAGAATATTATCAGGGCTGTAACTTAAAATTTTTTAATGAAATTATGTTAAGTTACCTATTTTCAAGGCAGCAGCCATTTTGTTGTCATTCTGATTATTTAGTTACACTGTTTTTTTAAGTGTTTTCCTCTCTCCCTGTCCTTTAAGTTCCCCCTTGCTATTCTCCCATGCTTTTGGCATTGTTTTTGTAATTATTATTACTAAATTTTCTTGGGAGTTTTAGCTGAATAACAGAATGAATTCTGTTCTTTCCCCATGTTTACGTCTTCACCTAGGGGTGGTTAGGCGTTGTGTTCTGCATCTACCATCTGATGTTCTGCAGTTTCTTCCCTGGAAGTCTCTGTTTTGCATCAGATAGTGTATTTTTGGTAACTGATTTCGGGCCTGGGTGCCTGGAGTCTTATTTTAGTGTTTTTACACTCATTGTTTACATTTTCAACAGCCCTCTGTGTGAGGGGGGGATTTCTAAAAAATAATATCTTGATGTTATTTTAATCATAACTAGATACATTATTATTGTTCGTAAGTGTTGAATAAATTGTTTAAAATATTTTTAAAATTTTTGTCCACACTTAGGCTTGGGATCCATTGGGGCTCAACGTTACTTTTCAGAAACTTGGGCTGTTCTGAAAAAATATTTTTTCAAAATATTTTGATTTCAATTATTTTTTCTATATCAATGGATCATATTATTATGTATTTTGATTGCCAGGGGTTAGTGCGAGTACCAGGACTTGTTTTCTTTTCACATTGAAAGGATATTGATCAATTGTTTTAAGAGGAAGTCTTCCTCTGACTTTATTATCATTCTATATGTGGTCAGTGTACTCGCATTAACTCCTGTTCTGTATCGTATGATTTCGATGACAATATGGGAAGCGTATGTCACGGTATGTTGTTGGGGATTTGGACACTCCGGTCCTTTCCCCGCAGGGTCACTCTACTTTATCAATTTCTATTTCAGACGATCAAGATTAGGGTGATGTATCTGTGATGTCTTCCAACAGTGTGCCTCCGTCGTCACAATTAATGAAGGGCTAGCGGAAAAGTGCTCATGTAAATACGCCAATTGCCTAAAAGGACCCTAGTAGGTTCGACGGCCTTTGACGTCCGCTAGCTCGCCCGGTGTAGCGTCCATTCACCGAATGGTTCGGCAGCCGGGTTCGTCCGTTGCGGTCTAGAAGGAATTTTGGGGTGATGTGAGCACTATAAACTAACCTAATGCACACCCAGTGACGGCGGATTGGAGGGAGAACGCAGGAAGCCTTTTAGTCCGGTTCATAGCTCGTTCCGGTCCATCCGGACGGCAAGCGAGAGAGGCCCCTCTCTCGTTCAACATCTGGCCCCAGATGTTGTGGTACAAAATGTGTCGTAAGCGGAGCATACGTCCGTCGCTCGGGACGCTCCGTTGTATAGGCAGTCCGCTGAGACTGCTAAGGCTTCCTCTTCTCGTCAGCGCACACGACCGCACCTTGGCTGCGTGACCGCCGATATATTACCAGCTTCGCCGATCAAGGATTCTTCGGCGACCAGGTCACACCATCCGGTAGCCAGGGACACGAGGCCTGCAGACTCCGGACGTTCGCATAGGAAGTGTGCGGGAGTCAACGTACACGGAGCTTCCGGCGGCAATGCATCGTAAGACCGCTACTGCACAGGCCTCGGGAACGGACGTGCTTTCCTTAATAGCACAGTTTATCGCAGCATCCCAGCATCAACTGAATCTGTCGCATATATTTTATCCGACGATGCTGGGTCGGGACGCTCCGCGGAAGCGGGTACGGACGTCCGAAAGTTTCATCCGGTCCGACGGGATACCGAAAGGGATTCGGAGGATTTCGAGCTTTCCCTTTCGGAACAACATATGCTGTTGTGTATGTCATCTGACTTGGTCTTCTCCAGCTTCTTTCATCGGACCAGAATGCTGCGATGCCGGATAAGAAACTGATAGCGTCGATGGACTTAGAAATTTTTGGTTCGGTTCAGGGACATCGTCCCTCAGTTCCGACATAGTCCAATAATGTCACACAAACTTTTGAATTATTGAACGACGCTATATATATTATTATTTTATGCTTGCTAACCAAGCATTTCTGGTTTCTTGTTCGAAGAGTTATGGAGATGTCTTTCAAAAGTGTGCCTCTGTCGTCATAGTTAATGAAGAGTTAGCGGCAATAAGTGCTCATGGAATATGTCTATCGCCTACGGAGTGACATTCGCTAGCTCACCCGGTGTAGCGTACATTCATCGAATGGTTCGGCTGCCGGGTTCGTCCGTTGCGGTCTAGGAAGGAGATTTGGGTGATGCGAGCACTTTAATTACTTTAGTACTCACCCAGTGACGGCAGATTGAGGACAGATCGGAGGAAGCCTGTTAGTCCGGTTCCTGGCTGGTCCAGGTCCGTCCGGGCTGTGAGCGAGAGAGGTCCCTCTATCGCCCAACAACATAGGGGACCGCATGTTGTGGTTCAGATATTTTACATTCGGAGCATATGTCCGTTGGTCGGGACGCTCCGTTATATTGACAGTCCGAGAGACTGTCTTTAATGCTTCCTCATCCTCACAGCAGGGCACACGACCGCACATTGGCTACGTGACCTCGAGTATCCGATCAGTTTCGGCATTCAGTGATTCCACGGCGAATAGGTCGCGCCATCCGGTAGCCAAGGGACACGAGGCCTATACACTCCGTTCGCTCGCATATTGGTAGTATGCACGGGGTAACGATCACGGAGCTTCCAGCGGCAATGCATCGTAAGACCGCTTCTTCTCAGGCCTCAGTGACGGACGTGCTATCCGAGTTAGCACAGTTGTTTCGCAGCATCCCAGCAATTGACAGTTTCTCGGTCGAATCAGGAATTATCCGACGGCGCTGGGTCGGTGCGGTCCGCGGTTGCATCAGGTACGGACGACCGAACGCTTTATAGGGTCCGACAGGATGGCGAAAGGGATTCGAAAGATTTCGAGTTTTCCCTTTAGTAGTATCGGAAGATGCCTTTCATATCTTCTGGCATTATCTTCCAGTGATTATTATTTCGGACTTCATTGCTGCGATCTTGGATAAGAGACTTATAGCGTCATTGGACTCGGATTTTTCGATCGGTTCGGGGACATTGTCCCTGACTTACCGACGTAGTCCAATATTGTCATTACAACATGTGTTTTATTTTTCGACGCTATATATATATATACAAGCCTGCTACTAAGCATGATAGTTTAGTTTCTTGTCCGCGTTGCTCATTTCTGCCATTTTATCATTTATACAAATAGTTTATTTTGGCAGAGCAGGGCATACCGAGAGTTCATATGCGTCTAGACGGTGTGATTAAAAACTGCATATATTCTTTTTCGCCGTTTATGTCTTTTCCAATTTCAATGTTGGGAACGACATTATGTATAGTAGACTTAACTTAGACGCTTTATTATACGTCATCCGCCTTACTGAGGCGTTATCATTACGTCTTCAAGAAAAGATTTACGGGATATTATTCTCAATGTAATTTCTTTTGAGGGCAGTAGTTTGTTCACGTATAACTCCGCCCTTCAGTGGCTAATTGGAGTTAGTTAGACGTGACGCAGCCCTAGCTACATCCACTCGCGTGGATAGTAAGGTTAAGAACTCTCTCAGAGTCGCTTCGTTCTCGGAGGAGCTTCTCTTCGACGGCAACTTTTCGGCAATCCATGAATTGCTCGATTTTCACGTTCTCTTGTCTATCTAGTGTTACAAGAGATTCAGACTGGGGCAAACATTCGGTGGTTGACTCAGAGAGTGCCGCCGCAGTTGCCGGACCCGAGTGTGACTGTTATGACGGTTGCCAGTCATACAGATTGGGATATAATACTGATCCCTACGGATTCGAAGTGCCAGGGTCTTTGGGTTCCGCAGTCTTTTAGCAATCAGTTTTCTTCCGCGGAATAATGTTTTTTAGGCTTGCTTTGTCATTGCATGAACATTATTCAGAAACGCATGCCCAAATTCCTGTCCTTTAATTCGACAGTAGTGGCGTATCTCCGGAACCAGGGAGGCACTCTTTCGTTTCCGTTATTCAATTTAATGGAAAGAATCCGTCTGTTGGTTATAGTACACCAAGTTCAGTTTTGGTCCGTCATATTCCGGGTCGTCTGATTGTTTTATCGGACTCCCGTTCTCTTACGGATCGCTTGTTGCTGTCAGAATGGACTCTCAACAAACAAGTATTCAATCAGATTTGCTATCTATGGGAGCGCCCAATGATGATTTATTTATGACACAGCTTGCTAATCAATTGCAGACGTATGTGTTGGCTTGTCCAGATCTCTGAGCTAATATTCTTAACGCTCTATTGATCTATAGGACGGAATGATAGGATACGCGTATCCTCCGGCGCTGTTGTTTTAGCAGGTATTGCTAAGATAAACAACCACAATACATTTCTGTTGATAGCATCTCTATCTTCACAGAGATCATGAGTAATTTACTCTCTTGTCTACTGTGGGTTTTAACGTGAAATCTTCCTCTATGTGAGGATCTTTTTCACTGGGTAAATCGTGTCATCTTTATCACAACCTGCAAGGTCGCAACCTTCATGTATTCCGTTGTGTGGTCCGTATTGCATTGTAAGCACTGTACTGGACAAGCTTCGGACGCGATTTCTTACTATAGGAGATCCTCTTCTTCGCTATTCTATGCGGCTAAAGTGGAGGCTCTTCCGTCGTGGTGTAGGGATCATTATGTTCATACTGTTGATCCCTCCATACTACTCATTGCTATTTTTTAGTATACTTGTTTCACAAGATCTACTGCAGCCTGTTATTATTTAGGTTATAGGTTTATGTACCTCATACCTATGCACTCTACGATAGTTTACAATTGAGTCTTTTGTCTCTTTATCTAAGTCAGTTAGTAACTTTTTGATAAATAGACTTAGAATCTTTAGATTAAATTCCTATACGGATTTTAACTTCGGTTCTTAATTAGCTAAGTAATCATTTGAGCCTCGGGAAACAGTAGTTTTCAATTCTGACCTTTTAGACAGTAATTCTGTTGGTTTCTCTTTTACTGTAGAGTCAGTGAGTTTCATGCACTATCGATGGATGATTTTCACTTTCATAGTTTCGGAATCAATACTTCCGTTACTATTTAGGTTGGATTGTTGCATAAGAGTTAGGCTCCTATTATCCGGAACCTATTATTTTAAGGTCCTTCCGTCTTCGTATGGGCATAGGCCTTTACTCTTTCCGGGTACAGTTTATGTATTTATAAACAGATTTCTGTTTATTACTATGGGCGTAAGCTTCTTCTGTCTTTGATGTCTAGTAGAAGGACGTTACGCTCCATTTTATTGTTAATGGATTCTATTAACTATCGGTACTGCTTATAGTATATCATTGACTTAGCAGTTGTGCTTAAGATTTCGGCTCATGAAGTAAGAGTTCTTCTACTTCTTGGGCTTACATTAATAGTGTCGCTATTATAGATTTTTGAAGGCCGCTCATTGCGCTCAGCCATCCACATTCATGAATTTTATCTCAGAAATATCGAGTCCATTTCTGGAGGCCTCTATTGTTAGGTCTATTATCTACTGCTCAGAATGTCATTCACTTAACAGTTGCTACTATAGCTAGGTAGGCTGTCTGTTTCGGCAGTGTCTCCGTTCGGCTGCCCTCTTCGCTCTGGGCTATTTGACCCAGGGCAAGAAAAGGGGGGGGGGGGGGGGGAGGGTGTTCCCTTGGGTCACCTGTTTTACTATGAAAACAAGGGGATACCTCCTCCGGAGTTAGTAATTCTGAGCTGTTATTGGGATGGTTGTTTAGTGAGAAGTTTATGTTTTAAAAATTCATTCAAGTCTTAGTTTTTAAAGTATAGCTTTTGAATATTGCATATGTCAACGGACATGATTATGCAATCCTCAGACACTTTTAGGAGTATAAGAGTCTCTATTCTCTAGACTTACTTTATTTATTGGCTTACTTTAAAAATTATTAGTATAAGGATTATATTGGATATTAATAGAGTACATGGATGTATGAAGCTCAATTTTGGAAGGTGTTGTATCTTTCTAATTTATCATAAATAAGAAAGATACATGTAAGGCCTATTACTTCTTTTTCCCTACAGGGGATGACTCTATTTTATTTTATTGAGCGTATTCCATTTTGCTCTGTCCTTGGCCCTCCAGCCTTTTTACTATTCAGCTATGTCTGGGTCATTGGTACAGTATAAAAATGTTAAAAAATTTATAGTAATTTATATATTTTTTATACTTACCAATGACCCAGACGGGGATGGCCCTCCCAGGAGTTGGGAACTCTTGCCTCCCCGCTGAGTACATAGCGCTTACCAGGCACTGGTTGTTAGAATGATTAATGGCGCCAATTTCGGAACGTCCTTGACACTGCGCATGCGCAGTAGGGGCGAAGTGTGGAGGGCCTTTCAGAACATGTTTTCTTTAGTTTTAGATGCAAATTTTGGGGATTGGGGGGCAAAATTTGTGTTTGGCCCTATATTTTAAGAGTTAGCACCAGCTATGTCTGGGTCATTGGTAAGTATAAAAAATATATAAATTACTATAAATTTTTTAACTTTTAAATTAGCCTCTAAGACAGGCAAATCCAGTTTCTTATCGCAACAAGCTCTTCATCTGCTGTTCATTAACAATAAGAATAAATTTGAAACGGCAGGAAAGGGCATGCCGAGAGTTCCTCTGTGTTTAGACGACCAGGTCGAAGACTTGGAACTGTCATTGCCGGCGTCTATGTCGATTCTCCCTAGTACATTGGAAACGACGATCTCTAATAGAGCCAGTTTAGATGCATTATCATACGCAGATCACCTTACCAGAGCGTTAGCTCACTGTCTTGATGGTGAAGAATTCCAGGATGTTCAAACTTCCTTGAGAGTTCTTTCTAGGGCAATCGCATATTCCACGTATAACTTCGCCCTATCAGTGGCAAATTTGGAGTTAGTCATACGTGATGCTGCCCTGGCTTCATCCACTAGGGTGGATTCGAAGGTGAAAAACTCTCCTCGAGTCGCTCTGATTTCCGGAGAATTTCTCTTTGATGGTAAGCTTTCATTAATCTATGATCAGATTACCAAGAAAGCTTCAGATTCTCTGCTCTTTAAGTCGGTCTCTAAGAAACCGGACTCAGCAGAGAGGAGTAAGTCAGGAGCTTCTGGAGCAAATACGTTCAAGGGAGGCTCCTATAAAGGATATAAAAAATCCTCCAGCTCTTACTCCAGAGACCGCCGGAGTAGCGACTCAGGTAGGGGACGAAATTCTGACAGAGAAAACCAGTCAGGTGCCCCAAGGTCGACTGATCGAGGCGCTGGACGGGGAGGACGCAAGCCTCGCAGGTCCAGGAGGTGAAGGTCAGGACCCCTATTGCGCTCCAGTGGGCGGAAGGCTGTCAAGAATTTTGACCAATTGGTTGTCAATTATGGACGACCGATGGGTATAGGAGGTTATCTCGGAAGGCCTGAAATTGTCCTTCAGAGAAAAACCTCCGTTAACACGAAGTCCACGATGGACTCAGCTTCCATCCAACCTTCAGAAAAGAGATTTGCTTCTATCAGAGGTGCAATCTCTTCTGGAGAAGAATGCAATAGAAGTCGTAGAAAACCAGGAATCTCCCGGTTTTTACAGTCACCTGTTCCTGGTACCGAAACCAGATGGCTCGTTCCATCCAGTTAGAGATCTCAGCTGGATAAACAAGCTGATCGTGCTCCGAAGTTTTATATGGAGACCATTCGATCGGAGAGAGCGAGCATTCGAGTGAACGATTATGCTGCGAGCATAGATCTCAAGGATGCGTACTTTCATGTCATGGTACATCCGAAAGTACCATGGCTTTGCTGTCCTAGGAGTGGTTTATCAGTTCCGAGCAATGTGCTTCAGACTCAATCTAGCGCCCTGGGCTTTCACTTGAATAATGAACTTGGTAATGACTCATTTCCGAGCTCATTCGTCTGCGGTAACGTCGGCCTACTTAGACGACATTCTTCAGAGATACGGCGACAGATTAACTCTTCAGAATGATGTTCAGAGTCTGTTTCAATTGCTCTGACGTCTCGGTTTCATCGTAAACAAAAAGAAGTCGGATCTAGTTCCGTCCAAGTCGTTCATTCACTTGGGAATGAGCTTCAAGGCACACAACAATCTGGTTCGTCTTCCGTTACCCAGAGCAAAATTAGTCAGTTGTTATGCTCGCTTTTGTCTACACTCAAATGTAGTAACAGCGAGAGAATTCATGCGACTGATGGGTTTGTAGGGAGCTGTGGCAGACCTTATTCCAATGGGGCGCTTACGCACACGTCCACTCCAGATATTGAAGCTCAAAGAAGCTCCTTTTGAACCCCTTAACACTGTAGACTTCAAATACTTATCTTATAAGACAGCTTTTCTCTTAGCCTTCGCTTCCGCTAGAAGAGTTCGCAAGCTTCATGCTCTATCTGTTGATGATTCTCACTATCGTAGTGTGGGTTGTACTATTACTTTAACTACCAATGTGGGATTTTTGGCTAAGAATCAGGCTCCTAATAAGTACCCTGAGCCTATTGTTATTAAGGCTCTTCCATCCTCAGATGGCCATAGGCCCTTGCTGTGTTATGCGGATTTACAAACGCAGATCTGAGTTTATCAGAAAGGGGCGAAAGCGTTTCTTTCTGTCTCTGATTCCTAATAGAAAGGACATTATGGTCCATTCTATTTCTAGGTGGATTCAGTTGGCTTTTCGTACTGCTTATGAAAGTTTATCTTCAACTCAGCAGTCTGTGCTTAAGATTTCAGCGCACGAAGTCAGAGTGCTGTCTACGTCTTGGGCTTATTCTAATAATATCGCTATTACAGATCTGATGAAGGCTGCATACTGGTCTCAGCCTTCTACGTTCACTAATTTTTACCTTAGAAATATTGAGTCTATTTCTGGCGACCTTAGGTGTTTAGGTCCATTATCTGTTGCTCAGAATGTTGTCCACTAAACGGTTGCAACTATAGTTATGTAGGCTTTCTGTTCCAGCAGTGACTCTGTCCTGCTGCCCTCTTCGTTCTGTAGTGATTAACCTAGAGCAAGGGGAAGGTGGGGGGGGGGGGGGGTGGGGAGGGGGGGTGGTGTTCCCTTATATCACCGGCTTTATAGTGAAAAGCAAGGGAATACCTCCTCCTGAGTCAGTAATTCCGAGTCGGTGCTGGGATGGTTTTAATGCGTAAAGCTAATGTCTATCTCATTTATGTAATATTTTTACACGCCCGTTTGAAAAACGGATGTATTATGTTATGGCACTGTCCATCTGTCTGTCTGTCTGTCCGTTTTGTTCAAGAGAAGTTTGTGGGGCTATACTTGGCGTCGTTATGGGAGGGGCAAAATTTTTGGCCCCGCCCAAAATTTCTATATTTTTATACTGTACCAATGACCCAGACTTAGCTGGTGCTAACTCTTAAAAATCTAGGGCCAAACACAAATTTTGCCCCCCAATCCCCAAAATTTGCATCTAAAACCAAAAGAAATCATGTCCTAAAGGACCTCCATACTTTGCCCCCACTGTGCATGCGCAGTGTCAAGGACATTCCGAAATTGGCGCCAATCATCATTCTTTGTTTGGCCCTTCATCAGTTAACATCTCACTGATCTTTGTGCTTGTAAATCTCAGTTTAAATGATGCCAGACACATAAATATTGGAGAAATGGTGATTCTAAGGAGGATAGAGAAGGAGGAGAGGAAAAAGGAGTGAGAGGAAATATTCAGGGCTGTAACTTAAAATTTTGTTATGAAATTATGTTAAGTTGCCTATTTTCGAGGCATGGGCCTGTTGTTGTCATTCTTGCTTTGAAGTTGCACTGCTTATTCAGTGTTTCCTCTCTCCTTATCCTGTAAGTCCCCCCTTGCTATTCTCCCATGCTTTTGGCATATTTTTGAGTAAGATTACTACTAAAATTTCTTGGGAGAATTAGCTTGGTTACAGAATGAATTCTGTTATTTTCCCCATGTTTACGTTTTCACCCATGGGTGTTTAGACGTTGTGTTCTGCATCTACCATCTGATGTTCTGCAGATTCTTCTTTGGAAGTCTCTGTTTTGCATCAGATAGTGTGTAATATTGATAACTGATTTCGGGCCAGTATTGTCAGTGCCTGGAGTCATGTTTTCTGGTGTTTATACACTTCTTGTTTACATTGGCAACAGTCTCTTTTGAGGGGGGCTTTTTGCCTTTGGAGTAGTTTATCTCATTACAAGATACATTATTATTATCCGTAAGTGTTGCAATAATTATTTAAAATAATTTCAAAATTTTTGACCACACTTACCCTTGGGATCCATTGGGGCTCAGCGTTACTTTTCAGAAACTTGGGCTTCGCTGAAAAAATATTTTTCAAATATTATTTTGAATTTCATTTGCTTTTTTCAATGTTAATGGATCATGTTATTATGTATCTTTGTGTTTAGGGGTTTGTGCGAGTACTAGGACTTGTTGTTGTCTTTTCACAATGAAAGGACATTGTTCAAATTGTAATAGGAAGAAATCTTCCTCTGACTTTCATGATCATTGTATTAATTGTAGTCAGTGTACTCGCACTAACTCCTGTTCAATCTGTCAATATTGGGATGACAAACATTGGAAACGTGTGTCACGGTATGTTGTTAGTGGAGAAAGGGCTATGCCGGTCCTTTCTCCGCAGGGTCACTCTAGTCTATCAGTTTCTATTTCAGAGGAACAAGAACAGGGTGATGTTTCCATGTTATCTTCCAAGAGTGCGCTTCCGTCGTCACAATTGAATGAAGAGCTAGCGGCAAAAGTGCTCATGGAGATACGACAGTTGCCTAAGAGGTCCCTAGTAGGATCGACGGCGCTGTCGTCCGCTAGCTCGCCCGGTGTAGCGTCCATTCACCGAATGGTTCGGCAGCCGGGTTCGTCCGTTGCGGTCCAGGAGGAAATGTTGGGTGATGCGAGCACTATAAATATACTAGGTGCACACCCAGTGACGGCGGATGTTAGGAGAGATCGGAGGAAGCCTTCTAGTCCGGTTCCTAGCTCGTCCAGGTCCAGCCGGGCCGCGAGCGAGAGAGGCCCCTCTCTTGTACAACAACATCAGGGACCTGATGTTGTGGTACAAAATGTGTCGCAAGCGGAGCACACGTCCGTCGCTCAGGACGCTACGTTGTTTAGGCAGTCCGCGGAGACTGCTCAGGCTTCCTCATCCTCTCACCAGCGCACACGACCGCACCTTGGCTATGTGACCGCGGATATTCTACCAGCTTCGCCGATAAGGGATTCTTCGGCGACCAGGTCACGCCATCTGGTAGCCAGGGACACGAGGCCGGTAGACTCCGGACGTTCGCATAGGAAGAGTATGCGGGAGTCAGTTGATGCTGAGCTTCCCGCGGCAAAGCAGCGAAAGACTGCCACTCCGGAGGCCTTGATGACGGACGTGCTTGCTCAGATAGCACAAATTATCGCAGCATCACAGCAACCGACAGAATCGGTATCGGATCGGGAATTATCCGACGGCGCTGGGTCGGTACGCTCCGCTGAAGCATCGGGTGCGGACGTCCGGGAGCATCATGAGGTCCGACCGGATGGTGAAAGGGATACGGATGACTTGGAGCTATCCCTTTCGGAACAACATAAAGCTGCCGTGGATTTCATCCGGCACTTCCTTCCTCACGTTGTTCCGTCGGGCCAGACTGCTGCGGTACCGGACAAGAGAATAATAGCGTCATTGGACACTGAATTCTTTGAGCGGTTCAGAGACATCGTCCCTGAGTTTCCGTCTCAGTCCAATAATGTCACAAGAACATTTGAATTATTGAACGACGCTATATTCAAGCTTGCTTCCAAAACAGGCAAAGCTGGTTTCATGTCCTCCAATGCTCTTAACCTGCCTTTCATTAATGCAAGGAATAAATTCGATACGGCAGGACAGGGTATTCCGAGAGTTCCTCTGTGTCTTGACGACGAGGCGGAAGACTTAGAATTGTCGTTACCGTCGTCTATGTCCATTCCAACCGCGGTGTTGGATACGACAATCACGTCTAACAGGGCCAGTTTAGACGCTTTATCTTACGCAGACCACCTTACAAAGGCGTTATCACTGCGTCTTCAAGGGAAAGAATTCCAGGATATACAATCCTCTTTAAGACTTCTTTCAAGGGCAGTGGCTTATTCCACGTATAACTCCACCCTCTCAGTGGCAAACCTGGAGTTGGTTAGACGTGACGCAGCCTTAGCTACATCCACACGCGTGGATAGTAAGGTGAAGAACTCTCTCAGAGTCGCTTCGGTCTCCGGAGAACTTCTATTCGACGGCAAGCTTTCTGCAATCTACGATAAAATTAGTAAGAAAGCTTTGGATTCTCTGCTGTTTAAATCTGCTTCCAAAAAGTCGGATACGGCAGAGAAGAATAAGACAGGCACTTCTGGGTTTAATGCGCCCAAGAAAGGTTCCTATAGAGGTTCCGGTGCGTCCTCTTGGTCTTATTCAAGAGACCGTCAAGGCAGCGACTCACGTGCGGGACGTCCTTCGGGCCGGGACAACCGGTCAGACGCCCCGAGGTCGACTGGATGAGGTGCGGGTCGTGGAGGTGATGGCTTCAACCTCTATCGTGTTCCGGTTGGCAGAAGGTTGTCGAGTTTTTCAGAAGAGTGGGCATCGATTACGGACGACCCTTGGGTGAGAGGGGTGATTTCGGAAGGTCTAAGAATATCCTTCAAACGGAAGCCTCCTTTAACTCTAAGTCCAAAATGGACTCAACTTCCGTCAAATCCGCAGAAAAGAGACGCTCTGTTATCGGAAGTGCAGTCTCTTTTAATGAAGAACGCGGTAGAGGTCGTAGAAGACCAGGAAACACCGGGATTCTACAGCCATCTGTTTCTGGTTCTGAAACCAGACGGCTCGTTCCGTCCAGTCATAGATTTGAGCTGGATAAACAAGCTGATCGTCGCTCCGAAATTTTATATGGAGACGATTCGGTCGGTCAGAGCGAGTATTCGGGTAAACGATTATGCTACAAGCATAGATCTCAAGGATGCGTACTTTCATGTCATGGTACATCCGACATTCAGAAAGTATCTACGCTTCGCAGTCCTAGGAGTTGTGTATCAATTCCGGGCGATGTGCTTCGGATTGAACCTAGCACCCTGGGCTTTCACTCGGGTAATGAACTCGGTAATGATGTATTTCCGAGCTCATTCATCTGCGGTAACGTCGGCCTACCTGGACGACATTCTTCAGAGGTACGGCAACGAGTTAATGCTTCAGAATGATGTGCAGAATCTGCTTCTATTGCTCCGACGTCTCGGTTTTGTTATAAACGAGGAGAAGTCGGATCTGGTGCCGTCCAAGTCATTCACTCATCTGGGAATGAGCTTCGAGACGCACAACAATCTCGTTCGTCTGCCGTTAACCAGAGCAAAATTAGTCAGTTGTTATGCTCGCTATTGTCTTCATGCAGACAAAGTCACAGCGAGGGAGTTTATGAGACTGATAGGTCTGTGTGGAGCCGCCGCGGATCTCATTCCGATGGGGCGGTTACGCACTCGTCCTCTCCAAATTTTCTTAACTCAGAATTGGAGTGTGAAGATTCATTCGCTCGACATAGAAGTTCTCTTGTCAGATCAAGTGAAACAAGAGATTCAGACTTGGGCAAACATTCAGTGGTTAACTCAGGGAGTTCTGCTGCAGTTGCCAGATCCGAGTTTTACCATTATGACGGATGCCAGTCAAACAGGTTGGGGTGCAACATTGATCCCAATGGATTCGAGATGCCAGGGTCTTTGGGATCCACAGTTCCTAAGCAAGCACATAAACATCAAGGAAATGATGTCAATTTGGCTTGCGTTACGTCATTGGATGGACATTATTCACAAAGCTCATGTCCAAATTCTGTCCGACAATACGACAGTAGTGGCGTATATACGGAACCAGGGAGGCACTCATTCTGTTCCGTTATTCAATCTAACGGAGAGAATCCTTCTGTTTGCTCTAGAACATCAAGTTCTACTTTCGGTCCGTCATATACCGGGTCGTCTGAATGTACTAGCAGACTCCCTTTCACGGAAGGGTCGCTTGTTGCTGTCGGAGTGGACTCTCAACAAACAAGTATTCAATCAGATTTGCTACCAGTGGGAACGGCCAATGATAGACTTATTTGCGACACATCTCAACAATCAGTTGCAGACGTATGTGTCACCGTGCCCGGATCCAAGAGCATTTGCAGTAGACGCTCTATCGATCTTATGGGACGGAATGATAGGATATGCGTATCCTCCAGCGCCGTTGATTCAGCAAATATTGCTAAAGATAAAACAATCTCAGTGCAAGATTCTGTTGGTAGCATCTCTGTCTCCACAGAGACCGTGGATAAATCTACTCAGGTGTCTGTTGTGGGACCTACCGCGAAAGCTTCCTCCACGGGAGGATCTTCTTTCGCAGGGGAAACCGCGTCGACTTCATCACAACCCGCAAGGTCTCAACCTTCACGTTTTTCCATTGTGCGGTCCTTTTTGCATGGCAAGCACTTTACAGGACGAGCAGTGGACACGATTTCTAACTGTAGGAGGACCTCCTCTTCGCTAAATTATGCGGCTAAGTGGAAGGTTTTTCGTCGTTGGTGTAGGGATCATTCTGTTGATATTTTTGATCCCTCCATTCCAGACATTGCAAACTTTCTAGTATACTTGTTTGACGAAATCAAACTGCAGCCTGTTACTATTAAGGGTTATAGGTCTATGTTATCTGATACCTATGCACATCACGATAGTTTACAAATTGGATCTAATGTCTCTTTATCTAAGTTGGTTAGAAACTTCTCGATAAATAGACCCAGAACTCTTAGATTAATTCCTAAGTGGAATTTAGCTTGTGTTCTTCTTAAACTAAAGGAAAAGCCATTTGAGCCTCTTGGGACAGTAGATTTCAAATTCTTGTCTTATAAGACAGCTTTTCTCTTAGCTTTCTCTTCTGCTAGAAGAGTCAGTGAGCTTCATGCACTATCGGTGGACGATTCTCACTATCGTAGTGTCGGGAACACTATCACCTTCACTACTAATGTTGGATTTTTAGCTAAGAATCAGGCTCCTAATAAATATCCGGAACCTATTGTTATTAAGGCTCTTCCGTCTTCAGACGGGCGTAGGCTTTTACTCTGTCCTGTTAGAGCTTTATGCATTTATAAACAGAGATCTCAGTTTATCAGAAAGGGACGAAAACGTTTCTTTCTGTCTCTGATTCCTAATAGAAAGGACATTTCGGTCCATTCTATTGCTAGATGGATTCAATTAACTATCCGTACTGCTTATGAAAATTTATCTTCTTCCCAGCAGTCTGTGCTTAAGATTTCGGCTCATGAAGTAAGAGCTCTTTCTACATCTTGGGCTTACGCAAATAGTGTGGCTATTACAGATTTAATGAAGGCTGCTTATTGGTCTCAGCCATCCACATTCACAAATTTTTATCTCAGAAATATTGAGTCCATTTCTGGAGACCTGCATTGTTTAGGTCCGTTATCTGTTTCTCAGAATGTCGTCCACTAACCAGTTGCAACTATAGTTATGCAGGCTTTCTGTTCCGGCAGTGACTCCGTCCTGCTGCCCTCTTCGCTCTGGGCTATTTGACCCAGGGCAAGGGGAGGGGGGGGGGGGGGGGAGGGTGTTCCCTTAGGTCACCTACTTTATAGTGAAAAGCAAGGGAATTCCTCCTCCGGAGTCAGTAATTCTGAGTCGTTTCCGGGATGGTTTTAAAGTGTAATATTAATGTTAAAAATTCATTCATGTCATATTTTTAAAGTGTAGCTCGGTGTGAAGCATTTGTATATGTCAAGTGTCAAACGGGCGTTAATATACAATCCTCGGACACTTTTAATGAATATAAAGATTCTCAATTCTCTGGACTAACTTTATTTATTGGCTTACTTTAAAAATAATTAGTATAATGGGTTATACTGGATGTTAATAGAGAACATGAATGTTATTGTGCTCAATTATGAAGGGTATTGTATCTTTCTAATTTGTCATAAAATAAGAAAAATACATGTAAAGCCTAATACTCCTTTTCTCCTTGAGGGGTTCACTCTATATTATATAGTTGAGCTTATTGGATTTTCCTCTATGTCCTAGGCCCTCCAGCCTTTTTACTATTCAGCTAAGTCTGGGTCATTGGTACAGTATAAAAATGTTAAAAAATTTATAGTAATTTATATATTTTTTATACTTACCAATGACCCAGACGTGGATGGCCCTCCCAGGAGTTGGGAACTCATACCTCCCCGCTGAGTACATAGCGCTGACCAGGCACTGCCAGTAAGAATGATGATTGGCGCCAATTTCGGAATGTCCTTGACACTGCGCATGCGCAGTGGGGGCAAAGTATGGAGGTCCTTTAGGACATGATTTCTTTTGGTTTTAGATGCAAATTTTGGGGATTGGGGGGCAAAATTTGTGTTTGGCCCTAGATTTTTAAGAGTTAGCACCAGCTAAGTCTGGGTCATTGGTAAGTATAAAAAATATGTAAATTACTATAAATTTTTTAACTTTTTATAAACAAGAAAGATATATGTAAATCCTGTTTCTCCTTTTCTCTTTGAGGGGATAATTCTTTATATGTAATTGAGCCTATTGGATTTTCCTTTAAGTCCTAGGCCCTCCAGCCTTTTTTCTATTTAGCTAAGTCTGGGTCATTGGTACAGTATAAAAATATGAAAAAATGTATAGTAATTTATATATTTTTTATACTTACCAATGACCCAGACGGGGATGGCCCTCCCGTGAGTTGGGAACTCGTACCTCCCTGCTGATTATATAACATTTAGCAGGCACTGGTTGTAAGAATGAGGCTTTGGCGCCAATTTCGGTATTTCCTTGCCACTGCACAAATTTGGGGGATTGGGGGGGCAAAATTTGTGTTTGACCCTGAATATTTTAGAGTTAGCACCAGCTTAGTCTGGGTCATTGGTAAGTATAAAAAATATATAAATTACCCTAATTTTTTTTCGTTTTCTCCAGAACCAATCATCAGAATGTTTTGATATTCGGTATACAGCATTCATAGGGGTGTCAGATACAAATTTGTTAAAATAAAGCCCATTGGTTCATATTTGGGCCTAATATAGGAGCCCGAATATTTTACATAGGGTAATATGGGGAATATTCTTTAAAAATCTTCTTCTTCAGAACCACCAGTCAGAATCTTTTAATGTTTGATATACATCATTGGCATGAGAGTCAGATTCAAAATTGTTCAAACCAAGTCCCCAGGTTAATATTTGGGCTTTGAAGCCCAAATTTTAACTTTGTTCAATATGGGGGATAATTTTTAAAAATCTTTTTCTTCAGATCCACCACATTACGTGTACACTCCATATGAAAAAATTATCCAAAAATCGACTGCGTGTGTTATGCGTAATTACATAATGTCAGACGTCCACTCACTAATCAATGTTGATTGGACTGTATTGGGAAAAGATTCGCAAATTAACATATTAATTTCTGTTCACTAAATCCTTTTTTGGTACCTGATACATTGTGTTTGGGAATTTTGTATATCAGATAAAATCTTTAAAGGTGAAAATCGGTTTGGTAAATCCCGTTATTTTGTGTGATAAATTTGAGCCAAAAAATGAGAATTTCGCCGATTACGTGCAACAGTGTGGCTCTTCCGTCCATTGGATTTTCATTGCATGAAATATTCTGAAGTCATTGGAGGCCGGCAAACAAACTCGGGGGGAATCCAAATTATATATCAGCGAAAATTTTATTTTAATATGAAAACAAATCGAAAATCTCATGAATTAACGAACAGATTTTTTCAGTTCCTATATTAAACCACAGTACAGAGGTCTGGAAATGAAAGATATGGCATTTGTATCTGAATATTTTTTTAAATGTAGGTTTTAGAATTTTTTGACCGAACAATATAATTGCTAATCAGGGACAGTCTTTGAAAAATTTTTCTCGTGAAACATTAATTGGTTATGTAATCCTTCTCATGTGACCGCACTAAAACAGCTTTTCATACCCGGTCATTTCTACACAAACGACGGGGTATTAACAAGTGCGGTTTTGTATGCAGTGTACACGTAATGAGGCAGAATACTTTCATATTTGGTATGCAACATCTCTAGGGGGTTCAGATTCAAGTTTGTTAAAATCAGATCCCTAGGTATATATTTGGGCTCGCTATGGTAGACAAATTTTTACTTAGTGCGATATGTGGAAATTTCTTTAAAAATCTTCTTCAGAACCACCAGTCAGAATCTTTTAATGTTTGGTATACATCATTGTTGTGAGGGTCATATTCAAGATTGTCTAAATCAAGTCCCACGATTATTATTTGGGGTCCCTATGGGGCCCAAATTTTAACCCGGTGCAATGTGGGGAATAATCTTTTAAAATCTTCTCCTGCAGATCTACCAGTCAGAATCTTTTGATATTTAGTCAGGGTTTCTGGGGGTTTCTCCCCCCATGAAAATTTTGATTTTTAGGTGCTCTCTGGGGGCATTCTGGTCACTAAAATGCTGAATAATTGAAGTGGAAAATATGTATTTTTGCCTCCTACAATTCTCTAAAATTCCCACGGGACACACAATACTACATCTGGTCAGAGGTTTCATAAAAATACAAACCCAAAACAACACAGAATCCACGAATCCTGACAGTGACTGTGACGCTTGACCTGCGTGTGCTTGAGCTTTGTTTACAACCGCTTGTGGTATTATTCGAAAAGAACCATGATGCGGACATGTGACGTCATGCACATGCAATTACATCATTTATCGCTCGAAATAAAAGCCAGTGATTTCGGACCAAACACGACAATTTGAGTCCGAAATTTTATAAGCGACGTTTAGGATTTGAACTTTGTTTCCCCCTCTCGTCTGGGGGTTATAAAGTATCCGGTTGTTGCCAGTAATAGTAGGCATAGTATACAACACAATTATGCCTATATTACGTGGAAACAAAGGACCCTGAGTGTCGTTATGATACAGCATTGTACTCGACATTTTAACCACCAGCTTTTCTGGCTGATCATAGTAGGATCGGCAGAGGGAATGGGTCCGGTTGACGGACCCGCAGCCGGTCTAGTGGAAATCCTGATTTAGTATACAGCATCCGTTCAAACCAGTTCCCTAGGTCGATATTTGCGGTCCCTATTTGAGCCCAAATTTTAGCTCATTCCAATATGAGGAATAATCTTTAAAATTCTTCTTTCCCACAAGCACTACTCAAAATCATTTAATATATGGCTTACAGTATCTTTACAGGGGTTGGATTCAGTTTATTCAACTCAAGTCCATCGGTTGATAATTGGGCTCTCTAAGGGAGCTTAATTTGGTGCTATATGAGGAATAATTTTGAAAATCTTCTTCTGATCCACCAGTCAGAATATTTTGATATTTGGTATGCAGTATCCTTAGGTAGTCAGATCTATGTTTGTTCAAATCAGGTTTTTAGGTTTATATTTGGGCTTGCCATTGAAGCCCGAATTTTAACTTAGTCCAATATGAGGAATAATCTTTAAAACTCTTCTCCAGAAACACCAGTCAGAATCATTTAATATATGGCATACAGAATCCTTACAGAGGTTGTTTTCAGTTTGTTCTACTCAAGTCCATTGGTTAATAATTGGGCTCTCAAAGGGAGCCTGAATTTTAACTTAGTGCAATATGAGGAACAATCTTTGAAAATCTTCTTCAGATCCACCAGTTAGAATCTTTTGATATTTGATATACAGCTTCCTTAGGGAAGTCGGATCACAGTTTGTTCAAATCAAGTCTTTGGGTTTATATTTGGGCTCCCTATTGGAGCCCGAATTTTAACTTTGTCCAATACAAGGAATAATCTTTAAAAATCTGCTTCTTGACCGTCAGAATCTTTTGATATTTGGTGTACAGCATCCTTATAGGGTTCAGATTCAGTGTGTTCAAATAAAGTCGCTGGGTTGATATTTGTGTTCCCTATGTTGGGGGGGGGGGGGGGAGGGGGTGTAAATTTTAACATGGTGCAAAATTGGTACTATTCTCAAAATCTTCTTCTACAGAACCACCGATCAGAGTCTTTTAATATTTGGTATACAACATCCTTCAGGTTAAGTCCCTAGGCTGATATTTGAACTCTCTAGTTTTGCATTACTGAAAGTCTTGGCATAATTTCTGTGGTAGCATCCCAATACTAAAAAAAATATCATCTGGCTTGGACAACAAAGTTATAAATAATTAAATAACTTCATTCCTCTGTACTGTTAACCTGCAATAGATTGTAATTAAATTCTTCTTTAAACAACTATGGTCAGGTGGGTGTCTCAGGCTCCATGAGGCCTCTTATTAAAGTGATGAGCCTTGATTTAATAGAAAGACATCCTTTTGGCACTTCAAATCATTAACTTGAGTATGAATTAAGGAAACTTGTTTAAGTTGTTTTGGTTGAGGGAAAGCATTTGTGCTCATTCTAGCTTATGTTTCCGTAGTCTATTCCGGATTACATGGAATAGTGTGACATGCGCAGTGAAGATACAGAATAGTAATCCCGAGGAAACAGCAAATAGCACTTTAAATGTAAACCAGAATGGGATTTGAGGAAGTGGCGCTCGCAATTTTTATTGATGATGTTGTCAATGACAACATAGATGCTATTTTTGCTCATCGCAGTGCCGCATCTGTATAAAACAGCATAGCTCTCCTATCTATACGTAGGTCAATATGACCAGATTAAAAAGAAACAAAAAATATTACAAAGAAATGCTGGACAGTTTTATTATTATTTCGACTTCCATTTGTTCAGGGGCGTAGCCAGGATTCTATAATTGAGGGGGATGGGGGTAGCCATTTCTAGCCATTTTTTGTGGGGGCGGGGGAATACCATGATATTTGTAATGTTGTGGGGTTTCGGGGGTCCTTGCCTGGTCCAAGCTAGCACCCTCCCGTCGTTATCCCTCCTCCCACTTCCCTTCATGGAAGTGGGAAGAAGGGGTAACGACCGGAGGCCCAGTTTAGTACAAGGACCTGGGAAGAGGCGGGTGACGACCAGGGGGCCTAGTTTGGACAAGGCCTTCTCTGAGAAAATTTTGCAAAATTTAGTACTCCAAGATCGAATATGAGGCAAATGTAGCCTGTGTAGGCCTATATTGGAGAGCATTTGGGTAAATATTTTTTTTTATTTAGGTGGAGGATGCTAAAGCTTAAGGTTGACCTGAGCCTCCAGCCCCCCCACCCCCCCCCCACCCCCCACCGGCTACGCCACTGGCCCAGACGCCGGGAGATTGGGGAGAGGTTCTCGCCATTGTGTCCATTCAACTCTGCTCGTTGACGTTATTTGAGCGAGAATTAAAAAAAAAATTCAGTATTTGGTGTCCACTATTTGTTGGTTATGTGAGTATACTGAGAACCAGCAAAGCCTGTATGTGTACTCTCACCACAGAGTTCCCGTGAACAAGAAGGTCATGAATGCACCGCCGCGTTGTTAAGGTTCAGTAACAATATCCGATCTCACCAGGGAGAAGGCGGGGGAGGCAAACCCACACAGCTTGGCTGGAGCGTTAAAATGGGGTGGGGTGTGGACACAGCCCTCAAATTTCTAACTGGTGGGGGCGGGTGGAGAAAGATTTCCAGATCTTCAGTTTTCAGAATTTTTGCGTCTGTAGGATTTGAGCCTTGTAACCAAGTTGGCTGTCAGCTCTCCAACATCGTAACTCTGAACTCTGCACCGCAGCACAGGCAGGGTTAGAATGGTTGAAGACATGCGCTCCATCGACGTGCAGTACGCCTCAGTACACAGCGTCATCGTGCCCCCATGTAGGCAATCGGGGTGAAGTGTCTTGCCCAAGGACACAACGCGGTTGCCGCAGGTGGGATTCGAACCGAGGACCTCTAGGCTTGCAGTCTTGAAAAGAAAGAAAGAATATGGATTTATCAAAATGATCACTTCAGTATGTGGATAACTCATAGATTGTTTACCATATGGTTTGGTTATATTATGATAAATAATAAAAATATTGTTGCCCGATATTTACTGAAGGGATAAATGGTTTTAAAGTTTTTGATGAAATAAAAAAGTGCTAAGTATCCTAACATAAGATATTAAAATTTGACAAAAAACATTGAAACAGTTTAATCCATGAAAAAGTCGAAAGCTGTCTTTTTTCATGAGTGAAGATCCATTAGGGTCACCAAAATCTGTTAAGTTCAAGCATTACAATTCCAGGGATGCCAAAAGTTCTGTGGTGCCTGACAATTTGTCTCTGAAAATAGGATTCTTAAGACATTCCTGGCATCTCCCCCTATATTAGACCCTGTGAACTCATTGTGAAGTTATTGTGATAATTGATGGTAACATGGTCTGAGATTTGTGGATCAGAGCTTATGTTCAACTGAGACACAAGGCATTTAGGTTGAACAAGCTCAAAGCCACAATCCTCAGACCATGTTACCATCATTTTATCACCATTACACATATGTGCCAATAAGACCCTGCTTAACCCCAAACCACAATTTGATATGAACAAAGGAACTTTTAATGATAACAAGTTTAGTAAGTAAGCCTCACAACATCTCTGGTCAAATAATCAATAGAACAGATAAAGGTTGAGGTCACTCCTGCTTACTTTAACCCCCTTCACTCTGATGTCAAAATACCAAAATTTCAGGAAGCTGTTTTTTCCCATAATGCATCTAGAAATTTAACCAATTCAATCTCGTTTGACAGAGCTCAGTGAGCTCTGTCAAATGAGATAGAATTACTTAAATTTCTAGTTGCATTATGGGAAATTTTTTCCGCCTGAAATTTAGATATTCTGACATCAGTGTGCAGGGGGTTAAATCCTAAACTGATTTGTGATTTAAACAATACTACATTTGGGACATCATCTGCTGCACATGTGAAAAATCTAGAAATATAAAGCTGTTAGCAAGTCACTCCATTGAAGGAATGATTGCAACATGGGCAATGTAATTTTGAATATTTTACATGGTTATGTCAGACGGTAACATATGCTACTGGAGCTGTAAACATAGAAGAAACTACGCAAGCTCTTATTCAATCAGAGGGTAAGGATTTTAGTCTGACTGATTTGAACATTATATGAGGTAGTTTAGAATGCATATAATATGTTTAAGACTAGGATTCTGTACAAATTGTATTGGATTACTGGTAGATGGTAGGTCAGGAGAATTATGAGTTCAGTTGGGAACTTCCATTTTACACCTTGAATGGGGCAGAAAATTGGCTAAAAAAAGCTCTGGATTAACATTTTAACAAATTAATCAGCCACATCCGTCCAAGAACTATACAAATTGAGCACTTAAAAAATTATTCAGAACATTTCAACCAAGCCATATTATGTAACTCCTCATTGGAATGAGTTCATTGCAGTGAGGAGGGGGGGTGGGGGGGTCACATGATGTGGATTTGTTGAATTTTTTAAAAAATTAGAAAACATAATATTTAAAATAATAAATTTTGATATTATCTGCATTGGGTAAAGGGCTAAACCTTGATTGAGAAGATATTTAAAAAAATGCCAGAAAAGAATTAACAAGACAAAAGAACTACAATCTCTAGTAGAAGTCCCAAGGCTAACTTCTGAGGACTTGATTAGAAGGATTTCAGTGTAACGAATTGTGAATTGTAAATTTCAGTTAAAAAAGAGAGTAGTACAGCTTTGAGAAAAGAGAATAGTACAGCTTTGAAAAAAGAGAGTAGTACACTTTTGAAGAAAGAGAGTAGTCAAGTACGAGCATCAACCAGTCATGAGGACACAAACAGTCAAGCTGAATTGACGTTACCTGATCTATTCACTGGGTTATCCATTCATCTCTTTGATTGTTCTGCTGATACTTTGAAACGTCTGAAGAGGTTTATCATTGCATATCCTTTTATTGAAAAGATATTTATTCTAGCTTCTTGTGTTAATCCTCACAACCTAAAGTGCATAATTTAAAAAAAAAAATTGGGGCTGGGGGGGGAGGGGGTGGGAGGGGGAAGATGAAGAAAAAAATTGGCAATACAGTGGAGCTGACTTAATATATTTCTTAATTGAATAATCCTGTTACTTGAATATAACTTCTAAACACCAAACTCTATTTCAGTACCTTCCATAAAATGTGACCTGTTTATTACATATAGGTAGTGGAGTAAACTCCTCTTAATTGAATGAAAACTCTGACATCTATGGAACAATTATGCTGACAAGCACTAAATTCCTTATGTTTATAGACCTATTTTGCCTCAGTACCTTCAGTATAAGCATTTAATGTCAAACAAAATAGAATAAATGCTCAGTTTATTATTATAATATAGGAATGTGACCAAATTCATGTTAATTCAATACTCCTGTGAATTGAATATTTATACTCTACTCTTGAAGTGAATGAGGGTATACTGGATTACATGCTTCTATTGGTCCAAGAAAATGTGACAGTTTGGAAGTCCTTCTGGTCCATAGCCCTATAAAAATTGCAAAAATGTCAAAAGACAACAAATTAGCCAAACAGGATTGACCAGAAGCCACAAGTGCAAAGTGCCCAAGCCTGCATCCTTTTTGATTATCTCCCCTACAGTTCAAATTGAACAAGAAGGAAGGCCATACATTACTAAATTTTCCACTTGAACTGATTTTATATTTATTTATTTATTGTTGCTTAATGCCACATCAGCAGCTAAGGCTATATCATGGCGAGAGCTGATACTATCTTTTGAATCTCTCTTTGAAACTTTGGTGGATTTATGCAGCAATGGAACTTGATGATGGGATCTGATGGCACCAAAATGTTCTAGATGTTATATAGACTACTATTTTCATCAGAATCTGACCATTCTATACTTAAATTGAACTTAAGGTGGTATGTAAGTAAGTATACTTTGAAATTCCTGCCTCTGACAGGAGAGGGGAGGGGGGTGGGGGGGGTTCTGAAAAATTCCAGGAACATAGGCCCATTTTTTGGAAACGACATGAGTTAATGTCTAATAGAGTTAACTTAGACGCTTTATCATATGCAGATCACCTTACTATAGCATTATCATTACATCTTGAAGGGAAAGAATTCCAGGATATACAATCCTCCTTAAGAGTTCTTTCGAGGGCCATAGCTTATTACACGTATAACTCCACCCTTTCAGTGGCAAACCTGGAGGTGGTTAGATGTGACGCGGCCCTAGCTACATCCACGCGCGTGGATAGTAAGGTGAAAAACTCTCTCAGAGTCGCTTCGGTCTCCGGAGAGCTTCTCTTCAACGGCAAGCTTTCAGCAATCTATGATCAGTTAGCTAAGAAAGCTTCAGATTTACTGCTATTCAAATCTATTTCTAAAAAGTCGGGTACAGCAGAAAAGAGAAAGACAGGCACTTCTGGGACAAGTACGCCCAAGGGAAGTTCCTATAGAGGTTCCTATGCGTCCTCTAGGTCTTATTCTAGAGACCGTCAAGGCAGCGACTCACGTAGGGGATGTTATACTGGCCGGGATAACCGGTCAGACGTCCCTAGGTCGACGGGGCGAGGTGCGGGTCGTGGAGAACGTAGTTTCTCCTTCCGCAAGCCTTGCAGGTCCAGGAGGTGATGGTATGAACCTCTATCGTGTTCCGGTAGGCGGAAGATTGTCGAGTTTTATAAACAATTGGGCGTCAATTACGGACGACCCCTGGGTTCAAGGGGTAATTTCGGAAGGACTAAGAATATCCTTCAAACGAAAGCCTCCATTAACTCGAAGTCCAAAATGGACTCAGCTTCCGTCAAATCCGCAGAAAAGAGACACTCTTCTATTAGAAGTACAGTCTCTTCTGGAGAAGAACGCGGTAGAGGTCGTAGAAGATCAGGAATCACCGGGTTTCTACAGCCATCTGTTTCTGGTTCTGAAACCAGACGGCTCGTTCCGTCCAGTCATAGATCTGAGCTGGATAAACAAGCTGATCGTCGCTCCGAAGTTCTATATGGAGACAATTCGATCAGTCAGAGTGAGTATTCGGGTGAACGACTATGCTACAAGCATAGATCTCAAGGATGTGTACTTTCACGTCATGGTACATCCGACATTCAGAAAGTATCTACACTTCGCAGTCCTAGGAGTTGTATATGAGCGATGTGCTTCGATTTGAAGCTAGTGCCCTGGGCTTTCACTCGAATAATGAACTCGGTAATGATGCATTTCCGAGCTCATTCATCTGCGGTAACGTCGGCCTACCTGGACGACATTCTTCAGAGGTATGGCAACGAGTTAAGGCTTCAGAACGATGTGCAGAATCTGCTTTTATTACTCCGACGTCTCGGTTTTATAATAAACGAGGAGAAGTCAGATCTGGTGCCGTCCAAGTCATTCACCCACTTGGGAATGGGCTTTGAGACGCACAACAATCTCGTTCGTCTGCCGTTAACCAGAGCGAAATTATTCAGTTGTTACGCTCGCTATTGTCTTCACTCAGACAAAGTCACAGCGAGAGAATTCATGAGACTGATAGGTCTGTGCGGAGCCGCTGCAGATCTCATTCCGATGGGGCGGTTACACACTCGTCCTCTCCAAATTTTCTTGACTCAGAATTGGAGAGTAAAGATTCATTTGCTCGATATAGGCGTTCTCTTGTCAAATCAAGTGAAACAAGAGATTCAGACTTGGGCAAACATTCAGTGGTTGACTCAGGGAGTTCCACTGCAGTTGGCGGATCCGAGTTTTACTATTATGACGGATGCCAGTCAAACAGGTTGGGGTGCAACATTGATCCCAATGGATTCGAAGTGCCAGGGTCTTTGGGATCCGCAGTTCCTAAACAAGCACATAAACATCAAAGAGATGATGTCAATTTGGCTTGCGCTACATCATTGGATGAACATTATTCAGAATTCACATGTTCAAATTCTGTCGGACAATTGGTCATTAGTAGCGTATATTCGGAACCAGGGAGGCACTTATTCCATTCCGTTATTCAATTTAACGGAAAGAATCCTTCTGTTTGTACTAGAACACCAAGTTCTACTTTCGGTCCGTCATATTCCGGGTCGTCTGAATGTATTAGCAGACTCCCTTTCATGGAAGGGTCGCTTGTTGCCGTCAGAATGGACTCTCAACAAACAGGTATTCAATCAGATTTGCTACCAATGGGAGCGGCCAATGATAGACTTATTTGCGACACAACTCAACAATCAGTTGCAGACGTATGTGTCACCATGTCCGGATCCTCGAGCATATGCAGTAGACGCTCTATCGATCTCGTGGGACGGAATGATAGGATATGCGTATCCTCCAGCGCCATTGATTCAGCAGATATTGCTAAAGATAAAACAATCTCAATGCAAAATTCTGTTGGTAGCATTTCTGTCTCCACAGAGACCATGGATAAATCTACTCAGGTGTCTGCTGTGGGACATACCGCGGAAGCTTCCTCCACGAGAGGATCTTCTTTTGCAGGGGAAGTCACGTCAACTACATCACAACCCGCAAGGTCTCAACCTTCACGTATTTCCGTTGTGCGGTCCTTCTTGCACGGCAAGCATTTTACAGGACGAGCAGTGGATGCAATTTCTAACTGTAGGAGGACCTCCACTTCGCTAAACTATGCGGCTAAGTGGAAGGCCTTTTGTCATTGGTGTAGGGATCATTCTGTTGATATTTTTGATCCCTCCATTCCAGACATTGCAAACTTTCTAGTATACTTGTTTGACGAAATCAAACTGCAGCCTGTTACTATTAAGGGTTATAGGTCTATGTTATCTGATACCTATGCACATCATGATAGTTTACAAATTGGATCTAATGTCTCTTTATCTAAATTAGTTATAAACTTTTTGATAAATAGACCTAGAACCCTTCGATTAATTCCTAAATGGAATTTAGCTTGGGTTCTTCTTAAACTAAAAGAAAAGCCATTTGAGCCTCTTGAGACAGTGGACTTCAAATTCTTATCTTATAAGACAGCATTTCTCTTAGCTTTCTCTTCTGCTAGAAGAGTCAGTGAGCTTCATGCACTCTCTGTAGACGATTCTCACTATCGTAGTGTCGGGAACACTATTACCTTTACTACTAATGTTGGATTTTTGGCTAAGAATCAGGCTCCTAATAAATATCCGGAACCTATTGTTATTAAGGCCCTTCCGTCTTCAGACGGGCATAGGCCTTTACTCTGTTCGGTTAGAGCTTTACGTATTTATAAACAAAGATCTCAGTTTATCAGAAAGGGACGAAAACGCTTCTTTCTGTCTCTGATGCCTAATAGAAAGGACATTATGGTCCATTCTATTGCTAGATGGATTCAATTAACTATCCGTACTGCCTATGATAATCTATCTTCAACTCAGCAGTCTGTGCTTAAGATTTCGGCTCATGAAGTAAGAGCTCTTTCTACATCTTGGGCTTACACAAATAGTGTTGCTATTACAGATTTAATGAAGGCTGCATATTGGTCTCAGCCATCCACATTCACAAATTTTTATCTCAGAAATATTGAGTCCATTTCTGGAGACCTGCATTGTTTAGGTCCGTTATCTGTTGCTCAGAATGCCATCCACTAAACAGTTGCAACTATAGTTATGCAGGCTTTCTGTTCCGGCAGTGACTCTGTCCTGCTGCCCTCTTCGCTCTGGGCTATTTGACCAAGGGGAAGGGGGGGGGGGGAGGGTGTTCCCTTAGGTCACCTGCTTTATAGTGAAAAGCAAGGGGATACCTCCTCCGGAGTCAGTAATTCTGAGTCGGTACCGGGATGGTTTTAAAGTGTAAAGCTAATGTTTAAATTCATTCATGTCATATTTTTAAAGTGTAGCTCGGTGTGAAGCATTTGTATATGTCACGTGTCAAACGGGCGTTAATATACAATCCTCGGACACTTTTAATGAGTATAAAGAGTCTCAATTCTCTGGTCTTACTTTATTTATTGGCTTACTTTAAAAATAATTAGTATAAAGGGTTATACTGGATGTTAATAGAGAACATGGATGTTATTATGCTCAATTATGAAAGGTGTTGTGTCTTTCTAATTTGTCATAAATAAGAAACATACATGTAAAGCCTAATCCTCCTTTACTCCTCGAGGGGATGACTCTATTATATATAGTTGAGCTTATTGGATTTTCCTCTATGCCCTAGGCCCTCCAGCCTTTTTTCTATTCAGCTATGTCTGGGTCATTGGTACAGTATAAAAATGTTAAAAAATTTATAGTAATTTATATATTTTTTATACTTACCAATGACCCAGACAGGGATGGCCCTCCCAGGAGTTGGGAACTTGTACCTCCCCACTGAGTACATAGCGCTGACCAGGCACTGCTTGTAAGAATGATAATTGGCGCCAATTTTGAGACCTCCTTGACACTGCTCATGCGCAGTGGAGGAAAAGTATGGAGGACCATTTAGGACATGTAATTTTCAGTTTTGGATGCAAATTTTGGGGATTGGGGTGCAAAATTTGTGTTTGGCCCTAGATTTTTGAAAATTAGCACCAGCTATGTCTGGGTCATTGGTAAGTATAAAAAATATATAAATTACTATAAATTTTTTTAACTTTTAGTATTTTTTTCTGCATAATAACAACCCCTCCCCCCCTCCCCACCCCCCATTTCAAGAAATATTTGAAGTAATCCTGGTTATCTAGTCATTCTTTAAATTTTATTTCTTAATAGTTTATATTTTCATTTCATGAGTTGGTGATTCTTTGGAAACGTGTGTGACAGAAATCAGACAAATTGGGAATCCATCCCTCATAAACTCTACACATGTGCACATTGGATGATATGTGTAGTGCTTCATGTGATGGGGCAGTCTGACAGCTTTGGTCAGGCAGTAGAGGAGAATCCCAACCATGTGGTCCAATTACTACACAGTGTCATTTTATGTCAAACACGTTACTGGTGGTTTTTTCCCTACATAGTAAATGGGCCACATGGTCTGCACAAAGTTGGGATTCTCTCTTACTGTCTGACCAAAGCTTACTAACTACTCCATGGAATGATGCACTACTCATATCGGCCAAGATGCAAAAGTGCAGAGTTTATGAGGGATGTATTGATGTATTTCCGATTTGTCTGATTTCTGTCACACACATTACCAAAGAATCACCTGAGAGAACTATTTGCACAAAACTAATACACAGTCCCCATCAATAGTCTGAGAATAAGTTCACAGGTGCAAAGAGTTCTCTTGTATGCCATCATGAAGCAGGGTACTTTTAGTTTTCAGCTTTACAGAAAGCGTTATGTGATGCACATTGGATAGTGCCAAATCAAAGAGTTTATTTAATTAAGTTCAGTTATTTGTTGTATTTTATTTTGATTAAATTTGTTAAAATCACACAATTCTCATTTAATTTGAAAAGTTAATGCACTCATTGGCAAAGTCAATGATTGCAAATTTTCCTTTTTCTGTCACTATGAGGCATGTGTCCATGAAAATCAACATATTCTGACATATCCTGAAAATTCCCAAGCCATACCCCATTATATATGGTACCCCACCATATGCACATGCTCTAGCAACTGTGTTTTGTCATTTCCCTAGATCACAAATTGTAGCACAAAACCTTGTGGAAAATTTTTTTTTAGCTCATGGAAAAAACTCATTTTGAGGCCGACGGACACCCACCACCCCCCGCCGCCTATGTTCCTGGAATTTTTTCTGACAGAAAAAAAAAAAAAAGCTTTCACAGCTGGTACTTACAAGTTGCACTTCCATCTATGTTGCCAGATATAAACATATTATGTGAGATTATAGCAAGAGTTGAAGAGTCGATGTGATTCACTATACCCATAGATACCACGCCCCCCCCCCCCCCCCCCCCCCACCTCCCAAAAAAAAAAAAAAAAAAAATGACCACTACCCCTCAAAAATGCTAGTGAAAGTTTTTGAGGGGATTCATTTCCTGAAATTGTGAATAAATTAAACACAGTTAAATTAAACTAATTCGTCATCCTTCTTTTTTTATCATTTATTTTATTTGTTAGTTTTTAACTAACCTGACTAAAAGTCTGAGCAAGCTATACTCATCATTTTTTCTCACTTTTTGTCCACCATCCATCATGAAGATAGTGCTTGAATCTTCTCCTCACAAACCCCTTGTTGATTCCAATCAAATTACATGTGGTCGATGACTAGGGATAGGACATTTCAGTTTTGTTAAAATCAGTGTGCCTCCAGTGGGAGTGGGAGTGGGAAGGGAAAAAAACATCACAATTTAAAGAAAAACTTCTTATTGTGACCTGATGGGTACAATGACTTGATATTTGATATTCTACCTCCTGTTGAGGTGTTGATTGAGAGTTTGTTCAAACAAAGATCGTGGTGCAAAATTGGCAATTGTAATGAGAGGGCAAGTTTTGGCCCCACCTAGCATCATTGTTATGAGGGTCATATTCAAGATTGTTCAGATCTAGTCCCTCGGTTAATATATAGAATCTTTTGGTATTTGGTATACAGCATCCTTATGGAGGTTAGAACTCATTTTGCTCAAACCAAGTCCTATTGGAGCCCAAAGTTTAACTTAGTCCATTATGGGGAATAATCTCTTCTTCAGAAACAACACCAGCCAGAATCTTTTAATGTATGGTATACAGAATCTTTACAGGAGTTGGATTCAGTTTGTTCCACTCAAGTCAATATGTTAATAATTGGGCATTCTAAGTGAGCCAAGCCTGAATTTTAACTAAGTGCAATCTGAGTAATAATCTTTAAAAATCTTCTTCTTCAGATCCACCAGCCAGAATCTTTTGATATTTGGTATATAACATTGTTACGGAGGTCAGATCTAAGTTTGTTCAAATCAAGTCTCTGGTTTAATATTTGGGCTCCCTGTTTGAACCTGAATTTTAACTTAGTCCAATATGAGGAATAATCTTTAAAAATCTGCTTCATGAGATACAATCAGAATCCTTTTGTGTTTGGTATACAGCAGTCTCAGAGGGTTCAGATTAAATTTGTTCAAATAAAGTCCCTGAGTTGACATTTGTGTTCCCTGTGGGGGTGGGGCAAATTTTAACATGGTGCAGAATTGATAATATTCTCAAAACCTTCATCTCCAGTCAAAATCTTTTGATATTTTGTATACAACATCTTTCAAGTTTGTTCATGTTCAGTCCTTAGGTTGATATTTGGACTCCTTAATATTTTCCACTATACCAATAGCCCAGACTAGCTGGTGCAACCCAATTTATTACCAGGGCCAAACTCAAATTTTGAATCCCCAAACCTCCAAAATTTGCCAAAAAACCTCCAAAAAAGAGAAGACCAGTATGGTCCTCCATACTTTTTGCGCAATGCACAACTTGTTGTCAAGGACAACAATAGGCTACCGCCATCTTGTCATTCTGTTGTTTGGCCCATGTCAGATCAACACGTATCCTGACTTCTGTGCTATAAAATCCTAAAAGTATAATAAAGCCAGACACGATTATGGAGTGGAATGGTGGAATATTTGCAGCAGAAACTAGCTGAATAAGGACATTGAGTTTTTCAACGTTCAGGGCTATAACTTTATTGAAATTAAATAATATTTCTTGTTCTTCCTGTTTTCGGGGTATATGCTCCTGATTCGTTCATTCTTTGTTATTAATCACTATGTGTTTGTTCAATGTTCACCCCTTTCCCCTTGAATCCCTTCATTAGATTTTTAAGAACAATTTGCTGTTTCGGAATTTGTTATTAAATTAAAAACTCTGCTTCTTAAAAATCTTAGATAAATTACGGAATGTGGATTATTCGTACGCCCTTTGTCGCACACCGGTTATTCTCGACATAGTCAGATGTGTCTGTTTTGCCATTACCCTTCTCTATGGGGTATCTTCTGTGGAAGTTTCTCTATTGTTAAGGGTATTCTTTGGATACCGGTGTCTGACCTGGGCCTTTGTTGTGCCTGTGTTAGACTTTGGTTACCGGCTCCTATTAAGTTTAAGTTTTTGCCTCGGGCCTGTGTATATTGTGAAGTCCTCATGTTCAAAATGCAAGAGGAAGAAGTCCTCTCTTGGTTCTCATTCATCATGTTTGGCTTGCACTCGTTGCTCTAAAGATGTAACCTGTGCAACTTGCTGTTCTTGGGATTTTAAGCAATGGAATTCCCTCTCTACTTATGTATGTGTTGGTGAAGCACCGATTTCGGTGCTTTCGCCTAAGGTTGTTAACCAGAATTCTGTTTCCATTTCAGAGGAACAAGAACATGGTATTGATCATGGTATAGCATCAAGTTCTGTGCTGCCGTCGCCTTCAGATACAGAGCATGTTGACTTATGAGGTATCGCAGAATACTCGGTACCTCGGGCAAGCAGACGGTCAATGAGCTCGACCGGTGTAACGGAGCCTTTCATTAGTGCTTCCATACCGAGAAAATCTGTAGCGGTCCAGGATAAAAAGGACGGAAGACAATTCTCTGTACAGACGACGGCACATAAGGGGAAGAGGCCAGTCAAGTTGAAGGGTGCATCAGTAGCGAAGCATTCTTCTGTTTTGGGGTCAAAACAGAACGATTCGACTTTTATTGCCAGTCCCGCTGGTAGTCTGGTAGATAATGCTTTGGAGCCAGTTGTTTCTGGTGCACCTTTCTCTGCCAGTATGGCTGGCAGTAGTCTTGACATAAGAGCCTCTTCTTTGTCCGCTTCCAGGACTCAGCACAGTAGACCGCATGCTAGGTGGCAAGAACCAGAGGTGAAGAGTCAGAGCCAAGATCTGGCTCTCTCTAAGGCTAGCGTTTCGAGGCAAACGTTTTTTTCTAAAAGATGGACACAGGGCTCTGTGTTAGATCACCTCCCGGAGCCGAAACGGCATAGAACGGGGGTGGACATAGCCTCGAATACGGAATTGCTGGAGCAAATTGCCCAGCTAATTGCAGACTCCAGCAGCATAAAGTGCGGCCATCATTGATCTCCACTTCAGATGGTTCGGACGGTGCTGGATCGGCAGAAAGAAGGGTTTCCTCGAATAATGAGTATGTCGATAATAGACCAGAACAGGAACCTCTAGAAGGTAGTGTTAGGGGGCTTGATGAAGACGAGTCCGACACTACATCTTTGGCTGAGCAACATATGGAAACTATGAGGTTCCTACAGGATTTTTTGCCTGCTGCCCTAAAATCTACGTTGTTTATCGATGACAGTGTTAAGAGCTCTCTAAGGGCCGCTCCAGTTTCAGGCTCTTCATTGTTTAATGACCAGTTAAAGGCAGTATTTGAAGATGCTTCTAAGAAAGCCACAAGTCAGCTTTTGTTGCGCTCAGCTTTGCAACTTCAGCTTTCCACAAGTTACGCTCCTCAGAGAGGTAGATTTTTTTCCAAGAGAGGCTCAGAGCTAATCATGGTCATGGTGGCTTGAAGCAAGGGAGCAACTTTAAAAAGGGGATGACGCAGTCGGGTAATAACGAAACGCATAACCCCACACCGACGTCACAGAGGGGTGCGAGAGCTTCACAAGGTTTCTCCTCGTATAAGCCTCGTAAGTCCTACAAATGAAGAGTTCGACCTCTACTGTTCTCCGGTTGGTGGAAGGCTTTCAAAATTTGCAAGCAACTGGAACAATATAACACAGGATCTTTGGGTTCGAGACGTAAAAAGTGGTCTATGTCTTTCGTTCCAGAGGAACCTCCATTGACGTGGATTCCACGTTTTGTGAGCCTTCCACAAAATGTAACTAAGAGAGAGGCTTTGATTTCAGCGGTAGACTCTCTTCTACAAAAGGAGGCAGTAGAGGTCGTGGAGAATCCCAATTCAAAGGGATTCGACAGTCATCTTTTTCTTGTACCGAAGCCAGATGGCTCGTTCCGGCCGGTCATAGATCTCAGTTGGATAAACAAGCTAATAATTGCTCCAAAATTTTATATGGAAACAATTCGGTCAGTGAGAAACAGCATCCAAGTGAACGATTATGCCGCAAGCAGAGACGTAATGGACGCATATTTTCACATCTTGATTCATCCGGCGTTTCGGAAATACCTCCGTTTCATGGTTCACAGAAGAGTATACCAGTTCAGAGCAATGTGTTTTGGCCTGAACCTTGTTCCGTGAGCATTCACTCGGGTGATGGATGCGGTGATGAGCCACTTTAGGGCGCACTTGGCTTCAATGACGTCGGCGTATTGGGACGACATTCTTCAAAGATACAAAAATTTTCATGCTCTTCAAAGCGATGTTCAGAGTCTGCTATCACTGCTACGACACCTAGGTTTTATAATCAGTGTCAACAAGTCAGATTTAATACCGACGACGTCGTTTGTTCACCTTGGGATGAGTTTTGATACTCTCAACAATCGGGTCTGTTTGCCGGTAACAAGAGCAAAATGAGTTTCTCTTTACACAAAATACTGCATAAACGTGCAAGTCATTACTGCAAGATAGTTTATGCGGCTGTTAGGACTTTGCTGTGCCACCGCGGAATTAATTCCGCTAGGTCGTTTGCACACTCGTCCACTTCAAAGTTATCTTATTCAAAATTGGAGCGTAAAGCGTCAGTCGTTGGACAGTCCGATTGGTTTAACACAGTCAGTAAAGTATCATCTTCAAATTTGGGCGGATATCCAGTGGTTATCCCAGGGAATATCGCTTCAGATTCAGGATCCATCGTTCATCATCATGACGGGTTGGGGTGCTTCTCTGATTCTGAGCGATCAAGTGTGTCAGAGTTTATGGGAGAGTCATTTTCTTGTGTCCCATATAAACTACAAAGAAATGAGGGAAATTTGGTCAGCTCTAAATCATTGGCTCAGTCGAGTAATAAACTCACATGTTCAAATTCTATCAGACAATTCAATAGTAGTAGCCTATATTCGGAATCAGGGAGGTACTCATTCTGTATAGCTGTTGAATCCCACCAAAAAGATTCTTCTTTTCTCTCAGGAGAATCAGATTCTGATATCGATTCATCTTATTCCAGGCCGTCTCAGTGTAATAGCAGATTCTCTATCGAGAAAGGATCGAATGCTACCTTCAGAATGGATGTTGAAAAAATCTGTCTTCAATCAGATTTGCTTCCAGTGGGAACGTCCAATGATAGATCTTTTTGCCACAAGTCTGAACAATCAGATACGGACTTTTGTGTCTCCATGCCCGGGCCCTCAGGCTTATGCAGTAGACGCTCTGTCAATTTCATGGAACAGGATAATAGGGTTTGCTTACCCTCCAACTCCCCTCATTCAACAGATCTTGCTAAAGATAAAACAGTCCTCTTGCAAGTTTCTACTGGCAGCATGTCTGTCGGCACACAGACTATGGATAAATCTTCTCAGGGAGCTTCTTTGGGATGTTCCGCAGAAGTTACAGCCTCTCGGGGATCTTCTGACGCAGGGGAAACTCTGTCGGCTTCATCACAATCCAGAAAGCCTCAACCTTCACGTTTTTCCATTGTGCGGCCCTTCCTGCACGGAAAACAGTTTTCCAGACGAGCAATGGACGCAATTTCTAACTGTAGGAGGACCTCCTCTTCGTTAAATTATGAAGTGATTTGGAAGGTTTTTGTTCGTTGGTGTGAATCACAATTGATTGATTTCTTTAATCCAACTATTCCTCAATTAGCAAACTTTTTTATTTATCTTTTTGATGAAGTTAAGCTACAGCCAGTCACTATTAAGGGCTATAGGTCTATGCTTTCTGACACCTATACACATCAAGGGAAATTAAACATTGGGTCAGATGTATCTTTAAATAAATTAATGAGGAATTTCTCTAGGGACTAGTCTCAAGGTATGTGAACAGACCTTGTACCTTGAGACTAGTCCCTAAGTGGAATTTAGCGTGGGTTCTTCTGAAACTTCAAGAAGCACCTTTTGAGCCGTTAAATACTGTTGAGTTTAAATTTCTTACTTATAAAACAGCTTTCCTTTTAGCATTTGTGTCAGCTAGAAGAGTTGGTGAGCTTCATGCTTTATCTGTTGAAGACTCTCATTATTGTAGTGTAGGTAATTCTATTACTCTCACTATGAAAGTGGGATTCTTAGCTAAGAATCAGGTCCTGGACAAAAGGGCTAACCCAATTCTTATTAAAGCATTACCGTCTTCAGATGGTCAAAAACCTTTGTTGTGTCCAGTAAGAGCGCTTAGGATTTATAAGCAGCCTTCTAGTTTTATTAGAAGAGGTAGGAAGAGGTTATTTCTTTCTCTTTTTCCCAATAGAAGTGATATTTCTGTTCATTCTATATCTAGATGGATTCAGTTAGCTATTCGGACAGCTTATAATGCTTTGTCTGTGAATCAGAGAATATCTTATAAGATTTCAGCTCACAAAGTTAGAGCTTTGGCTTCTTCTTGGGCCTATGCTAGTAGTACTTCTTTGCAGGATTTGATGCAAGCAGCTTACTGGACTCAACAGACGACTTTTACCAAATTTTTTCTTCGAGATTTAGAATCAATTTCGGATGATCTCTGATCTTTAGGACCATTATCGGTAGCTCAGAATGTCGTCCATTCTAATTAGGAGTTCCATTCAACCTTCTGTTTGGTCTGCTCTAGCACTGTCACCAGTCTGCTACCCTCTTCGTTTTGATGTGTAGTTACTTTCAAAACAAGGGGAATGGGGGGGGGGGGGGGGGGGGGGGATGGTATTCCCGAATGGTCATCTGGCTTTATAGTGAAAAGCATGGGCATACCCCCTTCAGTGATAGTAACCTGGGGTCGGTGCTATGGTAGTTTTAATATGTAGCTAAATGTGAAGCAATTTTCAATATATTATATGCTTTTAATGTGTAGCTCGATATGAAGCGTCATTGTATATGTCATGTGTCAAGATGAGCTTTACCATACAATACTCGGACACTTTTAATGATTTATAAAGAGTCTCATTTCTCTGGACTTATTTATATTTTGGCTTCCTTTATCAAATTAGCATAATGGTTTATGCTAGGCCTTAAATAGAGTTACACCTATATTTTCATTGTTTTTCTGTAATAGGAGCAATTAATATCAAGTACTAGGTCCACCTGCCTGTTTACTATTCTCAGCTAGTCTGGGCCATTGGTATGGTGGAAAAATATGAAAAATTTATACCAATTTTAATGTTTTTAATACTTACCAATGGCCCAGACAAGGATGGCCCTCGTTGGAGTGGACACTCCTTCCTCCCCACTGAGTTATATTACTGTACTTATTAACATTTGACAGGCACAACAATAAAGAATGACAAGATGGCGGTAGCCTATTGTTGTCCTTGACAACAAGTTGCGCATTGCGCAAAAAGCATGGGGGACCATACTGGTCTTCTCTTTTTTGGAGTTTTTTTGCAAATTTTGGGGGTTTGGGGATTCAAAATTTGTGTTTGGCCCTGGTAGTAAATGGAGTTGCACCAGCTAGTCTGGGCCATTGGTATGTATTAAAAATATTAAAATTGGTATAAATTTTTCATTTTGCATTACTGAAAATCTGGGCATTATTTCTGTGGTAGCATCCCAATACTAGAAAAAAATCATCTGGCATGGACAACAGAGTTATAAATATTTAAATAACTTCATTCCCCTGTAGTGTTAACTACCACAGATTGTAATTAAATCCCCCCTCCCCAAAAAAAAAAAAAAAATGTATTGAAATAGATTAATTTTTTACACACTTGAAGTTTGGGCCCTGAAATAATTTTGTTTGGTACCGAAGCATTTTGTTTGGAACCAAAAAATTTCAATGACTAAAAGTTGGCCACCCAAAATATTTGGGTCATAATGAATACTGAATTCAATTTTGTTGAAATCAAGTCCCTGGATCCAAATTGAGCTCACTTTGGGAGCTCAAATTCTAACTTGGGGGAAATTTATTTCAAGTCTTCTTCAGATCCACCAGAAATAATCTTTCGATATTTGGTATACAACAGCATCCTTACACGGGTCTGATTCAAATTTGTTCAAACAAACTCAAAAAATTCTTTTTTGGAGTGCCTTGTTGGAGCCCCTAATTTTTACTTGGTGCAATATGAGGAATGTTCTTTAAAAATCTTCTTTAGATCCACATGTGAGAATCTTTATCTTTGATATTTAGTCTCTGCATTCTTGTTGGGGGGAGGGAAATCAGATTCAAGTTTGTTAAAATCAAGCCCATGAGTTCATATTTGGGCTCCGAGTGGGTAGTCTGAATTTTAGCTGGGTAACCATCTTTCTGGATAATAGCAGGGAAAGTTGTACAACCTGAGTAGTTTCTTGCTAATTGTCAGGCAGATGACACTTGACTAGAAACATCTGCCAGGCCATAAATTTCGAGCAGCATGTCATCTTTAATAATTCACTTTTGTTTCCCAGGATTGTATGAGTTAAATGGATATTCAGTTAGTTTAGGGAGTTTAATTTCTTACAATTTATTAGAGAGTGTCTTTTGGCACTCTCCAATAAACTGTAAGGAAATTATTTTTAACAACACACTTATGTTGAGTAAAGTAGGTATCAAATAAATGAAGGATGCATTGACACCCATATTTGGGTTTTTAACCTTTTTCATCAGAGTCCAGATAAGTATTTTAGTACTCTTTCTTTTTATATGGAATTGTTTACAAAAGCAGAACTTTTCTTCATCAGTAAGCAAGTACTGCTCCACTTCCCAGTTTCCAACAGAGAGTTTTTAGCATTGACCTAGGTAGTAAAAAAGTAAAATTCCTGAGAAATCAATAGATTTGGTTTAGGGTTGAATTAATAATACATTTTGTTGACTTTGACCTTATTTTGCTGGAACTTGTAAGTCTGGATACACAATACTTAATAGTTTCATTTTGCCAGGCATGTGGATTATTTTGTACCATTTTATATATCAACTTTTATACATTATTTATCTTAACCTTTTGAACCTATGATGGTGATCTTTGTCAGATTGTGGATGAAAAAACTACTCATATAGTGGTATCACCGGACATCAGCTTTGAGGCAAGTATAATTACAATTAAACCCTTTTAACTGAATTGCCTTGTTGCCAATGAAAGATCTCCAAACAATACAGTTGCTTAGAATGTTGTTAATATCCATTATTACTATTCAGTTTGTGCATTTGGCATCCTTTAATTTTTAGCTTGCCTAATTGAAAGTCAGGTGAGCTCCAGTGATCACTCTCTGTCTATTGTCCGTGAACATGGTATTCACAATTATTCCAAAAACTGCTGAACCAATTTCAGTGAAATTTAAGGTGATTGTTTGTTACGACATCGCATTTTCATTTCTTCAAATTAAGGTGCCTCCACCTATAGGGGGTGGGGTGGGGGAATACCCAAATATTTTCTAAAAACTTCTCATGAACCAATGGGTACCATAGGGCAATATTTTCTTTTGCTATGGGGGAGGGGGGGGGGGGGGGGACAAGATTTTGTCCCCTGCCTGAAATTTATATTTTGTGAATCAATAATAGGCAGTTTTGGACCAAATTTGGTGGGAACTCCAGGAGTTAAAAAAATAGAAATATTTCAAAATGCCTAATTTCCCAAACTGGATGGAATAGAGAACTGTTATTTAGTATGGAGCATCCTCAGGGCTAGTAGAGCTGAATGATAAACTAAATTTCAGTTAAAAAAAATTCAAACAATCACCAATCAGAATCTTTTGATCTTTGGTTAGCACATTCATGGTGGGGACGGGGGAGGGTGGGGGTTTCAGATCCAAGTTTGTTAAAAGCAAACTCATCGGTTAATATTTGGGCTACACACAGGAGTCTGAATTTTAACTTAGTGCAATATATGGAATTTTTCTTTAAAAATCCTCTTCTCCAAAACAACCAGTCAGAATTATTTGATATTTGGTATACAAAATCCTTGGGGGTGGGGGATGGGGGGAACAGATCCAATTTTTGTTCAAATCAAATCCATAGGTTCATATCTAAGTTTCCTATGGGAGCCCCTTTGTGCAATTTGAGGAATATTCTTTAAACTCTTCTTCTCCAGAATCACCAGTCAAAAGCTTTTGATATATAGTATGCAACATCCTTATGGAGGCCAGATTCAGGTTTGTTCAAATCAGATCTCTGAGTTAATATTTGGCCTCTCTGTGGGAGCCTGAATTTTAACTTAACACAAAATGGGGAATATTCTTTGAAAAGCTTTCCCAGAAACACCAGTGAGAATCTTTTGATATTTGGTATACACCATCCTTATAGAGATCTAATTCAATTTTTTTTTCTAATCAAGCCCATGGGTTACAATTTTGGATCTCTATGGGAGCCTCAGTTTTAACATAGTGCAATATGAGAAATAATCTTAAAAAATCTTCTTCAGATCTATCTCTCAAATCCTTTTGATATTTGGTCAACAACATCCTTTGGGTGGTCAGATTTGTGTTTGTTCAAATCAAGTTCATATTTTGGCTCCCAATGGTAGCCTGAATTTTGCAGTATGAGAAAAATTCTTTCAAAATTCTTGAGAAATCTTCTTCTCCAAAACCACCAGTCAAAATATTTTGATATTTGGTACACAACATCCTTAAGGGGGGCAGATTTCAGTTTGTTCAAATCAAGTCCCTGTGTTCATATTTGGGCTTCCTGTGGGAACCCAAATTTTAACTTTGTGCAATATAATGATTATCTTAAAAAATCTTCTTCAGATCTGCCATTCAAAATCCTTTGATATTTGGTACATAACATCCTTAGCGGATTCATGTATTGATATTTGGGCCCCCTAGTGTATCATTATTGGAAATCTGGGCATTTCTTTTGTGGAAGCATCTTAATACTAGAAAAAATCATCAGCCCTAGACAATAGAGAGTTGTAAATAACTACATGACTTCATTCCTCTGCAATCAGTGTAGTATTAACTAGTGTTAGATGCAGATTTTTTTTTGGTTGGGTTGGGTTGGGGGGGGGGGGGGGGTGGTAATGACACTTTTGACAGCCAGGGTCACCTCTTGTTGGACAGTTTTATGGGTAGAGGAATCCTGAGTGCCTGGGGAGAACCAGCAAGTAGCAGTGAGCAACTGTCAGACTCCCCAACATACTAACTTCGTACAAGTAGGGTTAGTATTGGTTGGAGACAAGCACCACCAACACGCAGTACAGCTTAGTACACAGCACCACTGTGCCCCTACATGGGCAATCAGGATGACATGCCTTGTCCATGCACCTTTTGGTTTGAAGGCCAATGCCGTGACCACTGGGCCACCACACTCCTGGATGCTTAATTAAATCCTTTTTTATTCAACTTTGTCAGATGTGCTCCTTGGGATCTCTGGGGCCTCTTGTTTTTAATACTGAATGGTTTTGCTGAAGCATTTAAAATTTATCATGTAAGATTCTTGATGATTGCAGAGGTGTTGCAAAGATGACTGATTGGAAGAAGTGTGTAAACCTGATTTGTCCTGACTATGATGGCTCAAGTCCCAACTGACTCATATTCCAACTACATCATCAAGGCATGTCTTCATTGAAGGCATGCCTTGATGATGCAGTTGGAATACTGTTTCATTCAGGATTATAGTTATAAAACTCGGTACTTCTTGGAAATTTATTAGTGAATAAATAAAATACACATGTAGTAATTGTTACTCAACTTCTTTTTTAATTCACACATACCATACCAGTACTTTAAATAAATTGATCATGCTGGGTCCTCGATTGTCCGGATTGAGTAATACAGACATCCATTTGTACAACCAACTGTGTGTGTGACACAAGCTCAAGTATCAAATCTAGTCTTTTAAGGAAGTACATGATTACTAGCAGAGAGAATTGATATCTTAAACTTCATACCTGACTAAAATGTCCCATCTGGAAAAATTATAGGGTGTATCACACACATCCTAAACCCCCCTTTGTGATGCCAGTGGATGACTGAGTAACCAATTAATAAAATGAGGGAAATAATTCATCATCTGATTTCTGGTAACCTCAGCCCTTAAGGGCCTAATTCCAACTTTGATAACTTTTTAATGCAAAGGAACAGGTGCTCCAACATGCATTGTTTGGGTAAACTCAAAACTTGTTTTTTAAGTACATTGTCAGTTGTTTCTGGGCAAGTCTTAGCTGCCTCTGTTGACAGCCAAGACTTGACTAGAAACAACTGCAAAGCCACAGTAGGTTGACTTTCAACGTATATAGAAAATGTATAAAAATCTCCAGACCCTTAAAGATTAACAAAATATTTGAAATTTTTGGCACTATATCTATCTGCTCAGATACCTTTGTAAATGTTAAAATTAAATTATCTGACATAGATCCTTGGCAGTTTACTTCCTCTGCAATGCAGAATAAGAGAAAAAGACTTGCTATTGCTGAAATGAGACTCGACTCATTACAAACACAAATGTCGATTACACATCATTTACCATCACTTCAAGTGCAAATTTTACCTGTTGATTGCATTTGGGCTTCATAGTAAAATTGCAATAAATAAAAAATGTGATTCATTGGAAATTTATACAAGTCTTTACACAATTATCTTGCTTTACACACTTCTACCGATCTCTGTTTTTGGTACTTTCAATGAAAGCATTCAATTTCTAATATCTTTTTTGGACAGAGCTTTGTGAAACACGATAACACAGGTTAAATAATCAGAATTAGGATTCTGGTTATTTCCTTAAATTACATATTTGACTGGCAAAATCAGTATTCATTTTCTACGGTCTTAATGCATTTAGAAGTTCATATTTAGGAATTACCATTGTTGGTAGACTACTAATAAGCATATTTGTAAGGCTATGAAAAAAAAACATTGTTATTTTTATACTGTACCAATGACCCAGACTTAGCTGGTGCTAACTCTAACAAAACCAGGGCCAAACACAAATTTTGCCCCCCAATCCCCAAAATTTGCATCCAAAACCAAAAGAAATCATGTCCTATAGGACCTCCATACTACGCCCCCACTGCGTATGCGCAGTGTCAAGGACGTCCCGAAATTGGCGCCAATTATCATTCTCTGTTTGGCCCTTCATCAGTCAACATCTCACTGATCTTTGTGCTTGTAAATCTCAGTTTAAAGGATGCCAGACACGTAATTTTTGGAGAAATGGTGATTCTAAGGAGGATATAGAAGGAGGAGAGGAAAAAGAAGTGACAAAAAATAATCAGGGCTGTACTTAAAATTTTTTGATGAAATTATGTTAAGTTGCCTATTTTCGAGGCATGGGCCTCTTGTTGTCATTCTTGCTAAATGTTGCACTGCTTATTCAGTGTTTCCTCTCCCCTAGCCTTCTAAAGTCCCCCCTTGCAATTCTCCCATGCTTTTGGCATATTTTTGAGAAAGTTCATTTCTAAAATTTTCCTGGGAGAGTTGCTTGGATACAGAATGTTTTCTGTTATTTTCCCCATAGTTACATTTTCACCCATGGGTGTATAACGTTGTGTTCTGCATCTTCCATCTGATGTTCTGCAGATTCTCCCCTGGGAGTCTCTGTCTTGCATCAGATAGAGTGTAATTTTGATGACTGATTTCGGGCCAGTTTTTTCAGTGCCTGGAGTCATGTTTTCTGGTGTTTTACACTGTTTGTTTACATTGGCAACAGCCTTTTTTGAGGGGGGCTGTTTGCCTTTGGTGTAGTTTATCTCACTATAAGATACATTTATATTATCCGTAAGTGTCTCATTAATTATTTAATATAAATTTAAAATTTTTGACCACACTTTGCCATCGGATCCATCGGGGCTCAACGTTACTTTTCAGCAACTTGGGCTTCGCTGAAAAAATATTTTTTCAAAATTATTTTGATTTGCAATTATTTTTTCATTTATTAATGGATCATGTTATTATGTATCTTTGTGTCAGGGGTTTGTGCAAGTAACTAGGACTTGTTGTTGACTTTTCACAATGAAAGGACATTGTTCAAATTGTAATGGGAAGAAATCTTCCTCTGACTTTCATGATCATTGTATTAATTGTAGTCAGTGTTCTCGCACTAATCCCTGTTCTATATGTCAATATTGGGATGACAAACATTGGAAACGTGTGTCACGGTATGTTGTTTCTGGAGAAAGGGCTATGCCGGCTCTTTCTCCGCAAGGTCACTCTACACTCTCAGTTTCTATTTCAGAGGAACAAGAACAGGGTGATGTTTCCATGTTATCTTCTGCAAGTGCGCTTCCATCGTCACAAATGAATTCAGAGCTAGCGGCAAAAGTGCTCATGGAGATTAGACTAATGTCGTCCGCTAGCTCGCCCGGTGTAGCGTCCATTCACCGAATGGTTCGGCAGCCGGGTTCGTCCGATGCGGTCCAGGAGGAAATGTTGGGTGATGCGAGCACTATAAACATTCAATGTGCACACCCAGTGACGGCGGATAGTAAGCGAGATCGGAGGAAGCCTTTGAGTCCGGTTCCTAGCTCGTCCAGGTCCAGCCGGGCCGCGAGCAAGAGAGGCCCCTCTCTCGTACAACAACATCTGGGACCAGATGTTGTGGTACAAAATGTGTCGCAAGCGGAGCATACGTCCATCGCTCGGGACGCTCCGTTGTATAGGCAGTCCGCGGAGACTGCTAAGGCTTCTTCTTCTCGTCAGCGCACACGACCGCACATTGGCTGCGTGACCGCCGATATCTTACCAGCTTCGCCGATCAAGGATTCTTCGGCGATCCGGCAGCCAGGGACTCGAGACCGATGGACTCCGGACGTTCGCATAGAAAAAGTATGCGGGAGCCATCTGATGCGGAGCTGCCCTTGGCGAAGCAGCAAAAGACTGCGCCTCCGCAGGTCTCGACGCCGGACATTCTTGTGCAGATAGCACAGCTTATCGCAGCATCCGACAGAAACGGTGTCGGATCGAGAATTATCCGACGGCGCTGCGTCGGTATGCTCCGCCGAAGCATCGGGGGCGGACGACCGGGAGCATCATGAGGTCCGACCGGACGGTGAAAGGGATACAGATGATTTGGAGCTATCCCTTTCGGAACAACATAAAGCTGCCGTGGACTTCATCCGGCACTTTCTCCCTCAAGTTGTTCCGTCGGGCCAGACTGCTGCGGTTCCGGACAAGAGGATTATAGCGTCATTGGACTCTGAATTTTTTGAGCGGTTCAGGGACATCGCTCCCGAGTTTCCGTCGCAGTCCAATAATGTTGCAAGAACATTTGAATTATTGAACGACGCTATATTTAAACTTGCTTCCAAGACGGGGAAAGCAGGATTCTTGTCTGCCAATACTCTCAACCTGCCTTTCATTAATGCAAGGAATAAATTCGACACGGCAGGACAGGGTATCCCGAGAGTTCCTCTGCGTATGGATGACGAGGCGGAAGACTTAGAGCTATCATTACCGTCGTCGGCTTCTATTCCAACTGCGGTGTTGGAAACAGCTATTTCGTCTAACAGAGCCAATTTAGATGCCTTATCTTACGCAGATCACCTTACTAAGGCGTTATCACTGCGCCTTCAAGGGAAAGAGTTTCAGGATATACAATCCTCTTTAAGACTTCTTTCAAGGGCAGTAGCTTATTCCACGTGTAACTCCGCCCTTTCTGTGGCAAACCTGGAGTTGGTTAGACGTGACGCAGCCCTAGCTACATCCACACTCGTGGATACTAAGGTGAAGAACTCTCTTAGAGTCGCTTCGGTCTCCGGAGAACTTCTCTTTGACGGCAAGCTTTCTGCTATTTATGATAAAATTACAAGAAAGCTTCGGATTCTCTGTTGTTCAAATCTGCTTCTAAGAAGTCGGATACAGCAGACAAGAATAAGACAGGCACTTCTGGGTCTAATGCGCCCAAGAGAGGTTCCGGTGCGTCCTCTTGGTCTTATTCGAGAGACCGTCAGGGTAGCGACTCTCGTGGTGTATCAATTCCGGGCGATGTGCTTCGGATTGAATCTAGCACCCTGGGCTTTCACTCGGGTAATGAACTCGGTAATGATCTATTTCCTAGCTCATTCGTCTGCGGTAACGTCGGCCTACCTGGACGACATTCTTCGGAGGTACGGCAACGAGTTAACGCTTCAGAACGATGTTCAGAATCTACTTCTATTGCTCCGACGTCTCGGTTTTATAGTAAACGAGGAGAAGTCAGATCTGGTGCCGTCCAAGTCATTCACTCATCTGGGAATGAGCTTCGAGACGCACAACAATCTCGTTCATCTGCCGTTAACCAGAGCGAAATTAGTCAGTTGTTACGCTCGCTATTGTCTGCACGCAGACAAAGTCACAGCGAGAGAATTTATGAGACTGATAGGTCTGTGCGGAGCCGCTGCGGATCTCATTCCGATGGGGCGGTTACGCACGCGTCCTCTCCAAATTTTCTTGACTCAGAATTGGAGTGTGAAAATTCATTCGCTCGACGTAGACGTTCTCTTGTCAGATCAAGTGAAACAAGAGATTCAGACTTGGGCAAACATTCAGTGGTTAACTCAGGGAGTTCCGCTGCAGTTGCCGGATCCGAGTTTTACCATTATGACGGATGCCAGTCAAACAGGTTGGGGTGCATCATTGATCCCAACGGATTCGAGATGCCAGGGTCTTTGGGATCCGCAATTCCTGTGCAAGCACATAAACATCAAGGAAATGATGTCAATTTGGCTTGCGTTACGTCATTGGATGGACATTATTCACAATGCTCATGTCCAAATCCTATCCGACAATACGACAGTAGTGGCGTATATACGGAATCAGGGAGGCACTCATTCAGTTCCGTTGTTCAATCTAACGGAAAGAATCCTTCTGTTTGGCACTAGAACATCAGGTTCTTCTTTCGGTCCGTCACATACCGGGTCGTCTGAATGTGCTAGCAGACTCCCTTTCACGAAAGGGTCGCTTGTTGCCGTTGCAGTGGACTCTCAACAAACAAGTATTCAATCAGATTTGCTACCAATGGGAACGGCCAATGATAGACTTATTTGCGACACATCTCAACAATCAGTTGCAGACGTATGTGTCTCCGTGTCCGGATCCAAGAGCATTTGCAGTAGATGCTCTGTCGATCCCTTGGGACGGAATGATAGGATATGCGTATCCTCCAGCGCCGTTAATTCAATCTCAATGCAAGATTCTGTTGGTAGCATCTCTGTCGCCACAGAGACCGTGGATAAATCTACTCAGGTGTCTGTTGTGGGACCTACCGCGAAAGCTTCCTCCACGGGAGGATCTTCTTTCACAGGGGAAATCACGCCAACTCCATCACAACCCGCAAGGTCTCAACCTTCACGTTTTTCCATTGTGTGGTCCTTCTTGCATGGCAAGCACTTTACAGGACGAGCAGTGGACGCGATTTCTAACTGTAGGAGGACCTCCTCTTCGCTAAACTATGCGGCTAAGTGGAAGGTTTTTCGTCGTTGGTGTAGGGATCATTCTGTAGATATTTTTGATCCCTCTATACCAGACATTGCAAACTTTCTAGTATACTTGTTTGACGAAATCAAACTGCAGCCTGTTACTATTAAGGGTTATAGGTCTATGTTATCTGATACCTATGCACATCATGATAGTTTACAAATTGGATCTAATGTCTCTTTATCTAAGTTGGTTAGAAACTTCTCGATAAATAGACCCAGAACTCTTAGATTAATTCCTAAATGGAATTTAGCTTGGGTTCTTCTTAAATTGAAGGAAAAGCCATTTGAACCTCTTGGGACAGTAGATTTCAAATTCTTATCTTATAAGACAGCTTTTCTCTTAGCTTTCTCTTCTGCTAGAAGAGTCAGTGAGCTTCATGCACTGTCGGTGGATGATTCTCACTATCGTAGTGTCGGGAACACTATCACCTTCACTACTAATGTGGGTATTTTTATACTGTACCAATGACCCAGACTTAGCTGGTGCTAACTCCACAAAAACCAGGGCCAAACACAAATTTTGCCCCCCAATCCCCAAAATTTGCATCCAAAACAAAAAGAAATAATGTCCTAAAGGACCTCCATAATACGACTCTACTGCGCATGCGCAGTGACGCAGTCGTCCCGAAATTGGCGCCAAATATCATTCTCTGTTTGGCCCTTCATCAGTCAACATCTCACTGATCTTTGTGCTTGTAAATCTCAGTTTAAAGGATGCCAGACACGTAATTCTTGGAGAAAATGTGATTCTAAGGAGGATAGAAGGAGGAGAGGAAAAAAGAAGTGGCAAAAAATAATCAGGGCTGTACTTAAAATTTTTTGTTAAAATTATGTTAAGTTGCCTATTTTCGAGGCAAACGCCTCTTGTTGTCATTCTTGCTAATTGTTGCACTGCTTATTCAGTGTTTCCTCTCCCCTAACCTTCTAAAGTCCCCCCTTGCAATTCTCCCATGCTTTTGGCATATTTTTGAGAAGTTTCATTTCTAAAATTTCCCTGGGAGAGTTGCTTGGTTACAGAATGTTTTCTGTTATTTTCCCCATAGTTACGTTTTCACCCATGGGTGTATAACGTTTGTGTTCTGCATCTTCCATCTGATGTTCTGCAGATTCTCCCCTGGGAGTCTCTGTTTTGCATCAGATAGAGTGTAATTGAGGACTGATTCCGGGCCAGTTTTTTCAGTGCCTGGAGTCATGTTTTCTTCTGTGTTTACACTGTTTGTTTTCATTGGCAACAGCCTTTTTTGAGGGGGGCTGTTTGTCTTTGAGGTAGTTTATCTCATTATAAGATACATTTATATTATCCGAAAGTGTCTCATTAATTATTTTATATAATTTTAAAATTTTTGACCACACTTTGCCATCGGATCCATCGGGGCTCAACGTTACTTTTCAGCAACTTGGGCTTCTCTGAAAAAATATTTTTTCAAAATTATTTTGTTTTGCAATTGTTTTTTCATTTATTAATGGATCATGTTATTATGTATCTTTGTGTCAGGGGTTTTTGCGAGTAACTAGGACTTATTGTTGTTCCTTCACAATGAAAGGAACTTGTTCAAATTGTAATAGGAAGAAATCTTCCTCTGACTTTCATGATTATTGCATAAATTGTAGTCAGTGTTCTCGCATTAATCCCTGTCCTGTATGTGAACATTGGGATGAGAAACATTGGAAACGTGTGTCACGATATGTTGTTTCTGGAGAAAGAGCGATGCCGGCTCTTTCTCCACAAGGTCACTCTACTCTCTCAGTTTCTATTTCAGAGGAACCAGAACAGGGTGATGTTTCCATGTTATCCTCTTCAAGTGTGCGTCCGTCGTCACAATTAAATACAGAGCTAGCGGCAAAAGTGCTCATGGAGATTAGACAAATGTCGTCCGCTAGCTCGCCCGGTGTAGCGTCCATTCACCGAATGGTTCGGCAGCCGGGTTCGTCCGATGCGGTCCAAGAGGAAATTTTGGGTGATGCGAGCACTATAAAAATAATAGATGCACACCCAGTGACGGCGGATAGTGAACGAGAACGGAGGAAGCCTTTTAGTCCGGTTCCTAGCTCGTCCAGGTCCAGCCGGGCCGCGAGCGAGAGAGGCCCCTCTCTCGTACAACAACATCTGGGACCAGATGTTGTGGTACAAAATGTGTCTTTAGCGGAGCATACGTCCGTCGCTCGGGACGCTCCGTTGTATAAGCAGTCCGCAGAGACTGTTAAGGCTTCCTCTTCTCGCCGGCGCACACGACCGCACCTTGGCTGCGTGACCTCCGATATCTTGCCAGCTTCGCCGAGGAAGGATTATTCGGCGACCAGGTCACACCATCCGGCAGCCAGGGACTCGAGACCGATGGACTCCGGACGTTCGCATAGGAAAAGTATGCGGGAGCCATCCGATGCGGAGCTGCCCTCGGCAAAGCAGCGAAAGACCGCTCCTCCGCAGGTCTCGACGTCGGACATTCTAGTGCAGATAGCACAGCTTATCGCAGCATCCCAGCAGCCGACAGAAACGGTGTCGGATCGAGAATTATCCGACGGCGCTGGGTCGGTACGCTCCGCCGAAGCATCGGGGGCGGACGACCGGGAACATCGGGAGGTCCGACCGGATGGTGAAAGGGATACGGATGAATTGGAGCTATCCCTTTCGGAACAACACAAAGCTGCCGTAGACTTCATCCGGCACTTTCTTCCTCAAGTTGTTCCGTCGGGCCAGACTGCTGCGCTTCCGGACAGGAGAATTATAGCGTCATTGGACTCTGATTTTTTCGAGCGGTTCAGGGACATCGCTCCCGAGTTTCCGTCGCAGTCCAATAATGTTGCAAGAACATTTGAATTATTGAACGACGCTATTTTTAAACTTGCTTCCAGGACAGGGAAAGCAGGCTTCTTGTCCGCAAATACTCTCAACCTGCCTTTCATTAATGCAAGGAATAAATTCGACACGGCAGGTCAGGGTATACCGAGAGTTCCTCTGCGTATGGACGACGAGGCGGAAGACTTAGAGCTATCATTACCGTCGTCAGCTTCTATTCCAACCGCAGTGTTGGAAACAGCTATTGCGTCTAACAGAGCCAATTTAGATGCCTTATCTTACGCAGATCACCTTACGAAGGCGTTATCACTGCGTCTTCAAGGGGAAGAGTTTCAGGATATACAATCCTCCTTAAGACTTCTTTCAAGGGCAGTAGCTTATTCCACGTGTAACTCCGCCCTTTCAGTGGCTAATCTGGAGTTGGTTAGACGTGACGCAGCCCTGTCTACATCCACACTAGTGGATTCTAAGGTGAAGAACTCTCTTAGAGTCGCTTCGGTCTCAGGAGATCTTCTCTTTGACGGCAAGCTTTCCGCTATTTATGATAATATTAAAAAGAAAGCTAGTGATTCTCTGTTGTTTAGATCCGCTCCTAAAAGGTCGGATTCAGCAGACACGAATAAGGCGGGCACTTCTGGGTCTTATCCGCCCAAGAGAGGTTCCTATAGAGGTTCCGGTGCGTCCTCTAGCTCTTATTCGAGAGACCGTCAGGATAGCGACTCTCGTTCGGGACGTCCTTCAGGCCGGGACAATCGGTCGGACGCCCCGAGGTCGACGAGGCGAGGTGCGGGTCGTGGAAGACGTGGTTTCTCCTACCGCAGGCCTCGCAGATCCAGGAGGTGATGGCTCAAACCTCTATCGCGTTCCGGTTGGCGGAAGGTTGTCGAGTTTTTCTCAAGAGTGGGCGTCGATTACGGACGACCCTTGGGTGAGAGGAGTGACTTCGGAAGGTCTAAAGATATCCTTCAAACGAAAGCCTCCATTAACTCGAAGTCCAAAGTGGACTCATCTTCCGTCAAACCCTCAGAAAAGAGACGCTCTGCTATCAGAGGTGCAGTCTCTTTTAATGAAGAACGCGGTAGAGGTCGTAGAAAACCAGGAATCGCTGGGATTCTACAGCCATCTGTTTCTGGTTCCGAAACCAGACGGCTCGTTCCGTCCAGTAATAGATTTGAGCTGGATAAACAAGCTGATCATCGCTCCGAAGTTTTATATGGAGACGATTCGATCGGTCAGAGCGAGTATTCGGGTGAACGATTATGCAACGAGCATAGATCTCAAAGATGCGTACTTTCACGTCATGGTACATCCGACATTCCGAAAGTATCTACGCTTCGCAGTCCTAGGAGTGGTGTATCAGTTCCGGGCCATGTGCTTCGGATTGAATCTAGCACCCTGGGCTTTCACTCGAGTAATGAACTCGGTAATGATTTACTTCCGAGCTCATTCGTCTGCGGTAACGTCGGCCTACCTGGACGACATTCTTCAGAGGTACGGCAACGAGTTAACGCTTCAGAACGATGTTCAGAATCTTCTTCTATTGCTCCGACGTCTCGGTTTCATAGTAAACGAGGAGAAGTCGGATCTGGTGCCGTCCAAGTCATTCACTCATCTGGGAATGAGCTTCGAGACGCACAACAATCTCGTTCGTCTGCCGTTAACCAGAGCGAAATTAGTCAGTTGTTACGCTCGCTATTGTCTAAATACAGACAAAGTCACAGCGAGAGAATTTATGAGACTGATAGGTCTGTGCGGAGCCGCTGCGGATCTCATTCCGATGGGACGGCTACGCACACGGCCTCTTCAAATTTTCTTGACTCAGAATTGGAGTGTGAAAATTCATTCGCTCGATGTAGACGTTCTCTTGTCAGATCAAGTGAAACAAGAGATTCAGACTTGGGCAAACATTCAGTGGTTAACTCAAGGAGTTCCGCTGCAGTTGCCGGATCCGAGTTTTACCATTATGACGGATGCCAGTCAAACAGGTTGGGGTGCATCATTAATCCCAACGGATTCGAGATGCCAGGGTCTTTGGGATCCGCAATTCCTGGGCAAGCACATAAACATCAAGGAAATGATGTCAATTTGGCTTGCGTTACGTCACTGGATGGACATTATTCACGATGCTCATGTCCAAATCCTATCCGACAATACGACAGTAGTGGCGTATATACGGAATCAGGGAGGCACTCATTCAGTTCCGTTGTTCAATCTAACGGAAAGAATCCTTCTGTTTGCGTTGGAACATCACGTTCTTCTTTCGGTCCGTCACATACCGGGTCGTCTGAATGTGCTAGCAGACTCCCTTTCTCGAAAGGGTCGCTTGTTGCCGTCGGAGTGGACTCTCAACAAACAAGTATTCAATCAGATTTGCTACCAATGGGAACGGCCAATGATAGACTTATTTGCGACACATCTCAACAATCAGTTGCAAACGTATGTGTCCCCGTGTCCGGATCCAAGAGCTTTTGCTGTAGACGCTCTATCGATCCCTTGGGACGGAATGATAGGATATGCGTATCCTCCAGCGCCGTTAATTCAACAAGTATTGCTAAAGATAAAACAATCTCAATGCAAGATTCTGTTGGTAGCATCTCTGTCGCCACAGAGACCGTGGATAAATCTACTCAGGTGTCTGTTGTGGGACCTACCGCGGAAGCTCCCTCCACGAGAGGATCTTCTTTGGCAGGGGAAGTCGCGCCAACTGCATCACAACCCGCAAGGTCTCAACCTTCACGTTTTTCCGTTGTGCGGTCCTTCTTGCATGGCAAGCACTTTACAGGACGAGCAGTGGACGCGATTTCTAACTGTAGGAGGACCTCCTCTTCGCTAAACTATGCGGCTAAGTGGAAGGTTTTCCGTCGTTGGTGTAGGGATCATTCTGTTGATATATTTGATCCCTCTATACCAGACATTGCTAACTTTCTAGTATACTTGTTTGACGAAATCAAACTGCAACCGGTTACTATAAAGGGTTATAGATCTATGTTATCTGATACCTATGCACATCATGATAGTTTACAAATTGGATCTAATGTCTCTTTATCGAAATTGGTTAGAAACTTTTCGATAAATAGACCCAGAACTCTTAGATTAATTCCTAAGTGGAATTTAGCTTGGGTTCTCCTTAAATTGAAGGAAAAGCCATTTGAACCTCTTGGGACAGTAGATTTCAAATTCTTATCTTATAAGACAGCTTTTCTCTTAGCTTTCTCTTCTGCCAGAAGAGTCAGTGAGCTTCATGCACTATCGGTGGATGATTCTCATTATCGTAGTGTTGGGAACACTATCACCTTCACTACTAACGTCGGTTTTTTAGCTAAGAATCAGGCTCCTAATAAATATCCGGAACCTATTGTTATTAAGGCTCTTCCGTCTTCAGACGGGCGTAGGCCTTTACTCTGTCCTGTTAGAGCACTACGTATCTATAAACAGAGATCTCAGTTCATCAGAAAGGGACGGAAACGTTTCTTTCTGTCTTTGATGCCTAATAGAAAGGACATTTCAGTCCATTCTATTGCTAGATGGATTCAGTTAACTATCCGTACTGCGTATGAAGATTTATCTTCTTCTCAGCAGTCTGTGCTTAAGATTTCTGCTCATGAAGTAAGAGCTCTTTCTACTTCCTGGGCTTATGCTAATAGTGTTGCTATTACAGATTTAATGAAGGCTGCTTATTGGTCTCAGCCATCCACATTTACTAATTTTTATCTCAGAAATATTGAGTCCATTTCTGGAGACCTGCATTGTTTAGGTCCGTTATCTGTTGCTCAGAATGTCGTCCACTAAACAGTTGCAACTATAGTTATGCAGGCTTTCTGTTCCGGCAGTGACTCCGTCCGGCTGCCCTCTTCGCTCTGGGCTATTTGACCCAGGGCAAGGGGAAGGGGGGGGGCGGGTGTTCCCTTAGGTCACCTGCTTTATAGTGAAAAGCAAGGGAATGCCTCCTCCAAGACAGTATTTCTGAGTCGCTTCCGGGATGGTTTTAAAGTGTAATATTAATGTTTAATTTCATTCATGTCTTATTTTTAAAGTGTAGCTCGGTGTGAAGCATTTGTATATGTCAAGTGTCAAACGGGCTTTAATATACAATACTCGGACACTTTTAAATGATTATAAAGAGTCTCAATTCTCTGGACTACTTTATTTATTGGCTTGTTTTAATAATAATTAGTATAAAGGTTATACTGGATATTAATAGAGAACATGAATGTTATTGTGCTCAATTATTAAGGGTAGTGTATCTTTCTAATTTAAATATTAAATAAGAAAGATACATGTAAAGCCTAATACTCCTTTTCTCCTTAAGGGGTTATCTCTTTATTTTATAATTGAGCTTATTGGATTTTCCTCTATGTCCTAGGCCCTCCAGCCTGTTTACTATTCAGCTAAGTCTGGGTCATTGGTACAGTATAAAAATGTTAAAAAATTTATAGTAATTTATATATTTTTTATACTTACCAATGACCCAGACGGGGATGGCCCTCCCGGAGTTGGGAACTCTTGCCTCCCCGCTGAGTACATAGCGCTGACCAGGCACTGCCAGTAAGAATGATATTTGGCGCCAATTTCGGGACGACTGCGTCACTGCGCATGCGCAGTAGAGTCGTATTATGGAGGTCCTTTAGGACATTATTTCTTTTTGTTTTGGATGCAAATTTTGGGGATTGGGGGGCAAAATTTGTGTTTGGCCCTGGTTTTTGTGGAGTTAGCACCAGCTAAGTCTGGGTCATTGGTAAGTATAAAAAATATATAAATTACTATAAATTTTTTAACTTTTTAGCTAAGAATCAGGCTCCTAATAAATATCCGGAACCTATTGTTATTAAGGCTCTTCCGTCTTCAGACGGGCGTAGGCCTTTACTCTGTCCTGTTAGAGCGTTACGTATCTATAAACAGAGATCTCAGTTTATCAGAAAGGGACGGAAACGTTTCTTTCTGTCTTTGATGCCTAATAGAAGGGACATTTCGGTCCATTCTATTGCTAGATGGATTCAATTAACTATCCGTACTGCTTATGAGAGGTTATCTTCTTCTCAGCAGTCTGTGCTTAAGATTTCCGCTCATGAAGTAAGAGCTCTTGCTACTTCTTGGGCTTATGCTAATAGTGTTGCTATTGCAGATTTAATGAAGGCTGCTTATTGGTCTCAGCCATCCACATTCATGAATTTTTATCTCAGAAATATTGAGTCCATTTCTGGAGACCTGCATTGTTTAGGTCCGTTATCTGTTGCTCAGAATGTCGTCCACTAAACAGTTGCAACTATAGTTATGCAGGCTTTCTGTTCCGGCAGTGACTCTGTCCGGCTGCCCTCTTCGCTCTGGGCTATTTGACCCAGGGCAAGGGGAAGGGGGGGGGGGGAGGGTGTTCCCTTAGGTCACCTGCTTTATAGTGAAAAGCAAGGAAATGCCTCCTCCAAAGTCAGTATTTCTGAGTCGCTTCCGGGATGGTTTTAAAGTGTAATATTAATGTTAAAATTCATTCATGTCTTATTTTTATAGTGTAGCTCGGTGTGAAGCATTTGTATATGTCAAGTGTCAAACGGGCTTTAATATACAATACTCGGACACTTTTAAAAGATTATAAAGAGTCTCAATTCTCTGGACTACTTTATTTATTGGCTTACTTTAAAAATAATTAGTATAAGGGTTATACTGGATGTAAATAGAGAACATGAATATTATTGTGCTCAATTATTAAGGGTATTGTATCTTTCTAATTTAATATTAAATAAGAAAGATACATGTAAAGCCTAATACTCCTTTTCTCCTTAAGGGGTTACCTCTTTATTATATAGTTGAGCTTATTGGATTTTCCTCTATGTCCTAGGCCCTCCAGCCTGTTTACTATTCAGCTAAGTCTGGGTCATTGGTACAGTATAAAAATGTTAAAAAATTTATAGTAATTTATATATTTTTTATACTTACCAATGACCCAGACGGGGATGGCCCTCCCAGGAGTTGGGAACTCTTGCCTCCCCGCTGAGTACATAGCGCTGACCAGGCACTGCCAGTAAGAATGATAATTGGCGCCAATTTCGGGACGTCCTTGACACTGCGCATGCGCAGTGGGGGCGTAGTATGGAGGTCCTATAGGACATGATTTCTTTTGGTTTTGGATGCAAATTTTGGGGATTGGGGGGCAAAATTTGTGTTTGGCCCTGGTTTTGTTAGAGTTAGCACCAGCTAAGTCTGGGTCATTGGTGAGTATAAAAAATATATAAATTACTATAAATTTTTTAACTTTCAGGTACCTCCCTTGTCATTGAAAATCTGCCTCATCACTCTTTTTATATCTGGAAATCTCTTTGATGAGACTATTTTGCACATGTTGGAATAAAAATTTAACTACTATATCTTGTTTAACAGAGTTCACAGAGCACTGTCAAACAAGATGTAGCTGATTAAATTTTCAAATGCATTATGGAAAATTTTCACTGCTGAACAAATTGTATTTTTATACTGTACCAATGACCCAGACATAGCTGGTGCTAACTCTTAAAAATCTAGGGCCAAACACAAATTTTGCCCCCCAATCAGGGGTCAGCCGAGTGGGCGACTTGGGCGAAGAAGTCACCTTATCATTCCTCAAGTCGCCTTGGCTTACATTGGGGGCGAAATTCAAGTCGCCCTGCAAAACTTCCTTGGGAGACATGGCAGTTTACTGTATTTTCTTAAGTTTTATTTTTTTAAAACACCTGCTTCCGCATTCGCAAAAAAAGTAAACACAGCTGCTGTTAAAGTCCGTCTCACGGCTATGGAAAATAGCCAAAACTAGCCCAATTTTATATTTCTGAAAAGAATTGTAATGGTGTAGTCGTTCGAACAATTCGCCCCAACTGATAGCAACCAGCACAAAATGGCTATTTAAAAACAAAGTGCCAACCAAAACAACTAATCACACAAGACACGCATCGAGTTAATTAGAATTTATTAAAGTTAACCACCGTTTCAAAACAAAAAAGAATGTATTGGAGACAGTTCGTCCATATCGAAATTGCTTGCGGTTACGCTCTGTTCCACTGAAAAATTGGTTGCATTGAAATTCGCCCTGCAATTTGCATTGAATGTTTTTCCTTTGAAAACTTGTGAAGTTGTGTTGGAAGGGGGTTAAATGTAATAAGGCTACAATAGAAATCACAGGTATTTGGATGGAAAAGAATGGCAGACCTTCAAAGCACCAATCGCACGTGTCAGTGTAAGATGGTTGGCAGAAATTGTCAGTTTTTCTGAACAGTGTATTATTACCCAGCGCAGCCGGGAAGGGAGACAACTGAAATATTTTGTCATTTACCTGAGAAATAAATTAACTCAAATTGTTAATAACGCTTAATTTACGAAGGATATCGAAAACTTTTTTAACTACGCTTTTCAACTCAGTTAGGGCATTCAGAAACCATGAATGCCCCAGCTTCTAAAATGAACTTGAAATTTATTTTAAACACTTTAAATATTTTTTTTAAAAAGAATACACCTTCTGTTACAGAGAAGAGCACTCTCACCATGGGTCATACTAAATTTCAAATCGACTGCGTTGAGGCAAATACAAAATCAACTGCATGATAAACCTTAGTCATCACTGTTTGGCAAAGAGTTAGGGGGTATTCAGAAACCATGAACGACACAGTTTTTTGTGGGGTGGGAGAGGGAGGTGGGATTTTAACCTACATTCTGTTATATACCACCTGACTTGGTTTTGTGTGTGTATGTATGTTTGTATAACTTTTATTTATTTTTTTCTCCACAATTGTGTCCTCTATGTTCATTTATTTTGTCACGATGTCATATACGTTTTATTTTTTTTTATCTGATTTCTCCTTCATGTCCACTGACTTCTCCCTCCTGGGTCCTGACTTCTCCCTAAAGTCTCTGAAAGGAGAAGTCACTTCTCCCTAAAATCAGCTGCCAGGCTGACCCCTGCCCCCAATCCCCAAAATTTGCATCTAAAACCAAAGAAATCATGTCCTAAAAGGTCCTCCATACTTTGCCTCCACTGCGCATGCGCAGTGTCAAGGAGGTCTCGAAATTGGCGCAAATTATCATTCTTTGTTTGGCCCTTCATCAGTTCACATCTGACTGATATTTGTGCTTGTAAATCTCAGTTTAAATGATGCCAGACACATAAATATTAGAGAAATGGTGGATCTAAAGAGGAAATAGAAGGAGGAGAGGAAAAATGAGTGACAGAAAATAATCAGGGCTGTAACTTAAATATTTTTTACTGTACCAATGACCCAGACTTAGCTGGTGCTAACTCTTAAAAATATAGGGCCAAACACAAATTTTGCCCCCCAATCCCCAAAATTTGCATCTAAAACCAAAGAAAACATGTCCTGAATGGCCCTCCACACTTCACCTCTACTGCGCATGCGCAGTGTCAAGGACGTCCCGAAATTGGCGCCATTAATCAATCTTTGTTTGGCCCTTCATCAGTTAACATCTGACTGATCTTTGTGCTTGTAAATCTCAGTTTAAATGATGCCAGACACATAAATATTAGAGAAATGGTGATTCTAAGGAGGATATAGAAGGAGGAGAGGAAAAATGAGTGACAGAAAATTATCAGGGCTGTAACTTAAAATTTTTTAATGAAATTATGTTAAGTTACCTATTTTCGAGGCAACAGCCTGTTGTGGTCATTCTTGTTATCAAATTACACTGCTTGTTCAGTGTTTTCCTCTCTCCCTTTCCTTTAAGTCCCCTCTTGCTATTCTCCCATGCTTTTGGCATATTTTCTGTAATTTTATTACTAAAATTTCTTGGGAGTTTTAGCTGGATAACAGAATAAATTCTGTTCTTTTCCCCATGTTTACGTCTTCACCTATGGGTGGTTAGGCGTAGTGTTCTGCATCTACCATCTGATGTTCTGCAGTTTCTTGCCTGGAAGTTTCTGTTTTGCATCAGATAGTGTATTATTGGTAACTGATTTCAGACCAGGGTGCCTGGAGTCTTGTTCTAGTGTTTTTACACTTATTGTTTACATTTACAACAGCCCTCTGTGTGAGGGGGGATTTCTTGAAAATAATATCTGGATGTTAATTTAATCATAACTAGATACATTATTATTGTTCGTAAGTGTTGCATAAATTGTTTTAAATATTTTTAGAATTTTTGTCCACACTTAGGCTTGGGATCCATTGGGGCTCAATGTTACTTTTCAGAAACTTGGGCTGTTCTGAAAAAATATTTTTTCAAAATTTTTTGATTGCAATTATTTTTTCTATATTAATGGATCATATTATTATGTATTTTGATTGTCAGGGGTTGGTGCGAGTACTAGGACTTTGTTTTCTTTTCACAATGAAAGGATATTGTTCAATTGTAATAAGAGGAAATCTTCCTCTGACTTTCATAATCATTGTATATGTAGTCAGTGTATTCGCACTAACTCCTGTTCTGTATGTGTTAATTTCGATGACAACATGGGAAGCGCATGTCACGTTATGTTAGTGGGGAATTGACCATTCCGGTCCTTTCCCTGCAGGGTCACTCTACTTTATCAATCTCTATTTCAGACGATCAAGAATAGGGTGATGTATCCGTGATGTCTTCCAAAAGTGTGCCTCCGTCGTCACAATTAATGAAGAGCTAGCGGAAAAGTGCTCATGTAAATACGTCAATTGCCTAAGAGGACCCTAGTAGGTTCGACGGCCGTTCACGTCCGCTAGCTCGCCCGGTGTAGCGTCCATTCATCGAATGGTTCGGCAGCCGGGTTCATCCGTTGCGGTCTAGAAGGAGTTTTGGGGTGATGCGAGCACTATAAATCAACCAAATGCACACCCAGTGACGGCGGATTAGAGGGAGAACGGAGGAAGCCTTTTAGTCCGGTTCCTAGCTCGTCCAGGTCCATCCGGACTGCGAGCGAGAGAGGCCCCTCTCTCGTACAGCAACATCTGGCCCCAGATGTTGTGGTACAAAATGTTTCGCATTCGGAGCATACGTCCGCCGCTCGGGACGCTCCGATATATAGTCAGTCCGGAGAGACTGTCAATAAGGCTTCCTCATTCTCATGGTAGCGCACACGACCGCTCTTGGCTACGTGACCTCGGATATCCAGTCAGCTTCGCCAATCAAAGAATCATCGGTGACCAGGTCACACCATCCGGTAGCCAGGGACACGAGGCCTGTAGACTCCGGACGTTCGCATAAGAAAGTGTGCGGGAGTCAACGTACACGGAGCTTCCGGCGGCAATGCATCGTAAGACCGCTACTGCACAGGCCTCGGTGACGGGCGTGCTATCCCAAATAGCACAGCTTATCGCAGCATCCCAGCAACGACAGAATCTGTCGCATCATGTATTATCTGACGATGCTGGGTCGGGACGCTCCGCGGAAGCAGGTACGGACGTCCGAAAATTTCATCCGGTCCGACGGGATGCCGAAAGGGATTCGGAGGATTTCAAGCTTTCCCTTTCGGAACAACATAAGCTGTTGTTTATATCATCTGACTTTATCTTCTAGAGGTTCTTTCGTCGGACCAGAATGCTGTGATGCCGGATAAGAAACTGATAGCGTTGGTCGACAGAAATTTTTGGTTCGGTTCAGGGACATCGTCCCTCAGTTCCGACATAGTCCAATAATGTCACACAACTTTCGAATTATTGAACGACGCTATATATATTATTATTTGCTTGCTATTAACAAGCATGTCTGGTTTCTTGTTCGCAAAGTTACGGAGATGTCTTTCAAAAGTGTGCCTCTGTCGTCATAGTTAATGAAGAGCTAGCGGCAATAAGTGCTCATGGAATATGTCAATCGCCTAAGAGGTCCCTAGTGGGATCGACGGAGTTGACATTCGCTAGCTCACCCGGTGTAGCGTCCATTCATCGAATGGTTCGGCAGCCGGGTTCGTCCGTTGCGGTCTAGGAAGGAGATTTGGGTGATGCGAGCACTATTATAAACTTTAGTACACACCCAGTGACGACGGATTAGAGGAGAGATCGGAGGAAGCCTGTTAGTCCGGTTCCTAGCTTGTCCAGGTCCGTTCGGGCTGCGAGCGAGAGAGGTCCCTCTCTCGTACAACAACATATGGGACCGGATGTTGTGGTACAGATATTTCGCATTCGGAGCATATGTCCGTCGCTTGGGACGCTCCGTTATATTGACAGTCCGAGAGACTGTCGATAAGGCTTCCTCATCCTCACAGCAGCGCACACGACCGCACATTGGCTATGTGTCCTCGAGTATCCGGCCAGCTTCGTCATTCAGTGATTCCACGGCGAACAGGTCACGCCATCCGGTAGCCAAGGGACACGAGGCCTATACACTCCGTTCGTTCGCATAATAGAAGTATGCACGGGGTAACGAACACGGAGCTTCCAGCGGCAATGCATCGTAAGACCGCTTCTCCACAGGCCTCAGTGACGGACGTGCTATCCAAGTTAGCACAGTTTATCGCAGCATCCCAGCAATCGACAGATTCTCGGTCGGATCAGGAATTATCCGACGGCGCTGGGTCGGTGCGCTCCACTGTTGCATCAGGTTCGGACGACCGAACACTTTATAGGGTCCGACAGGATGGCGAAAGGGATTCGGACGATTTTGAGCTTTCCCTTTCGGAACAACGGAAGCTGCCATACATTTCTTCTGGCATTATCTTCCACAGGTTGTTCCGTCTGACTACATTGCTGCGATGCTGGATAAGAGACTAATAGCGTCATTGGACATGGAGTTGGATCGGTTCAGGGACATTGTCCCTGACTTACCGACACAGTCCAATAATGTCATTAGAACATTCAAATTATTTAACGACGCTATATATAAGCTTGCTACCAAGCATGATAGTCTAGTTTCTTGTCCGCAATGCTCTTCTGCCTTTTATCAATTCTAGGAAATAGTTTTTTGGCAGAACAGGGCATACCGAGAGTTCATATGCGTCTAGACGGCGGGGTTGAAGACTGGGAATTATCTTTTCGCCGTCTATGTCAATTCCAACCACGATGTTGGAAACGACAATGATGTCTAATAGACTTAACTTAGACGCTTTATCATACGTAGACCACCTTACTGAGGCGTTATCATTACGTCTTCAAGAGAAAGAATTCCAGGATATGATCCTCAATGTGATTTCTTTCAAGGGCAGTAGTTTTTCCACGTATAACTCCGCCCTTCGGTGGCAACCTGGAGTTGGTTAGACGTGACGCAGCCCTAGCTACATCCACGCGCGTGGATAGTAAGGTGAAGAACTCTCTCAGAGTCACTTCGGTCTCGGAGAAGCTTCTCTCGACGGCAACCTTTCAGCAATCTATCAATTGCTCGATATACATGTTCTCTTGTCTATCAAGTGTAACAAGAGATTCAGACTGGGGCAAACATTCGGTGGTTGACTCAGAGAGTGCCACTGCAGTTGCCGGATCCGAGTTTTATGATTATGACGGATGCCAGTCAAACAGGTTGGGGTACAATATTGATCCCAACGGATTCGAAGTGCCAGGGTGTTTGGGTTCCGCAGTTTCTAGGCAAGCACTTATCTTCCAGGGAATAATGTTCTTTAGGCTTACACTATGTCATTGGATGAACATTATTCAGAAACGCATGTCCAAATCCTGTCCGATAATACGACAGTAGTTGCGTATCTCCGGAACCAGGGAGGCACTCATTCGATTCCGTTATTCAATTTAACGGAAAGAATCCTTCTGTTTGTTATAGTACACCAAGTTCTGCTTTGGTCCGTCATATTCCGGGTCGTCTGATTGTATTAGCAGACTCCCTTTCACGTAAGGGTCGCTTGTTGCCGTCAGAATGGACTCTCAACAAACAAGTATTCAATCAGATTTGCTATCAATGGGAATGCCCAATGATAATTTATTTGCGACACAACTCACTATTCATTTGCAGACGTATGTGTTTGCATGTCCGGATCCCTGAGCTTATGTTGTTAACGCTCTATTGATCTAATAGGGCGGAATGATAGGATATGCGTATCCTCCAGCGCTGTTGATTCAGCAAGTATTGCTAAGATAAACATCCATAATACAATTCTGTTGATAGCATCTCTGTCTTCACAGAGACCGTGGGTAAATTTACTCAGGTCTTTACTGTGGGACTTACCGCGAAAACTTCCTCCATGAGAGGATCTTCTTTCGCTGGGGAAATCGTGTCAACTTCATCACAACCCGCAAGGTCTCAACCTTCACGTATTCCGTTGTGTGGTCCTTCTTGCATGGCAAGCATTGTACAGGACAAGCTTTGGATGCGATTTCTTACTGTAGGAGAACCTCTTCTTCACTATACTATGCGGCTAAAGTGGAGGTTCTTCTGTCGTTGGTGTAGGGATCATTATGTTGATATTTTTGATCTCTCCATACTAGACATTGCAACTTTCTAGTATACTTGTTTGACAAGATCTACTGCAGCCTGTTACTATTAAGGTTATAGGTCTATGTTATCTCATACCTATGCACTCTATGATGGTTTACAATTGAGTCTTATGTCTCTTTATCTAAGTTAGAAACTTTTCGATAAATAGACCTAGAATCATTAGATTAAATTCCTATACGGAATTTAGCTTTGGTTCTTATTTAGCTAAGTAATCATTTGAGCCTCTGGAAACAGTAGTTTTCAAATTCTGACCTTTTAAGACAGTAATTCTGTTAGTCTTCTCTTTTACTGAGGAGTCAGTGAGCTTCATGCACTATTGGTGGATGATTCTCACTTTTGTAGTGACGGAAACACTACTTCCTTTACTACTTTGGATTTTTGGTTAAGAGTCAGGCTCCTAATAATATCCGGAACCTATTGTTATTAAGGTCCTTCCGTCTTCGTACGGGCATAGGCCTTTACTCTGTCTGGTTAGAGTTTACGTATTTATAAACAGATATCAGTTTATTAGTATGGGCGTAAGCTTCTTCTGTCTTTGATGCCTAATAGAAGGACATTACGCTCCATTCTATTGCTAATGGATTCAATTAACTATCGGTACTGCTTATGGTATATCATTGACTTAGCAGTTTGTGCTTGAGATTTCGGCTCATGAAGTAAGAGCTCTTTCTACATCTTGGGCTTACACTAATAGTGTCGCTGTTATAGATTTTTGAAGGCTGCTCATTGTGCTCAGCCATCCACATTCATGAATTTTTGTCTCAGAATATTGAGTCCATTTTTGGAGGCCTCCATTGTTAGGTCTATTATCTACTGCTCAGAATGTCATTCACTTAACAGTTGCTACTATAGCTAGGTAGGCTTTCTGTTCTGGCAGTGACTCCGTCCTGCTGCCCTGTTCGCTCTGGGCTATTTGACCCAGGGCAAGAAAAAGGGGGGGGGGGGGGGAGGGTGTTCCCTTGGGTCACCTGTTTTTATTATGAAAACAAGGGGATACCTCCTCCGGAGTTAGTAATCCTGAGCTGTTACTGGGATGGCTTTTAAGTGAGAAGTTTATGTTTTAAAAATTCATTCAGGTCTTAGTTTTTAAAGTATAGCTTTTGAATATATCACGTGTCAAACGGGCGTTATTATACAATCCTCAGACACTTTTAAGGAGTATAAAGAGTCTCTATTCTCTAGACTTTATTTATTTGGCTTACTTTAAAAATTATTAGTATAAGGATTATACTGGATATTAATAGAGTACATGGATGTTATCATGCTCAATTTTGGAAGGTGTTGTGTCTTTCTAATTTATCATAAATAAGAAAGATACATGTAAGGCCTAATACTCCTTTTCCCCTAGAGGGGATGACTCTATTTTATATATTGAGCTTTTTCAACTTGCTCTATGTCCTAGGCCCTCCAGCCTTTTTACTAGTCAGCTAAGTCTGGGTCATTGGTACAGTATAAAAATGTTAAAAAATTTATAGTAATTTATATATTTTTTATACTTACCAATGACCCAGACGGGGATGGCCCTCCCAGGAGTTGGGAACTCATACCTCCCCGCTGAGTACATAGCGCTTACCAGGCACTGGTTACAAGAATGATTAATGGCGCCAATTTCGGGACGTCGTTGACACTGCACATGCGCAGTAGAGGTGAAGTGTGGAGGGCCATTCAGGACATGTTTTCTTTGGTTTTAGATGCAAATTTGGGGGATTGGGGGGCAAAATTTGTGTTTGGCCCTATATTTTTAAGAGTTAGCACCAACTAAGTCTGGGTCATTGGTAAGTATAAAAAATATATAAATTACTATAAATTTTTTAACTTTTTTTATGAAATTATGTTAAGTTGCCTATTTTCGAGGCATGGGCCTGTTGTTGCTATAAAGTTACACTGCTTGTTCAGTGTTTCCTCTCTCCCTTTCCTTTAAGTCCCCCCTTGCTATTCTCTCATGCTTTTGGCATATTTTCTGTAATATTATTACTAAAATTTCTTGGGAGTTTTAACTGGGTAACAGAATGAATTCTGTTCTTTTCCCCATGTTTACGTCCTCACCCATGGGTGTTTAGGCGTAGTGTTCTGCATCTACCATCTGATGTTCTGCAGTTTCCTCCCTGGAAGTCTCTATTTTGTATCAGATAGTGTATTATTGGTAACTGATTTCGGGCCATGGTTATCAGTGCCTGGAGTCATGTTTCTGGTGTTTATACACTTCTTGTTTACATTGACAACAGTCTCTGTGGAGGGGGATTTCTTGTCTTTGTGTTAGTTTAATCATAACAAGATACATTATTATTATTCGTAAGTGTTGCATTAATTTTTTAAAATATTTTTAAAATTTTTGTCCACACTTAGGCTTGGGATCCATTGGGGCTCAACGTTACTTTTCAGAAACTTGGGCTTTTCTGAAAAAATATTTTTTCAGAAAAATTTTTTTGATTTCAATTATTTTTTCTATGTTAATGGATCATGTTATTATGTATCTTTGTTTTCAGGGGTTGGTGCGAGTACTAGGACTTTTTGTATTCTTTTCACAATGAAAGGATATTGTTCAAATTGTAATAAGAGGAAATCTTCCTCTGACTTTCATAATCATTGTATTAATTGTAGTCAGTGTACTCGCACTAACTCCTGTTCAGTATGTGTCAATTGGGATGACAAACATTGGAAACGTGTGTCACGGTATTTTGTTAGCGGGGAAAAGGCCATGCCGGTCCTTTCTCTGCAGGGTCACTCTAGTTTATCATTCTCTATTTCAGAGGAACAAGAACAGGGTGATGTTTCCGTGATGTCTTCCAAAAGTGTGCCTCCGTCGTCACAATTAAATGAAGAGCTAGCGGCAAAAGTGCTCATGGAAATACGTCAATTGCCTAAGAGGTTCCTAGTAGGATCGACGGCATTGACGTCCGCTAGCTCGCCCGGTGTAGCGTCCATTCATCGAATGGTTCGGCAGCCGGGTTCGTCCGTTGCGGTCCAGGAAGGAGATTTGGGTGATGCGAGCACTATAAATCAACAAAGTGCACACCCAGTGACGGCAGATCAGAGGAGAGAACGGAGGAAGCCTATTAGTCCGGTTCCTAGCTCGTCCAGGTCCATCCGGGCTGCGAGCGAGAGAGGCCCCTCTCTCGTACAACAACATCTGGGACCAGATGTTGTGGTACAAAACGTTTCGCATTCGGAGCATACGTCCGCCCCTCGGGACGCTCTGTTATATACACAGTCTGGAGAGACTGTCCAGAAGGCTTCCTCATCCTCACGGCAGCACACACGACCGCACCTTGGCTACGTGACCACGGATATCCCGCCAGCTTCGCCAAGCAGGGATTCCATGGCGACCAGGTCACGCCATCCGGTAGCCAGGAACACGAGGCCTGTAGACTCCGGACGTTCGCATAAGAGAAGTATGCAGGAGTCAATGTACACGGAGCTTCCAGCGGCAAAGCAACGTAAGACCGCTACTCCACAGGCCTCAGTGACGGACGTGCTATCCCAAATAGCACAACTTATCGCAGCATCCCAGCAACCGACAGAACCTCTGTCGGATCAAGAATTATCTGACGACGCTGGGTCGGTACGCTCCGCTGATACATCAGATATGGACGACCGAGAACATCATAGGGTCTGACAGGATGGCGAAAGGGATTCGGAGGATTTGGAGCTATCCCTTTTGGAACAACATAAAGCTGCCGTAGATTTCATCCGGCATTACCTTCCACAAGTTGTTCCGTCGGACCAGAATGCTGCGAAGCCGGATAAGAGACTGATAGCGTCATTGGACACAGAATTTTTTTGATCGGTTCAGGGACATCGTCCCTGAGTTTCCGACACAGTCCAATAATGTCACAAGAACATTCGAATTATTGAACGACGCTATTTATAAGCTTGCTACCAAAACAGGCAAGGCCGGTTTCTTGTCCGCAAATGCTCTGAATCTGCCTTTCATCAATTCAAGGAATAAATTTGAAACGGCAGGACAGGGCATACCGAGAGTTCCTCTGCGTCTAGACGACGAGGCTGAAGACTTGGAATTGTCTATACCATCGTCTATGTCAATTCCAACCACGACGTTGGAAACGACAATAATGTCTAACAGAGTTAGCTTAGACGCTTTATCATACGCAGACCACCTTACTAAGGCGTTATCATTGCGTCTTCAAGGGAAAGAATTCCAGGATATACAATCCTCATTAAGACTTCTTTCAAGGGCAGTAGCTTATTCCACGTATAACTCCGCCCTTTCAGTGGCAAACCTGGAGTTGGTTAGACGTGGCGCAGCCCTAGCTGCATCCACGCGCGTGGATAGTAAGGTGTGAAGAACTCTCTCAGAGTCGCTTCGGTCTCCGGAGAGCTTCTCTTCGACGGCAAGCTTTCAGCAATCTATGATAAGATAACTAAGAAAGCTTCGGATTCTCTGCCTTTCAAATCCGCTTCCAAAAAGTCGGATACAGCAGAAAAGAGTAAGACAGGCACTTCTGGGACAAGTACGCCCAAGAGAAGTTCCTATAGAGGTTCTTATACATCCTCTAGGTCTTATTCTAGAGACTGTCAAGGCAGCGACACACGTACGGGACGTTATTCTGGCCGAGACAACCGGTCAGATGTCCCGAGGTCGACGGGACGAGGTGCGGGTCGTGGAGGACGTAGTTTCTCCTTCCGCAGGCCTTGCAGGTCCAGGAGGTGATGGTTTGAACCTCTATCGTGTTCCAGTAGGCGGAAGATTATCGAGTTTTATGAACGAGTGGACGTCGATTACGGACGACCCCTGGTTCCAAGGGGTAATTTCGGAAGGACTAAGAATATCCTTCAAACGAAAGCCTCCATTAACTCGAAGTCCAAAATGGACTCAGCTTCCGTCAAATCTGCAGAAAAGAGATGCTCTTTTATCAGAAGTACAGTCTCTTCTGACGAAGAATGCGGTAGAGGTCGTAGAAAACCAGGAATCACCGGGTTTCTACAGCCATCTGTTTCTGGTTCCGAAACCAGATGGCTTGTTCCGTCCAGTCATAGATCTGAGCTGGATAAACAAGCTGATCGTCGCTCCGAAGTTTTATATGGAGACAATTCGATCAGTCAGAGCGAGTATTCAGGTGAACGACTATGCTACAAGCATAGATCTCAAAGATGCGTACTTTCACGTCATGGTACATCCGACATTCAGAAAGTATCTACGCTTCACAGTCCTAGGAGTTGTATATCAGTTCCGGGCGATGTGGTTCGGTTTGAATCTAGCGCTCTCGGCTTTCACTCGAATAATGAACTCGGTAATGATACATTTCCGAGCTCATTTGTCTGCGGTAACGTCGGCCTACATGGACGACATTCTTCAGAGGTACGGCAACGAGTTAATGCTTCAGAACGATGTGCAGAATCTGCTTCTATTACTCCGACGTCTCGGTTTTATAATAAACGAGGAGAAGTCGGATCTGGTGCCGTCCAAATCATTAACTCATCTGGGAATGAGCTTCGAGACGCACAACAATCTCGTTCGTCTGCCGTTAACCAGAGCGAAATTAATCAGTTGTTACGCTCGCTATTGTCTTCACTCAGACAAAGTCACAGCGAGGGAGTTCATGAGACTGATAGGTCTGTGCGGAGCCGCTGCGGATCTCATTCCGATGGGGCGGTTACGCACTCGTCCTCTCTAAATTTTCTTGACTCAGAATTGGAGTGTAAAGATTCATTCGCTCGATATAGACGTTCTCTTGTCAAATCAAGTGAAACAAGAGATTTAGACTTGGGCAAACATTCAGTGGTTGACTCAGGGAGTTCCAATGCAGTTGCCGGATCCGAGTTTTACGATTATGACGGATGCCAGTCAAACAGGTTGGGGTGCAACATTGATCCCAACGGATTTGAAGTGCCAGGGTCTTTGGGATCCGCAATTTCTAGGCAAGCACATAAAGGAAATGATGTCAATTTGGCTTCCACTACGTCATTGGATGAACATTATTCAGAAAGCACATGTCCAAATTCTGTCCGACAATACGACAGTAGTAGCGTATATTCGGAACCAGGGAGGCACTCATTCCGTTCTGTTATTCAATTTAACGGAAAGAATCCTTCTGTTCTAGAACACCAAGTTCTAGTTTCGGTCCGTCATATACCGGGTCGTCTGAATGTATTAGCAGACTCCCTTTTACGGAAGGGTCGCTTGTTGCCGTCAGAATGGACTCTCAACAAACAGGTATTCAATCAGATTTGCTACCAATGGGAATGGCCAATGATAGACTTATTTGCGACACAACTCAACAATCAGTTGCAGACGTATGTGTCACCATGTCCGGATCCCCGAGCATATGCAGTAGACGCTCTATCGATCTCGTGGGACGGAATGATAGGATATGCGTATCCTCCAGCGCCGTTGATTCAGCAAATATTGCTAAAGATAAAACAATCACAATGCAAAATTCTGTTGGTAGCATCTCTGTCTCCACAGAGACCGTGGATAAATCTACTCAGGTGTCTGCTGTGGGACATACCGCAGAAGCTTCCTCCACGAGAGGATCTTCTTTCGCAGGGGAAATCGCGTCAACTTCATCACAACCCGCAAGGTCTCAACCTTCACGTATTTCCGTTGTGCGGTCCTTCTTGCACGGCAAGCATTTTACAGGATGAGCAGTGGACGCGATTTCTAACTGTAGGAGGACCTCCTCTTCGCTAAACTATGCGGCTAAGTGGAAGGTCTTTCGCCATTGGTGTAGGGATCATTCTGTTGATATTTTTGATCCCTCCATACCAGACATTGCAAACTTTCTAGTATACTTGTTTGACGAGATCAAACTGCAGCCTGTTACTATTAAAGGTTATAGGTCTATGTTATCTGATACCTATGCACACCATGATAGTTTACAAATTGGATCTAATGTCTCTTTATCTAAATTAGTTAGAAACTTTTCGATAAATAGACCTAGAACTCTTAGATTAATTCCTAAATGGAATTTAGCTTGGGTTCTTCTTAAACTAAAAGAAAAGCCATTTGAGCCTCTTGAGACAGTAGATTTCAAATTCTTGTCTTATAAGACAGCATTTCTCTTAGCTTTCTCTTCTGCTAGAAGAGTCAGTGAGCTTCATGCACTATCGGTGGACGATTCTCACTATCGTAGTGTCGGGAACACTATTACCTTTACTACTAATGTTGGATTTTTGGCTAAGAATCAGGCTCCTAATAAATATCCGGAACCTATTGTTATTAAGGCCCTTCCGTCTTCAGACGGGCATAGGCCTTTACTCTGTCTGGTTAGAGCTTTACGTATTTATAAACAAAGATCTCAGTTTATCAGAAAGGGATGAAAACGCTTCTTTCTGTCTCTGATGCCTAATAGAAAGGACATTACAGTCCATTCTATTGCTAGATGGATTCAATTAACTATCCGTACTGCTTATGATAATCTATCTTCAACTCAGCAGTCTGTGCTTAAGATTTCGGCTCATGAAGTAAGAGCTCTTTCTACATCTTGGGCTTACGCAAATAGTGTTGCTATTACAGATTTAAGGAAGGCTGCATATTGGTCTCAGCCATCCACATTCACAAATTTTTATCTCAGAAATATTGAGTCCATTTCTGGAGTCCTGCATTGTTTAGGTCCATTATCTGTTGCTCAGAATGTCGTCCACTAAACAGTTGCAACTATAGTTATGCAGGCTTTCTGTTCCGGCAGTGACTCCGTCCTGCTGCCCTCTTCGCTGTGGGCTATTTGACCCAGGGCAAGGGGAAGGGGGGGGGGGGGGGGTGGGTGTTCCCTTAGGTCACCTGCTTTATAGTGAAAAGCAAGGGGATACCTCTTCCGCAGTCAGTAATTCTGAGTCGTTACCGGGATGGTTTTAAAGTGTAAAGTTAATGTTTAAAAATTCATTCATGTCATAGTTTTAAAGTGTAGCTCAGTGTGAAGCATTTGTATGTGTCACGTGTCAAACGGGCGTTAATATACAATCCTCGGACACTTTTAAGAGAGTATAAAGAGTCTCAATTCTCTGGACTAACTTTATTTATTGGCTTACTTTAAAAATAATTAGTATAAAGGGTTATACTGGATGTTAACAGAGAACATGAATGTTATTATGCTCAATTATGGAGGGTGTTGTGTCTTTCTAATTTATCATAAAATAAGAAAGATACATGTAAAGCCTAATACTCCTATATAATTGAGCTTATTGGATTTTCCTCTATGTCCTAGGCTCTCCAGCCATTTTACTATTCAGCTATGTCTGGGTCATTGGTACAGTATAAAAATGTTAAAAAATTTATAGTAATTTATATATTTTTTATACTTACCAATGACCCAGACGGGGATGGCCCTCCCAGGAGTTGGGAACTCATACCTCCCCGCTGAGTACATAGCGCTGACCAGGCACTGCTTGTAAGAATGATACTTGGCGCCAATTTCGAGACCTCCTTGACACTGCGCATGCGCAGTGGAGGCAAAGTATGGAGGACCTTTTAGGACATGATTTCTTTGGTTTTAGATGCAAATTTTGGGGATTGGGGGGCAAAATTTGTGTTTGGCCCTAGATTTTTAAGAGTTAGCACCAGCTATGTCTGGGTTATTGGTAAGTATAAAAAATATTTAAATTACTATAAATTTTTTAACTTTCCACATAATAGTGTAAAGAATTAAATTTCTAATTTCAACTATTTTCAGGACTGTTTTATCGATTAACAAAAATAAAAAATAAATTAAAAAAATATTGATTACCGGTAACAAAAAAAAAAAATATATAAAAGAAACCTTCCTCCATCATCAAAAAATGGAGGAAAAATTGCCTGAGAAACAAGAAATATTTTTTTATAGGGCTAATGGTTTCAATATTTTCGAGGAACAACAAGGAAGAAGGAATGTTTCAGGATCAATTGCTGCAGAAGAATACTAGCTTATCCAAACAGTTTATATTTCAGTAGGATTAGGGTAAAGTTCATTTCTATTAGTAATTGGTTGATACTTTGTATTTTATTATTTCAGGATATAGACTCATTAGTAGAGAAATTCAAATCAGTACCAGTCGTTTCATTTGAATGGCTAGATGATAGTATAAAGAAGGGAAAACTTCTTTCTACAACTAACTACCTGTTTAGCTGATGAAAGCATTATGGCCAGGAGTATTGAGATAACAGTGTGATGCTTTCAGAACAATCATGTGATAAAACTCACAACATTCTTCAACATTAGCAAGTAGTTGTCTTGATTGGGTACATTTAATAGACAACTGTTATCATTATGTTTTTATCAACTGAAATTTCTGTACAGCTTATCCTTCATAAACTGGTATGCATAACTTATTTTGTCATACTGCAAAGGAAATTGTTTCATTGTAACTCATAACTTGCCAGGGCACATTCAGCAGTGTTCACGTTGACCCTAAATTCTTTGGTGCCAGGTGGAATTTTTGTTTGGCGCTAAATGAATATTTTGGTGCCAAATTAAAGATTTTAATGTCAAATGGAATCTTATTGTAAATGAGAACAATTTAACCATGTATCATCCATTGAGTGCAACATGGCACCATGTGCAGTGCTCGTTCCAACGCGGGGTAATAACCTATGTTTTTGAGACAAAAAATGAAAAAATAATAAAAATTAATTGGCGATTTTTTAGAATAGTGCTGACCGTTTTTTGGCTGTTATGTTGGATAAAGGTTTAACAATTTTCTTGCCAAAAAATCCACAATGATAAAAATAGAGATAATAAGTAGTAAAAGGCTATTATTAACATTTGCAAAATAATTTTATGATTATCATTTACTCACTGTTTATTCACTCCAAAAAAACTAGTAGCAAATAATTTATCATATTTTTATACTGTACCAATGACCCAGACATAGCTGGTGCTAACTCTTAAAATATAGGGCCAAACACAAATTTTGCCCCCCCAATCCCCAAAATTTGCATCTAAAACAAACAAAAACATGTCCTGAAAGGCCCTCCACACTTCGCCCCTACTGCGCATGCGCAGTGTCAAGGACGTTCCGAAATTGGCGCCATTAATCATTCTAAGTTTGGCCCTTCATCAGTTAACATCTGACTGATCTTTGTGCTTATAAATCTCAGTTTAAATGATGCCAGACACATAAATATTAGTGAAATGGTGATTCTAAGGAGGATAGAGAAGGAGGAGAGGAAAAAAATGTGTGACAGAATATTATCAGGGCTGTAACTTAAAATTTTTTAATGAAATTATGTTAAGTTACCTATTTTCAAGGCAGCAGCCATTTTGTTGTCATTCTGATTGTTTAGTTACACTGTTTTTTAAGTGTTTTCCTCTCTCCCTGTCCTTTAAGTTCCCCCTTGCTATTCTCCCATGCTTTTGGCATAGTTTTTGTAATTATTATTACTAAATTTTCTTGGGAGTTTTAGCTGAATAACAGAATGAATTCTGTTCTTTTCCCCATGTTTACGTCTCCACCTACGGGTGGTTAGGCGTTGTGTTCTGCATCTACCATCTGATGTTCTGCAGTTTCTTCCCTGGAAGTCTCTGTTTTGCATCAGATAGTGTATTTTTGGTAACTGATTTCGGGCCTGGGTGCCTGGAGTCTTATTTTAGTGTTTTTACACTCATTGTTTACATTTACAACAGCCCTCTGTGTGAGGGGGGATTTCTAAAAAATAATATCGTGATGTTATTTTAATCATAACTAGATACATTATTATTGTTCGTAAGTGTTGAATAAATTGTTTAAAATATTTTTAAAATTTTTGTCCACTCTTAGGCTTGGGATCCATTGGGGCTCAACGTTACTTTTCAGAAACTTGGGCTGTTCTGAAAAAATATTTTTTCAAAATATTTTGATTTCAATTATTTTTTCTATATTAATGGATCATATTATTATTGTGTATTTTGATTGCCAGGGGTTAGTGCGAGTACCAGGACTTGTTTTCTTTTCACATTGAAAGGATATTGATCAATTGTTTTAAGAGGAAGTCTTCCTCTGACTTTATTATCATTCTATATGTGGTCAGTGTACTCGCATTAACTCCTGTTCTGTATCGTATGATTTCGATGACAATATAGGAAGCGTATGTCACGGTATGTTATTGGGGATTTGGACACTCCGGTCCTTTCCCCGCAGGGTCACTCTACTTTATCAATTTCTATTTCAGACGATCAAGATTAGGGTGATGTATCTGTGATGTCTTCCAACAGTGTGCCTCCGTCGTCACAATTAATGAAGGGCTAGCGGAAAAGTGCTCATGTAAATACGCCAATTGCCTAAGAGGACCCTAGTAGGTTCGACGGCCTTTGACGTCCGCTAGCTCGCCCGGTGTAGCGTCCATTCACCGAATGGTTCGGCAGCCGGGTTCGTCCGTTGCGGTCTAGAAGGAATTTTGGGGTGATGCGAGCACTATAAATTAACCTAATGCACACCCAGTGACGGCGGATCGGAGGGAGAACGGAGGAAGCCTTTTAGTCCGGTTCATAGCTCGTTCCGGTCCATCCGGACGGCAAGCGAGAGAGGCCCCTCTCTCGTTCAACAACATCTGGCCCCAGATGTTGTGGTACAAAATGTGTCGCAAGCGGAGCATATGTCCGTCACTCGGAACGCTCCGTTGTATAGGCAGTCCGCGGAGACTGCTAAGGCTTCCTCTTCTCGTCAGCACACACGACCGCACCTTGGCTGCGTGACCGCCGATATATTACCAGCTTCGCCGATCAAGGATTCTTTGGCGACCAGGTCACACCATCCGGTAGCCAGGGACACGAGGCCTGCAGACTCCGGACGTTCGCATAGGAAGTGTGCGGGAGTCAACGTACACGGAGCTTCCGGCGGCAATGCATCGTAAGACCGCTACTGCACAGGCCTCGGGAACGGACGTGCTTTCCTTAATAGCACAGTTTATCGCAGCATCCCAGCATCAACTGAATCTGTCGCATATATTTTATCCGACGATGCTGGGTCGGGACGCTCCGCGGAAGCGGGTACGGACGTCCGAAAGTTTCATCCGGTCCGACGGGATACCAAAAGGGATTCGGAGGATTTCGAGCTTTCCCTTTCGGAACAACATATGCTGTTGTGTATGTCATCTGACTTGGTCTTCTACAGCTTCTTTCGTCGGACCAGAATGCTGCGATGCCGGATAAGAAACTGATAGCGTCGGTGGACTTAGAAATTTTTGGTTCGGTTCAGGGACATCGTCCCTCAGTTCCGACATAGTCCAATAATGTCACACAAACTTTCGAATTATTGAACGACGCTATATATATTATTATTTTATGCTTGCTAACCAAGCATTTCTGGTTTCTTGTTCGAAGAGTTATGGAGATGTCTTTCAAAAGTGTGCCTCTGTCGTCATAGTTAATGAAGAGTTAGCGGCAATAAGTGCTCATGGAATATGTCTATCGCCTACGGAGTGACATTCGCTAGCCCACCCGGTGTAGCGTACATTCATCGAATGGTTCGCCTGCCGGGTTCGTCCGTTGCGGTCTAGGAAGGAGATTTGGGTGATGCGAGCACTTTAATTACTTTAGTACTCACCCAGTGACGGCAGATTGAGGACAGATCGGAGGAAGCCTGTTAGTCCGGTTCCTGGCTTGTCCAGGTCCGTCCGGGCTGTGAGCGAGAGAGGTCCCTCTCTCGTCCAACAACATTGGGGACCGCATGTTGTGGTTCAGATATTTTACATTCGGAGCATATGTCCGTCGGTCGGGACGCTCCGTTATATTGACAGTCCGAGAGACTGTCCTTAATGCTTCCTCATCCTCACAGCAGGGCACACATCCGCACATTGGCTACGTGACCTCGAGTATCCGATCAGTTTCGGCATTCAGTGATTCCACGGCGAATAGGTCGCGCCATCCGGTAGCCAAGGGACACGAGGCCTATACACTCCGTTCGCTCGCATATTGGTAGTATGCACGGGGTAACGATCACGGAGCTTCCAGCGGCAATGCATCGTAAGACCGCTTCTCCTCAGGCCTCAGTGACGGACGTGCTATCCGAGTTAGCACAGTTGTTTCGCAGCATCCCAGCAATTGACAGTTTCTCGGTCGAATCAGGAATTATCCGACGGCGCTGGGTCGGTGCGGTCCGCGGTTGCATCAGGTACGGACGACCGAACGCTTTATAGGGTCCGACAGGATGGCGAAAGGGATTCGAAAGATTTCGAGTTTTCCCTTTAGTAGTATCGGAAGATGCCTTTCATATCTTCTGGCATTATCTTCCAGTGATTGTTATTTCGGACTTCATTGCTGCGATCTTGGATAAGAGACTTATAGCGTCATTGGACTCGGATTTTTCGATCGGTTCAGGGACATTGTCCCTGACTTACCGACGCAGTCCAATATTGTCATTACAACATGTGTTTTATTTTTCGACGCTATATATATATATACAAGCCTGCTACTAAGCATGATAGTTTAGTTTCTTGTCCGCGTTGCTCATTTCTGCCATTTTATCATTTATACGAATAGTTTATTTTGGCAGAGCAGGGCATACCGAGAGTTCATATGCGTCTAGACGGTGTGATTAAAGACTGCATATATTCTTTTTCGCCGTTTATGTCTTTTCCAATTTCAATGTTGGGAACGACATTATGTATAGTAGACTTAACTTAGACGCTTTATCATACGTAATCCGCCTTACTGGGGCGTTATCATTACGTCTTCAAGAAAAGATTTACGGGATATTATTCTCAATGTAATTTCTTTTGAGGGCAGTAGTTTGTTCACGTATAACTCCGCCCTTCAGTGGCTGATTGGAGTTAGTTAGACGTGACGCAGCCCTAGCTACATCCACACGCGTGGATAGTAAGGTTAAGAACTCTCTCAGAGTCGCTTCGTTCTCGGAGGAGCTTCTCTTCGACGGCAACTTTTCGGCAATCCATGAATTGCTCGATTTACACGTTCTCTTGTCTATCTAGTGTTACAAGAGATTCAGACTGGGGCAAACATTCGGTGGTTGACTCAGAGAGTGCCACTGCAGTTGCCGGACCCGAGTGTGGCTGTTATGACAGTTGCCAGTCAAACAGATTGGGATATTATACTGATCCCTACGGATTCGAAGTGCCAGGGTCTTTGGGTTCCGCAGTCTCTTAGCAATCAGTTTTCTTCTGCGGAATAATGTTTTTTAGGCTTGCTTTATGTCATTGCATGAACATTATTCAGAAACGCATGCCCAAATTCCTGTCCTTTAATTCGACAGTAGTGGCATATTTCCGGAACCAGGGAGGCACTCTTTCGTTTCCGTTATTCTATTTAATGGAAAGAATCCGTCTGTTGGTTATAGTACACCAAGTTCAGTTTTGGTCCGTCATATTCCGGGTCGTCTGATTGTTTTATCGGACTCCCGTTCTCTTACGGGTCGCTTGTTGCTGTCAGAATGGACTCTCAACAAACAAGTATTCAATCAGATTTGCTATCTATGGGAGCGCCCAATGATGATTTATTTATGACACAGCTTGCTAATCAATTGCAGACGTATGTGTTGGCTTGTCCAGACCTCTGAGCTAATGTTGTTAACGCTCTATTGATCTATAGGACGGAATGATAGGATACGCGTATCCTCCGGCGCTGTTGTTTCAGCAGGTATTGCTAAGATAAACAACCACAATACATTTCTGTTGATAGCATCTCTATCTTCACAGAGATCATGAGTAATTTACTCTCTTGTCTACTGTGGGTCTTAACGTGAAATCTTCCTCTATGTGAGGATCTTTTTTCACTGGGTAAATCGTGTCATCTTTATCACAACCAACAAGGTCGCAACCTTCATGTATTCCGTTGTGTGGTCCGTATTGCATTGTAAGCACTGTACTGGACGAGCTTTGGACGCGATTTCTTACTATAGGAGATCCTCTTCTTCGCTATTCTATGCGGCTAAAGTGGAGGCTCTTCCGTCGTGGTGTAGGGATCATTATGTTCATATTGTTGATCCCTCCATACTACTCATTGCTATTTTTTAGTATACTTGTTTCACAAGATCTACTGCAGCCTGTTATTATTTAGGTTATAGGTTTATGTTACCTCATACCTATGCACTCTACGATAGTTTACAATTGAGTCTTTTGTCTCTTTATCTAAGTCAGTTAGTAACTTTTTGATAAATAGACTTAGAATCTTTAGATTAAATTCCTATACGGATTTTAACTTCGGTTCTTATTTAGCTAAGTAATCATTTGAGCCTCTGGAAACAGTAGTTTTCAAATTCTGACCTTTTAGACAGTAATTCTGTTGGTTTCTCTTTTACTGTAGAGTCAGTGAGTTTCATGCACTATCGATGGATGATTTTCACTTCGTAGTTTCGGAATCACTACTTCCGTTACTATTTAGGTTGGATTGTTGCATAAGAGTTAGGCTCCTATTATCCGGAACCTATTATTTTAAGGTCCTTCCGTCTTCGTATGGGCATAGGCCTTTACTCTTTCCGGGTACAGTTTATGTATTTATAAACAGATATCTGTTCATTACTATGGGCGTAAGCTTCTTCTGTCTTTGATGTCTAGTAGAAGGACGTTACGCTCCATTTTATTGTTAATGGATTCTATTAACTATCGGTACTGCTTATGGTATATCATTGACTTAGCAGTTGTGCTTAAGATTTCGGCTCATGAAGTAAGAGTTCTTCTACTTCTTGGGCTTACATTAATAGTGTCGCTATTATAGATTTTTGAAGGCCGCTCATTGCGCTCAGCCATCCACATTCATGAATTTTATCTCAGAAATATCGAGTCCATTTCTGGAGGCCTCTATTGTTAGGTCTCTTATCTACTGCTCAGAATGTCATTCACTTAACAGTTGCTACTATAGCTAGGTAGGCTGTCTGTTTCGGCAGTGTCTCCGTTCGGCTGCCCTCTTCGCTCTGGGCTATTTGACCCAGGGCAAGAAAAAGGGGGGGGGGGGGGGGGGTGTTCCCTTGGGTCACCTGTTTTACTATGAAAACAAGGGGATACCTCCTCCGGAGTTAGTAATTCTGAGCTGTTATTGGGATGGTTGTTTAGTGAGAAGTTTAGGTTTTTAAAATTCATTCAAGTCTTAGTTTTTAAAGTATAGCTTTTGAATATTGCATATGTCAACGGACATGATTATGCAATCCTCAGACACTTTTAGGAGTATAAGAGTCTCTATTCTCTAGACTTACTTTATTTATTGGCTTACTTTAAAAATTATTAGTATAAGGATTATATTGGATATTAATAGAGTACATGGATGTATGAAGCTCAATTTTGGAAGGTGTTGTATCTTTCTAATTTATCATAAATAAGAAAGATACATGTAAGGCCTATTACTTCTTTTTCCCTACAGGGGATGACTCTATTTTATTTTATTGAGCGTATTCCATTTTGCTCTATGTCCTTGGCCCTCCAGCCTTTTTACTATTCAGCTATGTCTGGGTCATTGGTACAGTATAAAAATGTTAAAAAATTTATAGTAATTTATATATTTTTTATACTTACCAATGACCCAGACGGGGATGGCCCTCCCAGGAGTTGGGAACTCTTGCCTCCCCGCTGAGTACATAGCGCTTACCAGGCACTGGTTATTAGAATGATTAATGGCGCCAATTTCGGAACGTCCTTGACACTGCGCATGCGCAGTAGGGGCGAAGTGTGGAGGGCCTTTCAGGACATGTTTTTGTTTGTTTTAGATGCAAATTTTGGGGATTGGGGGGGCAAAATTTGTGTTTGGCCCTATATTTTAAGAGTTAGCACCAGCAATGTCTGGGTCATTGGTAAGTATAAAAAATATATAAATTACTATAAATTTTTTAACTTTCCAGAAGGATTATAAATAAAAAAAAGTCTGAGCAAGATAAAAAAGATTAAGTGACAAAGAAATGTTTTGATAAGAATCAGATTAATCCTTTACCCAATGCAGACGATATCAAAATTTATTATTATACCCCGCCCGCTAGGCGGGGGGTATATAGGATTTCTTGTGTCCATCAGTTCTTCTGTCGCAAAATTGTTTAATGGAGGGTACCGTCATGCTATAATTTTAACCTAGATTTTTTAAAATTCTTCTGTTTTCATTCGGGATATATTGTTGGAAAAGGGTTCAGTTGGGCCGAAGAGCGGGGGTATCTTTATGTGTCATCAGCGGATGACACACGCTCTCTAGTTTTAAATATCATTTTTTTCAATTTTTCAAAATAGTTCAACAAAACCATATCATGTGACCCCTTATTGGAACGAGGTCAATGAGCTCGTTCCAAAGAGGGGTCACATGATATGGTTTTGTTGAATTTATTTGAAAAATAGTATTTTTTCAGCTGCTCAGTTTGCATATTACGAAGGCAGATGTGGCCGATTTGTTGGGTAAAGGTTTAAATAGATCAGCTAATCCAGTTCACTCATAAGAAGGAGCCATGATTATATCTGTTGCCTACAGCAAAACACACTGAAATAATAAACCACAAAACCTTTTGAAACCTACCAAAAGTATATTTTTGGTGCCAAATGCTGTAATTTTGGTGCCAAAAATTTTTTTAGTACATTTAGCACCATTGGCACCTGACAGTGTGAACACTGACCTTCAGCTATGTTCTGTGTGGTCAAGAGATATTAATCCTGCTTGGAAATTGTACCATGTCCAAAAATAGAGTTACATGAAATCTGATTGCATAAAAAATGGTTGTTTAACTGAATGAACATCATTTGAATTATGCAAAAGAAATAATCAGTTATTTAAAAATATAATTTTGAAAATTTTGAAAATCCGTTACACTTTTGAGTTTTTCCTGTATTTCATGCACGCCTTCAGCCTGCATGAAATACAGGAAAAGCTCCACCTTGGGTTGTTGTTTCTTATCCCCCATACTCCATCCAAGTTGGGTTCTGTATTTATACCATGATTAAACTTGAATTAACCCTTTACCTAACATGAAAAGAAGACAACACTTGCAAACAAAATTCTTAAATAACTAATTTTTTGTCTCAAAAACATAGGTTATGACCCCTCTTTGGAATGAGCTTGATCCAAAGAGAGGTCCAAACCTATGTTTTTGAGACAAAAAATGGAAAAAATAATAAAAATTAATTGGCAATTTTTACACCCCCACTTTCGAAGAAAATGGGGGTATACTGGATTACATGCGTCTGTCCCTCCGTCCGTGTGTGAGTCCATCGAAACTATTCATAACTTAAGTAAATTATTATTTTTTATAATATTTGTTGGTCATAGGTATGTCCACACTAGTTATTTTTTTTTTTATTACTTGTTCACTTAGAAATTGTGTACGTCCGAGCCAAATTTTGTCTGTTCAGCCTGTATCTCGGGTATCGAATATTCTATTACAATGAAATTTGCCATGAACACTGCTTATGGTATAGGCTTTAAAAAAAGGATTCAACGATATATTTCTCACTTTCTCCTTTTTAGAGTTATCCCCCTTTTTTGACTTAGAAATTGTAGGAAATAGACATTATTTGTCTGTTCAGCCTGTATCTCAGGTATGGGTTATCGGATTTCAGTGAAATATGGCATGCAGTTTGCCTATGACCAAGGCTTCTGCCTCATTGCATAAAACTTCCAAACACCAAACAATTTACCATACCTTTTGACTTAGAAATTGTTGGAAATTGTTGAAAACTTTTGAAGAAAATGGAAGGGGGGGGGGGGGGGGTATACTGGATTGCGTCCGTCCATCTCTGCACCCGTCCGTCAGTCCATATGAGAATATTCATAAATAATATTTGTTGGTCATAGGTATGCCCACACTAGGTGGTGCACCATGTGGGGGTATGCACCGGACGAAAGTCCAGCTCTTGTTGTGAATAGCGCTGGCCGGTTTTGGCCATTATGTTGGGTGAAGGGTTAAAGAAAAATATCACCTTTGGTAGTCTTGATAACTTTCTTGCTTGACATTGTTTTGTTTTCATTCATGTCATAATAGCACCCAGTGCCCTGTACTCCTCCGTCATTGTGTTCTGTCTTAATATTGCACTGCACATTTAGTATATAAATGTTTTGTGTTGCAGTTTCATTGCAGCATTGTTTCATCATTTTCTGTCATTCATCACACACTTCTGACTTCAGAGTGTGAGCATGGAAATACCTGCTAGATTAGAGAAAGCCATATCAGCTCTGGGCGTCTCTTGTCCTATCTCCTGGACTATCCAGGAGAAAGGCAAGAGCATCCAACTGACCCTGGACTTCATCATCAAAGAGAATACACCACCCTCTTTGGGGAGAGGTAGTACCCTTGGCGAGAGGATCCCCTGTCCCACTGGTCCTCACCCAAAGAGGCTCGGAGGCCCTGAGAAGAGTGAGAGGAAGAAAAAGAAGAAGAGCCCTTCGACCAAGCGCAGGAGCGCCCTGCGCCTGGAGGCCTTCCGGAATAGGAAGAAAGAGTTGAGTGAGGGGGGGGGGGGGGGGGGGGGGGGGGTGGAGGTTCTGGAGGCAGCCACCAGTTCCCCTCCCAGTCCCACTGGCACACCCAACCAACTTCCGGCTCCTGAGCCGGTACAGTTGGATGTGGAACGTCCAGTGGAGATTGAGGAGGAACTGGAAGTGGCATTTTCACCACCCCTCACTCCCCTCTTCCTTCACTACCGGATAGCCTGGGAGTGGCAGTCACAGCAGAACAGCCACCTGAGTCTGCTGAATCACGCGGAGAGAAGATCCTGAGGAATTGCAACAAAACCATGGCCGAGACCGAGGAATTCAAAAGACAATCCGCTGAAGTATCCAGAATGACGCAGGAATGGATAGAGAATATGAGAAAACAAAAACAACAACAAAACCATGAAACTGCCTCTCCATCTCCATCTCCGTCACAGCCACCTCCAAAAAAGAAGTCTCGCAAAAAAAGAGGATAAGCTGCTTCCTTCTCCATTCCTCTTTGCCACGCCCAGATAATAAAAAAACGTCTAAAGTTAAAGAGGGTCAAAAGGGGCTTGCTTCCCAAACTGTCCCTGCACGCCTTCGGCACTTGAAACCATTTGATCGTCGTATTTCGTTTCATTGCAGTAATGGTTACTTCCAGATTCTATCATCCATTCATCTAATCGCATCCAGTCAGATGCATTCCTACTTGATGTTCTTTTGCATAATCCAGATTCCAAGCATGGTGTTACACCATCACTGTTCATAGCACAGAGCCAATGAATACATTGTTTTATACCATGATTCCTGCGTGTAATCAACATTACCCAATACAAAACAAACATTGAGAAATGCTCTGGGTACACCATTGGTACATTGGTGTACCCAGAGCATTTCTCAATGTTTGTTTTGTATTGGGTAATGTTGATTACATGCAGGAATCATGGTATAAAACAATGTATTCATTGGCTCTGTGCTATGAACAGTGATCTCCTGTGGATTTATTAATGAAGCTTTCTGTAACTTTTTAAAGCTGATGTAATACTGATGAAAAAATATTGTTTGTTGCTTAATTGAAGAAACTCCATGAAGAAAGTGCTGTAACCTTGGCTGACCAGCTTGGTTTCTGTGCTTAGAAGCGATCATTGCAGATATTCTTTACAGTTTTTATCCACCATGCAGTGGCTGAGGGATATGTGAAGGGTTCCATTCATCTCTCTGTCATTCATACACTTATATATGTCCCTGTTGTCCTGAGAGACTTGTCATAACACTGTTAGGAAAACCATTCAACAAATCATTTTCATATTTCTTACATGCCTTTTTGTTGCCTATATCATGATTGGGTTTGAAAATCTGCCTCAAAGGATGATGTCCCCAGAGCTATTTTTCTTTGTATTGTTTTTATCAAATTGCCAAACATGTCATTACACTGTAATTAGAACCACACTCTGAATCCTACTCAAATTTGATACATAGCTTTTTGGTGACAATACCTCCAAGAGGTTTGGAGATCAGCACCACTAGGTTGTTTCTTCCAGAGTTATTGCCCCTTGTTCAGTTTTCTTTTCAAATAGCCTTACTTGTAATCAAACTATAATGAGAACCATGCAGCTATCAGTTTCAAATTTCAGTCCAAGCTGTTTGCTTACAATATCTTGAATTGTTTTGCAAACCAACCTCACCTGGTTATTTTTTCCAGATATATTTTTTTTTTTATTTCATTTTCATAACTAGTGTAATTTATTGTCATCACACTGTAAGGAACACTGTTTTAGGAATAACTAGTGGATCCCCCATCCCAGGTCGGGAAGCCCTGCCTGCACAACAGAAACTTCCTAGTTGCATTGCATATCAAGGGAGATAATCAAACTTGAATTTCTAGCTGGACTGAATCTCAAAATCACAATCCTAAAATATTTCTATATTTCATAATGTTATGATTGGGGAAACCATTCATTAAATTATTCTTAGATTTTATCTATAGCTTCCTGGTGACAATATAAAGATTTAGTGTATATATTATCTCGAATAGTTTTCTCTTTTTGTCTGTAATCTTTGACATATATTTTGGTGATTGAGGCTGGAGGGTGATTGACCATCTCATGGCATTTGGTTGATTAATATTATTTACTCATTGTTTATCCACTCAGTTATGTCTTGATTTGCCGGCTATCTGACTTTTAAAAATTCTCGATCTGCCTGCAAGCTAATTAAATATTCTCTCGGTTTGCCTGCAGCGCATAGAAAGCTATAGTTTGTTTTAAATAAGGGAACAATGTACTGCGAACAATGATTACTATTTATTAATGCTATTAGTTCATTAACATGTGGAAGTTACTTTGTGCTATATTCTGGGGTTTAGGTAACACAACTTAAAAGCTTCACATTCTATCCATTTGCTTCATATTATCTATGTATTTCATATGTATGGATTTGACTTGTTACAAAATATGGGAGAGTGCCAACAGGCACTCTCCCATATATTGAAACAAGGTAAAAACAAACGAACAAATTTTGATGACCGAGAATAATTTAGTACTCTGCCAGTCAATGCATGCATATATACACACACAGAGGGCCTCGTTTTGCTCACCGTTTGTTTCACAGAAAATAAATAATAAATAATGAAAAATTAAATCCTCCCTTCCATCCAAATTTAAAATAAATTCCGATAATAATCTAGGTATTAATATTTTTATGGCCTTATCTGTATATTTTAATGAAATCTTTATCAATGAAGTTGATTCATACAATTTATTGTACTTATCATTACGTGTACGCTCCCTGTAAAACACTGCCAATCGACTCCCCACTAACTGCTCTATGAGGTGGGGGTTTCAAAACCCAACCACGTGACTTCAATAAGACGTACTATCGGTTATAATTAGCACGAAGTGTTTCCCAGTGTTGTGACAAGGTTATGCTTCCACCCCAAAATAGGACCTCCAAACATCATTTCTCTGCAAAACGGCTATTGATAATTAGGGAAAAAAGCGCATCGCTCCCAAAGTACACAAATAAAAATAAAATCGTTAAAATGTATTTCAAAACATTATACAAAATGACTTTTGAGGGCAGTTTCGATCTCGCATGAATGTTTGTGAAGACCTTCTCGTTTCTTTTTGTCGATGTCGGTGTTTCTTTGATCCCGTAATTTTTAGCTCACCAACTTTAGTTGTGTGAGCTTATGGAATGGCTCGATCGGTCGGCATCGGCGTCAGCGTACGTGTCCAATAATGTTAAAGTTTCTGTTTAGGTCACTTATTCGCCCTATTTCCATATCATGGCTTTTATAATGCTGCTATATGATGATTATTATCATTTTACCATGATTTAACCCCTCATACCCTACATTTTAGACATTTTTCTTGACATTTTTAGTTGCGTTTAGTTTTCTGTTTAGCTCAGAATTTCATGTTTAACTTAGTGTTTAGGTCAGCTGCTGTGCTCCTTCTCTTCCAATGGCACTTATATTCATCATACATGTTCCTCAGTATCATTGTTCCATGATTAACCCCTCATACCCTGCATTTTAATCATTTTTTTTGACATTTTTAGTTGCGTTTAGTTTTCTGTTTAGCTCAGAATTTCATGTTTAACTTAGTGTTTAGGTCAGCTGCTGTGCTCCTTCTCTTCCAATGGCACTTATATTCATCATACATGTTCCTCAGTATCATTGTTCCATGATTAACCCCTCATACCCTGCATTTTAATCATTTTTCTTGACATTTTTAGTTGCGTTTAGTTTTCTGTTTAGCTCAGAATTTCATGTTTAACTAAGTGTTCAGGTCAGCTGCTGTGCTCCTTCTCTTCCCATGGCACTTATATTCATCATACATGTTCCTCAGTATCATTGTTCCATGATTAACCCCTCATACCCTGCATTTTAAACATTTTTCTTGACATTTTTAGTTGCGTTTAGTTTTCTGTTTAGCTCGGAATTTCATGTTTAACTTAGTGTTTAGGTCAGCTGCTGTGCTCCTTCTCTTCCCATGGCAATTATTTTCATCATACATGTTCCTCAGTATCATTGTTCCATGATTAACCCCTCATACCCTGCATTTTAAACATTTTTCTTGACATTTTTAGTTGCGTTTAGTTTTCTGTTTAGCTCGGAATTTCATGTTTAACTTAGTGTTTAGGTCAGCTGCTGTGCTCCTTCTCTTCCCATGGCACTTATATTCATCATACATGTTCCTCAGTATCATTGTTCCATGATTAACCCTTCATACCCTGCATTTTAAACATTTTTCTTGACATTTTTAGTTGCGTTTAGTTTTCTGTTTAGCTCGGAATTTCATGTTTAACTTAGTGTTTAGGTCAGCTGCTGTGTTCCTTCTCTTCCCATGGCAATTATTTTCATCATACATGTTCCTCAGTATCATTGTTCCATGATTAACCCCTCATACACTGCATTTTAAACATTTTTCTTGAAATTTTTAGTTGCGTTTAGTTTTCTGTTTAGCTCGGAATTTCATGTTTAACTTGATGTTAAGGTCAGCTGCTGTGCTCCTTCTCTTCCCATGGCACTTATATTCATCATACATGTTCCTCAGTATCATTGTTCCATGATTAACCCCTCATACCCTGCATTTTAAACATTTTTCTTGACATTTTTAGTTGCGTTTAGTTTTCTGTTTAGCTCGGAATTTCATGTTTAACTTAGTGTTTAGGTCAGCTGCTGTGCTCCTTCTCTTCCCATGGCAATTATTTTCATCATACATGTTCCTCAGTATCATTGTTCCATGATTAACCCCTCATACCCTGCATTTTAAACATTTTTCTTGACATTTTTAGTTGCGTTTAGTTTTCTGTTTAGCTCAGAATTTCATGTTTAACTTAGTGTTTAGGTCAGCTGCTGTGCTCCTTCTCTTCCCATGGCACTTATATTCATTATACATGTTTCTCAGTATCATTGTTCCATGATTAACCCCTCATACCCTGCATTTTAAACATTTTTCATCACATTTTTAGTTGCGTTTAGTTTTCTGTTTAGCTCGGAATTTCATGTTTAACTAAGTGTTTAGGTCAGCTGCTGTGCTCCTTTTCTTCCCATGGCACTTATATTCCTCATACATGTTCCTCAGTATCATTGTTCCATGATTAACCCCTCATACCATGCATTTTAAACATTTTTCTTGGCATTTTTAGTTGCATTTAGTTTTCTGTTTAGCTCAGAATTTCATGTTTAACTTAGTGTTTAGGTCAGCTGCTGTGCTCCTTCTCTTCCCATGGCACTTATATTCATTATACATGTTTCTCAGTATCATTGTTCCATGATTAACTCCTTATACCCTGCATTTTAAACGTTTTTCATCACATTTTTAGTTGCGTTTAGTTTTCTGTTTAGCTCGGAATTTCATGTTTAACTAAGTGTTTAGGTCAGCTGCTGTGCTCCTTCTCTTCCAATGGCACTTATATTCATCATACATGTTCCTCAGTATCATTGTTCCATGATTAACCCCTCATACCCTGCATTTTAAACATTTTTCTTGACATTTTTAGTTGCGTTTAGTTTTCTGTTTAGCTCAGAATTTCATGCTTAACTTAGTGTTTATGTCAGTTTCTGTGTTTTACTTTTAAGAGGTTGTGTTTAGGTAAGCTTTGTCGCATGTTATGAGCCTGTTTGATACAGTTCTTGTGTTTGCCAAAGTTACTATCAAAGAGGAATGTTGGTGAGCTTTAGGGCATTGGCGTCCTTCTTGTTGGATACCAATTAGCACATTTTTCCAACCAGTCAGGCAAATACTATTTTTAATATCAGAGGGAAATTTCAAAAATGCGTTTTATTTCAAATATATTGAGTAAAAATAAGTGCGATTTCGTCCTTGAATTTTTACAATCCGACTATTATCAGCAAAGTTGCGCCAAAAATGGAAATAATAAAAAAAATCTCATTTGTAACAGGTTGAAGAACCTTTCAAAAAGAGTCATTCAAATAGACACCTTTTTTATTCTGCAGTGTTAGACATATTCCGGGCAATGAAAAAGAACTTTACACAATTTGGTTGCGTTTCCAGGTATTTGTATGAAGGACGGCTGATGTCGACTCAACAGGTTGAGAACAACGTAGTTTCGTTACCCACTATACGGGCCAAATTGCCAGACCACAGACGTCTGGAAACCTGCACCCCCCCCCCCCTGAAATATATAATACACAGATCTGCGTGTTATTTATTTTGGAAGTGTGTGTGTGGGGTGTGGGGGGGGCATATATAAGAGGCAGGTGTGACCTTGGGGGTGATGTGATATTAATCAGGTCTCCAGACGTCTGTGGTTAGACTAGGCAGTGGGACCTGGGGGCGGGTTGCACAGCAACTCCGAATTTCGACATCCCCTTTAATCCAAGGATGATATACAACATTTCTCAATAAAAAAATAAGCGTTCAACGGGTAATGTTGGATTTCAAGGTGTGCAGAGAATGAGCTGGTCCATTGCGAACTCGCCCCAATGACGCGGCGAAGCATCCATGTTTTACAAGGCGATGTTCCCACTCAACTTGGCGGGGCTAAAATAATAAAAGAATACCCAAAAGACGGGTGCAGAATGTTAATCTGTCCCCCCCCTCCTCCAAAAAAAAAAATGTTCTTGGTAAAAACAAATGCAGTGGAAGACCAGTCGGGTATAGATATCATCTGACTGGTTGGTTGTTGGGGGGGGGGGGGGGGGGGGGGGGGGGGGGCTAAGTACAAAAATGGACACAGAGAGCCAACTGTTATAGGCCTACCATCTTGCCATCAGAGGCTGCAGTTGCGTAGTCCAACCCCATAAACATCTAATGTCTGTGTTTCTGTCTCCTAATGTTCAGTGTTGCTGTAAGCTTTCTATTTGTGGGCCTAGGCCTATTAAAAAAATCCCGGTGAACTTGGGTGGGGTGTGAATCTTACACAGCACCAAGTGGGATATGCATATGCGATATAGGCATTGCTCCTCGCCGTATGGGGCGGAACAAAATTTCCTGACAGACCAAAATAATTTCCAGACTGATTTCAGATGTGGAGCCAAATTTGATAAACAAACCGCGCGTGTACCTACATATCAGTTCCCGGGTGTAATATGGTGCTTTGCTGAAATCGTCTATTATGATTGAATAACACATGGGGTGAGAAATCTTGAGTCAAATCCTCTCCAACACAGTTTCATCCAGCTTGCGGTTCGACCCATTGTTCAGGTGAACAGAATATTATTTTACATTGAACCATGCAGGGCCCTTGAAACACCGTGGATGACCAAGGCTGCAGTTGTGGATATCCTGGAACCCATTAACGGTACATGGAGAGAAATTCTAAACAGTAACACTAACAGCATGGAATTTTCACACACATATCGTCTTAACCCATGTGAAAGAACGCTTTTCATTCGACTGAGTGTCCTTTGAACGACAACCTACGGTCCATCTGCAGAAATATGTTGAGTTCCTCTTCCACCGAAGCTGAAAGCATATTTTGTGAGTGAAAACCTTACTCCTCAAGTGTTTTAGCAGAGACCATTCTTTATGTGGCGAGATGGGACGCGATGTGTCTGAATGTATCTGAGATCAGTTAAAAATTATAAATTGGCAGAATTTGGGAGAGTTTTCAGTTTCCCATCTGAACTCAGCAAAATTAGAAGAAACGTACATATATTTTATATTTTGTTAAAAAACGATGCGTATAGCTTGAGGTTTGTTGCTTTGGACCATTGAGAAAAGTAGACCCAGGCTGTTGTAATATAACTGAATATAACACAACACTTAACATGATCAATTATTGAGTTCTCGAGGCAGTAATAAAATTTGGTAGCAATAACATTTCCTAATCCAAACTAATCCTTTAATTACCCTTCCAAAGATGTAAAACAAGAGCCGACAGTAGCTAGTGATTGCTTCTGAAACAGCCTCTGATCGCAATGAAAACATTGACTGGTGACAATAGATAATGCATAAATTACTCCTATGAAGTTTATTCCTTTGAGATTTCCAACATCAGAAACTGGTTAAATTGAATTACAATTATGTATATCTATATACTTTTATATTTACACTGCGACTTGTAATGAAAATTTTGTTTCTAACATTCGACCTACCATTTAACAATTTTATTAGCACTACGACAAATATTGAAATTATTTTGAATCTATTTATAGGAAAAGACAGCGCTCGTGTGGTTGTTTTCTCACAATGAGAAAAAATTCAATTTCTAACATTCGGCCTGTCACTTAAGTTAACCGTGCACATGTATATTAGCACAACGAAAAAGCCCTGGGTCAATTTAATCCATCGACTGACTTAGGGGCATACCTCAGTTGCTGACTTTATTTTTGGCCGACTTCTCCCATGGGTGACTTCATTTGGGGGCGACTTCCCACCATTTAACTCTTTGTAGACTTTATACCACAACAACAGTTTTTTTTGGCGACAATTTATTGGAAAACATCCAATGGTGTTTCAAATAGATAGTTGCAAAAAATGAGAAACTAAACACAATTTCTACAGCCCTGGGTCTTGCAGCACACTGAGAGACCATGTGTTCTAAAGTTGTTTTCTTAATACTGGATAGCTGTCTTTTCCACCTAAGATTGCCGTATGTACATATGTCGAATCGATGTCCAGTAAGAGCAGGCTTCGACACCCTTATAGTTTAAAGTTCTCCCACCCCCCATAAATAACAGATGTACCCCCCACCCCCGCTCACCACATGTCGGGGATCACATGTCGCCTATCGCAGAGATAGGTCTACTGACACCACCTCTTGTTCCACAGAAAGTTAAAAGTTATTTTTCGGCATAATTATGTTGTTGCCGGAATGCAATTTAATTTGGTTGCATTCAAAAACGGAAACCGGACATTGCAAATAAAATCATTAAAATTATTTTCAACAGTATTAATATGGGCAGATCATAAGCGGTCCTAACTGAAATAGAAGGCGATCAATTGCATCTCGATTTGTTGTCAGTCTTTTTTGAGTTGATGATGTAAATATGTGTTGAATATTTTTAGTCGATAACTTGAAATAAATCATAAATCATTTATTTTCTTTATACATTATTACATTAACCCATTGGAACATCCTTATGTCACGTGAAGTGTTAAATGCAAAAATGAATATTACACAGTAATTTGACTTGAATATTTCTCCATTTGAACTTTATATGCCAAGATTATTTTAATGTGATTTTTTGTTTTTGTTACAATTACAATTAATTGAATATATTGATATATATGCATTCCCAATAAATTGTAACAAAATAAAGATTAAATTTCAAAAAGATATTTAATAACATTTGATAAACAAAAGTTGTCAGAAAGGTTATAAACAACATCTCAAAAGTGTTATGCTTTATCAGACCAGTGCTGGAAAACCTCATTAATTAGCTCTGCCCACTCATAAAAAGTTCCTCTATAAATAGACACAGAGATCTTAATTGAACCAGCATTTCACTTCATTTCGCTAACAACTAAACAATGGAGCTCCCACTTGTTATTCAAGACACACTTGTCAGAGTGAAGGCTACCCTTGCCACCACCTGGAGTATCCAGGTGCTCAAGGGTAAAATTCACCTGACAGTGGATTTTGATAGAGAATTGGAACCGCCGTCCGTGGAGAGGTGTAGTACCTTTCGTGAGGGGATTTCCCCTCACACTGGTCACCCTCCTAGTGATGCGGATAAGCTGGATGAAGGCCGTCGGAGTAACACAGCCACCAAGAAGAAGAAGAGGACGAGAAAGAAGGGACCCTCCACCAGACGACGAGATGCCCGCCGAATGACGGAGTTCCTGGAGAAGAAGAAGAAGGAAAAGGAAGAGAAGGAGGCAAGTGAGGGCGTCAAAGGGACAACTCCTGTCATCCCTGAACAACCTCTGTCTAGCCCGGTACCCCCCTTCCAGGAGGAGGGTCCGGAGGACTGTGGGTCGTCAGGTGACAGCTCATTCTCCAGCTCATCTGACTCTTCATCTGAAGAGGAGATGGAGGAGGATGCTCTGTCAATGGTGCAGGAAGCTGTCACTGATGATGCACCTTCCACCCCTCCTGCTCTTGCTTCTCCGGCTTCTTTGGACCAGGAGTCCGACCAGGAGGAGAGCTTCCCGGAGTCCGTGGAGGCATTCCTTGGGGAAGAGATTCCAAACAAGTTTCTCCGAAGCACGATCCAGGACCAGTACGACTTCTACCAAAAACAAAAACTCTCAGATGTCTTTATCAAGAAAGTCCTCATCAGGTGTCTCCCAGGGTCCAAACAAGAACATCATGAAACAGCAGCAAGGCCGTACAAAGCCAAAGAGGTACCAACTCATCCGCCTGATCCGACCACTCCACCAACTACCATCTCTCCAACACACCCTCCTCCTCCAAAGAAAAACCGCTGGAGGCACGGATGCTGCTGATTACCTTACCTCTTCCTACTTTTCCACGTCCAGACAAGCCAAAAACCCACAGCCAAATCAGATACAATCAAGGAGGGTCGAAAGGGGCTTGTCCCCCAAATCGTCCCTGCGTGCCTTCGGTGCGTCAAACCATTTCGTTCGTAATTGAACCAGATTAACAGTGACTGCATTATGTAATCATATGTAACAACCGGGGTAATTTGGAAGACTACTTTTACAGGGACTGTAGTACAGGGTTGGGGGGGGGGGGGTGCCCGGGTGGGACCTTGGGAGGCATAACAAGGAAAATATTTGATGTATTGGCCGCGTGCAAAAATCTCACTGACAAGCATCCAAATCTCACTGAGAGCTCATCAAAATCTCACTGACAGTCACCTTCAGAGGTTAACAGGTCTGGACTGTACACGTAATGTCAGAACTAAACAATAATGGTAATCTGTCTTAAACTTCCTCAACAATTGTTGTTTTTACAAGCAATATGCATCACTGACTCCTGCATAGAAAACCATAGAATCCAGCAAATCGGGACTCTCCCCCCCCCCCCCCCCCCCCCCCCCCCCATCCACTCCAAATAAACTAGTAGCAAATAATTTATCTTCCAGAAGGCTTATAAAATGATAAAGCAAGATAAAAAAGATTAAGTAACAAAGAAATGTCTTGATAACAATCATATTAAATAGATAAACTCTTAATTCAGTGGATCCATGACAAAAGCCATGATTATACCTGTTACCTATTGATTATTCCACAAATATAAATTAAATTCTGTCTCTCCTGTGTTGTCGGACAGTGATTTTTATCAAAAATGGCATACTGAAATCACAAACCAAAAAGCTTTTGAGACCTACCAAAAGTATATATTTTTATACTGTACCAATGACCCAGACTGGTGCTAACTCTTAAAATTCTAGGGCCAAACACAAACTTTGCCCCCATCCCCAAAATTTGCATCAGAATCCAAAAAATCAATGTCCTATGTGGTCCTCTATACTTTTATCCACTGCGCATGTGCAGTGTCAAGGAAGTACCAAAATTGGCGCAAAATCCTCATTCTTTGTTTGGCCCTAAAATTAGTAACATCTCACTGATATTTGTGCTTGTAAATCTCAGTTAAAATGATGCCAGACACATAATCATGAAAGAAATGGTGGATCTAAGGATGAAATAAAAGGATGAGAGGAAGAAACAGTGGAAGGATGTGTTCAGGTGTGTAACTTATAATTTTTTTACAAAATGATTTCATGTTCCCTAATTTCGGGGCATGGGCCTGATGTTTTCATTCTTGCTATGAAATTTCCATTGTTTGTTCAGTGTTTCCTCTCTCCCTTTCCTTGATTCCCCTCTTGCTATTCTCCCATGCTTTTGGCATAATTTTTGTAATTTTTTTACTAAAATTTCTTGGGAGTTTTGGCTTGGTAACAGAATGATTATTCTGTTTTTCCCCATGGTTACATCCTCACCCTAGGGTGGTTAGGCGTTTTGGTCATGCATCTATCATCCGATGTACTGCAGTTTCTTCTCTGGAAGCCTCTGTTTTACATCGGATAGTGTTTAAATTGGTAACTGATTTTGGGCCATGTTTTCAGTGCCTGGAGTCTTGTTTCCGGTTTTTATACACTTTTGTTTACGTTGACAACGGTTACTTCTGATAGTGATTCCTTGTCTTCTGTTTAGTTCTGCTCATAGCCAGATACATTAATATTATCCGTAAGTGTAACATTAATTTTTAAATATGTTTTAAAATTTTTGTCCACACTTAGGCTTTTTTGGGATCCATTTGGGCTCATCGTTCCCATTGGGAACTTGGGCTCACTTGAAAATTTTTCGAAAAATTTTTTCTTTTGAATTATTTTTTTGAAATGTTGTAATGGATTATATTATTATCATGTATCTTTGTTTTCAAGGGCTAGTGTGAGTACTGTGACTGTTTATATTCTTTCACAATGAAAGAATACTGTTCAAATTGTAATTCGAGGAAGTCTTCCTGTGATTCTCATGTTCATTGTGTTTCATGTAGTCAGTGTACTTGCACTAATTCTTGCTCAGTGTGTGCCAATTGGGATGACAAACTTTGGAGACGTGTGTCACGGATTTATTTTTAGCGGTGAGATGTCCATGCTGGTCCTCTCGCCGCAAGGTCACTCTAGCTTTTCAGTCTCTTTTTCAGAGGAACAAGAACAGGGTGATGTTTCCGTGATGTCTTCAAGAAGTGTGCCTCCGTCGTCGCAGTCAAATGAAGAGCTAGCAGCCAAAATGCTCAAAGAAATACGACAAATGCCTAAGAGGTCCCAAGTAGGATCGACGGCATTGTCGCCCGCTAGCTCGCCCGGTGAAGCAGTCATTCATGAAATGGTTGTGATGCCGGGTTCGTCCGTTGCAGTCCAGGAAAGGAGATCGGGTGTTGCGAGCACTATAAACATGGATTGTGCACACCCAGCGACGACAGATGGGAGGATAGAACGGAGGAAGCCAGTCAGTCCGTTAGCTAGCTCGTCCAGGTCTACCCGGACCGCGAGCGAGAGAGGCCCCTCTCTCTTACAACAACATCTGGGCCCAGATGTTGTTGTTCGTAACATTCGTCAGTCGGAGCATACGTCCACTCCTCCTGCTCAGGACGCTCTGTCGCATAGACAGTCCGGCACGACTGGTCTTCACGGCAGCACACACGACCGCACCTTGGCTACGTGACTGCTGATATCCAGCCAGCTTCGCCGACCAGGGATTCCACATCGACTAGGTCACGCCATCCGGTAGCTAGGTACATGAGGCCTTTACAGTCGGGACATTCGCATAAAAGAAGTATGCAAGGTTTCAACTTCCCAGGAGCTACCAGCGGCTAAATCACGTAAGACCGCGGCTCCACAGGCCTCTGTGACGGACTTGCTATCACAGATAGCTCAACTCATCGCAGCATCCCAGCAGCCATCAGAAACTTTTTCGGATCAGGAATTGTCTGAGGAGGCTGGGTCGGTTTGCTCCCCTGCAGAGTCAGAAAGGGACGAACGAGATTACCAGGTGGTCCAGCTGGATGGCGAAAGGGATTCAGCGGAGCTGGAATTTTACCTTTCTGAACAACATAAGGTAGCCGTAGATTTTATCCGGCAATACCTTCCAGAAGTTGTTCCTCCGGACCAAAATGCTGCGTTACCGGATAAGAGACTGATAGCGTCACTGGACACAGATTTCTTCGGCCGGAATAGGGATATGGTGCCTGAGTTTCCAACCCAGTCCAGAAATGTCACACGGACATTTGAACTTCTTAATGATGCTATATTCAAACTAGCCTCTGAGATGGACAAGTCCGGTTTCTTATCTCCTAATGCTCTACAGCTGCCTTTCAGCAATTCAAGGAATAAATTTTAAACGGCTGGACAGGGCATACCGAGAGTTCCTCTGTGTGTGGACAACCAGGCTGAATACCTAGAATTGTCTTTGCCGTTGTCTATGTCTATACAATCCAGGACGCTAACAGAATCAGTTTAGATGCATTATCGTACGCAGATCACCTTACCAGAGCATTATCATTACGTCTCGAAGGAAAAGAATTCCAGGATGTACAAACTTCCTTAAGAGTTCTTTCAAGGGCCATAGCATACGCTACATATAACTCTGCCCTTTCAGTGGCAAATCTGGAGTTAGACATGATGCTTCCCTGGCTGCATCCACTAGAGTGGATTGTAAGGTGAAAAACTCTCTTCGAGTCATTCCGGTCTCCGGAGAGCTTGTCTTAGACGGTAAGCTTTCCATAATCTACGATAAGAAGGCTTTGGACTCTCTGCTGTTTAAATCCGCTTCTAAAAAGTCGGATTCAGTGGAGAAGAGTAAGGCAGGCACTTCTGGGGCGAGTACGTCCAAGGGAAGTTCCTATAGAGGTTCTAAGAAGACCTCTAGGTCTTACTCCAGAGACCGTCGGGGTAGCGACTCAGGTAGGGGTCATAATACTGGCCGAGACAACCAGTCAGACGCCCCTAGGTGGACGGGGCGAGGTGCGGGTCGTGGAGGAAGTGGTTTCTCCTCCCGCAAGCCTCACAGATCCAGGAGGTGATGGTGTAAACCTCTATCGTGTTCCAGAGGGTGGAAGGCTATCGAGATTCTTAACCAATTGGTTGTCAATTACGGACGACCCATGGGTTCGAGGGGTGATTTCCGAAGGGCTGAAACTGTCCTTCAAAAGAAAACCCCCGTTAACTCAAAGTCCACGATGGACTCAGCTTCCGTCAAATCCTCAGAAGAGAGATTCACTTCTATCAGAAGTCCAATCTCTTCTGGAGAAGAACGCGATAGAGGTCGTAGAAATCCAAGAATCTCCAGGTTTCTACAGTCATCTGTTCCTGGTTCCAAAACCAGATGGCTCGTTTCGTCCAGTCATAGATCTGAGCTGGATAAACAAGCTGATCGTGGCTCCAAAATTTTATATGGAGACCATCCGATCGGTCAGAGCGAGCATTCGAGTGAACGACTATGCCGCGAGCATAGATCTCAAAGATGCATACTTTCACATCATGGTACATCCGGCGTTCAGAAAGTATCTTCGCTTTGCTGTCCTAAGAGTCGTTTATCAGTTCCGAGCAATGTGCTTCGGTCTGAATCTAGAACCCTGGGCTTTCACTCGAATAATGAACTTGGTAATGACTCATTTCCGAGCTCATTCGTCTGCGGTAACGTCAGCCTACCTGGACGACATTCTTCAGATGTACGGTAATGAGTTAACGCTTCAGAACGATGTTCAGTGTCTGCTTCAGCTGCTCCAACGTCTCGGTTTCATAGTAAACGAAAAGAAGTTGGATCTGGTGCCATCCAAGTCATTCACCCACCTGGGAATGAGCTTCGAGACACACAACAATCTCGTTTGTTTGCCGTTAACCAGAGCGAAATTAATCAGTTGTTACGCTCGCTTTTGTCTTCACTCGGATGTAGTAACAGCAAGAGAATTCATGTGACTGATAGCTTTGTGCGGAGCCGCCGCAGACCTTATTCCGATGGGGTGGCTACGTACTCGGCCACTCCAAATATTTCTGACTCAGAACTTGAGTGTGAAGATTCATTCGCTCGAAACGAACATCGTCTTGTCAAATCAAGTGAAACAAGAGATTCAGACTTGGGCAGATATTCAGTGGTTAACGCAGAGAGTTCCACTGCAATTGCCGGATCCGAGTTTTACTATTATGACAGATGCCAGTCAAACAGGTTGGGTCGCAACATTGAGCCCAACAGATTCGAGGTGCCAGGGTATTTGGGATCCGCAGTTCCTAAACAAGCACATAAACATCAAAGAGATGATGTCAATTTGGCTTGCGCTATGTCATTGGATGAACATTATTCAGAATTCACATGTTCAAATTCTGTTCGACAATTTCGACAGTAGTAGCGTATATTCGGAACCAGGGATGCACTCATTCCATTCCGTTGTTCAACTTAACGGAAAGAATCCTTCTGTTTGTCCTAGAGCATCAAGTGCTCCTATCGGTCTGTCATATTCCGGGTCGTCTGAACGTTCTAGCAGACTCCCTTTCTCGGAAAGGTCGTATGTTGCCGTCAGAATGGACTCTCAACAAATGAGTATTCAGTCAGATTTGCTACCAATGGGAGCATCCTATGATAGACTTATTTGCGCCGCATCTCAACAATCAGTTGCAGACATATGTGTCGCCATGCCCAGATCCTCGGGCATTTGCAGTAGACGCCCTCTCGATCTCTTGGGACGGAATGATAGGATACGCGTATCCTCCAGCACCGTTGATTCAGCAGATATTGCTAAAAATAAAGCAATCTCACTGCAAGATTCTGTTGGTAGCATCTCTGTCACCCTAGAGACCATGGATAAATCTACTCAGGTGTCTGTTGTGGGACATGCCACGGAAGCTTCCTCCACAGGAGGATCTTCTTTCGCAGGGGAAATCGTGCACACTGCATCACAACCCACAAGGTCTCAACCTTCACGTATTTCCGTTGTGCGGTCCTTCTTGCACGGCAAGCATTTTACAGGACGAGCAGTGAACGCAATTTCTAACTGTAGGAGGACCTCTTCACTAAATTATGCTGCTAAATGGAAGGTTTTCACTCGTTGGTGTAGGGATCATTCTATTCATATTTATGATCCCTCCATTCCAGACATTGCTAATTTTTTGGTCTACTTGTTTGACGAGATCAAACTGCAGCCTGTTACCATTAAGGGTTATAGGTCTGTGCTATCAGATACCAATGCACATCATGATAGCTTACAAATTGGATCTAATGTCTCTTTATCTAAGTTAGTGAAAAACTTTTTGATAAATAGACCTAGAACCCTTAGATTAATTCCTAAGTGGAATTTAGCTTGGGTTCTTCTAAAGCTAAAAGAAGCGCCATTTGAACCTCTTGATACGGTGGACTTCAAATTCTTATCTTATAAGACAGCTTTTCTCTTAGCCTTCTCTTCTGCTAGAAGAGTTAGTGTTGATGATTCTCACTATCGTAGTGTTGGTAATACTATTACTTTGACTACTAATGTTGGATTTTTGCCTAAGAATCAGGCTCCTAATAAGTATCCTGAACCTATTGTAATTAAGGCTCTTCTGTCTTCAGATGGTCATAGGCCTTTGCTCTGTCCAGTTAGAGCTATACATATTTACAAACGTAGATCTGAGTTTATCAGAAAGGGACGTAAACGTTTCTTTCTGTCTCTGCTGCCAAATAGAAGGGACATTACAGTCCATTTTATTGCAAGGTGGATTCAATTAACTATCCATACTGCTTATGAAAAATTATCTTCAACTCAGCAGTCTGTGCTTAAGATTTTGGCGCACGAAGTAAGAGTGCTGTCTACATCTTGGGCTTATGCCTTATGCTAATAGTGTTGCTATTACCGATTTGATGAAGGCTGCATATTGGTCTCAGTCTTCCACATTCACGAATTTTTATCTTAGAAATATTGAGTCCATTTCTGGTGACCTGCATTGTTTAGGTCCATTATCTGTTGCTCAGAATGTCGTCCACTAAACAGTTGCAACTATAGTTATGCAGGCTTTCTGTTCCGGCATTGACTCCGTCCTGCTGCCCTCTTCACTTTGGGGTTATTTGACCCAGGGCAAGGGAAAGGTGGGGGGAGGGGATGGTGTTCCCTTATATCACCTGCTTTATAGTGTAAAGCAAGGGAATACCTCCTCTGGAGGCAATAATTCTGAGTCGGTGCCAGGATGATTTTAAATTGTAAAACTAATGTTTATCTCATTCATGTAATATTTTTAAAGTGTAGCTCGGTGGGAAGCATTTGTATATGTCACGTGTCATACGAGCGTTAATATACACTCCTCAGACACTTTTAAATGAGTATAAAGAGTCTCATTATCTGGACTATCTTTATTTATTGGCTTTCCTTTAAAAAATTAGTATAATGGGTTATACTGGATGTTAATAGAGATCATTGATGTTATTGTGCTCAATTACAGAATGGTATTGTGTCTTTCTTTTTTCTTATAAACAATAAAGATACATGTAAATCCTGTTTCTCCTTTTCTCCTTGAGGGGATAATTCTGTTTACATGTAATTGAGCCTATTGGATTTTCCTTTATGTCCTAGGCCCTCCAGTCTTTTTTCTATTCAGCTAAGTCTGGGTCATTGGTACAGTATAAAAATGTTAAAAAATTATAGTAATTTATATATTTTTTATACTTACCAATGACCCAGATGGGGATGGCCCTCCCATGAGTTGGGAACTCATACCTCCCTGCTGATTATATAACTCTTACCAGGCACTGATTGTAAGAATGAGGATTTGGCGCCAATTTCGGTACTTCCTTGACACTGCACATACGCAGTGGATAAAAATATTTAGGACCACATAGGACATTGATTTTTTCTAATCCATTAAATAAAAATATTTAGGACCACATAGAACATCGATTTTTTCGATTCTGATGCAAATTTTGGGGATTGGGGGGGGGGGGGCAAAATTTGTGTTTGGCCCTAGAATTTCAAGAGTTAGCACCAGCTAAGTCTGGGTCATTGGTAAGTATAAAAAATATATAAATTACTATTAATTTTTTAACTTTTGGTGCCAAAGCTAGGTGCCAATTGCTGTATTTTTTATTCTAAACAATTTTTTTTAGAGCAATTGGTACCCGACAACATGAACACTGTTTACAGAATTTCTTGAGCTTCACATTAGAATCACCAAGAATGATGTGCAGTATAGCCAGCTGCTCAAACTGCTCTTTGAAGAAATAGTGTCAGTTCTCTCCTCTCCGACCTAGTATACCCTGCGGTATCTGAAATTTTCTATATTTTCATTAACCCTTTACCCAACGTAACGGCCAAACCCAGCCAGCGCTATTCTCAAAAATAGCCAATTAATTTTCATTATTTTTTCATTTTTTGTCTCAAAAATATAGGTTATGACACCTCAAGATTTTTTTTTACAAGTGTCGACTGTTAGGTAAAGGGCTAACTGGTAGATTGTTGGAAGGTCATATTTGTGCTTTATTCTGAAGTGACAGTATCACAATATAAAGGCTTCATATTCAGTGGCTATTTCCTTTGAAGTTTAATTATTTAGTCTTTTAGGATTTGTCTTGTTACAATTTCTGGGAGAGTGCCTCTTGGCACATTGATGACCAAAAATAATTCAGCACTCTACTAGTTAAAAACAAAACATTTTTTTTCAGAATTTATCTTTGTACCTGTTTTTGATTTAAAAAAACCCCAAATACACATTTCAGGTGGAAAAGAGATGTAAAGGGAGCAGATATTATAAAATGCATGTCTTTTTCCCACTTGAGACTGCAAGTGAATCCTCTGAGTGGGGTTCATCCATTTGTTCTGTGTTGTATTGTTCACACACTGATGCCGATGATCCATTGCTCATTGCTTGAGAAAATGTAGTATAGTGCTCCACGAAAATGGAATTTTATTTTGAAAACTTGTCATTAATTTTAGTAGTTTGCTTCTTGATTCATACTTAATGCTACAGATATGTTAGAGAGGGCCACCTCATGTTTACTTTGTCTGCGCTTTACTGACAGAAATTTTTGCTGTACCATTAAGTCAGTGTCATTAGGCATCGGTCCGTGATGTTATTTCATTCAATACCTTATTCCAAGCTTTGGATAAGCTGAGAAGTCATCAGACTTATAAATAGCTTTTACCAGTATCTTTGTTTACATTTGAGGTGAACTTCTGGTAGTCAATTCCAGTAGTTTGCCAACAATATTTATGTATGGATTGAAATGTTTTGTCAACATTTTTGTGTCTTGATCTAGACTATTCTAGAGAATAAAAATACATTTTAGGTAATTATTATACTTTAATATTATATATTTTACAGTTTATAATATTCTGTGCACCAGGGACCAGCCTAGGGGGGAATTTTAGGGAGACTTCAAGTCTCCCTCCAGAAAAATAGGGAGACTGCAGAGTCATGTAGGGAGACTTCATAGGCAAGTGGGGAAAATTAAGAATATTCATGTACCACCCCCGCCGCCCCTTCATATTTTCAATTTATGGTCCTCCATTAACGTACAAATAATCCAGGTCCAGTTGTCTATGATGCATCTGTGCCAGGTTAAAAAATCACAATGTAATTATTGACTGAAAATCCCCCACTGCTACCTTCTCCTTCATGACCCCTCACCTCTTCTTCGTGCCAATCCCCCATCACCCTCCTGTGGTTGCCTTTCAACAAAGTCTACTAAGCTAATAATTTCCTAAGTCTGAAAGTGTGAACAGGACCAGATGTAAGAAGGTTGCTTGGGAGGTACTTTGTTAGTTAATAAACAAAATACATTCTGGGGTCGAGTATTTTGTAAAAGAAATGTCATTCCGCATCATTTTTATGGCATTCCGGTGTCATTCCGCGTCATTTCATGTCATTCCAATGTTTAGGAGGACCCTTTTTCAAGATCGTCCACATGCACACTTGTGTCCTGTACAAAGCTTTTCTTGACATCACTAAAGCTTTTTTTCATGTGTTTCAATTCCATTCGTGTTTTTCTGGGAATAGATAGCCCAACAGTTAACAGTCGTCAGCAAATCGAAATGAAAATAATGTGTTATAAAATACGTCCGTTGTGTATACATTTTCGGCATCCCAAGCGACGTAACCTACTTTCAACTAATTTAACTGTTTTTGAGAATTTCATAATTTAAGGACGATTGTATTCATATTTTTCAATAAAGCCATGGAGATATGGATAACATTGGAACTGGCTCCATGAGCCGGTTACAATGGCATCCATATTTCCATGGTTTTATTGAAAACTTCTGGTTGTTTTTTGCCGGTAAAGGGTAAACACATGTTTACATGTAGACCTACAATCTGATATTAAAACCAACACCTTTCAAAAAGTCATGTAAATTCTTATTTCCATCTTTGTATTCCACACAAAGTCTTTTCAATCTATCATTCAACATTTTCGTGTTTTTTCGAATTCTTTTTGGTAGTTTCTCACCAATGAGGTTTGCATGTAGCAAATCTCGCACTATGGCATTGTCTTGTTGCATGGCCATAATAACCTTCCATATGGAAGGGTGGTCGTGTCCTAGCAAATGCTGAAAACCATTATTCCAGCTTTCACATAAGTTGTTTGTTCTGGCACCATCATTAAGCGTAGCACTGTTGACATTCCAAATGTCTGGAGCATATAAGGGTGGAAGCTTTCGAAGTCGTACACTTGGAATGTCACCCTCATTGTTGTTTCTGCTAATTACTTTCCTGTATCCACCAGATACATACGTTGAATCAAAGTAAGTAACTAAGTCACATAACTCCTCTGGGGCATTATCCTTCACCCATTCCATGCCCACAGGCACATCCTCTATGGGCAAAAATGCCAAGGCATTTAGAATGCCACACCAATGTTTGATATGTTCGTTGTCCTTGTACAAGGCTACCAGACCCAAACTCTGTATTTTTCTATGTGTAGATTGGCTCAAGTGGTAAAAACAACCCTGCCTTCTTACCGATTCGCCAAATGTAACATGTATGGCATTTAACACAGCTTGCTCAAAGTCAGTTACAATTACTTGCGGGTCCTGGAAATAACCATACTCCTCTGACTTGTTCAAAACAGCACTGAAAATTTCTTCATATGACGATTGTTGTTTATTCCTCACTAAGGCATACACACACGTTATGGCTGACTCACCAATAGGGGCACGTATCACATATACCTGAGTAAATATGCTTGGAGCAGATGAGAACGTACCGTCCATGAACCATACACTTGAGTTGGATAAATGTTCTAAACAATCTTTGGTGCCAAAAACAACTACACGATTTGACGAGTCTGGACCAGAGTCATAAATGAGGAATTGTTCTTTATCATCTCCTTCCGTCAAACACCAATCACCCTCGATGATACACTCGCCAACAGTCTTAGGGTTTGGAGGCAAACTTTTATTCTGGTTGTTTCGTATTGTCCGCTTGACAGACTCCTTTTTGCCCAGTGCCACTCTAACCTCTGTTGAAGCACCAACCAGTGTGTCAGCCAGCAGCTGTACAGGTTTGCTTCTAGAAAGTTTGGCCTTATCTTTCAGTGATGATTTCAGTTTTGCTGCTTCCACACTGGAGTTGTTAGATGGGTGACTGTGAGGTGTTGTCATAGAACATGTTGTCTTCTGAAAACAAAACAAAACATTAGATTAGATGTATACATATACCAAATCAGTTTGATATATTTATAAATATGGTTTGTATAAAAGGCATATTTGCTCATAAAACTTCTAAAAGTGGGGAGAGGATTGGTGATTGCATTGGCCTGAACTGATTTCTCTTCTGTCACGATATGACCTTACTTGTTGAAAGTGACATTAAACCTAAATAAATAAAGGGTTTATATGTATCTCTCCACATTGATTCGAGGTGGGAACTCTGCACTGGGGTGAAGCTACGGGCTACTCTATGTTAATGGGTTGAGCCATACCCCCCACTTTATACACAAATCTACTTTTGTGGCCCTAGATCCATACGCTTTAACTAGCCGTCGAGCTACGGACCGCCGTCAGGTTAGTGAGTTGAGCTGCACTCCCCATAAAAGGCATATTTTTTCATCAAATTTATTTTAAAAAAAAAGAAGCTTTATATTCTTACCTCTAAATTGGTCTTTAATTTCCCAACACAAGCAAATGAACCACGGTTGCTACATTCCCACTGAATTGAATTTTTCAAAGTTCTCTTTTTGGTATACAAATAACCATCGAATGCTACCTTATGTCCACCTTTGTTATTAGGTATTAACTCCATGTTGGCTGTTTGATAACTGAATTTAAAGCTTTCAAATCCTCATTTTATATCTTTTGAACAGTGTTGTTATAATATTAAAAAAACAGAAAGTCTTTGAAATTAGGAATGAGTGGCTTCTGTGTAAGCAAATGTGATAAGTGATCATTAAAGTTTACTGATGTAGCTATGCTTCTCTAAAACATATCAAGTACTAGTCTATAGGTTGTTTTGATTGTTAAATCTGAATTCATAATTAACAATGATCAATAGATAACACATTTTCAGACACAATTATAGAGCACAAAGGATCTTATAACAACATTAAAAAAATATACTGCAGTGGAAAGGGTTACATGGAATAAATTGATTGATCAAATTCATTGAAAATTCATTGTTTTAATTATCTATCCAAAAAGGTAGGGTTTTTTTCCTACCCCCATCATTTTGGGTAGGGGTTTTTTTTGGTAGGGTTTTTTTCTTGAGGGGTTTTTTCCAGTAGGGGTTTTTTCCGGTAGGGGTTTTTTCTGGATCCCCTTTCAAACTGGGTTGTTTTGTTGAGTCGCGTAAGTCACTTATTTTCGTTTCGACACTTGAAGCTCCGACTGGAACGCAACAAAATAGAAATAAAAAAAATCCGCCGAAAGCGACAATGGACAATTGCTTGTCGTGTGATTTCAAATAAATGGACGTTTATTTGACGAATTAAAATGCCCATTTATCACACTCGAGCACATTCGATTTTTTAAAATACTCGTTTTCATGTAAACCTCGCATCACTCAGTTCAGCCTTTTCTCATTTTGGCCAATTTTTAGAGGGCGACTTGTAATCGCCCCGACTATTTTTCTAGGCGACTTTGGGCTTAGAAGGGCGACTTAATCGCCCTAGTCGCCCTCACGGCTGGTCCCTGCTGTGCACAATAAACAACTTAGGCCATAGACTAAAATTGTTGGGAATTAGTGTCACTAGGCTTCATTGAATCCTGATTGATTTAGTTTTCAGAATTTTTTGATTTTCATTAACATTAGGAGATTAACCCTTTGAACCCCTAGCGGCCGCTTTTCCGGCCAGTTACATGACGCACCATAACGTCATTATATAGGATGGATGTTCAGTAAATGTGTGGGGTAGACTAATCAATATTTTCAACGTACAGTCCCAAGGCTGCACGTTGAAAATATTGATTGGTCTACCCCCAAAATAATGCATATGGACTCTTCTAATTGCTGTCATTGAACTGACATGGAAGATACCAGTAGAGTTTAAAGGGTTAACAAGAGATCAAGAATACAAGATTTTTTTTCTAATTTGAGTAGACACATTGGATCTTTTTTAATCCAATTAAATTTCTTGTCTCCTAATTTCATGAAACTGAAAAATTGGAATTATGCCAAAATTTTGCTCAGTTTGCCTTACTATGGAGTCAAGCCAAGATAATCACATATCTTGCTTGCCTAGCCTCGGGTGTAACACTTGTTTGTGCTAGGTTATCACCAAGGTTTCCTCACACAAATTTTCTGTTATAGAATGACCAGCAAAAGATTCTTTAGTACAGTGGCAACAGAGGTTCTTCATAGTTTACATCAGGAACTAATTCCACTGGGAAAAGAATGCCTTAGGTTGATCTGGCATCAAAGGTGCTAAAATATAATACCTCTGTTACAACCTTGGAAACAAGGCTATCCAGTGGCAGTGATGCCAGCTCACAATATATGGAATGGGAGAGACAGCCTAACTGAGAGTCACAGGATGAGTTGGCACCAGACTTCAAGTGATTCTCTGTATCATCCAGCCACTAACACCTTTACAAAAAGAGTAGTGCCTTAAAGATCATCTTCAGCAGTGATACTACATCTGGTGGAATCAGAGCCTCAGCATCATAATGTTCACTGAGCCAACACCTTTACAAAAAGAGTAGTACCTTAAAGATCATCTTCAGCAGTGATACTACATCTGGTGGAATCACAGCCTCAGCATCATAATGTTCACTGAGCCAACACTCCAACGCTAGAATTTATAGATCTTCATAGAGGTGACATCATCATAGGAAGAAGAAATCCTCACTTCATACGACAGGAAAAGCTGGCATCAAAGCTGCTACAAAATAATGCACCTTTGATGCCATCTAGATGGTATCAAATGTTGCTTTTGCAACATTGGATACAATGCAATTCAATGCCGGTGATGTCAGCTCACAGTGGCAAACGTCCTTGATAAATATACAAGGGTTGTAACACACATGTGTTTACTATGAGGGCAAAGCCACAAGACCTAGTCAGTCATCCACTTCACTTAGATTAGCTTTCGGAAAACCATGATCATCACTCACATTCATCTATCTTATCATTTAGATGACTACAGTGGTAATCTTTTATCAGTGCATCGTGATGAGGCTACGCACATCCTTTAGCCTTAATGTCCAAGCACTATTCCGATTATTATCCCCTGGCGATGAAGTCAGGAGGGGGATATTGAAATGGTGTCTGTCCATCCATCCATCAGTTTGTCATTCTGTCAGTCCTTTAGTCCATCCTTCTGTCACAGACTTTGTCCGGCTAACTTCTCCTACAGTTTTCAGTGGATTTTTACGAAACGGTCAGAAATATCATTATCAAATCTAGGTGTGCATGTGGTCAGGGATTTTCGTTGCTACAAATTCTTGCATAGTTACAGCCCTTGGAAATAGCAAAATGTCCATCACAAAGGCATGTCCGCTTAACTCCTCCTACATTTTTTATTGGATTTTTACGAAACTTGGTCTGAAGTATCAGTATCAAGTGTAGGTGTGCATGTGGTCAGGAATTTTCAATGCAACTAATTTTACATGGTTACGGCCCTAGGAAATAGAAAAAATGGATTTTTATGAAATTTAGTCTGAAGTTTCAGTATCAAGAGTAGATGTGCATGTGGTCGGGAATTTTCGATGCAACAAATATTTTCATGGTTATGGCCCTTGGAAATAGCAAAATTTCCATTACAAAGGCTTGTCCGCTTAACTCCTACATTTTTTATTGGAATTTAATGAAACTTAGTCTGAAGTACTAGTATGAAGTGTAGATGTGCATGTGGCCAGGAATTTTTGATGCAACAAATTTTACATGGTTATGGCCCTTGGTAATAGCAAAATGTCCGTCACAAATCCTTGTCTGCTTAACACCTCCTGCATTTTTCATGGGATTTTTACGAAACTTGGTTTGCAGTATAAGTATGATGTGTACATGTGCATATGGAAAGGAAGTTTCGATTCAAATCATTTTTCCAGAGTTATAGCCCTTGTTGACTTTGAATTTACCAAAATTGCAGGTTTTTGGAAGATATCTTTAGTTGCCTTTAAAGAAATTAAATAATTTATCCCCTGCCGATGAAGTCTGGAGGGGGATATTGAAATGGTGTTTGTCTGTCTGTCCATCCGTCCATCCGTCTGTCCATCCATCCATCCATCCATCCATCCATCTGTCCATCCATCACAAACTTTGTTTAACTCCTACAGTTTTCAGTAGATTTTTACGAAACTTGGTCTGAAGTATCAGCATCAAGCATAGATGTGCATGTGGTTAGAAATTTTCAATGGCGACAAATTTTACATGGTTAAGGCCCTTGGCAAGAGCAAAATTTCCCTCACAAAGGCTTGCCTACTTAACTCATACATTTTTTATTGGATTTTTACGAAACTTGGTCTGAAGTATCAGTATCAAATGTATATGTGCATGTGGTCAGGAATATTTTTATACTGTAACCAATGGCCCAGACTTAGCTGGTGCTAACTCAAAATTATCTTGGGCCAAACACAAATTTTGCCCCCCAATCCCCAAAATTTGCATGCAAAACCGAAAATTAGAAGGCCATCCATACATTTACTCTCCGCACATGCGCAGATGCCAGGAAGTCACCGAAACTGGTGCCAACATCATTCTTTGTTTGGCCCTTCAGTCAGATAACATCAAACTGACTTCTGTGCTTTTAAAACTAAGTTTCAATGATGCCAGACACAAATCAATGGTTGATTTGGTGGATCCAAGGACACAACTGGATGAAGGAAGGAAGAAACGGTGGTTTGAAATGTTCAGGGCTGTAATTTTATAATATTTATAAAAATTAGTTCATGTTCCCCAATTTCGGAAAACATGGGCCTGACGTCATCTTTGATTGATAATGATTTTTCCACTGTTAAGTATTCCTTCCCTAACCTCCCTTGATCCCTCCCCCCCCCACCCCCCCCCCCACCCCCAGTTAAACTCCCAAGCTTTTTGGCTTGTTTTATTGAAATTTTTTTTATAAAACTTCTTGGGAGTTTAACGTATTATACAGAAGATTATTCTGTACATCCCCATGGTTACGTCCTCACCCTTGGGGTGTTTAGGCATGTTGGTCATGCATCATACATCCAATGTATCGTTTTTAGCTCACCTGACAGAAAGTCACTGTGAGCTTTTGCCATCACTTGGCGTCCGCCATCCTTAACTTTCGCAACTCGGTCTTCTCCTTCAAAACCACTAGCCCAAACCCAAACAAATTTGACATACAATATTTCGGGGGTATCCCCTTTCCAGTTTGTTAAAATGAACTTGGTGCCCCACTGAGGTGGGAGTGATGCCCCAAAAGCATCAATTTGTCTTGAAATCTTCTTCTTATGAACCACCAGTCAGAATGCTGTGATATTTGGTATGTAAGCTCCTTTGGTCCTCAAGATTCAAGTTTGTTCAAAGAAATTTTCTTGGTCAATATTTGGGCTCGCTATGGGAGGATCCCCATTTTGTGCCCCGTCGAAAATTTCTATTTTCCAAACCGAGAGGCCGATTTGAACCAAATTTGCTATGAGGTATCATTGGGACCTAAGTACTTGATTCATGCCAAAAAAAAATTTCTCGCTGCCCCTTGGGAACCTTAGGAGCTAAAAATAGAAAAAATTAAAACACCCATATCTCCAAAACTACATGGCACTGAGAATTCTTATTTGGTGTGAAGCTTCCTTAGGACCAACAGAATGAAATGGTAAAAAAAATTGCTATTGGTTTTATCATTTGGTACTTTTTGGGGACTTTGAAAAAGTGCTGAGTCAGCATTTTTTAACACTGTGGGTAATGGGAAAAACATATAAGACTACTTTTCTCCCAAACCACTGCTCCAAAAGCTTTCAAATTTCACATATAACATCTTTGGAAGATTGTTTCACTTGTTTATTGAAATCAATTCCCTGGGTCCATATTTGGGCTCTCTATGGGAGCCCAAATGTTTAAATTAGCGCAGTATGAGGAATATTCTTTAAAAATCGTCTTCAGATCTACCAATAAGAATCTTTTGATATTTGGTATGCAGCATCCTTAGGGGGGGTGAGATTCAAGTTTGTTCAAGCCAAGTCCCTGGGTTCATATTTAGGCTGAAAATTTGGGGTCCCAGTCTGGACTTGGAAATTTTTGACCAAAATCCAGAAAAGAGTTTTTTGGTTTTTTATGCATTTCGGTCAATTTTTATATAAACAAAAATTTTTTTTTTTTTTACACTGAAAATTTGGGGTCTGGGTGGGGCTTGCATTTTGGTCATTTTTATTTAAAATATCTTCTCAAAAATCGATGGCCCAAATTGAAACATATATGGGCCACATCATCTTGGGGGTATTCTGTTTTAGTTTTATTCAAATGGGGTCTCCGCCCTTTTTGGGCATGGGCTTATGCTCAAATATCATGAAATTCATTAAAAATCATCTTCTCATGAACCACAAGTGGGAATGCTTTAATATTTGGAATGAAACTTCCTCTGGTGTTCAAGATTAAAAGTTGTTCAAAGAAAGTTGATAGGTCCATATTTGGGCTCTCCAGGGGATGGGCTCACTTTTGAGCTTCCCTGAAAATTTCTATTTCAAGAACCAATGGAGTGATTTGAACCAAATTTTATATGTGGCATTAGTTGACCCTAAGTACTTCATTCATGCCCCCCAAAATTTTTTGTGGTTTCCATTGGGAACACCTGGCACTAAAAATAGAAAAAAAATTAAATGTCCAATAGTTCCCAAACTGCATGGACTAGAGATTTTGTATTTGGTATGAAGCTTTCGTCTGAGCTATTGAAACAATTAGACAAAAAAATTGCTGGCGAATCTGTCATATGGTTCATTCAGATTACATTTTCTCCATGCCCATAACCCTTACAGTTTAGGACAACTTGGTCCAGGTGAGCATTTTAGACTCTCTTGAGCCTCTAGTTTCTTCTGCTGAAGATCTTGCTTTACATTGAATAGTTTTATTTCTGTTACTGACTTAGGGCCCTGTTGCCTGGGGTCTTGTTTCCAGTTTTTATTTTGAAGTTGTTTACATTGACATTTCTTTATTTGTTTAGGTAGTTTCCTATTATTTTTAAGGAAACTACGGTTATAAGTAACATAAAATATTCCGGTAGTGTGGCAGTTAATTTTGGGGGTATTATTATAATTTTGTCCACACTTAGGCTTTTTTGGGCTCATCATTCCCTTTGGTAACTTGGGCTCTTATATAAGAAAAAATTTTCAAATTTTTTTTATTTTTTGAAAATTTTTTTCATTTGGGTGTATTTATTGCATCAATTATATATTTTAATGTTATCTTATATTATGTAGATTTGGTGGTGGTACAATCGACCTATTTTAGCTTTTAGGTAATAATATTTATCAAATAGCAGGGCAAATATGAGGAACCCTTTCCTCTATTTACATGGTCTTTGTCTTGCTTATAGTCAATGTTCTACCACTAATTCTTGCACCATTAGTCAGATTTTGACAATGTTGGTGACAGGTGTCATGGTTTGTTGTAAGGCGAGTGGACACTAGGGTCCTTCCATGGCGAGGGGACACTGCTGGTCCTCTCGGCAAAAATTCACTTTAGTTTTTTAGTTTCTATTTACAGAAGAACAAGAACATGGTGAGGTTTCATGGTGCTGTCAGAAAGTGTGCTTCCGTCGTCGCAATATACAATTAGAGCTAGCGGCAAAAGTGCTCAATGAAATAGACAAGGCCCCAGATCACAGATCATGTGGTTTTCATCCTTGTTGCCAGCTAGCTCAACCGGCGCTCTATCACACAGAATATGGATGTTATGATGCCAGGTAAGTCTGTAGCGGTCGAGGAAAGGAAAAAGGGTGTTGCGAGCACTATAATATCGAAACATGCTCACCCTGCAACGACGGAAAGGAGGAAGCAGACAAGTTCTGAGGTATGCTTGTCCAGGTCTTCCACGACCGTGAGCAAGAGAGAGGCCCCTCTCTCTTACAACAACATCTGGGGTCAGAGGTTGTTGGTAGGAACTTGCGTCAGTTGGAGCTTACGTCCATGCCTTGCTGTCCGGGATGCTCCCTCTAATAGGCTGCCGGGGTTGGCTAGTCTTATGGCTTCCTCTACGTCCAAAAAGCACACACGACCGCACAAAAAGTCCGTTGTCGCATTTAGACACTGCAGAAAACCACGGCGTATGGTTCTAGTTCCCTGTCACCAGCTACCTCGACCCATGAAGCGGTTACTCAGGCCTCTGAGAACTGTGATACAGCTGGACTACAATATACAATTAGAGCTAGTGGCAAAGTGCTCAATGATATACAGTAGAACCTGTCTTGAGAGACCGCCCTTGGGGCCACACAAAAGTGGTCTCTCAAGATAGGTGGTCTCTCATAACAGGTTTCAGGTTTTCTCAAGTTAGTATTTATTTATTTATTTATTGGTGTTTAAGGTCACATACTTATGCACAATGGCTAATCGTGACCGTGACAGTTTTACAGGTGGAGGAAGCCGGAGAACCCGGAGAGAACCACCGAGCAACGACGAGCAACTGTCAGCTCTCCAACATCGTAACTCTGAACTCTGCACCGCAGCACAGGCAGGGTTAGATTGGTTGAAGACATGCGCACCATCGACGTGCAGTACGCCTCAGTACACAGCGTCATCGTGCCCCCATGTAGGCAATCGGGTGAAGTGTCTTGCCCAAGGACACAACGCGGTTGCCGCAGGTGGGATTCGAACCGAGGACCTCTCGGCTCGCAGCCTGCACCTCTACCAACTGAGCCACTGCGCCCCCTTCTCAAGTTAGTGAATAACCAACCACAAAATTCAGAAATGGAGAAGAATGGATTTTTGTAATTACTTTGTAGTTCTTTTTTATGAAGTTTTTGTAACAAATTGAAATGGACTGTTATAAAAGTTATAAAAATAAATTAGTGTTGAAAATCTTCGTTGAACATTTTCAGGTATGTATGAAATTGTTTATTCAGCAATATCCTAATCTTTTCACAGTGGTTTTATAAAAACATCTCAATCTTTAATGAGTTATGTAACTGAATAGCAATTGAAACCCAATTAAGAGCTTTTAATACTTTTAATTATGTTAGTATAACCACAATGGACTTTCCAATTCCAGAACAGGTAAAAGTTTTTGTCATGGTTTCAGTCTTTAAAGGGGCAGTCTCTCAAGACAGGTCCATTATGGCATAAAAATACAAGTTGGTATCAGGTCACAGTGGTCTCTCAAGACAGGTGGTCTCTCAAGACAGGTGGTCTCCCATAGCAGGTCCATTATAGAGTAAAACCAATCGGTGCCTGGCAGATGTGTTCTCTCAAGACAGGTGGTCTCTCAAGACAGTGGTCTCTCAAGACAGGTTTTACCGTAAGACAAGGCCCCAGATCACAGATCATGTGATTTTCATCCTTGTCGCCAACCAGATCAATCGGCGCTTCTGTCACTCAGAATATGGGTATTATGATGCCGGGCTTGTCCGTAGAGGTCGAGGAGAGAACAAGGGTGGAGCGAGCACTATAATATACAATCATGCCCACCCAGCGATGACAGAAGGAGGAAGCCGGCAAGTTCTGAGGTACGCTCATCCAGGTCTGCCAGGACCGCGTGCAAGAGAGAGGTCTCTCTCTCTTAGAGCATCATCTGGGGCCAGATGTTGTTGGTAGAAACTTGCATTAGTCGGAGTTTACGTCCATGCCTCTTGTCCAGAACGTCCCGTCTAATAGGCAGCCGGGGTCGTCTAGTCTTATGGCTTCCTCTACATAAGGCTGAAGTGCTCTTTATATTGCACAGGGCTATAAACCGCATTGAGTGGTTTCAGTTCCCTGTCGCCGGTGAAGCGGTTACTCTTGAATATGAGGGCCGTGACACCGGGTGTGTCGCATTTACGTAGTAAATCTGAGCTAGCGGCAAAAGTGCTCAGTGATATAAGACAAGGACCTAGACCTTAGAATATAGGGTTTAAGACCTTGTCTCCAACTAGCTCAATCGGCGGATCGTTACTCAGAATATGGGTAGTGTGACGCCGGGTATGTCCGTAGCAGTCGAGGAGAGAAACAAGGGTGTAGCGAGCACTATAAAATCCAATCATGCTCACCCTGCGACGATGGAAAGGAGGAAGCCGGCAAGTTCTGAGGTACGCTCGGCTAGGCCTCCCTGGACCGCGAGCAAGAGGGAGACACCTCTCTCTTTTAACAACATCTGGGGCCAGATGCTGTTGGAAGAAACTTGAGTCATTCGGAGCTTACGTACATGCCTTTTGTCCGGGACGCTCCATTTAATTATCAGCTGGGGTCGGCTACAATTCGGCTTCTTCAGCATCTACTAAGCACTCTCGACCACACCTTGGCTAAGTGACTTCAGATATCTAGTCTGCATCGTCAGTAAGTCCACTCTTTGTCGAGGAAGTCGCACCATCTAGTAGCCAAGGAGATGAGGCCTCATTCATCGGGACGTCCGCAGTTAAGAGCCATCTCGGACACACTGCTTCAGGAGCATCGCCATGGTCATTTTGCTGTTCCCTCGGACACAATTGAGAAGATAATTTCTTATTCAGAGTGAATTTAGACCCACTGTCTTGTGTGCTTCACTTTTAAGTATTGTGACACAATGTCTATATGCAAAGGAATTTTATGGACGTTGTACCTTTTTAAAAATTAACTAGATAATGTTTCATGGGATGAATGATAGGACACACATATCCTGCAATTCATTTTCAACAAGATGGCTCATTTGTTTTTTCATTGAGCGAATTAGCCAGTTGTTAGACTCGCTTTTGTCTTCTTTCAGACACATTAACAGTGAAAGATTTTATGCGTCGGATGGGATTGTGCAGAGCGGCTACGAATATTATTTCGATGGATCGCTTATGCACATGTCGCCTCCAGTTATTCTTAACTGGAGTGGGAAGACGTTTTTCGCTCAAGACCTGTATTGTTTTAACGGACCTAGTAAACATAAGGTCAAGTTTGGGCAGATATTCAGTGGTTTAACAGCTGCCAGATTCGGTTTTCTCAATTATGACGGACGTGAGTTCATAATTGGGTTACAACCCTGAGTCAGATGGACTCTATATGCAGGGTTCTTGGGACCCTCAGTTCTTGGAGATCACATATTCATCAAGAATGATGTCTTATTGTTTATGCTACATCATTGGATTATATTATTAGCGAACATGCATGTGGGATCGCTCCAGGATAGTTAAGTTTGCGACTCATAGGAACAATAGTTTCCTTCATTTGTGTCGCCAGTGTTAGACTTTTGAGCGCATACAGTTGACATTCAGCCGTATTCAGGGGAATGAATGGTAGGATACGTGTATCCTTCAATTCATTTGATTCAGTAGATTACGTTAAGATTTAATAATCTCAGTGTGATTCCTACTAATAACATAGCTGTCGTTACAATATCCTTCTATCAGTTTTCTAAAGTGCCTGTTATTGAACATTCGCCAGAAGGTTCCTCCACGAGAGGACCATCTTCTTCAGGGGAAGTTTTGTTCTTCACGTCATTCTCTGCCCATAGTGGCATAAGGGAGTCTGTTAGACATGAGGGAGCCTTTGGGGTTCCTATATTTTTGCTGTCTGGACTAGCAATGATTAAGTAATGTGGGTGAGAAGGTTTCTACATGACTTCGAATCCCCCCCCCCCCCCCCCCCCCCACACTCACACTCTGTCTTGTATATATATCTTATACATACATATTATGCCTTTGGGGTCATGTTGAATGGCGCCCTCATAGGCATATACACAGTTTTTGTAGCATTAGTTTCTGGTGTTTATTTTCTGATTTCTGATATACAAGCGCTTATTAAAATCATCATAATTGCTGCTATTTGAGTTCATAGGTGACTGCATAACCAGTTAGTGGTTTTTAGATGATTACATGCTGGATTTTAATGCACTCACGCAATATTTTATTAGGCTATCGCTTTGGTGGATCTTGAAATTATTATATATTTCGGGGACGGTCCGTGTTGGAGCCTGTTAATCATACCTACCTCCATTTCTAGATCCTGGTCTCTATTTTGGTGGTTCTCAAATCACATATTCGCACGTGTTTATGGTTGTACATATCAGATAGTACACATTGGAGGGTGTTCTTACTGGATTTTATTGTACAGAGGTCGGCTGTGGATGATCTTTGAAGTGTGTTTTCTCTGCAGAGATTGTTCAATGTATATCGTTTTAATATGTGTATGCTATATTTTATATCACTGATTTCGTCGTACCTGTATACGCCATCTGTAGTGCATATTTTGTAGCGGACAATATTATTTACCAAAATTGTCACTATAGCCTTGGCTTGTGAAGTGGCATTAAGCACCATTTATTATTCATGAATTAATTCCTGAGTGCCTGATCAATATTTATTTATATTGTTTCCTGGTACCGCTTATTGATTCCAGAGCTCTCTCCTCTTTCTTTTGAAGATATGTTCAAAAAAAGGGGGGGGGGGGGGCATTTTCTCCACTTCTCTGGCTTATTGGGTATGTAACTATGAAGGAAGCTGTTTTATCCGTAACTATATTCGGCATTTAGCTGTAGTGTTATTGTATGGTGTACTTTTATGGGCAATTTTCTCTCATTCTCAAATATGCCATCCTAATTTTGGGGGTGTAGTCCAGACTAGCCTTAAAAATTGGGAACTCGTCTCATCCTAATTAGCATGGTTTCATGCTCAGATTTAGGATTTACATAATTGGGATCCATATTAGGATATGTCTCCTCTATTATGGTATAAAGAGACATACATGTAAATTCTAATTATTCTAATTTCCTTCATCATGGATTGAAGGATTTGATCTATGTTGATCAACTATTTCAGAAGTTCTAGGCCCTCCACCTTTTTACGATTCAGCTAAGTCTGGGCCATTGGTTACAGGATAAAAATATGAAAAAATTTAAAGTAGTTTATATATTTTTTATACTTACCAATGACCCAGACGGGAATGGCCCTCCCTTGAGTGGGCAGTACTGGGCACTCATACCTCCTCACTGGATTATTATATTATAATCTTTTTTACAAAGAATGATGTTGGCACCAGTTTCCTGGCATCTGCGCATGCGCAGAGAGTAAGTGTATGAAGGGCCAGATAGGACTTCTAATTTTCGGTTTTGCATGCAAATTGTGGGGATTGGGGGCAAAATTTGTGTTTGTCCCTAGATAATTTTGAGTTAGCACCAGCTAAGTCTAGGCCATTGGAAAGTATAAAAAATATATAAATTACTTTAAATGTTTTCATTTTCGATGCGATAAATTTTGCTTGTTTATGGCTGTTGGTAATAGCAAAATTTTCATCACAAATGCTTGTCTGCTTAACTCCTCCTGCATTTTTCATTGGATTTTCACGAAACTTGGTATGCAGTATAAGTATGATGTGTACATGTGCATATGGAAAGGAAGTTTTGATTCGAATAATTTTACCCAAGTTATATCCCTTGTCGACTTTGAATTTATTAAAATTGCAGGTTTTTGGAAGATATCTTCAGTTGTGATTAAAGAAATTAAATGATATTTCGCGAGTGACATTATTGGGTATCAATACATGTCCAGGTTAATAATGAGATTATTCCTATCATAACATAAAAGTCGGCGGAGGATATGGATGTTGTTAGACTGTCTTGTGCAAGTACAGACTCTGCTCTTCTAATACAGTCTTCTCTATTCATGTTTGAAGCATTCATAGAAGAAAAAATGTCATCAGATTATAGGCGATTCCCTTCCACAAAGTTGATGGTAATATTCTTTGACAAAGAAGATTGAACTTTACTGTCCATAGTGTATAATGATTGTTATAGTAACAGTAGGACCATTCTTATGTTGGTTCATCCTTGTAAAATGAATTCTTCTTCACTCAACTTTATGAAGTAAAAAGAACTCATCACTAGAGCATGATGGCTACGAAAGTGCAAGCATCCTAGGTGCTAATTTTATATAAGTAGACTATCTCGGCCTGATTATCTAGGTCTGTTAGCAGCTCGATGGTTGCCAGATTATTATGTTGCAGGCCAGCTACCTAAAGTTTTGCTACAACTTCTGGATTAAATGCAAATAGTGAGTGAGGTTTTTACTAACATCGTCATGAAGTGGTTCTCAGTATGTATAATCTATAAGCACCTTAATTCATTAGTTTGGATTGTCGCTCCTACAAGTAAAACCTAATATTCATCTTCGTCACTTTGACATTAACATTATGATAGCCAAAGTTGACAAGGACCAAGTTGTCAGTATGACTCTAGAGTACACACTTCTTGGCCTTGTATTGATATTATGGAGAGGCTTGTTCAGTGAATTACACCAAGAATTAACTTGTCTCTCCACTTCAGTAGGATCTATTTAGTGGGTACAATGACTTCATCACACTGTTTCTCTGTCACAATTGTCGCACTACTGTCAGTGGCTTTCTGCATGGGTTCTCCATAAGGAATATGTTGCCAAATTGGTCGCACACATCTTCCTTGGATTTAGAAAGTTCTGTCACATTTAAACTTTGGAGTTCCATATGAGTGACATTAAGATGCCTTTTCATCTCACTCTCAGTTAGAAGAGTTGTCAAATAGATATCATGGTTGCTCTTCTTTTAGTAGCAACTCTATATTTTGTGAATGGGAATTTGTTGTTTAACAGGACAACATCTGAAGTTTCCTGCAATATATTAGCAATACTTTGTCAGGATTTTAATACCACTTGCTATTGTTAGATGTCCAACTGTGTATCCAGATCCAATTTTTACCCACACACTTGTAATGTTATAATTACAAATGCAATCATTACAACTTTTTATGTTTTTTATACTTCTAATTCCAATTGTATCAAAACGTATGAGAATAATTAGGTTGCTATCAAGCCAGAAAATAAGCAGACTGTCATCTGCAAAATGAGGTCCCCAGAGGGTGAATTTAGTGATGCTACCCTGCTGTGCATCACTAAATTTATCCTCTGTGAACCTCAATTTGAATCAGGGTATCAAAACTAAACAGAAAGAGGTACCCAGAGGATAAATTGGCCCACTGTATGGGATAGCATCATCAAATGTACCCTCTGAGGACCTCATTCTGCAAATGTCAGACTGCTTATTTTCAGTCCTGGTTGCTGTATAAGATTTGCAGCTAGTTTTTTCCTCTCTCTTATTCCATAAGAAAGCTTATTCTGTCTATTATGTTAACTCAAGGATTGACCCTGGCGTCAATTCTTATTGTAATATCTGGTGTATTTAGCAGAATTATCAACCATTTGAAAGATGTCTTTTGTTGACAAACCGACAAAATCTCGCTGGCTGTCTCTCTCAGAAATCATGAAACCATGACAAGGGTCCACAATGCCTATGCTCCTGTGTATTGCACCAAACATAATTATTTTGTTTTAGCCCATTATCATAGTTGTCACACCCTCAAGTTCCCCGAAATGTTTTCTCTCAACTTAACATGTCTGGTAGATGTCATTACTGCCATATTGTCTTCTCTTTTATACTTCCTTTTCAAATTTTGCATTCTGTTGACAAAACTCGATGGGAAGGGGGGAGGAGGGGAGGGGGATCATGCTTTAGTGTATTTATCAACCTTATATTATTACATAAGTTTGGTAATCTCTTTCTTTTTCATAAGCATTTATAGTTAAGCTCACGAGGGCAGAGCTTTTCTTCCTCTTGGGCAGTTTAAACTTTTTTACCTTATACATGAGGAAGGCTGCAGACCAGATACATCCTTCTACACTTATCTCATTTTCTTGAGATATCTAACATCTGGAGTAGATGATCTAAATCATTTAGGGCATCTATGGTGGTACATAATGTTCTACAGTTAGTATTAATTCATTCTCTTCTTGGAATTAAATGCTTCGGAAATATAAGATACAGCCTGCTTTATTTACTATCCTTATTCCTGTTAGGCCACTCCTTCCTTCTTTGTCTTCAGCTAAGCTACTTTAGCCAAATGGTAGTGGTTATAAATATTGGAAATTTAAAATAATTTCTATATTTATTATACTTACCACTCACCCAGAGAAGGCATGCCCTCATGTCAGTTGTTCAGTCACCCCTCTCCTCATACAACTATAAACACTTAGCAGGCACTAAAAAAGAAAAGTTACTGGTGGGTTTGGAAGGCACATCCTGACCTTCTGTGCATGCGACGACATCAGACATCTTAACTCTCCTGGAATGCCCTGGAAAATGTCAGAAATACAGTGTAGTTCCTGGTCTTCCGGAAGTGAATCTGTTTTGGCTCAAAATCCCAGAAAATGGACAGTCAAGTATTTTCTCCGGTATTGAGGTGTTATGTCATATCACAGGCCATCGAAGCTCCAATTATAACAAATAAAAAACAAAATATACATACAAGTGAAATATATTTAATAAAAGAGTCTTTTCTTATATATCTTATATCAATATGTTTTCTGTTTTATTAATTTCAATTGGAGTTTTATTTTCTTATTTGCCAGTGTGGAAGCAAAAATAGGTGATTTATGCATATAATCTTTATTAGTTCACCACATAAATAGTGTTCCATGATGAATAAAATATGTGAATGGGAATTAAACAATATCTATTTATTTATTTCATTCAAATATCATTTTTCATTCAATTCTCCAAACGATCTGTAATTCACAATGGCTAAGCAGAGGAATCCAGTTTAAAAATGGGTCACAGAAATTCGCCTTGCTTTTGTCCATAGTCGGGATGTCTTTTCCTAGAAATTTCCAAATGGTATTTAAAAAAGTAGAAAATGTTTTTGAATCACCATAAGGAGAAAAAGTGTCAACCTGAGAGGCCAAAGTGGCCCCTCCCTAAAATCAGTGCATGTAAAGAAATACAATTATCTGAGGAAAAAATGGTGAAACTTTGATTCATTTTTATAGGCCCGTTTTGAAAAAAAACAGACGTATTATGGTATACCACTGTCCGTCCGTCTGTCTGTCCATCTGTCTGTCCATCCGCCCATCCATTCACACATCGTACAATTACTCGAAAACGCTTCGAGCAGTTTTTTGGTGGAAAGTATATGTTGATGGAAGGAAGCTCCCTTTCAATTTGTGTCACTGTCCGATTTGTCATTCCAGAGTTATGGGACTTTATTGGTCAAAATATAGGCAATTTTCCACAAGTACACATGTATACTCATACTGTGTGCTTCCCTCTTGTAATTAATAACGGGCATATCATGCGCTCATGGCGCAGTTGTTCAGTATATGTCACAAACAATGGAATTAAACTTTATTGCCCAATCCAGAAAGGGAATTGTATGGTAGGTTTCACTTTAGTCAAAATTTTAATAGCAACTGCATGGTGGAGAAGTGCATGGGGGTGAGGAAGAGGGGTAGGGTGGAGGAGGGGGGTCTTGAAGAAAAGAGGGAAATATTCAAACCAACAATTTTTCATGATTCCTGAACATGGCATAAAAGACATCAGCAAATCTTTAGCTTATGAACCACTGGGTGCAACCTGGTGTCAGCAGTGGTCCAAGAGCAGAAAATTTTCCATTTCCTCTTGAGTATTGTTCTTGTGTGAACTTTTCCCAGAACTCCATTCAATTTCTCTGAAAATCACCCTCAAATTCTATGAAAATTTTTTCTCTAGTTAACATGTCTGGTAGATAACCATACAGGACTCATTCTCTTTTGTTATTTGCCTTCATTTTGGAGGGTTTGAGGGGGTAAAAAATAAGTGTTTGACCTGATTCTTAGAATAGAGCTAAGGAGTTATTCTGAACCAGTGATAGGTTTTCTAAATATTGAGGGAGCATGGTGGCTCAGTGGTAGACTGTTGGACTTGTATGCTAGAGGTTCCGAGTTTGATCCCCATCCAGGACGACCTGCATTGTGTCCTTGGGCAAGGCACTTTATCCCGGTTGACTACATGGGGGCACGATGACGCTGTGTACTAAGGTGTACTGCACATCGATGGTGCACATGTCTTCAACCGCTGTAACCCTGCATGAGTGGAGCTTGAACAGATTTAGAATGTTGAGGTGCTGACAGTTTCTTGTCGGTGCTCAGTGGTTCTCTGGCTTCCTCCACCTGCAAAACTGTCTTTGTCACGATTAGTCATTGTGCATATGTATGTGACCTTAAACGTCAATAAATAAATATCTAAATATAGAAATGATTTTAAACTTCCAATTTTTATATAAATACTTTTTTTCTACTGCTGAGAAAACAATAAGCTAATGCACAGTGTAAAACCACTAAAGTGGCTTTCCTTATCCTTACTATGCAATACAGCCATGGCAGCAGCTTCTACCACTCCACCAGTTAAAAATTATAACCTATGGCAATAATCATGCGAGTCAAATTAATTAAAGTGTGCACAATTCACTTCACGCTAACTTTTTCAAGTCCAAAACACTGTTTAACCCTTTACCCAACATAACGGACAAAACCGGCCAGCGCTATTCACAAAAATCGCCAATTAATTTTCATTATTTTTTAATTTTTTGTCTCAAAAACATGGGTTGTGACCCTCTTTCGAATGAGCTCATCGACCTCATTCCAATGAGGGGGTCATAACCTATGTTTTTGAGACAAAAAATTAGTTATTTAAGAATTTTGTTTGCAAGTGTTGTCTGCTTTTCATGTTAGGTAAAGGGTTAAGAATGTTAAAGAAATCTCACATATTGATTTTCATGTAATTACAGTACTTTTTGATGAGATGTGTCAAGGGGCTGTGCATCCATTCTGTCTATTTTGATTCTTTTCAACTGACAGAATATTTGTCTCAGCATACTTGCCTGTACATTGCATTCTGGACAAACCCAAATCATGAAATAAATAAGAAAAGGCTGTATCAAAACTGAAGAGGTTAATCCAAAACTAAGTGATCACTGAGCAGCATAGAATTCCCATTTCAAATCACATCAGACCTTTTGGAGGAAATGAGAAAAAAGTTTGGTGGGATGGAGCTTCTGTGGGATGGCATGGGAAAGGGTGCATGTTGTGAAATGTTTTGGGGGGATGAGGTTAGCAGGCCATATTTATGTCCCTAATAGCATAAGCCAATTTATTCCCAACAATATTGCAGAATAGAATATTGGTATTATCGTCATGCATCATTTTACATGTTGTCTCGCACAATGTTCCATCTTTCTGTATTAAGTTTGAATTATGGTTTAAACATAAAAAGTATTACATGCCCTGTCACTTACACGCAGATATAATACATTAGAGTTCACATAATTGGATAGAATAATCCTGTTCATTGAATATAAATTCCAAACACAAAACCGTTTATCAAACATTCAGTTCTGATTTGACCTATTAACACTATATAGTTTATAGAAGCAAACTTCTGTTAATTGAATAATAATCTTGCTATATGTTGAGAAATAACACTGATAATCACCAAATTCCCCTTGTTGAAAGATTTATTTGGCCTCAGTACGTCCAGTACAGTCATTTAATCTGTCATATCTTGTTTCACAGAGCTCTGTGATATAATAGAATACAGTACAGTTGCCGTGGACTGGTCGTAATCCATGCATGGGCAGTGATGTCCACGGCAACTGTACTGTAATTGTTCAGTTTATTTCTAGAATAAAACCAAGTGAAGAAATTCCTGTTGATTGAATACTCATGTTAATTGAATAATTTTCACTGGCAAAGTGGATATTCAATTAATAGATTCAACTGTAATCCAGATTGATAAAAGTGTTTGTTTATATACTTTTAATGAGAGTATATGTATGACTGTATGCACATGCCAATATAACCAAAGATTGCTTACTTACCAACAACTAAAGGAGTATAGATTGTTTTGTTTTTTGACAAAACCAAAATACAGTTGATCCATCACAATGCATTGTCCATATTATGGACACAATAGTAGAAATTATAATATTAACGCTCATTTGTCGCAAAGCTTTCGGCCCCTGCCTTCCTCAGTGCTATATTCAACAAAAAGTTTCACATAATAAATTTTACACAGTAATCACCATAATACAGTGGCCGAGAAATTAACCTGACAATTACCAAATTCTCCTTGTTATAGACCTATTTGGCTTGAGTACATCCAATATGCCCCACAAAGTAGATCTTTTCTGTTTCTCTGGCCATTTTTTTTAAATTGCATGTGGGCAGGCATTTTTTTATTTAATTTTTGTAATTATTTCTTTGCCTTCAAAAGTTCATATTCTTGCTTTATGTTTTAGACCTCATTATGTACAGAATAGCATGGGAGGTGGTGTATTTCGTCCCTTGAGTGCAAGAAGGCCTCACAGTGCTGAAGCATTGTAAAGCCTTCTTGCACTCAAGGGACAAACTTATAAATTTTATTAATTGCATTGGCTAAAAAAAGATACCATGCAGCAACCGAAAGGACCATGTGGGAGGGCCTGAGAAACAGATTTTTAACTTTGTTAGTCTATATGGGCATTTAATCTATTATATCGTGTTTGACAGAGCCCCATGAGCTCTGTAAAATAAGATATACATGTAATACAGTAAATGTTTTATTTATATGTAAAATACACGAAAAGTGACTAAATTCCTATTCATAAAATACTCCTGTTAACTCAATATTTTTTTTTCACTGGCAAAGTGGATATTCTCCTGTACAATGTAAAATTTCAGAACTGCACAGCTGTAGTTAGAAGTGAGGTAAAGTGTATTCTGGGATGGTCAAATCATACCTTACAGTAAATGATTTTGCCATCATATTTTCATCATAATTTGTAGAATATTGACACAAACCATAATATAAGATTGGTAAGACACTGATGTGACATATATTCTTCTGTGTTTTTTTTAAAAAACCAGACATATCTTACATACTTTTGAAGATGAAGTGTAATTAGGATAACATGAATAGCTGATTTTAATAATATTGAGTTAACATTTGAATTGTTGTATATTGTACCATCCCCGCGGGAACCCCGGGAAGTGAAGCAGTGCCTGTTCACTGTGGTAAACACGCTCTGTTTTACTGGTAAAGTAGGACCCAGTCACCAATGCTTGGGAGGTGCAAACCCTCTCTAAAATGGGCAACATGGCTTATTAACGCTCACCCCTGGTCTTGAATTGATACTCATGTTGTGGTCATGATTACTCATTGTGCAAAAATAGGTGACCTTATACACCAATAAATAAATAAATGAATATTGTACCAGCATTTGAAAAAAATTGTATAGTTTTAGGTGATGAAGTAATCATTTTATCATGTAGTTGTGTAGGCTCGGGGCCAGCATCTTATCAAACATAAGTTTATTCAGGTGATGGTTTCAGATTTTTAATATGCCACCTGAAGGACCACTTGGTGTTTTCTTCATTATTTCCAGTGAAAAATCTGTAGTAGAGTATGTAATTCCAAAATGGTAGACAAGTCTCAAATGTTGCAATAGGATCTGTAGATGTGTGCAAAGGTTTTGGATTTTTCATGTGCCACAAAAGCTGTTTTATTGTTTTCATAATTCATTTTTGGCATAAGGTATCAAGGATATATAATTGTAAATGTTAAATCTGGGCACAAATGGTTGCAGAGGAGTCGTAAGAGCAAGAAGGTTTTGGATTTCATGTGTCACATGGCTGTTCCACCAGAGCCACTTAGTGTTTTCATAGACCATTTTTAGGCAAAGACTTCAGATCTATGAAATGTCATTCAAAAGACTAAATCTTTGCTCTAGGTTTTACAATGGGGTCTATAGATGTGCATAAAGGTTTCTGACTTTTCATGTGCCCCTGGATGTAGCTTCTTTAATGTTATTATGTTGATGCTTTTACTCAAAAGCTGAAGTGCAAATGCAGGAAAACATTCTAGTATGCTTTGTACACAAATGACACCATTTAGTTGACTTTACGCTAATATCACATTAAAATCTAGTATTGCCAAGAAAGTTATAGGTGGGCCCCACCAACAGAAAGTCCCAGATGTAAAAAAAAGCATGTTTTCGCATTGTTTTCTGCACAGCTGATAGCATTTCGTTGTATTGACAACTCAATCTGAGAGTGGATAAGGCTATCAATAAATGATGATATTTGCATCTTTTCATTTTTATTTGCCCATTTGATCTATTCGGTTGATTGTCCATTTTTTGATGAAATATTGATTCTGTTACCTGTATGTGTCCATGTGGATAGTATATTTATGGCTAAATTTCCTTCAGTTCGATCTTGGGACATTCTCTGCAAAGGCTTTATATTAATGTTATGGGAGTGTGGTGGCTCAGTGGTTATGGCATTGGACGTCAAACCAAAGGGTCCACAGTTTGATCCCCACCAGGGGCAACTGCATTGTGTCCTTGGGTAAGGCACTTAATTGCCCATGTGGGCAGTGGTGCTGTATACTAAGGCGTACTGCACGTTGATGGAGCAGTTGTCTTCAATCAATGCTAACCCTGCTTGTGTGGAGTTAGAATGTTGGGGAGTCTGACAGTTGCTCGCCATTGTTTGGTGGCTCTCTGTGGGTACTCCGCCTTCCTCCACCCATCCAACATGGGGTGACCCTGGCTGTTGAAAGTGTTGTTAAACCCATATAAATAAATACTAATGTTGTTGTTATTATATAGTCATACCGGTAGTTGCTGAAAGTGACCTTACACACTGATACCAAAAGAAAAATTCTGTTCTGAATAGTAAGTGTTTTGGTATTAAAAATAAATGCAGTTCAGCGGTGATATTATATTAACCCTTTGTGAACACAAGAGACAAGTATTCATGAATAACTTAAATATTCTGATTTTTTGCCTCCAAAACATTGATTATGACCCCTCATTAGAGAAAGCCAGATGAGCTAGGTTCAGTCATGGTTAACCCTTTACCTAACAAAAATGGCCAGAAAATTAACCAGAATAAACCTACCACAGCTTAACATAACTTGAAAGTTTCTCAATAAAACCATAAAAATATGAATATCTAATGATATCCATATTTGCATAGTTTTAAAAAATTGTGAAATTTGTTTTCGAAAAATGTGAAATTTAATTTGTTTTTTAAAAATACTGTGTTAGGTAAAGGGTTAATAAGCTATGCTTTGGAGGTAAAAAGTGAAAAAAATATTAAATTTTGAATGGCATTGTAAAGTAAATGGTTAACCGGTGTTTGGTGAAGTGCATTGCAGTGAAACCCTGTTAAATGAATAGCCATTTTGCCAGTGAAAAGTATTCAGTTAACAAGATTATCAATACTAACAAAAAGTTGGGTTTTTTCCTGTATTCTATTGATAAACAGCATTTGCTTCTGTTTGCTCCACTGTGTCTTATTTGAAAAAGGTCATGGAGCTCTGTTAAACACAAGACATAATTGATTAAATGTCTAGTGGATGTATTGAGGTCTATGAACCTGTTAAATTCAGTGGATGTCTGATTAATTTTTCATTTGGTCACAAGATTGTTTATTCAATTAACAGGGGTTTACGCTGTGACCAATATGCAATTAACAGATCAAATTTGCACTACAGTGAGGTAAATGGTTTTGTGTTTGAAGATTATAAACAGTTCACAGGTTATTTTTAGCTCACCGAAGGGAGCTTAACTTATCACCGGCCAGCCATCGTCGTCCGTTGTCGTGAACATTTTTAGCTCACCTGAGCAAAGCTCAAGGTGAGCTTTACTAATCGCTTTTCATCTGTCGTCAATCGTCGTCCGGCGTAAACTTTACAAAACCAACTTCTCCGAAGAAACCACTGGCCCAATATTTTTCAAATGTTGGGTAAATATTTATTACCTAATGTCAATTCAGATTTGTTCAAATGATGTTGCCCCTCCTCCTGGGTGGGGCCATGCCCCCAAGGGGCACCAAAATCTTTGAAAATCTTCTTCTCATGAACCAGCAGTAGCAGAGACTTGATATTTGGTATGCAGCTTCCTTTTGAGGTGTAGAATCAAGTTTGTTCAAGAGAAGTTTGTATTATTTGCCTTCGTTATGGGAGGGGCAAAAATTTTGGCCACACCTAAAATTTTTATTTTCTGAACCGTGAGGTCGATTTGAACCAAATTTGATATGAGATGACAATGGGTCATAAGTAGTTGATTGATGGAAAAAATGTTTTTCTCATTGCCCCGTGGGAACCTCGGGAGCTAAAAATAGGAAAAACCTTAAAACTGCCATATCTCCAAAACTACATGGCACAGAGAATTCTTATTTTGTATAAAGCTTACTTTTCTCCAGTAGAATAGAATGGTTAAAAACAATCCCTATCAGTTTGATCACAAGGTACTTTTTTCAGGACTCTGAAAAAGTGCTTAGTCAGCACTTTTTAACACTGTTGGCAATGGGAAAAACATTAAAAAATCTTGTCCAGATCCAGCAGGCAGAATCTTTTGATATTTGGTATGCAACATTGTAGGGTGGATCTGATTCAAGTTTGTTCAAATCGGCCCCCTGGGTTCATATTTGGGCTCAGTATAGGAGCCCGATTTCGAACTTAGTGCATTTCAGGCAAATTTCTTAAAAAATCTTCTTCTCCAGATTGAGCAGGCAGAATCTTTTGATATTTGGTATGCAACATTGTAGGGTGGATCTGATTCAACTTTGTTCAAATCGGCTCCCTAAATTCATATTTGGGCTCACTATAGAAGCTCGAATTCGAACTTAGTGCATTTCAGGCAAATTTCTTCAAAAATGTTCTTCTCCAGATCCAGCAGGCAGAATCTTTTCATATTTGGTATGCAACATTGTGGGGTGGATCTGATTCAAGTATGTTCAAGTTGGCTCCATAGATTCATATTTGGGCTCACTATAGAAGCTCGAATTCGAACTCAGTGCATTTCAGGCAAATTTCTTACAAAATCTTCTTCTCCAGATCCAGCAGGCAGAATCTTTTCATATTTGGTATGCAACATTGTGGGGTGGATCTGATTTAAGTTTCTTCAAATTGGCCCCCTGGATTTATATTTGGGCTCACTATAGAAGCCTGAATTCGAACTTAGTGCATTTCAGGCAAATTTCTTTAAAAAAATCTTCTTCTCCAGATCCAGCAGGCAGAATCTTTTGATATTTGGTATGCAACATTGTGGGGTGGATCTGATTCAAGTTTGTTCAAATCGGCTCCCTAGATTCATATTTGGGCTCAGTATAGAAGCTCGAATTCAAACTTAGTGCATTTCAGGTAAATTTCTTAAAAAATCTTCTCCAGATCCAGCAGGCAGAATCTTTTCATATTTGGTTAGCAACATTGTGGGGTGGATCTGATTCAAATTTAGTATAGTGCATTTCAGGCAAATTTCTTTAAAAATCTTCTTCTCAAGATCAGGCAGAATCTTTTGATATTGGGTACGCAGCATGCTTAGTGAGGTGAGATTCAAGTTTGTTCAAGCCAAGTCCCTGGGTTCATATTTGGGCTCACTGTAGTAGCCCAAATTATAACTTAGTTCAAAATGAGGAATTTTCTTTAAAAATCTTCTTCTTCAGATCCAGCAGTCGGAATGTTTTGATATTTGGTATGCAGCATCCTTAGGGGGGTGAGATTCAAGTTTGTTCAAGCCATATCGCTAGGTCCATATTTGGGCTCACTGTGGGAGCTTGAATTGTAACTTAGTTCAAAATGAGGAATTTTCTTTAAAAGTCTCCTTCAGATCCAGCAGTCGGAATGTTTTAATATGTGGTGTGTAGCATCCTTTGGGGGGGGGGGGGGGGGGGGGGAAGGGGGGGGGAGATTCAAGTTTGTTAAAGCCAAGTCCCTGGGTCCATATTTGGGCTCCCTGTGGGAGCCTGAATTATAACTTAGTCAATATGAGGAATTTTTCTTTAACAGTCTTCTTCAGATTCAGCAGTCAGAATGTTTTGATATTTGGCATGTAGCATCCTTAGGGGGTGAGATTCAAGTTTGTTCAAGCCAAGTCCCTGGGTTCATATTTGGGCTCACTGTGGGAGCCCGAATGATAACTTAGTTCAAAATGAGGAATTTTCTTTAAAAATCTGTTTCTTCAGATCCAGCAGATGAATGCTTTTGATATTTGGTATGCAGCATCCTTAGGGGGTAAGATTCAAGTTTGTTCAAGCCATGTCCCTAGTTCCATAAAATTTGTCTCTCATGACTTCATTCCTTTGTAGTCTTGATGAACCATGTCTAACTGAATGTGACCCCAAATACTTCTTTGAACCAGTTTGTTTGAAACACTTTGCCCGGTGAGCGATTAAGACGCCTTGGGGCCTCTTATTTAAAGAAATATTCAATTTTTTTTTATTGGTGGTTCATGACACTATCAACAGCCAGAGTTACCTCATGTAAGAGAGTTTTACAGGTGGAGGAAGCCAGTATCCCCAGAGAGAACCACTGATCTGTGGCGAGCAACGGTCAGACTCGCCAACATCCTAACTCCACACAAGCATTGGTTGAAGACAAGTACCTCATCGATGTCCAGTATGATGAAGTTCAAGTAAGAACGAAACCGGTTAGTCCTTTGTATGGGATCTCTGAAGTATCAGGCTCTCACGCACTCATTGAGTCATCTTTTCATATGGACTCTAGTGTATACCATAGCTATTTCAGATTTACTTCACTCACTATTCCTTGTTCTTCCAAGATAGATGTTATGTAACCTCCTTCTCAGAACACCTTACATCAGAAAGATCTTGATGGTCTCATGTAAGCCTTCACCTGGAAATTAATTTTTGCTTCTTAAAATAGCTGATAACCCCTCATTGGGTAGAGCTTTAAGTGCTTCATCCAGTGAGCTGTATCTATATTCTGGTGGCAAAATTGAAAAACATAATAGAATTTTATTGGAATTTTTTGTGCATGGCAGGATTTGGCCACTTTTTAGATAAAGGGTTAAAAAGGGGACATAAGCTATGTCTTGTGAGAAAAATAAAAGAAATAAATGATCATACAATTGTTGGACATTGCATTGAATGAAAGGAATGGTAGGTAGATCTTGGTTTGCAAGGTGTGTCCCCCTGAGTTTCCAACTGTACTCTTACCCTCTCTGACTGCCGAACATCCATCTTTTGAAAATATTATTTACAATTCCCTTCCCCATTGAGTGAAAATCTTTCAACTGTTGCCTGTGAATTTACAACTGCTGAAGAAATGCACCCTGTCCCCTTGTGTTCAAAATATAGTGGAACCCTGTTAATTGAATACCCAATTTGCCAATGAAAATTATTCAATTGACATGAGTATTCAATTAACAGGGATTGTGTCACTTTCCTGTATTCTAGAGATAAACTTAGCATTTATTCTATTATATCTTGTATGACAGGGCTCTGTGAACTCTGTCAAACAGGATATAATAGATTAAATGCCTGTATTGGATGTACTGAGGCAAATAGATCTATAAACAAAGTAAAACTGGGGAGAGTCAGGGTAATTTCTTGACAGGTTTCAAGATCTTTTATTCAATTAACAGGCATTTACTCTATAACCTGTATTCAATTAACAGGTCAAATTTGTACTGGAGGTATGGTAAATGGTCTCGTGTTGGGAAATTATATTCAATTAACAGGGTTATTCATTTAAGAGATATCCAATTAAGTTGGCTCCACTGTATATTCATTTAAATTATGAAAATTTTTGCCAGGATTAGGGGAGGGGACAATTCTGTTGTTTACTATTGGCCCATTATCTACCTTGTATACCAGTAGAATATTATATGTTATTGTCAGAGTTAAACATACCCCATTACCTCTTAGTGCAACAAGTCTAGCTAGATTTTATCAATGTGGATAGCCAGCTGTATTATTGAATAAAGATCATGTATTCTTTATATATGTAAATTTTTATTACATTTTGATTATATATTATCTCATGTTTCTACATATGAATACTGCACTGGACACTGAATAAAAAATAATTTCACAACCCTTCACTAGTCAAAATCAACCAAATCCATCAAGAACTAGGCACAAAAAATAGTCCAATTTTGTTATTTCATCATTTTTTCTCTTTTGACCAGTGCCTTATACTCCTCACATGGGAAGCCAGAAAGTTGAGCGGTGCTTGTTTACAGTGGTAAGCAAGTCCTGCTTCACTGATAAACTAGGACCTGGAATGAATGCCTGGGGTGGAAGTCCTCTAAAGTGAGCATCAACGATAGGCTAACCTTGACTTCTTAACTGCATTTCAGTTTGATAAAGCCAAACTTGTTGATGAGGGATCGTAAGCTATTTATTTATTTATTTATTGGTGTTTAAGGTCACATACTTATGCACAATGGCTAATTGTGATTGTAAGCTATGATTATGAACAGAATATTAGTCTCAGCATCTGCAAGTAGTTTATGATGAATGTAAGTGGTCCCACCACCAGTCTAATTCTGTATTGAATTTGACTCTGTTATGTACTGGAACCAGTCTAGCCCTAAAATAGCACTTTGCCTATGCTTTGACTCACTCGTCTATTTCAGTTGGTTGGAAAAGTGAACCCCTGATTCACTCTTCCAACCAACTGATGTATTTCAGGTGATTGAATAAAAAAATACCATAAAGATTCATTTTCTTGGAATCAATGTTAGAAATGTTGCTGAATCAAGACTTGATTTAACCTAATGTTAGATGATATTACCATTAGAAATGAAGACTTTCCACAGCTGTAGTTTTTTGATTACGCCACACAGTTCAGTTCCACTAATTGTGTTAATATTTTGTGTTTACAAGGCAAATTAAATTCATATTATTGGAATATCTCTAACTGGAGTGTGAAAGAATATGTATTTGTGAGTAAAAGGACATCAAGGGTAGTCAGTGCACAATTTTACACGAAACATGTGTAAACAAACAGCATGGCCCATAACAGTGTCAAATTCTGAACAGAATTAGACTGGTGGCCTGAGAGCTTGTGGTGAAGGGTAAAGTTGTCTGATTACCAGCTGAATGATTGCCAAGAATATTTCTATTCAATACTACCTTATTGGTAAATTTTCAATAGTGTTCAATGATTTTTACATAACAAATTGAAAACCACTAACTGTGTGTGGATACAGGATTTATTATTGTATTTTATATTGAACTTGCAGGCCTGAGTAACTGAATTGCTGAATCCACATTTAAATAATAGATGAAAAAATATCTGTTTTCTAAACAACAGTATGAAAGCCCGATGACATTTTCATTCATTCGTTTTTTGTTACTTTTTCTCTTTTGGAAATACATATGCAGATAAAATCATTGCTATTGCTTGTAACTTTTTAACTCAGTTAGTGCCAGAGCTGACATAAGTTGCCCAGAATATTAGAATCTGTTACACTGTTCAGTGAATCCCTCTGAATTGGATATCTCATAATCAAGCCTGGGAACAAGCAATCTGTCATTTGCAGAATGAGGTCCCAGGAGGGTGAATTTGCTGTTGCCATCCCATACAGTGGGCTAGAAGCTCTCAAATTTATCCCTGGGCACCTCTTTCTGTTAAGGCCTGAGACCTTGATTCAGATTGAGGTTCACAGAGGGTAAATTTAGTAATGCTACCCTAATCCTAGTATCACCAAATTCACCCTCCCCTCTGGGGACCTCTTTCCGCAAATGACAGATTGCTTATTTACAGGCTTGGTCATAATTGAATAACCCTGTTAAGTGAATATAACTTCCAAACACAAAATCATTTACTATATCTTCTGTATAATTATACCCCCTCAACAAAAAACTCTGAGGGGGGGGGGGGTGTATCCTGGATTCAACTTGTTTGTCCATCTGTTTATCCATCTGTTTGTGGACACAATTTCTTTTTGGTCATTTATGAATCAATTTTTTTTTAAACTTAGCAGATATGTTAACTACCCCGGAACCTGTGTGCCTGCGATATTGAGATCGATCAGCCATGTCATTGACCTTTTTGACTTAGAATTTGTCATCCATACACACAACATTCTATGAGCTTGTATTCTTCATTTCCTAGTTAATGTTTTTTAACTTGGCAGATATGTTAAACACCATGGGAACCTGTATACCTGCGATTTTGAGATTAATCTGCCATGTCATTGCAGAGTTGTTGCCCTATTTGACTTAGAATTTATCATCTTTCATTTGCAGGTCAATTTTTTTTTAACATGGCAGATGTGTTAAATACCATGGAAACCTGTACATCTGCTATCTTGAGATTGGGCAGACTTTTCTAGAGTTATTACACTTTTTCGACTTTTCAAGCATTTTTGCATTGTTTTTTTTATATAAACATAATTTCATTTCTCAAAATAGAAATAGGGTTTGACGAACAGGCATAGCCTACATCAAAGTCTTTCCCAATACATTTCACAGATTACAATAAATACTAAATGGGTGCATGTGCATTGCAATATTGGAAGACAACACATAACTGTGATTCATTAATCACATTTTATGAAACAAATTAATTACATTATATCTAGGTGATTTGCCTAAAAAAAACTAGAAATCCATTCTTCAATAAACCATTGCGTGATTTTTATTTCACATGGCAAAATGACATTTTTGAACATTGAAATACGTTCTGATTTATTTGATTTGTTACTGCTCTGTTTGTAAACACTGAAATATGCTGATCTCTCTGTCTCTGTCTGTTTCTTAACTGGTTGAGTGCTAAATTATATTTAGCCATCAAAATTTGTTCACATGTCTTTGCCATGTTACAATTTATAGGAAAGAGTGCCTGCACTCTCCCATAAATTGTAACAAGGCAAATCCTAACAGATTAATTACTATCACTCCAAAGATAATATGAAGCATATCACTGAATTTGAAGCCTTTAAGTTAATGTTTCTGCACTTCAGAATAAAGCCCAAATATGGACTTCCAGCACTCTACCAGTTATTTTTAGCTCACCAACTTTAGTTGTGTGAGCTTAAGGCATGGCTCGATCGGTCGGCGTCGGCGTCAGGTTAGTTGTGTGAGCTTATGGCATGGCTCGATCGGTCGGCGTCAGCGTACGTGTCCAATAATGTTAAAGCTTCTGTTTAGGTCACTTATTCGCCCTATTTCCATATCATGGCCTTTATAATGCTGCTATATGATGATTATTATCATTCTACCATGATTAACCCCTCATACCATGCATTTTAAACATTTTTCTTGACATTTTTAGTTGCGTTTAGTTTTCTGTTTAGCTCAGAATTTCATGTTTAACTAAATGTTTAGGTCAGCTGCTGTGCTCCTTCTCTTCCCATGGCACTTATATTCATCATACATGTTCCTCAGTATCATTGTTCCATGATTAACCCCTCATACCCTACATTTTAAACATTTTTCTTGACATTTTTAGTTGCGTTTAGTTTTCTGTTTAGCTCAGAATTTCATGTTTAACTAAGTGTTTAGGTCAGCTGCTGTGCTCCTTCTCTCCCTATGGCACTTATATTCATCATACATGTTCCTCAGTATCATTGTTCCATGATTAACCCCTCATACCCTGCATTTTAAACATTTTTCTTGACATTTTTAGTTGCGTTTAGTTTTCTGTTTAGCTCGGAATTTCATGTTTAACTTAGTGGTTAGGTCAGCTGCTGCGCTCCTTCTCTTCCCATGGCACTTATATTCATCATACATGTTCCTCAGTATCATTGTTCCATGATTAACCCCTCATACCCTACATTTTAAACATTTTTATTTGCGTCAAGTTTTCTGTTTAGCTCAAAATTTCATGTTTAACTTAGTGTTTATGTCAGTTTCTGTGTTTTACTTTTAAGAGGTTGTGTTTGGGTAAGCTTTGTCGAATGTTATGAGCCTGTTTGATACAGTTCTTGTGTTTGCCAAAGTTACTATCAAAGAGGAATGTTGGTGAACTATAGGGCGTTGACGTCCTTCTTGTTAAAATTACTTATAGTTTACCCATTCTGTTGAAAATGTCCCGTATTTAAAATATATTCTTGGAAAGCTTGAAAAATCTGAAGGTTATCCGAATTGGACAATGATAAATTCCCGAAAATGTTCATTTGTCCGAGCTTGTATTCCTTCATTTTCAAGTCAATATTTTTTAACTTGGCATAGAGATTAACCAACATGGAAACCTGTGCATCTATGGCTTTGAGATTGGCTGGCCTCATTTTGTCAGAGTTATTGCACGTTTTTAGCTCACCTGGCCTAAAAGGCCATTGAAGTTTTTCTCATCACTTGGCGTCCGTCGTCATCCATCGTCTGGCATCCGTAAACTTTTCACATTTTCATCTTCTTCTCTGTAACCGTTGAGCTGGTATGAACCAAAATGGTCTATGGGAGGTCCTCTACAAACGATCCTCATTTTGTTCCCATCGGATGAAAAACACGGCTTCCAGAGGCATTCTTTGATTCTGGTTGGTAGATTTTCAAAAATCTTCTCCTCTAAAACTGCCAGGCCAAATGTTTTGAAACTTCATATAAATGATGACTGGGACCCCCTCTACCAACGATCCTCATTTAATGTTGATCGGGTTGTAAACATGGCTGCAATTGCAGCTTATAGTTACTATAGAAACCCTATGGGAAAGCACATTTTCCTCTTCTTCTCTGGAAAAACTGGGGTGACGTGAAAACAAACCTGGCAGAGATAGTCTATAGGAGGTCCTCTACAAATGATCCTCATTTTGTTCCCGTGGGTTGAAAAACATGGCCGCCAGAGGCATTCTTTGATTCTGATTGGTAGACTTTAACCCTTTACCTAACATGAAAAGCAGACGACACTTGCAAAAAAAATTCTTGAATAACTAAATTTTTTCATTTTTTGTCTCAAAAACATAGGTTATGACCCCTCGTTGGAACGAGCTCGACGAGCTCGTTCCAACGAGGGGTCATAACCTATGTTTTTGAGACAAAAAATGAAAATATTTTGAAAATTAATTGGCAATTTTTGAGAATAGCGCTGGCCGGTTTTGGCCGTTACGTTGGGTAAAGGGTTAAAAAATCTTCTCCTATGAAACTGCCAGGCGAAATGTTTTGATACTTCACATAAACGATGACTGGGGCCCCCTCTACCAACGATCCTCATTTAATGTTGATCGGGTTGCAAACATGGCCACAATTGCGGCTTATAGTTACTATAGAAACCCAATGGGAAATCACATTTTCATCTTCTTCTCCAGAACTACTGAGCCGACGTGAACCAAACCTGGCAGGGATGGTCTATGGGAGGTCCTCTACAAACGATCCTCATTTTCTTCCCGAGGGTTGAAAAACATGGCCGCCAGAGGCAGTCTTTGATTCTGATAGGTGGATTTTCAAAAATTTTCTCCTCTGAAACTGCTGGGCCAAATGTTTTGATACTTCACATAAGTGATGACTGGGACCCCCTCTACCAACGATCCTCATTTAATGCTGATCAGGTTGTAAACATGGCCACAATTGTGGCTTATTGTTACTTTAGAAACCCTATGGTAAATCACATTTTCATCTTTTTCTCTGAAACTACTGAGCCAACGTGAACCACACTTCGCAGGAATGGTCTATGAGAGGATGGAAATATGTGGCCACCAGAGGCTATATTCTGATGCTTAACCAAATGCCCCTCCTGTCTGCACAAAAGATCAGTACTGTCAGCAAAATACTTGTTTTTTGAGAATCTGGTAAGGGTTGGTTCCAGTTTTTCTCCACTGATAACTGGGAAAAAAACCCCCGAAAATATTGTGTATACAGTACAAGTCAAAATAAAAAAAAAAGCTATCAGTGAGAGTTTTCCAGAAAATGATGTCAGCTTCTGGTCTTATCAGTGTGGGAAGAGAAAAGATACATAGTTTATAGGATTATCCTACACAACTTATTTTGACTTGTACTGTAAAACAAGTGCATCTGTAGGTTGATATCTTCAGCTGTAATCTAATTATGTTTGACACATGTTAAACTGTTTAGAAAAATCTAGGTCACATTGTAAATTCTCTTTATTATCTTGCAATCATGTCAGTTCAGATGACAGTAATTATTGTATATCTTTTAAGATTCTTGTAATCCTTTACCTGTCCAAAAGCCATTTTGAAAGAGAATACTGTCTGAAAAAATTGTAATTTTCAAAATATTTTAACCCTTTTTTACTGATTTTTTTTGTTGAAACAGAATTCATAAATGTGTGTATTTTCAAGAAAATCTTCTTTGAAACTACAAGGCCAAATGGTTTGAAAAACTTAATGTGACTGATGACTGTAACCCCCTCTAACAATGATCCTCATTTAATCTTCATCGGGTTGCAAGTATGGCTGCAATTGTGGCTTATAGTTACTATAGAAACCCTATAGGAAATCACATTTTCATCATCTTCACTGAAAGTACTGAGCCAATGTGAACCAGACTTGGCAGGCATTGTCTATGAGAGGTTTTCTACAACTGTTACTAATTTTATTCCTGTTGGGTGAAAAAACATGGCCGCCAGAAGCATTTTTTGATTCTGATTGGTCAATTTTGAAAACTCTTCTCCTCTGAAACCACAGGACCAAATGTTTTGAAACTTTGCATGGTTGATAACTGGGACACCCTCCACCAACATTCCTCATTTTAATGTTGATCGTTTTGCAAACATGGCCACAATTGCGGTTTATAGTTACTATAGAAAAAAACCTATAGGACATCACATTTTCATCTTCTCTCTGGAACTATTGAGCTGACGTGAACCAAAACTTGGCAAGAATGGTCCATAGGAGGCCCTCTACAAACGATCCTCTTTTTGTTCCCATTGGCTGGAAAATATGGCCACCAGAGACATTCTATGATTCTGTTTGATGGATTCAAATGTTTTGAAACTTCACATGATTGAAGGCTGGGACACCTTCTACCAATGATCCTCATGTAATTTTGATGTAATGTTGCAAACATGGCCACAATTGTAGCTCCTAGTTACCATGGAAAGCCTATGGGAAATCACATTTTTATATGTATTTCCAGGTGAGCGATTACAGGCTCTGTAGAGCCTCTAGTTTTAGTTTTCTTTTGCAACCTTCAGAATTTTGTCTGTGCTTATTTGGTCATGTTTTTAAAAACTTAGCACAGAGATGAACCAGCATGGGAACTTGGTGACCCAGTTGTTATGTCTCGAGAACCTCTCGGGGGCATTATGTTTTCACTATGTTCATCCAGCATCCGCCGTCCATCCATTAACTTTTGGTTTCCATCAAATAACTAAAGAACTGCTTATTTGATCAAATCATAATTTTAGGGGTCACTTGTGGATGACCCGACAATGCTTCCTTTCGATTTTGGTCCAGCTAGCCAATTCAATTTGGCAGCCATAATGAATTTGGTTTCCTTCGAATAACTAATGAATGCTGACTTGAATCATTTGTATTTTTTGATTATGTATTGCTGGTGTCTAGAGGAAGCCTCCTTTCAATTTTGGACCAGTCAGCTGATCTAAGATGGCCACCAGTGGCCAATTCATTATGGTGGCCATCTTGAATTTGGTTTCCGCCCAATAACTGATGCTAAAAAAATTGCTATTGATTCTCAGTCATTGCTGCATTGAAAAAAATGACCTGCATTCGATTTTTTTTATTGACTTTTTGAAGTTGGTACCTGTAGTTATTTTGTAGCTGACGAACGTCTCACACGTTTCCTATCACATGAAATTACAGGCAACCAAAAACGGTCGATTCCACTGATGAAAAATAAGCTATAACTCTTCTATAAGCCCACAGTGTGTTTTAAATAAAGGGTATCTACTAACAATGTGTCTGGGGCGCGGTGGCTCAGTAGGTAGAGGTGCAGGCTGCAAGCCGAGAGGTCCTCGGTTCGAATCCCACCTGCGGCAACCGCGTTGTGTCCTTGGGCAGGACACTTCACCCCGCTTGCCTACATGGGGGCACGATGACGCTGTGTACTAAGGCGTACTGCACGTCGATGGTGCACATGTCTTCAACCAATCTAACCCTGCCTGTGCCGCGGTGCAGAGTTCAGAGTTACGATGTTGGGGAGCTGACAGCTGCTCGTCGTTGCTCGGTGGTTCTCTCCGGGTACTCTGGCTTCCTTCACCCGTAAAACTGTCACCGACATGATATGACCCTGGCTGTTAATGTGTCGTTAAACCCAAATAAAAAAAAAAAAAAACAATGTGTCTTTATGATAAAAAACATTCAATGACCACTCCCGTTTGTGAATCTGTTAACACCAGAAAAAGGAATCAATAATAAAAATAATGCGGTCATTTCAATAAGTTTGAAAGGATGCTAAAATGAAACAAACTGAAAACTAAAGCAGTTCTGACTGCTGCTAATGGGACCTTGGCAATATCACAACTCTGCTAAACATACAATAGGCTTTCAGAAAAGCTGATAGGTGATCGTAAGATGATAAAGTCAAGATTTGTTTGAAAACCTTTGACTTCGTTTTGCTCAATAATCAGCTATTGGGGCAGGTATCAGGTGAGTTTGTCGCAATACAAATTTGGCCCAGGTGACTTCTTAATCCGTGAGTTCTGTATCTCTATAAATTTGTATCTGCATTTTTACTTCCAAACAACCAGCCTTTTTACATTCAGTGACATGAATTTTACATTCCTTCTGAAAAAGCAGAATGTAGATTTAGCTTTCTTTGAGATTTTGTTGATGTGGACTGTCCATTTTAGGTCATTTGAAATTCCCAACCCAATGCAGGGGTTGAATTCGACCCACATCTTTATAACCTGGATGGGTCTATGATCTCACTGACAAGCATGGGTGGCTTCAAGGGAAGGTCAGTGGGGGCTACAGCCCTCTCGTCAGGGAGGCCAAGCAACCCCCTTCCTGGGAACTCTTCTATTTTATTATACGGTTTCTTGGGTATACCCTAGCATCTGTATAACAGTTATATTCTGCCCCACCTGAACCCCGAGGCATGAGCTCCAATCTGGTGGAAGGGTAATAGATAACCATCTTACAGAGTAGTATGTACCTACCTCCTTTCCCCCACAAACCACCAAGTTAGGAAACTCCCCTTTTTATTGTAAGGTTTCTGGGGCACAGAATAGCATCTAAGATGGCTATAAACTGTCCCTCCTCCAACCCAGGACTTCAACCCTGGGTTGATGGAGAGGCAGTATATAGCCGTATAACGATATTTAAGATGTTTATTTCATGCATTCTCGATACTCACATGTATTAATTCTTCATAGGACGCAGTGGGTGATGATTGAATAAAAAAAATAGAAAATGAAAATAAAATCCTCCCTCCCTCTTTCGTTTGAAATAAAATCCTCCCTCCCTCATTCGTTTAAAAAAAGAAATGCCTGAGAATCAATTATTTTTTTTGTATGGCCTAATGAATATTGACTCGAATCAATTAAATTTTTTGGTCATGCATTTGGTGTCGAGAGGAAGCTTCCTTTTGATTTTGGATCAGCTAGCCAATTCAATATGGCCACCAAATTGAATTTGGTTTCTGTCCAGTAACTAATGGATGCTGACTTGAATCATTTTTATTTTTGAATTATGCATTTCATTTTTATACCATTGGTGACACTTAATAGGAGGATTATGCACGTCAAAAATTTTTGAAAAAAAATTAAAAATGGCCAACTGGTGGCCATTTTTGTCATCATTTTTTGCTTCATTTGATGTTACCACCTGTATCGTAGACATGCTTCGACACTGTACTTTCATTTTTATACCATTGGTGACACATAATAGGAGGATGATGCACGTCAAAAATTTTTTTTTAAAAATTCAAGATGGTCGACTGGCGGCCATTTTTGTCATCATTTTTTGCTTCATTTGTATCTTAGACATGTTTTGATATATTTGCTTCAGGTTTCTAACATTGTTCATAGATGCTATGAGGATGATGCACGTCAAAATTGTTTGAAAAAAAAAATTCAAGATGGCCAAATGACGTCCATTTTTGTTCATTTTTTTGCATTCTCAAGTTACGTTATCACCCGTATCTTAGGGGTATTTTGAGATATTTACTTTTAAATTATCAACATTATTCAGACATCATAGGAGGATGATGCATGCCAAAATCTTTTGAAAAAAAAAAATTCAAGATGGCCGAATGGCAGCCATTTTTGTTGTCATTTTTTTGCTATATTTGACGTTACCACCTGTATCTTAGTTTATGTTACCACCTGTATTTCATAGATGCTTCAACACTGTACTTTCATTTTTATGCCATTGGTGACACATAACACGAGGACAATGCATGTCAAAACTTTTTGAAAAAAAATTCAAGATGGCCGACTGGTGGCCATTTTTGTCATCATTTTTTGCTTCATTTGATGTTACCACCTGTATCTTAGACATGCTTTGATCTGTACTTTCATTTTTATACCATTGGTGACACATAATAGAAGGATGATGCACGTCAAAAATTGTTGAAAAAAAATTCAAGATGGCTGACTGGCGGCCATTTTTGCCATCATTTTTTGCTTCATTTGATGTTACCACCTGTACCTTAGACATGTTTTAATATATTTGTTTCAGGTTTCTAACATTGTTCATGGATGCTATGAGGATGATGCACGTCAACATTTTTTTTTAAAAAAAATTCAAGATGGCCAACTGGCGGCCATTTTTGTCATTTTTTGCTTCATTTGATGTTACCACTTGTATCTTAGACATGTTTTGATATATTTGTTTCAGGTTTCTAACATTGTTCATAGATGCTATGAGGATGATGCACGTCAAAACATGTTAGAAAAAAAAAAAATTCAAGATGGTCGAATGACGTCCATTTTTGTTCATTTTTTACCACCTGTATCTCCCATATGCTTCGACACTACTTTCATTTTTTTACCATTGGTGACATGTACAGGAGGATGATGCACGTCAACAATTTTTGAAAAAAAAATTCAAGATGGCCGAATGGCGACCATTTTTGTCATCATTTTTTGTTTCATTTGATGTTACCACCTGTATCTTAGACATGTTTTAATATTTTTGTTTCAGGTTTCTAACATTGTTCATGGATGCTATGAGGATGATATACGTCTAAATTTTTGGAAAAAAAAATGCCATTGACATTACCACCTGTATCTTAGTTTTTGTTACCACCTGTATCTCATAGATGCTTTGACACTGTACTTTCATTTTTATGCCATTGGTGACACATAACAGGAGGACAGTGCACATCAAAAACTTTTTGAAAAAAAAATTCAAGATGGCCGACCGGTGGCCATTTTTGTCATCAGTTTTTACTTCATTTGATGTTACCACCTGTATCTTAGACATGTTTTAATATATTTGTTTCAGGTTTCTAACATTGTTCATGGATGCTATGAGGATGATGCACATCAAAATATTTTGAAAAAAGAAAAATCAAGATGGCCAGGCCATGTTTGTTCATTTTTTGCATTCTCAAGTTACGTCATCAACAATATCTTGGAGATGTTTTGAGATATTAGTTTTAAATTTTCAACATTTGTCAGACACCATAGGAGAATGATGCATGGCAAAATCTTTTGAAAAAAAAAAAGGATGGCCGAATGGCAGCCATTTTTGTTGTTATTTTTTTGCCATATTTGACGTTACCACCTGTATCTTAGACATATTTTGAGCTATTACTTTCAGATTTCTAACATTAGTCAGAGATGCTAGGAGGGTGATGCACATCAAAATGTTTTGAAAAAAATTCAAGATGGCCAAAATTTTTTGATAAAAAATTCAACAGGCCTAAAAAATATTTTGCATGTTTTATAGAACAGACCATCCACCATGGGGGACTAGAGTCTGATCGCCTGCGATCGGCATTGCACTTGTTCTACTTGGAATATTTTTGCAGTCTACTTAATCTGGAATGTGGGGGATATTCTTAGTACCATTGGGACAAACATATCTTGCTTGACTTATTAATTGCATATAGATTGTACAGAGTAAACTGTTAATTAACTGGAATAAGCTTCTATCAGGGCTCTTCTGAAAAGTGCTGAAAGCCACTTTAGTGACTTTACACATTTTGCTTTAGCTTGTTGTTTGCGTAGAAGTAGAAAAAAAAATGTTCATATAAAAATTGTTTTGTTACAATTTATTGGAGTGTAGCAGGCACTCTCCAATAAATAATAATAAAACAATTATTTATGAACTAAATCTTTCTAAACTAAGACTCCCCTTGCTGGTAGCATTGCACCTTGAAAAAAATATTCATGTTACAAATCACTTTTAACCCTTTACCCAACGTAACAGCCAGAACCAGCCAGTGCTATTCTCAAAAATCGCCAATTAATTTTCATTGTTTGTTCACTTTTTGTCTCAAAAACATAGGTTATGACCTCTCTTTGGAATGAGCTCATCGAGCTCATTCCAATGAGGGGTCATAACCTATGTTTTTGAGACAAAAAATGAAAAAAAAAAGTTATTCAAGAATTTTGTTTGTAAGTGTCGTCTGCTTTTCATGTTAGGAAAGGGTTAAAAAATAATTTAGCACTTCACCAGTTAAATAGAAGAAGAAATCATGAATTATATTTTGGAAACAAAAATTGGAAAAATAAATTTTGAATGGCAGTTTTACTGCTCAGCTTTGGTTTAGAATTGATTTTTAGCTCACCGAAGGGAGCTCAACTTATCACTTGTCGTCGTCCGTCATCATGAATATTGTTCAAACGACTTCTCCTCTGAAACCACTGGTCCGATTTTCACGAAACTTCATGTGGATGTTCATTCCTATAGGGCAATTCATGTTTGTTCAAATGAAATGGCCACGTCCCTTGGCGGCTCTGTATGGGGCATAACTCTGATAGCACCGTATGAATTATAGAAAAATTATTAAAAAATCTTCTTCTCCAGAACCAGTGGGCAGAATCTTTTGATACTTGGTATGCAGCATCTTGGTATGGGTCTGATTCAAGTTTGTTCAAATCGAGTCCCTCAACCAATATTGGGGCTCACTGTGGGGGCGTGAATTTTTACTTAGTGCAATTTAAGAAAAATTCTTTAAAAATCTTTTTCTCCAGAACCAATAAGCAGAATCTTTTGATATTTGGTATGCAGCATCTTGGTATGGGTCTGATTCAAGTTTGTTCAAATCGAGTCCCTTGATCAATATTGGGACTCCCTATAGGGGCATGAATTTTTCCTTAGTGCAATTTAAGGAAAAATCTTCTTCTCCAGAACCAGTGGGCAGAATCTTTTGACATTTCGTATACAGCATATTGGTATGAGTCTGATTCAAATTTGTGTCGGATAAAGGTTTAAACACCAACATACAAGTAAAATAATAAACTTAAATGAAGATGAAAAACTCAAAATTCAGAATACTACAGATGTAAGAGTTTTCTTCTATTACAGTTGGCTCCATTTTATCATATACAGGTTACTGTTTAATTTAAGAACTCTTTTTTAAATGCATTTAATTCTCAGAGACCAGACTACTTACTGTATGTGCCTCTTTCACAAAACTGAGCTGATAACTGCATGTGGATTACACAGTAAATTCCTATCATTTGAATATAAAATATTATGATGCATCAGAATTTAGTGATCACAGAATACCTCTGCTTTCTTTCTGACCTCAATTCTGTCAATGACAGTGGCATAGCTAGACTATATGAAGTGGGAGGATGAAATATTTTTCTGCTGCTAGTGGCAGCAGTAAAATATTCTTCTCTCCCCACTGCATTTTACTTTATGCTGGGTCAGGAGCATATTTCCCTCATAGATGAAGTCTAGGTTTTTCCCTGGGGAAAAAATTAACTGTTCTTTTTGATGGCTTAAGTACTCAGAAAGTGAAGGCATACTATAACAAAATGTCCCAAGAAATCCGGCAAGACTACATAAATCAGTTTGAAGGACTAAGGAGCATGAATGGTTTATAAGATAGACATATTTCAGGAAACGTAGGAGAGAATAGTCCCCCAATTCCCCCTCCACCGTGGCTCTGCAATCAGCAATGTAAGGATCTGATCTTTTGTTCCAGTATCTTGTTTGACAGAGCTCAAAGCTCTGTCAAATAAGTTGTAATGCATTAAATAAATACATGTAACAGTTTGAGAGAGAAGTGCAGGAGCCGAGGCTTGTATCATAGACCTCTGGCACACAAAGCTACCAATTTGCCATGAGACTAAGAGATCCAACCCAACCAGGCTGGTTGGTAAATGGCCTTTATACCTCAACCGCTACATGTGTTGTGGTCGCGGTATAAGGGCCATTTACCAAACAGCCTGGTTGGCCTGGATCGCTTAGTCACGTGGTAAATTGGTGGCTTTGTTTGCTAGAGGTTGATGGTTCGAGCCTCTGCTCCTACACTTCTCCCTTGATTTATTACATTGGTGCCATTGACCAGCCTTCAGCAGTTGGTGGCATTGTGCGTGCTGTGGTGGACCGCTGTGGATGTTTTGACCACTCTGATGTGGAATCTGGGGTGAGTTTCACAGTGGGGAATCTCAAAGAATATGAGAGTAGTGTTCCGGTCAAGGTATAAAGGCCATTTACCAACCAGCCTAGTTGGTCTGGATCTCTTAGTCTCATAGTAAATCTGTCCCCGCACTTTTATCTCGACCTGTTACATACATCATATCCAGAATAAAGGGAATTAAGTGCTTATTGAATACTCCTCTTCAGTGCACATTTCACAGGCCAAGATTTAATTAATAGGATTTAACTGTACTTGTAAATGGCATTGTGATTATCAAATCTGGGGTATAAGAAGTGGGAGTTTAGGCTGTGCCTAACCCAAAGCCAAACATGGGATGTCCCGGGTAAATAACAAACTGCAAGAGTGGACATTCATCCAAAGACTTTAACCCCTAACATAGTGATGTCAAAAAATTAAAATTTCAAGCTGCAAATTTCAAGCTTAACCCTTTACCCAATGTAATGGCCAAAACCAGCCAGCGCTATTCACAAAATTCACCATTCAATTTTTATTACTTTTTCATTTTTTGTAACAAAAACATAGCTTATGACCCCTAATTGGAAAGATATCAAATGTATTTTTGTGTTAGGTAAAGGGTTAATGCAACTAGGAATTTAACCAAATTATTGTGTATGACAGATTATATAATGCTCTGTCAAACTTGATTAAATTGGTTAAGTTTCTAATTGGATTGTGGGAGATATATGTGGTTATTTGATGCAGAATGTCCAGAACTTTTGAGAACTTGTTTTGTTTTGTTTTTTAGTAGGTGGGGGGGGGGGGGGGGGGGGGGGGGGGGGGGGGAGGTTCCCACACACCACAATCACAGGGGGACACGGCTCTTTTAACTTCTCACCTTTGGTTTATTGGCAGTTGGCGATAGACCCCTTCTGTTGAGGTCAGGTTCAAACCCAGCCTACATTTCCCCTTTGCAAAGCCTAAACTCATTCTCATGACAATGTAAAAAAGAATAGTAAATTCAAAGTGTAGTTATTAGTTTTAAAGAAATTTTTGTTCCCATTAAGATTGTTAGTGAAAAATGTCTTTGTAGTATTTGTAAAAGGTGTTAGTAATCCTTTACCTAAAGTACCAACCCAATCCTGCCAGGAGGCCCAGGACTATTCACAAAAATTATTCAGATTTTCATATATTTCAATTATTACCTCAAAAATATAGTTCAAATTTGAAGCTATGCTTTTGAGGCTAAAAATGAAGATTTCAAGTTTTTCAAGAATTTTTTTTTGCAGGTGCCATTGTTCTTATTGTGATTGGCTGTGGATCGGAAGATGCTACTCCGATCATGTTTATAATATTCTGTATGTTTTATTAATCATTTATGATGATATCATATGTTTTGTTTTGAGTAGAAATATTTTTATCTACATATTAAAATTTATCTCATCATACAGCTTTCATTCTGATTTGCCTTGACTTACTACATTATTTAGGGAGTGTGGTGACTCTGTGGATATGGTATTGAACTTCAAACCAAAAGGTTCACAGTTCGATACCCAATAAGGCCAGGGGCAACTGTGTTGTGTCACTTAATTCTGATTGCCTACATTGGAGCATATTGATGCTGTGTACAGGCATTCTGCATGTTGATGGTGTACTTGTCTTCAACCAATGCTAACCCTGCTTGTGCAGAGTCAGTGTGCTGGGGAGTCTGACAGTTCCTCATCACTTCTTGGTGGTTCTCTTGGGCTCTCTCTCCCTGTAAAACTGTTGGACATGAGGTGACCCTGGCTGTCACTAGTGCTGTTTAAACCCCCAATAAAAAAAAAAAAAAACAAATACAGTGGAACCCTGTTAATTGAATAGCAACTTTGCCAAAGAGAATTATACAATTAACAGGGATGGTGTTACTTTCCTGTACCCTAGAGATAAACTTAGCATTTTTTCTAATCTCATCGCTCTCCATCCGTCGTCCGTCGTCTGTCGTCCGTCGTCCCTCAACACCATGTTTTGGTCTTCTCCTCCAAAGCCACTGGGCCAATTCAAGTGAAAGTCTGTGTGAGTGATGGTCCCAAAGGGGCATTTCATTTTTGTTCAACTCAGCATGCCCAGCCCCATAGGGAGGGAGTGGAGGGGAAATGCTTCAAAATATTTTTAAAATCTTCTTCTCAAGAACCAGTGTGTACAATGACTTAATATTTGCTATGGAGCTTCCATATAAGGTGTAAAATCAAGTTTGTTCAAACGAAGTTCGTGAAGTAATATTTGGCTTTGTAATAGGAGGGGTAAGATTTTTGGCCTCGCCAAAAATTTCTATTTTCTGAACCGATGGACCGGTATGAACCAAATTTGGTTTGTGGTAGTATTGGGTCATAAGTACTTGACCCATGCAAAAAAAAAAATTCCCGCATCCCCATGGGAACCTGGGAGCTAAAAATAGAAATATTTTCAAACGCCCATATTTCCCAAACCCCACGGAACAGAGAGCTTTTATTTGGTATCAAGTATCCTTATGACCAGTAGAATTGAATGGTAAAAAAAAATTGCCATCGGTTATGTTAGGGTGTTCTGTAATGGGCATCGAAAAAATGCTGAGTCAGCATATTTGCAAAAATTTTAAAAAATCTTTTCTCCAGAACCAATCATCAGAATCTTTTGATATTTGGTATACAGCATTCATAGGGGGGTCAGATAAAAGTTTGTTGAAATAAAGCTCATTGGTTCATATTTGGGCTCTCTACAGGAGCCCGAAGTTTTAACATAGGGTGATATGGGGAATATTCTTTAAAAATCTTCTTCTTCAGAACCACCAGTCAGAATCTTTTAATATTTGGTATACATCATTGTTATGAGGGTCAGATTCTATATTGTTCAAACCAAGTCCCTAGGTTAATATTTGGGCTTCCTATGGAAGCCCAAATTTTATCTTTGTTCAATTTGGAGGGTAATTTAAAAAAATCTTCTTCTTCAGATCCATCAGTCAGAATGCTTTGATATTTGGTATGCAACATCTCTATGGGGGTCAGATTCAAGTTTGTTCAAATCAGATCCCTATGTGTATATTTGGGCTCACTATGGTAGCCCAAATTTTTACTTAGTGCAATATGCGGAAATTTCTTTAAAAATCTTCTTCTTCAGATCCACCAGTCGGAATGCTTTTATATTTGGTATACAACATCTCTAGGAGGGTCAGATTCCAGGTTGTTCAATTCGAGGGCCTAGGTTAATATTTGGGCTCCATATGGGAACATGAAATTTAACTTAGTACAATATGAGGGAATTTCTTCAAAAATCTTCTTCTTCAGATTCACTTGTCAGAATGCTTTCACATTTGGTATACAACATCTCTAGGGGGGGGGGGGGGGGGGGGGGGGGTCAGATTCAAGTTTTATCAAATCGGATCCATAGGTTAATATTTGGGCTCGCTATGGTAGCCCAATTTGAACTTAGTGCAATTCGAAGAAATTTCTTTACAATTTCTCTTCTTCAGATCCAACAGTCAGAATGCTTTCATATTCAGTACACAACATCTCTAGGGAAGTCAGATTTAACTGTGTTCAAATCAAGAGCCTGGGTTAATATTTGGGCTCTCTGTGGGAGCCAGAATTGGCCATTTTGCTGAAGAATTAAAAATTTTGTATTCAGTACCCTCTAGAGGTACAAAGATTAATCCACATAGGTTGTATCAAGGGGCTTCATAGGGGAGCTCTACAGTTTACTTATGATCAACTGAAGAAAAGGCATGATGCCCAGATTATTTTTGTCACTCCTGATGGACTCAAGGATTGACAGTGTAGCCTATGGAGATGGCTTGCTTAATGTAGACTCATTCTTGGACTCTGTTTAAATTGTGTTCTGTACAAGATGAGCGCTTCAGGCCCCGTGGGGCCTCTTGTTATCCCCGCATTTGAAAAATTGCGGGGATATATTGGTTGTCTCCGTCCGTCCGTACGTACGTCCGGGAATGGTTTCCGACGAAAAACTCCTAGAGGTTTCAATTCAAAACATTGAAAGTGCATTTATGTTCATTCATAGGGTCTGTAGATGTGCATAAAGGTTTTGGATTTTTGATTCGGCCCTCGGGGGCGTAAGGGGCACCACTTTTGTCGTTAGAGGAATGGTTTCCGGTGAAAAACTCCTAGGGGTTTCAATTCGAAACACTAAAAGTGTGTTCATGTAAATCAATAGGGTCTGTAGATGTGCATAAAGGTTTTGGATTTTTGATTCGGCCCTCGGGGGCATAAGGGGCACCACTTTTGTCGTTTGAGGAATGGTTTCCGGAGAAAAACTCCTAGGGGTTTCAATTTGAAACATTGAAAGTGTGTTCATGTTCATTCATAGGGTCTGTAGATGTGCATAAAAGTTTTGGATTTTTGATTTGGCCCCGAGGAGCGCAAGGGGCACCATTTTTGTCGTTAGAGGAATGGCTTCCGGCGAAAAACTGCTAGGAGTTTCAATTCGAAACACTGAAAGTGTGTTCATGTTCATTCATAGGGTCTGTTGATGTGCATAAAGGTTTTGGATTTTTGATTCAGCCCTCAGGGACATAAGGGGCACCACTTTTGTCATTAGAGGAATGGTTTCCGGCGAAAAACTCCTAGGGGTTTCAATTCGAAACATTGAAAGTGTGTTCATGTTCATTCATAGGGTCTGTAGATGTGCATAAAGCTTTTGGATTTTTGATTCGGCCCCGAGGGGTGCAAGAAGCACCATTTTTGTCGTTAGAGGAATGGTTTCCGGAGAAAAACTCCTAGGGGTTTCAATTCGAAACACTAAAAGTGTGTTCATGTTAATCATTAGGGTCTGTAGATGTGCATAAAGGTTTTGGATTTTTGATTCGGCCCCGTGGGGCACAAGGGGCACCATTTTTGTCGTTAGAGGAATGGTTTCCGGCAAAAACTCCTAGGGGTTTCAATTTTAAACAATGAAAGTGTGTTCATCTTCATTCATAGGGTCTGTAGATGTGCATAAAGGTTTTGGATTTTTGATTCGGCCCCGAGGGGCGCAAGGAGCACCATTTTTGTCGTTAGAGGAATGGCTTCCGGTGGAAAACTGCTAGGAGTTTCAATTCAAAACACTGAAAGTGTGTTCATATTCATTAGTAGGGTCTGTAGATGTGCATAAAGGTTTTGGATTTTTGATTCGGCCCCGAGGGGCGCAAGGGGCACCATTTTTGTCGTTAGAGGAATGGTTTCCGGAGAAAAACTCCTAAGGGTTTCAATTCAAAACACTAAAAGTGTGTTCATGCTAATCAATAGGGTCTGTAGATGTGCATAAAGGTTTTGGATTTTTGATTCATCCCCGAGGGGCGCAACGGGCACCACTTTTGTTGTTAGAGGAATGGTTTCCGGTGAAGAACTCCTGGGGGTTTCAATTCGAAACATTGAAAGTGTGTTCATGTTCATTCATAGGGTCTGTAGATGTGCATAAAGGTTTTGAATTTTTGATTCGGCCCCGAGGGGCGCAAGGGGCACCATTTTTGTCGTTAGAGGAATGGTTTCCGGCGAAAAACTGCTAGGAGTTTGAATTCAAAACACTGAAAGTGTCTTCGTGTTCATTAGTAGGGTCTGTAGATGTGCATAAAGGTTTTGGATTTTTGATTCGGCCCCGAGGGGCGCAAGGGGCACCATTTTTGTTGTTAGAGGAATGGTTTCCAGAGAAAAACTCCTAGGGGTTTCAATTCGAAACACTAAAAGTGTGTTCATGTTAATCATTAGGGTCTGTAGATGTGCATAAAAGTTTTGGATTTTTGATTCGGCACCGAGGGGCACAAGGGGCACCATTTTTGTAGTTAGAGGAATGATTTCCGGCAAAAAACTCCTAGGGGTTTCAATTTGAAACAATGAAAGTGTGTTCATGTTCATTCATAGGGTCTGTAGATGTGCATAAAGGTTTTAGATTTTTGATTCGGCCCCGAGGGGTGCAAGGAGCACCATTTTTGTCGTTAGAGGAATGGCTTCCGGTGGAAAACTGCCAGGAGTTTCAACTCAAAACACTGAAAGTGTGTTCATATTCATTAGTAGGGTCTGTAGATGTGTATAAAGGTTTTGGATTTTTGTTTTGGCCCCGAGGGGCACAAGGGGCACCATTTTTGACGTTAGAGGAATGGTTTCCGGAGAAAAACTCATAGGGGTTTCAATTCAAAACACTAAAAATGTGTTCATGCTAATCAATAGGGTCTGTAGATGTGCATAAAGGTTTTGGATTTTTGATTCGTCCCCGAGGGGCGCAAGGGGCACCACTTTTGTCGTTAGAGGAATGGTTTCCGGTGAAGAACTCCTAGGGGTTTCAATTCGAAACATTGAAAGTGTGTTCATGTTCATTCATAGGGTCTGTAGATGTGCATAAAGGTTTTGAATTTTTGATTCGGCCCCGAGGGGCGCAAGGGGCACCATTTTTGTCGTTAGAGGAATGGTTTCTGGCGAAAAACTGTTAGGAGTTTCAAGTCAAAACACTGAAAGTGTCTTCGTGTTCATTAGTAGGGTCTGTAGATGTGCATAAAGGTTTTAGATTTTTGATTCGGCCCCGAGGGGCGCAAGGAGCACCATTTTTGTCGTTAGAGGAATGGCTTCCGGTGGAAAACTGCCAGGAGTTTCAATTCAAAACACTGAAAGTGTGTTCACATTCATTAGTAGGGTCTGTAGATGTGCATAAAGGTTTTGGATTTTTGATTCGGCCCCGAGGGGCGCAAGGGGCACCATTTTTGTCGTTAGAGGAATGGTTTCCGGAGAAAAACTCCTAGGGGTTTCAATTCAAAATACTAAAAGTGTGTTCATGCTAATCAATAGGGTCTGTAGATGTGCATAAAGGTTTTGGATTTTTGATTCGGCCCCGAGGGGCGCAAGGAGCACCATTTTTGTCGTTAGAGGAATGGCTTCCGGTGGAAAACTGCCAGGAGTTTCAATTCAAAACACTGAAAGTGTGTTCATATTCATTAGTAGGGTCTGTAGATGTGCATAAAGGTTTTGGATTTTTGTTTCGGCCCCGAGGGGCGCAAGGGGCACCATTTTTGACATTAGAGGAATGGTTTCCGGAGAAAAACTCCTAGAGGTTTCAATTCAAAACACTAAAAGTGTGTTCATGCTAATCAATAGGGTCTGTAGATGTGCATAAAGGTTTTGGATTTTTGATTCGTCCCCGAGGGGCGCAAGGGGCACCACTTTTGTCGTTAGAGGAATGGTTTCCGGTGAAGAACTCCTAGGGGTTTCAATTCGAAACATTGAAAGTGTGTTCATGTTCATTCATAGGGTCTGTAGATGTGCATAAAGGTTTTGAATTTTTGATTCGGCCCCGAGGGGCGCAAGGGGCACCATTTTTGTCATTAGAGGAATGGTTTCTGGCGAAAAACTGTTAGGAGTTTCAATTCAAAACACTGAAAGTGTCTTCGTGTTCATTAGTAGGGTCTGTAGATGTGCATAAAGGTTTTAGATTTTTGATTCGGCCACAAGGGGCGCAAGGAGCACCATTTTTGTCGTTAGAGGAATGGCTTCCGGTGGAAAACTGCCAGGAGTTTCAATTCAAAACACTGAAAGTGTGTTCACATTCATTAGTAGGGTCTGTAGATGTGCATAAAGGTTTTGGATTTTTGATTCGGCCCCGAGGGGCGCAAGGGGCACCATTTTTGTCGTTAGAGGAATGGTTTCCGGAGAAAAACTCCTAGGGGTTTCAATTCAAAACACTAAAAGTGTGTTCATGTTAATCATTAGGGTCTGTAGATGTGCATAAAGGTTTTGGATTTTTGATTCGGACCCGAGGGGCACAAGGGGCACCATTTTTGTAGTTAGAGGAATGGTTTCCGGCAAAAAACTCCTAGGGGTTTCAATTTGAAACAATGAAAGTGTGTTCATGTTCATTCATAGGGTCTGTAGATGTGCATAAAGGTTTTAGATTTTTGATTCGGCCCCGAGGGGCGCAAGGGGCACCATTTTTGTCATTAAAGGAATGGCTTCCGGCAAAAAACTGCTAGGAGTTTCAAATTGAAACACTAAAAGTGTGTTCATGTTAATCAATAGGGTCTGTAGATGTGCATAAAGGTTTTGGATTTTTGATTCGGCCCTGAGGGGCGCAAGGGGCACCATTTTTGTCGTTAGAGGAATGGCTTCCAGCGAAAAACTGCTAGGAGTTTCAATTCGAAACACTGAAAGTGTGTTCATGTTCATTCATAGCATCTGTAGATGTGCATAAAAGTTTTGGATTTTTGATTCAGCCCTCGGGGGCGTAAGGGGCACCACTTTTGTCGTTAGAGGAATGGTTTCCGGAGAAAAAATCCTAGGGTTTTCAATTCAAAACATTGAAAGTGTGTTCATGTTCATTCATAGGGTCTGTAGATGTACATAAAGGTTTTGGATTTTTGATTCAGCCCCGAGGGGCGCAAGGGGCACCATTTTTGTCGTTAGATGAATGGTTTCCGGCGAAAAACTCCTAGGGGTTTCAATTCACAACATTGAAAGTGTATTCATGTTCATTCATAGGGTTTGTAGATGTGCATAAAGGTTTTGTATTTTTGATTCGGCCCCGAGGGGCGCAAGGGGCACCACTTTTGTCGTTAGAGGAATGGTTTCTAGTGAAAAACTGCTAGGAGTTTCAATTCAAAACACTGAAAGTGTCTTCATGTTCATTAGTAGGGTCTGTAGATGTGCATAAAGGTTTTGGATTTTTGATTCGGCCCCGAGGGGTGCAAGGGCACCATTTTTGTCGTTGGAGGAATGGTTTCCGGAGAAAAAATCCTAGGGGTTTCAATTCAAAACACTAAAAGTGTGTTCATGTTAATCAATAGGGTCTGTAGATGTGCATAAAGGTTTTGGATTTTTGATTCGGCCCTCGTAGTCGTAAGGGGCACCACTTTTGTCGTTAAAGGAATGGTTTCCAGAGAAAAACTCCTAGGGGTTTCAATTCGAAACATTGAAAGTGTGTTCATCTTCATTCATAGGGTCTGTAGATGTGCATAAAGGTTTTGGATTTTTGATTCGGCCCCGAGGGGCGCAAGGGGCACCATTTTTGTCATTAAAGGAATGGCTTCTGGCAAAAAACTGCTAGGAGTTTCAATTTGAAACACTAAAAGTGTGTTCATGTTAATCAATAGGGTCTGTAGATGTGTATATAGGTATTGGATTTTTGATTCGTCCCCGAGGGGTGCAAGGGACACCACTTTTGTCGTTAGAGCAATGGTTTCCAGCAAAAAACTCCTAGGGGTTTCAATTCGAAATATTGAAAGTGTGTTCATGTTCATTCATAGGGTCTGTAGATGTGCATAAAGGTTTTGGATTTTTGATTCGGCCCCGAGGAGCGCAAGGGGCACCATTTTTGTCGTTAGATGAATGGCTTCCGGCGAAAAACAGCTAGGAGTTTCAATTCGAAACACTGAAAGTGTGTTCATGTTCATTCATAGGGTCTGTAGATGTGCATAAAGGTTTTGAATTTTTGATTCAGCCCTCGGGGGCGTAAGGGGCACCACTTTTGTCGTTAGAGGAATGGTTTCCGGTGAAAAAATCCTAGGGTTTTCAATTCAAAACATTGAAAGTGTGTTCATGTTCATTCATAGGGTCTGTAGATGTACATAAAGGTTTTGGATTTTTGATTCAGCCCTGAGGGGCGCAAGGGGCACCATTTTTGTCGTTAGATGAATGGTTTCCGGCGAAAAACTCCTAGGGGTTTCAATTCACAACATTGAAAGTGTATTCATGTTCATTCATAGGGTCTGTAGATGTGCATAAAGGTTTTGTATTTTTGATTCGGCCCCGAGGGGCGCAAGGGGCACCACTTTTGTCGTTAGAGGAATGGTTTCTAGCGAAAAACTGCTAGGAGTTTCAATTCGAAACACTGAAAGTGTCTTCATGTTCATTAGTAGGGTCTGTAGATGTGCATAAAGGTTTTGGATTTTTGATTCGGCCCCGAGGGGTGCAAGGGCACCATTTTTGTCGTTGGAGGAATGGTTTCCGGAGAAAAAATCCTAGGGGTTTCAATTCAAAACACTAAAAGTGTGTTCATGTTAATCAATAGGGTCTGTAGATGTGCATAAAGGTTTTGGATTTTTGATTCGGCCCTCGTAGTCGTAAGGGGCACCACTTTTGTCGTTAAAGGAATGGTTTCCGGAGAAAAACTCCTAGGGGTTTCAATTCAAAACATTGAAAGGGGGTTCATCTTCATTCATAGGGTCTGTAGATGTGCATAAAGGTTTTGGATTTTTGATTCGGCCCCGAGGGGCGCAAGGGGCACCATTTTTGTCATTAAAGGAATGGCTTCCGGCAAAAAACTGCTAGGAGTTTCAAATTGAAACACTAAAAGTGTGTTCATGTTAATCAATAGGGTCTGTAGATGTGCATAAAGGTTTTGGATTTTTGATTCGGCCCTGAGGGGCGCAAGGGGCACCATTTTTGTCGTTAGAGGAATGGCTTCCAGCGAAAAACTGCTAGGAGTTTCAATTCGAAACACTGAAAGTGTGTTCATGTTCATTCATAGCATCTGTAGATGTGCATAAAAGTTTTGGATTTTTGATTCAGCCCTCGGGGGCGTAAGGGGCACCACTTTTGTCGTTAGAGGAATGGTTTCCGGAGAAAAAATCCTAGGGTTTTCAATTCAAAACATTGAAAGTGTGTTCATGTTCATTCATAGGGTCTGTAGATGTACATAAAGGTTTTGGATTTTTGATTCAGCCCCGAGGGGCGCAAGGGGCACCATTTTTGTCGTTAGATGAATGGTTTCCGGCGAAAAACTCCTAGGGGTTTCAATTCACAACATTGAAAGTGTATTCATGTTCATTCATAGGGTCTGTAGATGTGCATAAAGGTTTTGTATTTTTGATTCGGCCCCGAGGGGCGCAAGGGGCACCACTTTTGTCGTTAGAGGAATGGTTTCTAGCGAAAAACTGCTAGGAGTTTCAATTCGAAACACTGAAAGTGTCTTCATGTTCATTAGTAGGGTCTGTAGATGTGCATAAAGGTTTTGGATTTTTGATTCGGCCCCGAGGGGCGCAAGGGCACCATTTTTGTCGTTGGAGGAATGGTTTCCGGAGACAAAATCCTAGGGGTTTCAATTCAAAACACTAAAAGTGTGTTCATGTTAATCAATAGGGTCTGTAGATGTGCATAAAGGTTTTGGATTTTTGATTCGGCCCTCGTAGTCGTAAGGGGCACCACTTTTGTCGTTAAAGGAATGATTTCCGGAGAAAAACTCCTAGGGGTTTCAATTCGAAACATTGAAAGTGTGTTCATCTTCATTCATAGGGTCTGTAGATGTGCATAAAGGTTTTGGATTTTTGATTCGGCCCCGAGGGGCGCAAGGGGCATCATTTTTGTCATTAAAGGAATGGCTTCTGGCAAAAAACTGCTAGGAGTTTCAATTTGAAACACTAAAAGTGTGTTCATGTTAATCAATAGGGTCTGTAGATGTGCATAAAGGTTTTGGATTTTTGATTCACTCCCGAGGGGCGCAAGGGGCACCATTTTTGCCGTTAGAGGAATGGCTTCCGGCGAAAAACTGCTAGGAGTTTCAATTTGAAACACTAAAAGTGTGTTCATGTTAATCAATAGGCTCTGTAGATGTGCATAAAAGTTTTGGATTTTAGATGTGGCTCCAAGGAGCGCAAGGGGCACCATTTTTGTCGTTAGAGGAATGGTTTCCGGCAAAAAACTCCTAGGGGTTTCAATTTGAAACAATGAAAGTGTGTTCATGTTCATTCATAGGGTCTATAGATGTGCATAAAGGTTTTGGATTTTTGATTCGGCCCAGAGGGGCGCAAGGAGCACCATTTTTGTTGTTAGACGAATGGCTTCCGGCAGAAAACTGCTAGGAGTTTCAATTCAAAACAGTGAAAGTGTGTTCATATTCATTAGTAGGGTCTGTAGATGTGCATAAAGGTTTTGGATTTTTGATTCGGCCCCGATGGGCGCAAGGGGCACCATTTTTGTTGTTAGAGGAATGGTTTTCGGAGAAAAACTCCTAGGGGTTTCAATTCGAAACACTAAAAGTGTGTCCATGTTAATCAATAGGGTCTGTAGATGTGCATAAAGGTTTTGGATTTTTGATTCGGCCCTCGGGGGCATAAGGGGTACCACTTTTGTCGTTACAGGAATGGTTTCCGGAGAAAAACTCCTAGGGGTTTCAATTCACAACATTGAAAGTGTGTTCATGTTCATTCGTAGGGTCTGTAGATGTGCATAAAGGTTTTGGATTTTTGATTCGGCCCCGAGGGGCGCAAGGGGCACCATTTTTGTCGTTAGAGGAATGGTTTCTAGCGAAAAACTACTAGGAGTTTCAATTCGAAACACTGAAAGTCTCTTCATGTTCATTAGTAGGGTCTGTAGATGTGCATAAAGGTTTTGGATTTTTGATTCGGCCCTCAGGGGCGTAAAGGGCACCACTTTTGTTGTTAGAGGAATAGTTTCCGTCGAAAAACTCCTAGGGGTTTCAATTCGAAACATTGAAAGTGTGTTCATGTTCATTCATAGGGTCTGTAGATGTGCATAAAGGATTTGGATTTTTGATTCGGCCCCGAGGGGCGGAAGGGGCACCACTTTTGTCATTAGATGAATGGTTTGCGGCGAAAAACTCCTAGGGGTTTCAATTCGAAACATTGAAAGTGTGTTCATGTTCATTCATAGGGTCTGTAGATGTGCATAAAGGTTTTGGATTTTTGATTCGGCCCCGAGGGGTTTAAGGGGCACCATTTTTGTCATTAGAGGAATGGCTTCCGGCGAAAAACTACTAGGAGTTTCAATTCGAAACACTGAAAGTGAGTTCATGTTCATTCATAAGGTCTGTAGATGTGCATAAAGGCTTTGGATTTTTGATTCGGTCCTCGGGTGCATAAGGGGCACCACTTTTGTCGTTAGAGGAATGGTTTCCGGCGAAAAACTCCTAGAGGTTTCAATTCGAAACATTGAAAGTGTGTTCATGTTCATTCATAGGGTCTGTAGATGTACATAAAGGTTTTGGATTTTTTATTCGGCCCCGAGGGGCACAAGGGGCACGATTTTTGTCGCTAGAGGAATGGTTTCCAGAGAAAAACTCCTAGGGGTTTCAATTCGAAACACTGAAAGTGTCTTCATGTTCATTAGTAGGGTCTGTAGATGTGCATAAAGGTTTGGGATTTTTGATTCGACCCCGAGGGGCGCAAGGAGCACCATTTTTGTTGTTAGAGGAATGGTTTCCGGAGAAAAAGTCCTACGGGTTTCAATTCGAAACACTAAAAGTGTGTTCATGTTAATCAATAGGGTCTGTAGATTTGCATAAAGGTTTTGGATTTTTGATTCGGCCCTCGTGGGCGTGAGGGGCACTACTTTTGTCATTAGAGGAATGGTTTCCGGAGAAAAACTCCTAGGGGTTTCAATTCGAAACATTGAAAGTGTGTTCATGTTCATTCATAGGGTCTGTAGATGTGCATAAAGGTTTTGGATTTTTGATTCGGCCCCGAGGGGCGCAAGGGGCACCATTTTTGTCGTTAAAGGAATGGCTTCCGGCGAAAAACTGCTAGGAGTTTCAATTCTAAACTTTGAAAGTGTGTTCATGTTCATTCATAGGGTCTGTAGATGTGCATAAAGGTTTTGGATTTTTGAATCGGCCCCGAGGAGCGCAAGGGGCACCATTTTTGTCATTAGAGGAATGGCTTCCGGCGAAAAACAGCTAGGAGTTTCAATTCGAAACACTGAAAGTGTGTTCATGTTCATTCATCGTGTCTGTAGATGTGCATAAAGGTTTTGGATTTTTGATTCAGGCCTCGGGGGCGTAAGGGGCACCACTTTTGTTGTTAGAGGAATGGTTTCTGGCGAAAAACTCCTAAGGGTTTCAATTCAAAACATTGAAAGTGTGTTCATGTTCATTCATAGGGTCTGCAGATGTGCATAAAGGTTTTGGATTTTTGATTCGGCCCCGAGGTGCGCAAGGGGCACCATTTTTGTCGTTAGAGGAATGGTTTCCGGAGAAAAACTCCTAGGGGTTTCAATTCGAAACACTAAAAGTGTGTCCATGTTAATCAATAGGGTCTGTAGATGTGCATAAAGGTTTTGGATTTTTGATTCGGCCCTCGGGGGCATAAGGGGCACCACTTTTGTCGTTAGAGGAATGCTTTCCGGCGAGAAACTGCTAGGGGTTTCAATTGAACACATTGAATGTGTGTTCATGTTAATCAATAGGGTCTGTAGATGTGCATAATGGTTTTGGATTTTTGATTCGGCCCCGAGGGGTGCAAGGGTCACTATTTTTGTCGTTAGAGGAATGGCTTCCAGCGAAAAACTGCTAGGAGTTTCAATTCGAAACACTGAAAGTGTGTTCATGTTCATTCATAGCGTCTGTAGATGTGCATACAGGTTTTGGATTTTTGATTCGGCCCTCGGGGGCGTAAGGGGCACCACTTTTGTCGTTAGAGGAATGGTTTCTGGCGAAAAACTCCTAGGGGTTTCAATTCGAAACATTGAAAGTGTGTTCATCTTCATTCATAGGGTCTGTAGATGTGCATAAAGGTTTTGGATTTTTGATTCGGCCCCGAGGGGCGCAAGAGGCATCATTTTTGTCATTAAAGGAATGGCTTCTGGCAAAAAACTGCTAGGAGTTTCAATTTGAAACACTAAAAGTGTGTTCATGTTAATCAATAGGGTCTGTAGATGTGTATATAGGTATTGGATTTTTGATTCGTCCCCGAGGGGTGCAAAGGACACCACTTTTGTCGTTAGAGCAATGGTTTCCAGCAAAAAACTCCTAGGGGTTTCAATTCGAAACATTGAAAGTGTGTTCATGTTCATTCATAGCGTCTGTAGATGTGCATAAAGGTTTTGGATTTTTGATTCGGCCCCGAGGAGCGCAAGGGGCACCATTTTTGTCGTTAGATGAATGGCTTCCGGCGAAAAACAGCTAGGAGTTTCAATTCGAAACACTGAAAGTGTGTTCATGTTCATTCATAGGGTCTGTAGATGTGCATAAAGGTTTTGGATTTTTGATTCAGCCCTCGGGGGCGTAAGGGGCACCACTTTTGTCGTTAGAGGAATGGTTTCCGGTGAAAAAACTCCTAGGGGTTTCAATTCAAAACATTGAAAGTGTGTTCATGTTCATTCATAGGGTCTGTAGATGTGCATAAAGGTTTTGGATTTTTGATTCGGCCCCGAGGGGTGCAAGGGGCACCATTTTTGTCGTTAGAGGAATGGCTTCCGGCGAAAAACTGCTAGGAGTTTCAATTTGAAACACTAAAAGTGTGTTCATGTTAATCAATAGGGTCTGTAGATGTGCATAAAGGTTTTGGATTTTTGATTCACTCCCGAGGGGCGCAAGGGGCACCATTTTTGCCGTTAGAGGAATGGCTTCCGGCGAAAAACTGCTAGGAGTTTCAATTTGAAGCACTAAAAGTGTGTTCATGTTAATCAATAGGCTCTGTAGATGTGCATAAAAGTTTTGGATTTTAGATTCGGCTCCGAGGAGCGCAAGGGGCACCATTTTTGTCGTTAGAGGAATGGTTTCCAGCAAAAAACTCCTAGGGGTTTCAGTTTGAAACAATGAAAGTGTGTTCATGTTCATTCATAGGGTCTATAGATGTGCATAAAGGTTTTGGATTTTTGATTCGGCCCAGAGGGGCGCAAGGAGCACCATTTTTGTTGTTAGAGGAATGGCTTCCGGCGGAAAACTGCTAGGAGTTTCAATTCAAAACAGTGAAAGTGTGTTCATAATCATTAGTAGGGTCTGTAGATGTGCATAAAGGTTTTGGATTTTTGATTCAGCCCCGAGGGGCGCAAGGGGCACCATTTTTGTTGTTAGAGGAATGGTTTTCGGAGAAAAACTCCTAGGGGTTTCAATTCGAAACACTAAAAGTGTGTCCATGTTAATCAATAGGGTCTGTAGATGTGCATAAAGGTTTTGGATTTTTGATTCGGCCCTCGGGGGCATAAGGGGTACCACTTTTGTCGTTAGAGGAATGGTTTCCGGAGAAAAACTCCTAGGGGTTTCAATTCACAACATTGAAAGTGTGTTCATGTTCATTTGTAGGGTCTGTAGATGTGCATAAAGGTTTTGGATTTTTGATTCGGCCCCGAGGGGCGCAAGGGGCACCATTTTTGTCGTTAGAGGAATGGTTTCTAGCGAAAAACTACTAGGAGTTTCAATTCGAAACACTGAAAGTGTCTTCATGTTCATTAGTAGGGTCTGTAGATGTGCATAAAGGTTTTGGATTTTTGATTCGGCCCTCAGGGGCGTAAAGGGCACCACTTTTGTTGTTAGAGGAATAGTTTCCGTCGAAAAACTCCTAGGGGTTTCAATTCGAAACATTGAAAGTGTGTTCATGTTCATTCATAGGGTCTGTAGATGTGCATAAAGGATTTGGATTTTTGATTCGGCCCCGAGGGGCGGAAGGGGCACCACTTTTGTCATTAGAGGAATGGTTTGCGGCAAAAAACTCCTAGGGGTTTCAATTCGAAACATTGAAAGTGCGTTCATGTTCATTCATAGGGTCTGTAGATGTGCATAAAGGTTTTGGATTTTTGATTCGGCCCCGAGGGGTTTAAGGGGCACCATTTTTGTCATTAGAGGAATGGCTTCCGGCGAAAAACTACTAGGAGTTTCAATTCGAAACACTGAAAGTGTGTTCATGTTCATTCATAAGGTCTGTAGATGTGCATAAAGGCTTTGGATTTTTTATTCGGCCCTCGGGTGCATAAGGGGCACCACTTTTGTCGTTAGAGGACTGGTTTCCAGCGAAAAACTCCTAGGGGTTTCAATTCGAAACATTGAAAGTGTGTTCATGTTCATTCATAGGGTCTGTAGATGTACATAAAGGTTTTGGATTTTTGATTCGGCCCCGAGGGGCACAAGGGGCACGATTTTTGTGGCTAGAGGAATTGTTTCCAGAGAAAAACTCCTAGGGGTTTCAATTCGAAACACTGAAAGTGTCTTCATGTTCATTAGTAGGGTCTGTAGATGTGCAAAAAGGTTTGGGATTTTTGATTCGACCCCGAGGGGCGCAAGGAGCACCATTTTTGTTGTTAGAGGAATGGTTTCCGGAGAAAAAGTCCTACGGGTTTCAATTCGAAACACTAAAAGTGTGTTCATGTTAATCAATAGGGTCTGTAGATTTGCATAAAGGTTTTGGATTTTTGATTCGGCCCTCGTGGGCGTGAGGGGCACTACTTTTGTCGTTAGAGGAATGGTTTCCGGAGAAAAACTCCTAGGGGGGTTTCAATTCGAAACATTGAAAGTGTGTTCATGTTCATTCATAGGGTCTGTAGATGTGCATAAAGGTTTTGGATTTTTGATTCGGCCCCGAGGGGCGCAAGGGGCACCATTTTTGTCGTTAAAGGAATGGCTTCCGGCGAAAAACTGCTAGGAGTTTCAATTTGAAACACTAAAAGTGTGATCATGTTAATCAATAGGGTCTGTAGATGTGTATATAGGTATTGGATTTTTGATTCGTCCCCGAGGGGCGCAAGGGGCACCACGTTTGTCGTTAGAGGAATGGTTTCCAGCGAAAAACTCCTAGGGGTTTCAATTCGAAACATTGAAAGTGTGTTCATGTTCATTCATAGGGTCTGTAGATGTGCATAAAGGTTTTGGATTTTTGAATCGGCCCCGAGGAGCGCAAGGGGCACCATTTTTGTCATTAGAGGAATGGCTTCCGGCGAAAAACAGCTAGGAGTTTCAATTCGAAACACTGAAAGTGTGTTCATGTTCATTCATCGTGTCTGTTGATGTGCATAAAGGTTTTGGATTTTTGATTCAGGCCTCGGGGGCGTAAGGGGCACCACTTTTGTTGTTAGAGGAATGGTTTCCGGCGAAAAACTCCTAAGGGTTTCAATTCAAAACATTGAAAGTGTGTTCATGTTCATTCATAGGGTCTGCAGATGTGCATAAAGGTTTTGGATTTTTGATTCGGCCCCGAGGGGCGCAAGGGGCACCATTTTTGTCGTTAGAGGAATGGGTTCTGGAGAAAAACTCCTAGGGGTTTCAATTCGAAACACTAAAAGTGTGTCCATGTTAATCAATAGGGTCTGTAGATGTGCATAAAGGTTTTGGATTTTTGATTCGGCCCTCGGGGGCATAAGGGGCACCACTTTTGTCGTTAGAGGAATGCTTTCCGGCGAAAAACTGCTAGGGGTTTCAATTGAACACATTGAATGTGTGTTCATGTTAATCAATAGGGTCTGCAGATGTGCATAAAGGTTTTGGATTTTTGATTCGGCCCAGAGGGGTGCAAGGGTCACTATTTTTGTCGTTAGAGGAATGGCTTCCAGCGAAAAACTGCTAGGAGTTTCAATTCGAAACACTGAAAGTGTGTTCATGTTCATTCATAGCGTCTGTAGATGTGCATACAGGTTTTGGATTTTTGATTCGGCCCTCGGGGGCGTAAGGGGCACCACTTTTGTCGTTGGAGGAATGGTTTCTGGCGAAAAACTCCTAGGGGTTTCAATTCGAAACATTGAAAGTGTGTTCATGTTCATTCATAGGGTCTGTAGATGTGCATAAAGGTTTTCGATTTTTGATTCGGCCCCGAGGGGCGCAGGGGGCACCATTTTTGTCGTTAGAGGAATGGTTTCTAGCGAAGAACTGCTAGGAGTTTCAATTTGAAACACTGAAAGTGTCTTCATGTTCATTAGTAGGGTCTGTAGATGTGCATAAAGGTTTTGGATTTTTGATTCGGCCCTGAGGGGCGCAAGGGGCACCATTTTTGTTGTTAGAGGAATGGTTTCTGGAGAAAAGCTCCTAGAGGTTTCAATTCGAAACACTAAAAGTGTGTTCATGTTAATCAATAGGGTCTGTAGATGTGCATAAAGGTTTTGGATTTTTGATTCGGCCCTTAGGGGCGTAAGGGGCACCACTTTTGTTGTTAGAGGAATAGTTTCCGGCGAAAACCTCCTAGGGGTTTCAATTCGAAACATTGAAAGTGTGTTCATGTTCATTCATAGGGTCTGTAGATGTGCATAAAGGTTTTGGATTTTTGATTCGGCCCCGAGGGGCGGAAGGGGCACCACTTTTGTCATTAGAGGAATGGTTTGCGGCGAAAAACTCCTAGGGGTTTCAATTCGAAACATTGAAAGTGTGTTCATGTTCATTCATAGGGTCTGTAGATGTGCATAAAGGTTTTGGATTTTTGATTCGGCCCCGAGGGGTGCAAGGGGCACCATTTTTGTCATTAGAGGAATGGCTTCCGGCGAAAAACTACTAGGAGTTTCAATTCGAAACACTGAAAGTGTGTTCATGTTCATTCATAAGGTCTGTAGATGTGCATAAAGGCTTTGGATTTTTGATTCGGCCCTCGTGGGCATAAGGGGCACCACTTTTGTCGTTAGAGGAATGGTTTCCGGCGAAAAACTCCTAGGGGTTTCAATTCGAAACATTGAAAGGGTGTTCATGTTCATTCATAAGGTCGGTAGATGTACATAAAGGTTTTGGATTTTTGATTCGGCCCCGAGGGGCACAAGGGGCACGATTTTTGTCGTTAGAGGAATGGTTTCCAGAGAAAAACTCCTAGGGGTTTCAATTCGAAACACTGAAAGTGTCTTCATGTTCATTAGTAGGGTCTGTAGATGTGCATAAAGGTTTGGGATTTTTGATTCGGCCCCGAGGGGCGCAAGGGGCACCATTTCTGTCGGAGGAATGGTTTCCGGAGGAAAATTCCTAGGGGTTTCAATTCGAAACACTAAAAGTGTGTTCATGTTAATCAATAGGGTCTGTAGATTTGCATAAAAGTTTTGGATTTTTGATTCGGCCCTCGTGGGCGTGAGGGGCACCACTTTTGTCGTTAGAGGAATGGTTTCCGGAGAAAAACTCCTAGGGGTTTCAATTCGAAACATTGAAAGTGTGTTCATGTTCATTCATAGGGTCTGTAGATGTGCATAAAGGTTTTGAATTTTTGATTCGGCCCCGAGGGGCGCAAGGGTCACCATTTTTGTCGTTAAAGGAATGGCTTCCGGCGAAAAACTGCTAGGAGTTTCAATTTGAAACACTAAAAGTGTGATCATGTTAATCAATAGGGTCTGTAGATGTGTATATAGGTATTGGATTTTTGATTCGTCCCCGAGGGGCGCAAGAGGCGCCACTTTTGTCGTTAGAGGAATGGTTTCCAGCGAAAAACTCCTAGGGGTTTCAATTCGAAACATTGAAAGTGTGTTCATGTTCATTCATAGGGTCTGTAGATGTGCATAAAGGTTTTGGATTTTTGAATGGGCCCCGAGGAGCGCAAGGGGCACCATTTTTGTCGTTAGAGGAATGGCTTCCGGCGAAAAACAGCTAGGAGTTTCAATTCGAAACACTGAAAGTGTGTTCATGTTCATTCATAGTGTCTGTAGATGTGCATAAAGGTTTTGGATTTTTGATTCAGGCCTCGGGGGCGTAAGGGGCACCACTTTTGTTGTTAGAGGAATGGTTTCTGGCGAAAAACTCCTAAGGGTTTCAATTCAAAACATTGAAAGTGTGTTCATGTTCATTCATAGGGTCTGTAGATGTGCATAAAGGTTTTGGATTTTTGATTCGTCCCCGAGGGGCACAAGGGGCACCATTTTTGTAGTTAGAGGAATGGTTTCCGGAGAAAAACTCCTAGGGGTTTCAATTCGAAACACTAAAAGTGTGTCCATGTTAATCAATAGGGTCTGTACATGTGCATAAAGGTTTTGGATTTTTGATTCGGCCCTCGGGGGCATAAGGGGCACCACTTTTGTCGTTAGAGGAATGCTTTCCGGCGAAAAACTCCTAGGGGTTTAAATTGAACACATTGAATGTGTGTTCATGTTAATCAATAGGGTCTGTAGATGTGCATAAAGGTTTTGGATTTTTTATTCGGCCCCGAGGGGCGCAAGGGTCACTATTTTTGTCGTTAGAGGAATGGCTTCCAGCGAAAAACTGCTAGGACTTTCAATTCGAAACACTGAAAGTGTGTTAATGTTCATTCATAGCGTCTGTAGATGTGCATACAGGTTTTGGATTTTTGATTCGGCCCTCGTGGGTGTAAGGGGCACCTCTTTTGTCGTTAGAGGAATGGTTTCCAGCGAAAAACTCCTAGGGGTTTCAATTCGAATCATTGAAAGTGTGTTCATGTTCATTCATAGGGTCTGTAGATGTGCATAAAGGTTTTGGATTTTTGATTCGGCCCCGATGGGCACAAGGGGCACCATTTTTGTCATTAGAGGAATGGTTTCTAGCGAAGAACTGCTAGGAGTTTCAATTTGAAGCACTGAAAGTGTCTTCATGTTCATTAGTAGGGTCTGTAGATGTGCATAAAGGTTTTGGATTTTTGATTCGGCCCTGAGGGACGCAAGGGGCACCATTTTTGTTGTTAGAGGAATGGGTTCTGGAGAAAAACTCCTGGAGGTTTCAATTCGAAACACTAAAAGTGCGTTCATGTTAATCAATAGGGTCTGTAGATGTGCATAAAGGTTTTGGATTTTTGATTCGGCCCTCAGGGGCGTAAGGGGCACCACTTTTGTTGTTAGAGGAATAGTTTCCGGCGAAAAACTCCTAGGGGTTTCAATTCGAAACATTGAAAGTGTGTTCATGTTCATTCATAGGGTCTGTAGATGTACATAAAGGTTTTGGATTTTTGATTCAGCCCCAAGGGGCGCAAGGGGCACCATTTTTGTCGTTAGAGGAATGGTTTCCGGCGATAAACTCCTAGTGGTTTCAATTCACAACATTGAAAGTGTGTTCATGTTCATTCGTAGGGTCTGTAGATGTGCATAAAGGTTTTGGATTTTTGATTTGGCCCTGAGGGGCGCAAGGGGCACCACTTTTGTCGTTAGAGGAATGGTTTTCGGCGAAAAACTCCTAGGGGTTTCAATTCGAAACATTGAAAGTGTGTTCATGTTCATTTATAGAGTCTGTTGATGTGCATAAAGGTTTTGGATTTTGATTCGGCCCCGAGGGGCGCAAGGGGCACAATTTTTGTCGTTAGAGGAATGGTTTCTAGCGAAGAACTGCTAGGAGTTTCAATTCGAAACACTGAAAGTGTCTTCATGTTCATTAGTAGGGTCTGTAGATGTGCATAAAGGTTCTGGATTTTTGATTCGGCCCTGAGGGCCGCAAGGGGCACCATTTTTGTTGTTAGAGGAATGGTTTCTGGAGAAAAACTCCTAGAGGTTTCAATTCGAAACACTAAAAGTGTGTTCCTGTTAATCAATAGGGTCTGTAGATGTGCATAAAGGTTTTGGAATTTTGATTCGGCCCTCAGGGGCGTAAGGGGCACCACTTTTGTTGTTAGAGGAATAATTTCCGGCGAAAAACTCCTAGGGGGTTTCAATTCGAAACATTGAAAGTGTGTTCATGTTCATTCATAGGGTCTGTAGATGTGCATAAAGGTTTTGGATTTTTGATTCGGCCCCGAGGGGCGGAAGGGGCACCACTTTTGTCATTAGAGGAATGGTCTGCGGCGAAAAACTCCTAGGGGTTTCAATTCGAAACATTGAAAGTGTGTTCATGTTCATTCATAGGGTCTGTAGATGTGCATAAAGGTTTTGGATTTTTGATTCGGCTCCGAGGGGTGCAAAGGGCACCATTTTTGTCATTAGAGGAATGGCTTCCGGCGAAAAACTACTAGGAGTTTCAATTCGAAACACTGAAAGTGTGTTCATGTTCATTCATAAGGTCTGTAGATGTGCATAAAGGCTTTGGATTTTTGATTCGGCCCTCGGGGGCATAAGGGGCTCCACTTTTGTCGTTAGAGGAACGGTTTCCGGCGAAAAACTCCTAGGGGTTTCAATTCGAAACATTGAAAGTGTGTTCATGTTCATTCATAGGGTCTGTAGATGTACATAAAGGTTTTGGATATTTGATTCGGCCCCGAGGGGCACAAGGGGCACGATTTTTGTCGTTAGAGGAATGGTTTCCAGAGAAAAACTCCTAGGGGTTTCAATTCGAAACACTGAAAGTGTCTTCATGTTCATTAGTAGGGTCTGTAGATGTGCATAAAGGTTTTGGATTTTTTATTCGGCCCCGAGGGGCGCAAGGGGCACCATTTTTGTCGTTAAAGGAATGGCTTCCGTCGAAAAGGAGTTTCAATTTGAAACACTAAAAGTGCGATCATGTTAATCAATACGGTCTGTAGATGTGTATATAGGTATTGGATTTTTGATTCGTCCCCGAGGGGCGGAAGGGGCACCACTTTTGTCGTTAGAGGAATGTTTTCCAACGAAAAACTCCTAGGGGTTTCAATTCGAAACATTGAAAGTGTGTTCATGTTCATTCATAGTGTCTGTAGATGTGCATGAAGGTTTTGGATTTTTGATTCGGCCCCGAGGGGCGCAAGGGGCACCATTTCTGTCGTTAAAGGAATGGCTTCCGGCGAAAAACTGCTAGGAGTTTCAATTTGAAACACTAAAAGTGTGATCATGTTAATCAATAGGGTCTGTAGATGTGTATATAGGTATTGGATTTTTGATTCGTCCCCGAGGGGCGCAAGGGGCCCCACTTTTGTCGTTAGAGGAATGGTTTCCAGCGAAAAACTCCTAGGGGTTTCAATTCGAAACATTGAAAGTGTGTTCATGTTCATTCATAGGGTCTGTAGATGTGCATAAAGGTTTTGGATTTTTGAATCGGCCCCGAGGAGCGCAAGGGGCACCATTTTTGTCATTAGAGGAATGGCTTCCGGCGAAAAACAGCTAGGAGTTTCAATTCGAAACACTGAAAGTGTGTTCATGTTCATTCATCGTGTCTGTTGATGTGCATAAAGGTTTTGGATTTTTGATTCAGGCCTCGGGGGCGTAAGGGGCACCACTTTTGTTGTTAGAGGAATGGTTTCCGGAGAAAAAGTCCTACGGGTTTCAATTCGAAACACTAAAAGTGTGTTCATGTTAATCAATAGGGTCTGTAGATTTGCATAAAGGTTTTGGATTTTTGATTCGGCCCTCGTGGGCGTGAGGGGCACTACTTTTGTCGTTAGAGGAATGGTTTCCGGAGAAAAACTCCTAGGGGTTTCAATTCGAAACATTGAAAGTGTGTTCATGTTCATTCATAGGGTCTGTAGATGTGCATAAAGGTTTTGGATTTTTGATTCGGCCCCGAAGGGCGCAAGGGGCACCATTTTTGTCGTTAAAGGAATGGCTTCCGGCGAAAAACTGCTAGGAGTTTCAATTTGAAACACTAAAAGTGTGATCATGTTAATCAATAGGGTCTGTAGATGTGTATATAGGTATTGGATTTTTGATTCGTCCCCGAGGGGCGCAAGGGGCACCACTTTTGTCGTTAGAGGAATGGTTTCCAGCGAAAAACTCCTAGGGGTTTCAATTCGAAACATTGAAAGTGTGTTCATGTTCATTCATAGGGTCTGTAGATGTGCATAAAGGTTTTGGATTTTTGAATCGGCCCCGAGGAGCGCAAGGGGCACCATTTTTGTCATTAGAGGAATGGCTTCCGGCGAAAAACAGCTAGGAGTTTCAATTCGAAACACTGAAAGTGTGTTCATGTTCATTCATCGTGTCTGTTGATGTGCATAAAGGTTTTGGATTTTTGATTCAGGCCTCGGGGGCGTAAGGGGCACCACTTTTGTTGTTAGAGGAATGGTTTCCGGCGAAAAACTCCTAAGGGTTTCAATTCAAAACATTGAAAGTGTGTTCATGTTCATTCATAGGGTCTGCAGATGTGCATAAAGGTTTTGGATTTTTGATTCGGCCCCGAGGGGCGCAAGGGGCACCATTTTTGTCGTTAGAGGAATGGGTTCTGGAGAAAAACTCCTAGGGGTTTCAATTCGAAACACTAAAAGTGTGTCCATGTTAATCAATAGGGTCTGTAGATGTGCATAAAGGTTTTGGATTTTTGATTCGGCCCTCGGGGGCATAAGGGGCACCACTTTTGTCGTTAGAGGAATGCTTTCCGGCGAAAAACTGCTAGGGGTTTCAATTGAACACATTGAATGTGTGTTCATGTTAATCAATAGGGTCTGCAGATGTGCATAAAGGTTTTGGATTTTTGATTCGGCCCAGAGGGGTGCAAGGGTCACTATTTTTGTCGTTAGAGGAATGGCTTCCAGCGAAAAACTGCTAGGAGTTTCAATTCGAAACACTGAAAGTGTGTTCATGTTCATTCATAGCGTCTGTAGATGTGCATACAGGTTTTGGATTTTTGATTCGGCCCTCGGGGGCGTAAGGGGCACCACTTTTGTCGTTGGAGGAATGGTTTCTGGCGAAAAACTCCTAGGGGTTTCAATTCGAAACATTGAAAGTGTGTTCATGTTCATTCATAGGGTCTGTAGATGTGCATAAAGGTTTTGGATTTTTGATTCGGCCCCGAGGGGCGCAGGGGGCACCATTTTTGTCGTTAGAGGAATGGTTTCTAGCGAAGAACTGCTAGGAGTTTCAATTTGAAACACTGAAAGTGTCTTCATGTTCATTAGTAGGGTCTGTAGATGTGCATAAAGGTTTTGGATTTTTGATTCGGCCCTGAGGGGCGCAAGGGGCACCATTTTTGTTGTTAGAGGAATGGTTTCTGGAGAAAAGCTCCTAGAGGTTTCAATTCGAAACACTAAAAGTGTGTTCATGTTAATCAATAGGGTCTGTAGATGTGCATAAAGGTTTTGGATTTTTGATTCGGCCCTTAGGGGCGTAAGGGGCACCACTTTTGTTGTTAGAGGAATAGTTTCCGGCGAAAACCTCCTAGGGGTTTCAATTCGAAACATTGAAAGTGTGTTCATGTTCATTCATAGGGTCTGTAGATGTGCATAAAGGTTTTGGATTTTTGATTCGGCCCCGAGGGGCGGAAGGGGCACCACTTTTGTCATTAGAGGAATGGTTTGCGGCGAAAAACTCCTAGGGGTTTCAATTCGAAACATTGAAAGTGTGTTCATGTTCATTCATAGGGTCTGTAGATGTGCATAAAGGTTTTGGATTTTTGATTCGGCCCCGAGGGGTGCAAGGGGCACCATTTTTGTCATTAGAGGAATGGCTTCCGGCGAAAAACTACTAGGAGTTTCAATTCGAAACACTGAAAGTGTGTTCATGTTCATTCATAAGGTCTGTAGATGTGCATAAAGGCTTTGGATTTTTGATTCGGCCCTCGTGGGCATAAGGGGCACCACTTTTGTCGTTAGAGGAATGGTTTCCGGCGAAAAACTCCTAGGGGTTTCAATTCGAAACATTGAAAGGGTGTTCATGTTCATTCATAAGGTCGGTAGATGTACATAAAGGTTTTGGATTTTTGATTCGGCCCCGAGGGGCACAAGGGGCACGATTTTTGTCGTTAGAGGAATGGTTTCCAGAGAAAAACTCCTAGGGGTTTCAATTCGAAACACTGAAAGTGTCTTCATGTTCATTAGTAGGGTCTGTAGATGTGCATAAAGGTTTGGGATTTTTGATTCGGCCCCGAGGGGCGCAAGGGGCACCATTTCTGTCGGAGGAATGGTTTCCGGAGGAAAATTCCTAGGGGTTTCAATTCGAAACACTAAAAGTGTGTTCATGTTAATCAATAGGGTCTGTAGATTTGCATAAAAGTTTTGGATTTTTGATTCGGCCCTCGTGGGCGTGAGGGGCACCACTTTTGTCGTTAGAGGAATGGTTTCCGGAGAAAAACTCCTAGGGGTTTCAATTCGAAACATTGAAAGTGTGTTCATGTTCATTCATAGGGTCTGTAGATGTGCATAAAGGTTTTGAATTTTTGATTCGGCCCCGAGGGGCGCAAGGGTCACCATTTTTGTCGTTAAAGGAATGGCTTCCGGCGAAAAACTGCTAGGAGTTTCAATTTGAAACACTAAAAGTGTGATCATGTTAATCAATAGGGTCTGTAGATGTGTATATAGGTATTGGATTTTTGATTCGTCCCCGAGGGGCGCAAGAGGCGCCACTTTTGTCGTTAGAGGAATGGTTTCCAGCGAAAAACTCCTAGGGGTTTCAATTCGAAACATTGAAAGTGTGTTCATGTTCATTCATAGGGTCTGTAGATGTGCATAAAGGTTTTGGATTTTTGAATGGGCCCCGAGGAGCGCGAGGGGCACCATTTTTGTCGTTAGAGGAATGGCTTCCGGCGAAAAACAGCTAGGAGTTTCAATTCGAAACACTGAAAGTGTGTTCATGTTCATTCATAGTGTCTGTAGATGTGCATAAAGGTTTTGGATTTTTGATTCAGGCCTCGGGGGCGTAAGGGGCACCACTTTTGTTGTTAGAGGAATGGTTTCTGGCGAAAAACTCCTAAGGGTTTCAATTCAAAACATTGAAAGTGTGTTCATGTTCATTCATAGGGTCTGTAGATGTGCATAAAGGTTTTGGATTTTTGATTCGGCCCCGAGGGGCGGAAGGGGCACCACTTTTGTCATTAGAGGAATGGTTTGCGGCGAAAAACTCCTAGGGGTTTCAATTCGAAACATTGAAAGTGTGTTCATGTTCATTCATAGGGTCTGTAGATGTGCATAAAGGTTTTGGATTTTTGATTCGGCCCCGAGGGGTGCAAGGGGCACCATTTTTGTCATTAGAGGAATGGCTTCCGGCGAAAAACTACTAGGAGTTTCAATTCGAAACACTGAAAGTGTGTTCATGTTCATTCATAAGGTCTGTAGATGTGCATAAAGGCTTTGGATTTTTGATTCGGCCCTCGTGGGCATAAGGGGCACCACTTTTGTCGTTAGAGGAATGGTTTCCGGCGAAAAACTCCTAGGGGTTTCAATTCGAAACATTGAAAGGGTGTTCATGTTCATTCATAAGGTCGGTAGATGTACATAAAGGTTTTGGATTTTTGATTCGGCCCCGAGGGGCACAAGGGGCACGATTTTTGTCGTTAGAGGAATGGTTTCCAGAGAAAAACTCCTAGGGGTTTCAATTCGAAACACTGAAAGTGTCTTCATGTTCATTAGTAGGGTCTGTAGATGTGCATAAAGGTTTGGGATTTTTGATTCGGCCCCGAGGGGCGCAAGGGGCACCATTTCTGTCGGAGGAATGGTTTCCGGAGGAAAATTCCTAGGGGTTTCAATTCGAAACACTAAAAGTGTGTTCATGTTAATCAATAGGGTCTGTAGATTTGCATAAAAGTTTTGGATTTTTGATTCGGCCCTCGTGGGCGTGAGGGGCACCACTTTTGTCGTTAGAGGAATGGTTTCCGGAGAAAAACTCCTAGGGGTTTCAATTCGAAACATTGAAAGTGTGTTCATGTTCATTCATAGGGTCTGTAGATGTGCATAAAGGTTTTGAATTTTTGATTCGGCCCCGAGGGGCGCAAGGGTCACCATTTTTGTCGTTAAAGGAATGGCTTCCGGCGAAAAACTGCTAGGAGTTTCAATTTGAAACACTAAAAGTGTGATCATGTTAATCAATAGGGTCTGTAGATGTGTATATAGGTATTGGATTTTTGATTCGTCCCCGAGGGGCGCAAGAGGCGCCACTTTTGTCGTTAGAGGAATGGTTTCCAGCGAAAAACTCCTAGGGGTTTCAATTCGAAACATTGAAAGTGTGTTCATGTTCATTCATAGGGTCTGTAGATGTGCATAAAGGTTTTGGATTTTTGAATGGGCCCCGAGGAGCGCAAGGGGCACCATTTTTGTCGTTAGAGGAATGGCTTCCGGCGAAAAACAGCTAGGAGTTTCAATTCGAAACACTGAAAGTGTGTTCATGTTCATTCATAGTGTCTGTAGATGTGCATAAAGGTTTTGGATTTTTGATTCAGGCCTCGGGGGCGTAAGGGGCACCACTTTTGTTGTTAGAGGAATGGTTTCTGGCGAAAAACTCCTAAGGGTTTCAATTCAAAACATTGAAAGTGTGTTCATGTTCATTCATAGGGTCTGTAGATGTGCATAAAGGTTTTGGATTTTTGATTCGTCCCCGAGGGGCACAAGGGGCACCATTTTTGTAGTTAGAGGAATGGTTTCCGGAGAAAAACTCCTAGGGGTTTCAATTCGAAACACTAAAAGTGTGTCCATGTTAATCAATAGGGTCTGTACATGTGCATAAAGGTTTTGAATTTTTGATTCGGCCCTCGGGGGCATAAGGGGCACCACTTTTGTCGTTAGAGGAATGCTTTCCGGCGAAAAACTCCTAGGGGTTTAAATTGAACACATTGAATGTGTGTTCATGTTAATCAATAGGGTCTGTAGATGTGCATAAAGGTTTTGGATTTTTGATTCGGCCCCGAGGGGCGCAAGGGTCACTATTTTTGTCGTTAGAGGAATGGCTTCCAGCGAAAAACTGCTAGGACTTTCAATTCGAAACACTGAAAGTGTGTTAATGTTCATTCATAGCGTCTGTAGATGTGCATACAGGTTTTGGATTTTTGATTCGGCCCTCGTGGGTGTAAGGGGCACCTCTTTTGTCGTTAGAGGAATGGTTTCCAGCGAAAAACTCCTAGGGGTTTCAATTCGAATCATTGAAAGTGTGTTCATGTTCATTCATAGGGTCTGTAGATGTGCATAAAGGTTTTGGATTTTTGATTCGGCCCCGATGGGCACAAGGGGCACCATTTTTGTCATTAGAGGAATGGTTTCTAGCGAAGAACTGCTAGGAGTTTCAATTTGAAGCACTGAAAGTGTCTTCATGTTCATTAGTAGGGTCTGTAGATGTGCATAAAGGTTTTGGATTTTTGATTCGGCCCTGAGGGGCGCAAGGGGCACCATTTTTGTTGTTAGAGGAATGGTTTCTGGAGAAAAACTCCTGGAGGTTTCAATTCGAAACACTAAAAGTGCGTTCATGTTAATCAATAGGGTCTGTAGATGTGCATAAAGGTTTTGGATTTTTGATTCGGCCCTCAGGGGCGTAAGGGGCACCACTTTTGTTGTTAGAGGAATAGTTTCCGGCGAAAAACTCCTAGGGGTTTCAATTCGAAACATTGAAAGTGTGTTCATGTTCATTCATAGGGTCTGTAGATGTACATAAAGGTTTTGGATTTTTGATTCAGCCCCAAGGGGCGCAAGGGGCACCATTTTTGTCGTTAGAGGAATGGTTTCCGGCGATAAACTCCTAGTGGTTTCAATTCACAACATTGAAAGTGTGTTCATGTTCATTCGTAGGGTCTGTAGATGTGCATAAAGGTTTTGGATTTTTGATTTGGCCCTGAGGGGCGCAAGGGGCACCACTTTTGTCGTTAGAGGAATGGTTTTCGGCGAAAAACTCCTAGGGGTTTCAATTCGAAACATTGAAAGTGTGTTCATGTTCATTTATAGAGTCTGTAGATGTGCATAAAGGTTTTGGATTTTGATTCGGCCCCGAGGGGCGCAAGGGGCACAATTTTTGTCGTTAGAGGAATGGTTTCTAGCGAAGAACTGCTAGGAGTTTCAATTCGAAACACTGAAAGTGTCTTCATGTTCATTAGTAGGGTCTGTAGATGTGCATAAAGGTTCTGGATTTTTGATTCGGCCCTGAGGGCCGCAAGGGGCACCATTTTTGTTGTTAGAGGAATGGTTTCTGGAGAAAAACTCCTAGAGGTTTCAATTCGAAACACTAAAAGTGTGTTCCTGTTAATCAATAGGGTCTGTAGATGTGCATAAAGGTTTTGGAATTTTGATTCGGCCCTCAGGGGCGTAAGGGGCACCACTTTTGTTGTTAGAGGAATAATTTCCGGCGAAAAACTCCTAGGGGGTTTCAATTCGAAACATTGAAAGTGTGTTCATGTTCATTCATAGGGTCTGTAGATGTGCATAAAGGTTTTGGATTTTTGATTCGGCCCCGAGGGGCGGAAGGGGCACCACTTTTGTCATTAGAGGAATGGTCTGCGGCGAAAAACTCCTAGGGGTTTCAATTCGAAACATTGAAAGTGTGTTCATGTTCATTCATAGGGTCTGTAGATGTGCATAAAGGTTTTGGATTTTTGATTCGGCTCCGAGGGGTGCAAAGGGCACCATTTTTGTCATTAGAGGAATGGCTTCCGGCGAAAAACTACTAGGAGTTTCAATTCGAAACACTGAAAGTGTGTTCATGTTCATTCATAAGGTCTGTAGATGTGCATAAAGGCTTTGGATTTTTGATTCGGCCCTCGGGGGCATAAGGGGCTCCACTTTTGTCGTTAGAGGAACGGTTTCCGGCGAAAAACTCCTAGGGGTTTCAATTCGAAACATTGAAAGTGTGTTCATGTTCATTCATAGGGTCTGTAGATGTACATAAAGGTTTTGGATATTTGATTCGGCCCCGAGGGGCACAAGGGGCACGATTTTTGTCGTTAGAGGAATGGTTTCCAGAGAAAAACTCCTAGGGGTTTCAATTCGAAACACTGAAAGTGTCTTCATGTTCATTAGTAGGGTCTGTAGATGTGCATAAAGGTTTTGGATTTTTTATTCGGCCCCGAGGGGCGCAAGGGGCACCATTTTTGTCGTTAAAGGAATGGCTTCCGTCGAAAAGGAGTTTCAATTTGAAACACTAAAAGTGTGATCATGTTAATCAATACGGTCTGTAGATGTGTATATAGGTATTGGATTTTTGATTCGTCCCCGAGGGGCGGAAGGGGCACCACTTTTGTCGTTAGAGGAATGTTTTCCAACGAAAAACTCCTAGGGGTTTAAATTCGAAACATTGAAAGTGTGTTCATGTTCATTCATAGTGTCTGTAGATGTGCATGAAGGTTTTGGATTTTTGATTCGGCCCCGAGGGGCGCAAGGGGCACCATTTCTGTCGTTAAAGGAATGGCTTCCGGCGAAAAACTGCTAGGAGTTTCAATTTGAAACACTAAAAGTGTGATCATGTTAATCAATAGGGTCTGTAGATGTGTATATAGGTATTGGATTTTTGATTCGTCCCCGAGGGGCGCAAGGGGCCCCACTTTTGTCGTTAGAGGAATGGTTTCCAGCGAAAAACTCCTAGGGGTTTCAATTCGAAACATTGAAAGTGTGTTCATGTTCATTCATAGGGTCTGTAGATGTGCATAAAGGTTTTGGATTTTTGAATCGGCCCCGAGGAGCGCAAGGGGCACCATTTTTGTCATTAGAGGAATGGCTTCCGGCGAAAAACAGCTAGGAGTTTCAATTCGAAACACTGAAAGTGTGTTCATGTTCATTCATCGTGTCTGTTGATGTGCATAAAGGTTTTGGATTTTTGATTCAGGCCTCGGGGGCGTAAGGGGCACCACTTTTGTTGTTAGAGGAATGGTTTCCGGAGAAAAAGTCCTACGGGTTTCAATTCGAAACACTAAAAGTGTGTTCATGTTAATCAATAGGGTCTGTAGATTTGCATAAAGGTTTTGGATTTTTGATTCGGCCCTCGTGGGCGTGAGGGGCACTACTTTTGTCGTTAGAGGAATGGTTTCCGGAGAAAAACTCCTAGGGGTTTCAATTCGAAACATTGAAAGTGTGTTCATGTTCATTCATAGGGTCTGTAGATGTGCATAAAGGTTTTGGATTTTTGATTCGGCCCCGAAGGGCGCAAGGGGCACCATTTTTGTCGTTAAAGGAATGGCTTCCGGCGAAAAACTGCTAGGAGTTTCAATTTGAAACACTAAAAGTGTGATCATGTTAATCAATAGGGTCTGTAGATGTGTATATAGGTATTGGATTTTTGATTCGTCCCCGAGGGGCGCAAGGGGCACCACTTTTGTCGTTAGAGGAATGGTTTCCAGCGAAAAACTCCTAGGGGTTTCAATTCGAAACATTGAAAGTGTGTTCATGTTCATTCATAGGGTCTGTAGATGTGCATAAAGGTTTTGGATTTTTGAATCGGCCCCGAGGAGCGCAAGGGGCACCATTTTTGTCATTAGAGGAATGGCTTCCGGCGAAAAACAGCTAGGAGTTTCAATTCGAAACACTGAAAGTGTGTTCATGTTCATTCATCGTGTCTGTTGATGTGCATAAAGGTTTTGGATTTTTGATTCAGGCCTCGGGGGCGTAAGGGGCACCACTTTTGTTGTTAGAGAAATGGTTTCCGGCGAAAAACTCCTAAGGGTTTCAATTCAAAACATTGAAAGTGTGTTCATGTTCATTCATAGGGTCTGCAGATGTGCATAAAGGTTTTGGATTTTTGATTCGGCCCCGAGGGGCGCAAGGGGCACCATTTTTGTCGTTAGAGGAATGGGTTCTGGAGAAAAACTCCTAGGGGTTTCAATTCGAAACACTAAAAGTGTGTCCATGTTAATCAATAGGGTCTGTAGATGTGCATAAAGGTTTTGGATTTTTGATTCGGCCCTCGGGGGCATAAGGGGCACCACTTTTGTCGTTAGAGGAATGCTTTCCGGCGAAAAACTGCTAGGGGTTTCAATTGAACACATTGAATGTGTGTTCATGTTAATCAATAGGGTCTGCAGATGTGCATAAAGGTTTTGGATTTTTGATTCGGCCCCGAGGGGTGCAAGGGTCATTATTTTTGTCGTTAGAGGAATGGCTTCCAGCGAAAAACTGCTAGGAGTTTCAATTCGAAACACTGAAAGTGTGTTCATGTTCATTCATAGCGTCTGTAGATGTGCATACAGGTTTTGGATTTTTGATTCGGCTCTCGGGGGCGTAAGGGGCACCACTTTTGTCGTTAGAGGAATGGTTTCTGGCGAAAAACTCCTAGGGGTTTCAATTCGAAACATTGAAAGTGTGTTCATGTTCATTCATAGGGTCTGTAGATGTGCATAAAGGTTTTGGATTTTTGATTCGGCCCCGAGGGGCGCAGGGGGCACCATTTTTGTCGTTAGAGGAATGGTTTCTAGCGAAGAACTGCTAGGAGTCTCAATTTGAAACACTGAAAGTGTCTTCATGTTCATTAGTAGGGTCTGTAGATGTGCATAAAGGTTTTGGATTTTTGATTCGGCCCTGAGGGGCGCAAGGGGCACCATTTTTGTTGTTAGAGGAATGGTTTCTGGAGAAAAGCTCCTAGAGGTTTCAATTCGAAACACTAAAAGTGTGTTCATGTTAATCAATAGGGTCTGTAGATGTGCATAAAGGTTTTGGATTTTTGATTCGGCCCTTAGGGGCGTAAGGGGCGCCACTTTTGTTGTTAGAGGAATAGTTTCCGGCGAAAACCTCCTAGGGGTTTCAATTCGAAACATTGAAAGTGTGTTCATGTTCATTCATAGGGTCTGTAGATGTGCATAAAGGTTTTGGATTTTTGATTCGGCCCCGAGGGGCGGAAGGGGCACCACTTTTGTCATTAGAGGAATGGTTTGCGGCGAAAAACTCCTAGGGGTTTCAATTCGAAACATTGAAAGTGTGTTCATGTTCATTCATAGGGTCTGTAGATGTGCATAAAGGTTTTGGATTTTTGATTCGGCCCCGAGGGGTGCAAGGGGCACCATGTTTGTCATTAGAGGAATGGCTTCCGGCGAAAAACTACTAGGAGTTTCAATTCGAAACACTGAAAGTGTGTTCATGTTCATTCATAAGGTCTGTAGATGTGCATAAAGGCTTTGGATTTTTGATTCGGCCCTCGTGGGCATAAGGGGCACCACTTTTGTCGTTAGAGGAATGGTTTCCGGCGAAAAACTCCTAGGGGTTTCAATTCGAAACATTGAAAGGGTGTTCATGTTCATTCATAAGGTCGGTAGATGTACATAAAGGTTTTGGATTTTTGATTCGGCCCCGAGGGGCACAAGGGGCACGATTTTTGTCGTTAGAGGAATGGTTTCCAGAGAAAAACTCCTAGGGGTTTCAATTCGAAACACTGAAAGTGTCTTCATGTTCATTAGTAGGGTCTGTAGATGTGCATAAAGGTTTGGGATTTTTGATTCGGCCCCGAGGGGCGCAAGGGGCACCATTTCTGTCGGAGGAATGGTTTCCGGAGGAAAAATCCTAGGGGTTTCAATTCGAAACACTAAAAGTGTGTTCATGTTAATCAATAGGGTCTGTAGATTTGCATAAAAGTTTTGGATTTTTGATTCGGCCCTCGTGGGCGTGAGGGGCACCACTTTTGTCGTTAGAGGAATGGTTTCCGGAGAAAAACTCCTAGGGGTTTCAATTCGAAACATTGAAAGTGTGTTCATGTTCATTCATAGGGTCTGTAGATGTGCATAAAGGTTTTGAATTTTTGATTCGGCCCCGAGGGGCGCAAGGGTCACCATTTTGGTCGTTAAAGGAATGGCTTCCGGCGAAAAACTGCTAGGAGTTTCAATTTGAAACACTAAAAGTGTGATCATGTTAATCAATGGGGTCTGTAGATGTGCATATAGGTATTGGATTTTTGATTCGTCCCCGAGGGGCGCAAGAGGCGCCACTTTTGTCGTTAGAGGAATGGTTTCCAGCGAAAAACTCCTAGGGGTTTCAATTCGAAACATTGAAAGTGTGTTCATGTTCATTCATAGGGTCTGTAGATGTGCATAAAGGTTTTGGATTTTTGAATGGGCCCCGAGGAGCGCAAGGGGCGCCATTTTTGTCGTTAGAGGAATGGCTTCCGGCGAAAAACAGCTAGGAGTTTCAATTCGAAACACTGAAAGTGTGTTCATGTTCATTCATAGTGTCTGTAGATGTGCATAAAGGTTTTGGATTTTTGATTCAGGCCTCGGGGGCGTAAGGGGCACCACTTTTGTTGTTAGAGGAATGGTTTCTGGCGAAAAACTCCTAAGGGTTTCAATTCAAAACATTGAAAGTGTGTTCATGTTCATTCATAGGGTCTGTAGATGTGCATAAAGGTTTTGGATTTTTGATTCGTCCCCGAGGGGCACAAGGGGCACCATTTTTGTAGGTAGAGGAATGGTTTCCGGAGAAAAACTCCTAGGGGTTTCAATTCGAAACACTAAAAGTGTGTCCATGTTAATCAATAGGGTCTGTACATGTGCATAAAGGTTTTGGATTTTTGATTCGGCCCTCGGGGGCATAAGGGGCATCACTTTTGTCGTTAGAGGAATGCTTTCCGGCGAAAAACTCCTAGGGGTTTAAATTGAACACATTGAATGTGTGTTCATGTTAATCAATAGGGTCTGTAGATGTGCATAAAGGTTTTGGATTTTTGATTCGGCCCCGAGGGGCGCAAGGGTCACTATTTTTGTCGTTAGAGGAATGGCTTCCAGCGAAAAACTGCTAGGACTTTCAATTCGAAACACTGAAAGTGTGTTAATGTTCATTCATAGCGTCTGTAGATGTGCATACAGGTTTTGGATTTTTGATTCGGCCCTCGTGGGTGTAAGGGGCACCTCTTTTGTCGTTAGAGGAATGGTTTCCAGCGAAAAACTCCTAGGGGTTTCAATTCGAATCATTGAAAGTGTGTTCATGTTCATTCATAGGGTCTGTAGATGTGCATAAAGGTTTTGGATTTTTGATTCGGCCCCGATGGGCACAAGGGGCACCATTTTTGTCATTAGAGGAATGGTTTCTAGCGAAGAACTGCTAGGAGTTTCAATTTGAAACACTGAAAGTGTCTTCATGTTCATTAGTAGGGTCTGTAGATGTGCATAAAGGTTTTGGATTTTTGATTCGGCCCTGAGGGGCGCAAGGGGCACCATTTTTGTTGTTAGAGGAATGGTTTCTGGAGAAAAACTCCTGGAGGTTTCAATTCGAAACACTAAAAGTGCGTTCATGTTAATCAATAGGGTCTGTAGATGTGCATAAAGGTTTTGGATTTTTGATTCGGCCCTCAGGGGCGTAAGGGGCACCACTTTTGTTGTTAGAGGAATAGTTTCCGGCGAAAAACTCCTAGGGGTTTCAATTCGAAACATTGAAAGTGTGTTCATGTTCATTCATAGGGTCTGTAGATGTACATAAAGGTTTTGGATTTTTGATTCAGCCCCAAGGGGCGCAAGGGGCACCATTTTTGTCGTTAGAGGAATGGTTTCCGGCGATAAACTCCTAGTGGTTTCAATTCACAACATTGAAAGTGTGTTCATGTTCATTCGTAGGGTCTGTAGATGTGCATAAAGGTTTTGGATTTTTGATTTGGCCCTGAGGGGCGCAAGGGGCACCACTTTTGTCGTTAGAGGAATGGTTTCCGGCGAAAAACTCCTAGGGGTTTCAATTCGAAACATTGAAAGTGTGTTCATGTTCATTTATAGAGTCTGTAGATGTGCATAAAGGTTTTGGATTTTGATTCGGCCCCGAGGGGCGCAAGGGGCACAATTTTTGTCGTTAGAGGAATGGTTTCTAGCGAAGAACTGCTAGGAGTTTCAATTCGAAACACTGAAAGTGTCTTCATGTTCATTTGTAGGGTCTGTAGATGTGCATAAAGGTTTTGGATTTTTGATTCGGCCCTGAGGGCCGCAAGGGGCATCATTTTTGTTGTTAGAGGAATGGTTTCTGGAGAAAAACTCCTAGAGGTTTCAATTCGAAACACTAAAAGTGTGTTCCTGTTAATCAATAGGGTCTGTACATGTGCATAAAGGTTTTGGAATTTTGATTCGGCCCTCAGGGGCGTAAGGGGCACCACTTTTGTTGTTAGAGGAATAATTTCCGGCGAAAAACTCCTAGGGGGTTTCAATTCGAAACATTGAAAGTGTGTTCATGTTCATTCATAGGGTCTGTAGATGTGCATAAAGGTTTTGGATTTTTGATTCGGCCCCGAGGGGCGGAAGGGGCACCACTTTTGTCATTAGAGGAATGGTCTGCGGCGAAAAACTCCTAGGGGTTTCAATTCGAAACATTGAAAGTGTGTTCATGTTCATTCATAGGGTCTGTAGATGTGCATAAAGGTTTTGGATTTTTGATTCGGCTCCGAGGGGTGCAAAGGGCACCATTTTTGTCATTAGAGGAATGGCTTCCGGCGAAAAACTACTAGGAGTTTCAATTCGAAACACTGAAAGTGTGTTCATGTTCATTCATAAGGTCTGTAGATGTGCATAAAGGCTTTGGATTTTTGATTCGGCCCTCGGGGGCATAAGGGGCTCCACTTTTGTCGTTAGAGGAACGGTTTCCGGCGAAAAACTCCTAGGGGTTTCAATTCGAAACATTGAAAGTGTGTTCATGTTCATTCATAGGGTCTGTAGATGTACATAAAGGTTTTGGATATTTGATTCGGCCCCGAGGGGCACAAGGGGCACGATTTTTGTCGTTAGAGGAATGGTTTCCAGAGAAAAACTCCTAGGGGTTTTAATTCGAAACACTGAAAGTGTCTTCATGTTCATTAGTAGGGTCTGTAGATGTGCATAAAGGTTTTGGATTTTTTATTCGGCCCCGAGGGGCGCAAGGGGCACCATTTTTGTCGTTAAAGGAATGGCTTCCGGCGAAAAGGAGTTTCAATTTGAAACACTAAAAGTGTGATCATGTTAATCAATACGGTCTGTAGATGTGTATATAGGTATTGGATTTTTGATTCGTCCCCGAGGGGCGCAAGGGGCACCACTTTTGTCGTTAGAGGAATGTTTTCCAACGAAAAACTCCTAGGGGTTTCAATTCGAAACATTGAAAGTGTGTTCATGTTCATTCATAGTGTCTGTAGATGTGCATGAAGGTTTTGGATTTTTGATTCGGCCCCGAGGGGCGCAAGGGGCACCATTTTTGTCGTTAAAGGAATGGCTTCCGGCGAAAAACTGCTAGGAGTTTCAATTTGAAACACTAAAAGTGTGATCATGTTAATCAATAGGGTCTGTAGATGTGTATATAGGTATTGGATTTTTGATTCGTCCCCGAGGGGCGCAAGGGGCACCACTTTTGTCGTTAGAGGAATGGTTTCCAGCGAAAAACTCCTAGGGGTTTCAATTCGAAACATTGAAAGTGTGTTCATGTTCATTCATAGGGTCTGTAGATGTGCATAAAGGTTTTGGATTTTTGAATCGGCCCCGAGGAGCGCAAGGGGCACCATTTTTGTCATTAGAGGAATGGCTTCCGGCGAAAAACAGCTAGGAGTTTCAATTCGAAACACTGAAAGTGTGTTCATGTTCATTCATCGTGTCTGTTGATGTGCATAAAGGTTTTGGATTTTTGATTCAGGCCTCGGGGGCGTAAGGGGCACCACTTTTGTTGTTAGAGGAATGGTTTCCGGAGAAAAAGTCCTACGGGTTTCAATTCGAAACACTAAAAGTGTGTTCATGTTAATCAATAGGGTCTGTAGATTTGCATAAAGGTTCTGGATTTTTGATTCGGCCCTCGTGGGCGTGAGGGGCACTACTTTTGTCGTTAGAGGAATGGTTTCCGGAGAAAAACTCCTAGGGGTTTCAATTCGAAACATTGAAAGTGTGTTCATGTTCATTCATAGGGTCTGTAGATGTGCATAAAGGTTTTGGATTTTTGATTCGGCCCCGAGGGGCGCAAGGGGCACCATTTTTGTCGTTAAAGGAATGGCTTCCGGCGAAAAACTGCTAGGAGTTTCAATTTGAAACACTAAAAGTGTGATCATGTTAATCAATAGGGTCTGTAGATGTGTATATAGGTATTGGATTTTTGATTCGTCCCCGAGGGGCGCAAGGGGCACCACTTTTGTCGTTAGAGGAATGGTTTCCAGCGAAAAACTCCTAGGGGTTTCAATTCGAAACATTGAAAGTGTGTTCATGTTCATTCATAGGGTCTGTAGATGTGCATAAAGGTTTTGGATTTTTGAATCGGCCCCGAGGAGCGCAAGGGGCACCATTTTTGTCATTAGAGGAATGGCTTCCGGCGAAAAACAGCTAAGAGTTTCAATTCGAAACACTGAAAGTGTGTTCATGTTCATTCATAGTGTCTGTAGATGTGCATAAAGGTTTTGGATTTTTGTTTCAGGCCTCGGGGCGTAAGGGGCACCACTTTTGTTGTTAGAGAAATGGTTTCCGGCGAAAAACTCCTAAGGGTTTCAATTCAAAACATTGAAAGTGTGTTCATGTTCATTCATAGGGTCTGTAGATGTGCATAAAGGTTTTGGATTTTTGATTCGGCCTCGAGGGGCGCAAGGGGCACCATTTTCGTCGTTAGAGGAATGGTTTCCGGAGAAAAACTCCTAGGGGTTTCAATTCGAAACACTAAAAGTGTGTCCATGTTAATCAATAGGGTATGTAGATGTGGATAAAGGTTTTGGATTTTTGATTCGGCCCTCGGGGGCATAAGGGGCACCACTTTTGTCGTTAGAGGAACGCTTTCCGGCGAAAAACTCCTAGGGGTTTCAATTGAACACATTGAATGTGTGTTCATGTTAATCAATAGGGTCTGTAGATGTGGATAAAAGTTTTGGATTTTTGATTCGGCCCCGAGGGGCGCAAGGGGCACCATTTTTGTCGTTAGAGGACTGGTTTCCGGCGAAAAACTGCTAGGAGTTTCAATTCGAAACACTGAAAGTGTCTTCATGTTCATTAGTAGGGTCTGTAGATGTGCATAAAGGTTTTGGATTTTTGATTCCGCCCCGAGGGGCGCAAGGGGCACCATTTTTGTCATTAGAGGAATGGTTTCCAGAAAAAAACTCCTAGGGGTTTCAATTCGAAACACTAAAAGTGTGTTCATTTTAATCATTAGGATCTGTAGATGTGCATAAAGGTTTTGGATTTTTGATTCGGCCCTCGGGGGCGTAAGGGGCACCACTTTTGTCGTTAAAGGAATGGTTTCTGGCAAAAAACTGCTAGGGGTTTTAATTCGAAACATTGAAATTGCGTTCATGTTCTTTCATAGGGTCTGTAGATGTGCATAAAGGTTTTGGATTTTTGATTCAACCCTCGGGGGCGTAAGGGGCACCACTTTTGTTGTTAGAGGAATGCTTTCCGGCGAAAAACTCCTAGGGGTTTCAATTCGAAACATTGAAAGTTTGTTCATGTTCTTTCATAGGGTCTGTAGATGTGCATAAAGGTTTTGGATTTTTGATTCGGCCCCGAAGGGCGCAAGGGGCACCATTTTTGTCGTTAAAGGAATGGCTTCCGGCGAAAAACTGCTAGGAGCTCCAATTTGAAACACTAAAAGTGTGTTCATGTTAATCAATAGGATCTGTAGATGTGTATATAGGTATTGGATTTTTGATTCGTCCCCGAGGGGCGCAAGGGGCACCACTTTTGTCGTTAGAGGAATGGTTTCCAGCGAAAAACTCCTAAGGGTGTCAATTCGAAACATTGAAAGTGTGTTCATGTTCATTCATAGGGTCCCTAGATGTTCGTAAAGGTTTTGGATTTTTGAATCGGCCCGAGGTGCGCAAGGGGCACCATTTTTGTCGTTAGAGGAATGGCTTCCGGCGAAAAACAGCTAGGAGTTTCAATTCGAAACACTGAAAGTGTGTTCATTTTCTTTCATTGTGTCTGTAGATGTGCATGAAGGTTTTGGATTTTTGATTCAGCCCTCGGGGGCGTAAGGGGCACCACTTTTGTTGCTAGAGGAATGGTTTCCGGCGAAAAAACTCCTAGGGTTTTCAATTCAAAACATTGAAAGTGTGTTCATGTTCATTCATAGGGTCTGTGGATGTGCATAAAAGTTTTGGATTTTTTATTCGGCCCCGAGGGGCGCAAGGGGCACCATTTTTGTCGTTAGAGGAATGGTTTCCGGCGAAAAACTGCTAGGAGTTTCAATTCGAAACACTGAAAGTGGGTTCATGTTCATTAGTACGGTCTGTAGATGTGCATAAAGGTTTTGGATTTTTGATTCGGCCCCGAGGGGCGCAAGGGGCTCCATTTTTGTCGTTAGAGGAATGGTTTCCAGAAAAAAACTCCTAGGGGTTTCAATTCGAAACACTAAATGTGTGTTCATTTTAATCATTAGGATCTGTAGATGTGCATAAAGGTTTTGGATTTTTGATTCGGCCCTCGGGGGGCGTAAGGGGCACCACTTTTGTCGTTAAAGGAATGGTTTCTGGCAAAAAACTGCTAGGGGTTTTAATTCGAAACATTGAAAGTGTGTTCATATTCTTTCATAGGGTCTGTAGATGTGCATAAAGGTTTTGGATTTTTGATTCAGCCCCGAAGGGCGCAAGGGGCACCATTTTTGTCGTTAGAGGAATGGCTTCCTGCGAAAAACTGCTAGGAATTTCAATTTGAAACACTAAAAGTGTGTTCATGTTAATCAATAGGGTCTGTAGATGTCCATAAAGGTTTTGGATTTTTGATTCGTCCCCGAGGGACGCAAGGGGCACCACTTTTGTCGTTAGAGGAATGGTTTCCGGCAAAAAACTCCTAGGGGTTTCAATTCGAAACCTTGAAAGTGTGTTCATGTTCATTCATAGGGTCTGTAGATGTGCATAAAAGTTTTGTATTTTTGATTCGGCCCCGAGGAGCGCAAGGGGCACCATTTTTGTCGTTAGAGGAATGGCTTCCGGCGAAAAACTGCTAGGAGTTTCAATTCGAAACACTGAAAGTGTGTTCTTGTTCATTCATAGGGTCTGTAGATGTGCATAAAGGTTTTGGATTTTTTATTCGGCCCCAGGGGGCGCACGGGGCACCATTTTTGTCGTTAGAGGAATGGTTTCCGGCGGAAAACTGCTAGGAGTTTCAATTCAAAACACTGAAAGTGTGTTCATGTTCATTCATACGGTCTGTAGATGTGCATAAAGGTTTTGGATTTTTGATTCGGCCCCGAGGTGCGCAAGGAGCATCATTTTTGTCGTTAGAGGAATGGTTTCCGGAGAAAAACTTCTAGGGGTTGCAATTCGAAACACTAAAAGTGTGTTCATGTTAATCAATAGGGTCTGTAGATGTGCATAAAGGTTTTGGATTTTTGATTCGTCCCCGAGGGGTGCAAGGCGCACCACTTATGTCATTAGAGGAATGGTTTCTGGCGAAAAACTCCTAGGGGTTTCAATTCGAAACATTGAAAGTGTGTTCACGTTCATTCATAGGGTCTGTAGATGTGCATAAAGATTTTGGATTTTTCATTCGGCCCCGAGGGGCACAAGGGGGCACCATGTTTGTCGTTAGAGGAATGACTTCCGACAAAAAACTGCTAGGAATTTCAGTTCGAAACACTGAAAATGTGTTCATGTTCATTAGTAGGGTCTGTAGATGTGCATAAAGGTTTTGGATTTTTGATTCGGCCCCGAGGGGCGCAAGGGCCTCTATTTTGTCGTTAGAGGGATGGTTTCCGGAGAAAAACTCCTAGGGGTTTCAATTCGAAACACTAAAAGTGTGTTCATGTTAATCAATAGGGTCTGTAGATGTGCATAAAGGTTTTGGATTTTTGATTGGGCTTTGAAGGGTGCAAGGGGCTCCGTTTTTGTCATTAGAGGAGTGGTTTCCGACGAAAAACTCCTAGGAGTTTCAATTCGAAACACTGAAAGTTCATTCATCTTCATTAATAGCGTCTGTATATGTGCATAAAGACTTTGGATTTTTTATTCGGCTTCGAGGGGCACCATTTTTGTTGTTAGAGGAATGGTTTCCGGCGAAAAACTCCTAGGGGTTTCAATTCGAAACATTGAAAGTGTGTTCATATTCATTAATAGCGTCTGTAGATGTGCATGAAGACTTTGGATTTTTTATTCGGCTTCGAGGGGCACCATTTTTGTTGTTAGAGGAATGGTTTCCGGCGAAAAACTCCTAGGGGTTTCAATTCGAAACATTGAAAGTGTGTTCATGTTAATCAATAGGGCCTGTAGATGTGCATAAGGGTTTTGGATTTTTGATTCGGCCCAGAGGGGCGCAAGGAGCACCATTTTTGTTGTTAGAGGAATGGCTTCCGGCGAAAAACTGCTAAGAGTTTCAATTCGAAACACTGAGGGTCTGTAGATGTGCATAAAGGTTTTGGATTTTTGATTCATCTTCGGAGGGCGCAAGCGGCACCATTTTTGTCGTAAGAGGAGTGGTTTCCGGAAAAAAAACTCCCATGGTTTCAATTCGAAACACTGAAAGTGTGTCCATGTTAATCAATTGGGTCTGTAGATGTGCATCAAGGTTTTGGATTTTTGATTCAGCTTCGAGGGGTGCAAGGGGCACCATTTTTGTCGTTAGAAGAATGGTTTCCGGAGAAAAGCTCCTAGGGGGTTCAATTCGAAACACTAAAAGTGTGTTCATGTTAATCAATAGGATCTGTAGATGTGCATAAGGGTTTTGGATTTTTGATTTGGCCATGAGGGGTGCAAGGGGCACCATTTTTGTCGTTAGAGGAATGGTTTCCGGAGAAAAACTCCTAGGGGTTTCAATTCGAAACACTAAAAGTGTGTTCATGTTGATTCTGTAGATGTGCATAAAGGTTTTGGATTTTTGATTCGGCCCCGACAATAATCATAAATGCGAATGCGGGGATATACTATAGTGTGCTTTGCACACAAATGACACCCCTCTAGTTCTATTATATCTTGTTTGACAGAGCTCCATGAGCTCTGTCAAGCAAGATATAATAGAGTAAATGCCTATATTGGATTACTGAGGTTAAATAGGGGAGAATCAGGGTAATTTCCCAACAGGTTTCAAGATTTTTTATTAAATTAACAGGAGTTTATTCTAAAAACCTATATTCAATTAACAGGTCAGATTTGTACTGGAGGTATGGTAAATGGTTTTGTGTTGGGAAAATATATTCAATTAACAGAGTTATTCAGTTAAGAGATATCCAATTAAGTGTGCTCCACTGTAATACATTATTTGTGAGGGTCTTGAAAAATGAATCTGTGTTTACCAGATGTGGTGGTGATTTATGAAATAGAATAGATTTGCCATAAGGCCTACAAACCATGCAACTGTACATCATGGTGACATAAAAGTCGTAGAACGTGCTCAACTGGTACAGTGCTGGAAGCCTATACTTGGCCTTTATTCTGAAGTGTAGTTGTCACAGCTCAACCCTTTGAACCCCAGAGGCCGTTTTTCCGGCCGGGTCACAAGCTACGTCATAATGTCATTCAGTGGGATGGCTACAAGGTAAACGTGTGGTGTAGACCATTCAATATTTTCAACGTGCAGCCCCAAGGCTGCTCGTTGAAAATATTAATTGGTCTACCCCCAAATAATGAATATGGACTTTTCCAACTGCTGTCATTGAACTGACATGGAAGATACCACCAGGGTTCAAAGGGTTAAAGGCTTTGTGATATATGATATGCTTCATATTATTATCTTTGAAGTAAAATTATTACATCTCTGTGGATTTACCTTGTCACTTTTTATGGGAGAGTGCCTTTCGAAATTGAAATTTCAGAACCTTGAACCTTGCTTGAAAATTGGACTTTCTAGGAAAAAGTCAACCAAAATGCTTGAAAAATATTGTTGAGGTACATTGGAGCTCACTTAATTAGATATCTCTTAATTGAATAAACCTGTTAATTGAACATAATTTCCAAACACAAAACCGTTTAACATACCTTCAGTGGAAATTTGACCCAATAATTGCATATAGGTTATAGAGTAAAATCCAGTTAACTGAATACAAAAGCTTGTAGAAATTACCCTGACATGCTCCAAATTTCCCTTGTTTATATACCTTATTTGGCCTCAGTACACCTAGTACAGGCATTTAATCTATTGTATATTATAGAACTCTGCCAAACAAAATTCAATAGAATAAATGATCAGTTTTTCTCTATAATTTGAGAAAATTACCAAATCCCTGTTAATTGAATACCCCTGTTAATTGAATAATTCCCATTAGCAAAGTAGCTATTCAGTTAATGGGGTTCCACTGTAATTGTTTTACTCATTTTGATCAAATGTGTATTTACAAGATAGTTTATCTGTGTAATGAGCATTTTAGTTGCATAAATTGCGTTATTGATCCACAAAAATAATACTTACACATTACACATGACATTAATCCATTGGAAGTTCACTGAGAGAGCTTTCCAAGGATCATTGCTATGTTCAGGTATTATTAATTGGAATACCTGTTTTAGAATTGTAAACTAGTTACACAGAAATATATGTAGTGATTAAAATAATATTAGGTGACGTTGGCGCAGACTCCTTTGAAATTCTCTGGAAAAGTTTTTGAAAGTCATGACGTTGGCGCAGAGTGCTTTGAAATTCCCTGGAAAAGTCTTTGAAAGTCTTTGATTTATTTTCTCTCTGGAGTGTAGGATGATGAAATGTAGCTATGCAACACACTTTTGGAATGGGTTTTACAAGCTCTTTCCAACAGTTTATTGTCTGACATCAAACATAATTCACATGGAACCTTTGATTGTGGAACATCGATCCCTTTGTGGTTGAGTCTTCATGTTCCCTTCATTCTACTGATGGGAAAACGGACGGGTGCCACTTTGACATGCATGGGGGAAACCTTATCAAAAAGAAATTCAAAGTGGTTTCCATTTGCACTAAGTAATGTTTTGTGCCCCCTCCCAGAACAACGGGCGGCGGATGCTCAATAAAAGTGGAGGGGCACAAATTTTCAAGGCTACCATGAGCATGTCGTGTGGTGTGCCTTCATACCTTCATCTTTATAGTTGCTAGGTCGTGTGACATTTGTGCAACCGCTGCGCCAGTTGGAAGGGTTCTTTTGCCTAAATATCCCTACTCCTTATATCTTTTGTAAATGTTTCTACCGGGTGATGGGGGAAATTTTTAGTTCATAATAATCCGATTGTTCAAAGAGTTCCACTCTCGTATAGTGGAGGGAAAACACTATATTTATAAACATTTTTTCTACCAAATAGCTGAATATATTTATCCGTGTTGGAACTTCTAGTATTATGTTCCGTACACTAAATCTGAAGTTGGAATTGCAACTTGACCATGGATACTCTTGTATAGCAAATTTAATTTATTCTCTTTCCTTTTCTGTAAAAGTGGTTTCCATTTCAACTTATTTAAAATAGTAGTTATGAAGCCTACTTCATAATTATAATCGCATTAAGACAAATCTAGCGGCTCTACGTTGGACCTTTTCAATTTCCTCCTGTAGATTAATATTATACGGAGGATCCCATACAGGGTTAGCATACTCCAAGATTGGTCGAACTAAACCCTTATATGCCTTTTCTTTGACATCTACAGTACAGTGGGCAAGGTTCCTTTTAATAAGGCCTAATGTATTTTTTGCCTTGGCGCATACATGATTTATATGTTTACCCAACGAAGGCCATTAGTTATTGTAACACCTAAACACTTTATGGCACTTAGAGGTGTAAGATCCGTACCTTCTAAAGAGGAAGTGTATTTGTTTGAATTTTTCTTTTTCCTTGTTAGGTGCATTATGTTGCATTTAGTTGGTTGAAACCTCATACCCCATTTACGGGCCCAATTTCCTAATGAATTTATATCGTTCTGAAGCAATTTTGAATCTTTAATTGAATTTATTGTTCTGTAACAGACACAGTCATCGGCAAATAAACGAATTTCTGAGCTAATATTATCCTGGATGTCATTTATATGTAATGAAAACAATATGGGTCCTAAGACTGTACCCTGTGGTACCCCGGATACTACCGGGGACCATTCTGATTTTGTCCCATTTACTATAACACACTGCTTCCTATAACACAAAAATGTATCAACCCATTTGATGACATTTAGGGATATACCATATTTATTTAATTTTGATTTCAGTAATTCATGGGGGACAGTATCAAAGGCTTTTTCAAAATCCAATATAAAAATGTCAACTTGCTTCCCCTGGTCTAAATATTTTGCCCAATCATCAACAGCAGTTATAAATTATGATTCACAGCTATGATTTTTTCTAAATACATGTTGCCTCGCGGATAATATTGAATGTTCTTCTAGATGACGTATCATATTTCAACAGACTATATGTTCAAGGACTTTACACAGTATGCAAGTTAGAGATACTGGTCTATAATTTACAGGAGATGATCTGTCATTTTTCTTAAAAAGGTGGCAAATATTCACAAGTTTCTAATCATCGGGTACCACACCCTTTTCTATAGATTTTTGAAACAGGCGAGCAATGGGCGCTTCTAACTCCTCTGACAATTATTTAACAATCGTGGATGAATGTCATCTGGACCACAAGCCTTGGATGCATTCAAGTTTTTAAATATTTTTGATACTCCTGATGTCGTTATAGAAATATCCGGCATACGTGGAAAACTACATGATATAAGTGGTGTGGCATTATTATCCGTTTTGGTAAATACGCTGCAGAATTGTTCATTTGATACCGCTGCTTTCTGCGCATCCGTAGTGGCACAAAGTTGTGTAACTTTATTTTTTAATGGGGGAATTCCTTCTATATCTTTCTTTTTAGATGAGATGTATTTCCAAAATAGGTTGGGGTTATTTTTTATATCTCCGATCATTTCATTTACATTATGTTTGGTGGGCAATTTGGATTTCTTTCTTAATCAGGAGTCTCAATGATCTCCATTTTCCCCTAAGTTTATCACTTTTAAATTTTTTAGATTTGGCATGAGTCCTATCTCTTCTCCTAATGAGCCTTTTATTTTTGGGAGTTATCCATGGTAACAAAGAACGTGATTTTGAAAGTTTAGAGGGGATGTTTTTCTCCGAAGCTTCCCTTAAAATTTGTTTAATTAGTTCCCAATCGGAGTTTATATCCCTAATAGTCTCTTCGCCATTAAAATACCTATTGTCGCTAAATATTTTAAGGTATCTAATCTAGCCGAGTCATAATTGCCTTTATTATACAAATAATATTTCCTTCGAGGTCGCTTCTTGGGTTGATGTTTCACGTCAAGACTAAATGCAACAGCAATATGGTCACTTAAGCACCATGGGGACTTGATATCTTTGGCTGAACCTGGTAATGTACTAAAAATTAGGTCTACGGTAATGTCAAGTCTAGTTGGGAATTTTACTATTTGCTCCACAAAGTGATCGTGGGTTATGTCTATCAGTGTCTGGCCTTCAGAGGGCATCAATGATGTCCCATCATTATTTATTAGTGTATTCCAATTTATTTTATTAAAATTAAAATCACCAAAATAGATGTATTTCAGATGTAATTCAGGTTGGTTTTTAGCTGCGACGAGCAGCTCTAGATATGGCAATGTCGGTCTGTCTCTGTCTGTCTGTCTGTCTGTCGGTCTGTCTGTCACCAACGAGTTTAAAAAACACCATAACTCCTAAAATACTTGATGGAATGACACCATACATGGTATGCAAGTGTATCTTCATGATGTCTACACCATCTCAATAGTGCACGTCATTCGGATAATTACCTGTCACATTTATGGACTTGTCACTAACAAGTTTTTTTTTGTCACTAACGAGTTTTAAAACATCACAACTCCTAAGATAACTGATGGAATGACACCATAATTGGTGAGCACGTGTATCTTCATGATGTCAACACCCTCTCAATAGTGCGTGTCATTCGAATAATTTCTGTCACATTTATGGACTTGTCACCAACAAGTTTTTTGTCACCAACGAGTTTTAAAACATCATAACTCCTAAGATAACTGATGGGGTGGAACCATACTTGGTGTGCAAGTGTATCTTGATGCCTTCTAGACCCTCTCAATAATGCACGTCATTTGGATAATTTTTGTCACATTTAGGGACTTGTCGCCATCGAATTTTTTGTCACAAACGAGTTTTAAAACATCATAACTCTTAGGATAACTGATGAATGACACCATACTTGGTGTGCAAGTGCATCTTCATGATGTCTACACCCTCTCAATAGCGCACATCATTCGGATAATTTCTGTCTTATTTGTGGACTTGTCACCAACGAGTTTTTTGTCACGACCTTTATGGATTTGTCACCAACGAGTTTTAAAACATCATAACTCATAAGATAACCGATGGAATGACACCATAACTGGTGTGCACGTGTATCTTCATAATGTCTACACCCTCCACCCTCTCAATAGTGCATGTTATTCGGGTAATTTCTGTCACATTTATGGACTTGTCACCAACAAGTTTTTTGTCACCAACGAATTTTAAAACATCATAACTCATAAGATAACTGATGGAATGGAACCATACTTGGTGTGCAAGTGTATCTTGATGCCTTCTAGACCCTCTCAATAATGCACGTCATTTGGATAATTTCTGTCACATTTAGGGACTCGACGCCATCGAGTCTTTTGTCACCAACGAGTTTTAAAACATCATAACTCCTCGGATAACTGATGGAATGACACCATACTTGGTGTGCATGTGTATCTTCATGATTTCAACACCCTCTCAATAGTGCACGTCATTCGGATAATTTCTGACACATTTATGGACTTGTCACCAATGAGGTTTTTTTGTCACCAACGAATTTTAAAACATCATAACTCCTAAGATAACTGATGGAATGCACAATACTTGGTTTGTAAGTGTATCTTGATTTCTATACCCTCTGAATAATGCACACAGTATATTATATATTATAAGCTGCGACGAGCAGCTCTATATGTGGCAGTGTCGGTCTGTCTGTTGTTCTGTCGGTCGGTCTGTCGCCAACGAGTTTAAAAAACACCATAACTCCTAAAATACTTGATGGAATGACACCATACTTGGTATGCAAGTGTATCTTCATGATGTCTACACCCTCGCAATAGTGCATATCATTCGGATAATGTCTGTCACATTTATGGACTTGTCACTTACGAGTTTTTTTTTTTGTCACCAACGAGTTTTTTGTCACCAACGAGTTTTAAAACATCATTGGCGTTGCACGAATCGTCGCAGCTTCGACACTGTGACAGTGCTTCTAGTTCTGTGAGTGTCCACTCTTAATCTTAGTTTATTGTTCACTTAGAAGGTAAATTTCTTCGTGAGGGCTATTTGGTTCACGATACCAAGACCCAAAATAATGTGATTTGCCAAGCAATTCAATCTTCGCCAAACAGATTCTGGTGCATTATTTATGTCATTTATTTGCATAGGTTCAAGGTCTTTTTTAATTGCTAATAATACACCCCCAACTTTTAATGTTCTATCATTCCTTAATGTACAATATTCAAGTTCTTCGGGGAATATTTCCACTGTATAAATAGTTTTATCTAATTTAGTTTCCTGTGTAGCCAGGATGTCTGGATTATATTTGTGCTAAGAATGACTGGAGTTCAAATTTGTTCCTTTTAATGCTATTTATGTTAAGTGAGTGAATGTTCAGACATTTCCCTACCTGTTTATGCTTTTTTTAAACTTTTTTTATTAGGAGTTTGCGGCTTTTTAGAATTTTTATGCCCTATTTGTGTTGGCGAGTAATCTGCTGACACTGCAAACTGGTTTTGATCTTCACAGATGCTAGGTTCAAAGAATGAATCAGTAAAATTCAGTATCTCACACTGAGGGCAAACCCACGTATATAACGATGACTGCAAGGTTTTATACATCGATTCGTCTTTATCAGCGCATTTATTGTGAATCCAAAAATTGCAAGTATCGCATTGAATTGTGGGATCTTAATTAAAGACGCCTTTTGAGCACATGCCACACGGCGCACAACATTTCTGACAGTACCATGATTCTTCAGAATTCTGAAGAACTTTGTGTTCTTTATGGTTTATGTTTTGACATCTGGTGTGTAGACATTCATTGCACGAATCGCATTGAATAGCCTTATCCCGTTTCCTAACAAATTTACTACAGGTTGGGCATTTAGTTCTGCCACAGCCTAGATTTTGTTCAATATCTACAGCAATTATAAAGAGAATTGCAATATTTTTCCTACCTGTCGAATGATAAAATACACGAGTATTTTGTTTACGGGGTGATCCAAGGTGAAGATTGAAGTTCACAAGACTGTATCCACTAAAAGTGAGATTATTTATTTGTACTCACAGAAGGTTGCTACTCAGTTTAAAAACAGATGAGGGTGATTGTTTAATGATTATCAATGAAATTAACTATACATGAATGCTAAAACCCCAAGAACTATGTTGGTTCTTGGGTGACATTTTACAATTTTAAAAGATGGCGGCCGTGGTGATGAATGGAGATAAAAATGGCTGCCTAGCAATATCAGATGAAGATGCTAAAAATCAATTTAAAAACCACTTTCACCTGGTGAACGTCCCAAAATTTCTGTCTCTTCTTACTCCTTAAAATAAGGCATGTTAAAAACAAATGATAAATGAGATTTAAAATATTCTATGCCGGTGAAATGATATTTAAAAGGCAAGAATAATGACAAGCTAAAATTTTGCATTCTCTTCACTGTATTGTCCGTTTCTTCCACATCAGTTATCTTCCAACCCGAAGGCTAGCCTTCGGGTTGGAAGAGAGTCGAAGTAGAAGAAACGGACTGAAGCAACCGAAGGTGGGATTCATTGGCCAAATGGATTTGTAATTAGTATATTACAGGAATGCCTGTATATTGGCACGTTTGCATGCGCCCATTTTAACTCGTTGTGTAACCACACAACACGTCTGTGGAAAAAAGTTGAGGGGCATGTGTCCCCTGTTTCACCCTGGTTCCGCCGCCTCGGCAGAACAAGATGTGTGTATTCAAAGTAACTCTTATTTATCCTTCACAACAAAAGGGTCATATCAAAAGGATATATAAATTAATAACGAGATCGATGAATTTCCCAAGAATTATGACAGATAATCAAATAATGTGAACCAAACGCCAGCCGCATCAAAGATAAGAACCTTCATGATTCAATCGGCATGTACTGTTGGTTTCCAAAACAGTCTGAATTTGTTGAATGCTGGAATGAAACAGAGTTTTAAACATCTCTGACTTATCTCGTCATGGAAATCAGTTTTCGATAAAGTTATCTCCTTTGACATTATAAGATCTCTAAAATTATTAGACGAGCGAGGAAGGTCCAATTAAGAAACATGAGATTCTTTAAACAAGAGGCCCCAGGGGACCTGAGGGCGTTCACCTGACATGGTAGCCTAAATATCAACCCAGAGAATTGATTTCAACAAGTTGCATCTGCTCCTCCTAAGAAAAGCTTATACCAAATATCCAAAGATTCTGACCAGTGGATCTGAAAAAAAAGATTTCTAAAGAATATTCCTCATATTGAACTAAGTTATAATTTGGGCTCCCACAGGGAGCCCATATATGAACCCAGGGACTTGGCTTTAACAAACTTGAATCTCACCCCCCTAAGGATGCTGCACACCAAATATCAAAACATTCCGACTGCTGGATTTGAAGAAGATTTTTAAAGAAAATTCCTCATTTTGAACTAAGTTACAATTCGAGTTCCCACAGTGGACCTAGGGACATGGCTTGAACAAACTTGAATCCCCCCCCTCCCCCCCTCCCCTAAGGATGCTGCATACCAAATATCAAAACATTCCGACTGCTGGATCTGAAGAAGAAGATTTTTAAAGAAAATTCCTCATTTTGAACTAAGTTATCATTCGGGCTCCCACGGTGAGCCCAAATATGGACCTAGGGACATGGCGTGAACACACTTGAATCTCATCCTCTAAGGATGCTGCATACGAAATATCAAAACATTCCGACTGCTGGATCTGAAGAAGATTTTTAAAGAAAATTCCTCATTTTGAACTAAGTTATAATTCGGGCTACCACAGTGAGCCCAAATATGAACCCATGGACTTGGCTCGAACAAACTTGAATCTCCCCCCCCACCCCCCACCCCCTAAGTATGGTGCATACCCAATATCAAAAGATTCTGCCTGCTGGATCTTGAGAAGAAGATTTTCAAAGAAATTTGTCTGAAATGCACTAAGTTTAAATTTGGGCTCCTATACTGAGCCCAAATATAAACCCAGGGAGCCGATTTGATCAAACTCGAATCAGATCCACCCCACAATGTTGCATACCAAATATCAAAAGATTCTGCCTGCTGGATCTGGAGAAGATTTTTGAAGAAATTTGCCTGAAATGCACTAAGTTCGAATTCGAGCTTCTATAGTGAGCCCAAATATGAATCTAAGGAGCCGATTTGAACAAACTTGAATCAGATCCACCCCACAATGTTGCATACCAAATATCAAAAGATTCTGCCTGCTGGATCTGGAAAAGAAGATTTTTTAAGATATTTGCCTGAAATGCACTAAGTTCGAAATCGGGCTCCTATACTGAGCCCAAATATGAACCCAGGGGGCCGATTTGAACAAACTTGAATCAGATCCACCCTACAATGCTGCATACCAAATATCAAAAGATTCTGCCTGCTGGATCTGGAGAAGAAGATTTTTTAATGTTTTTCCCATTGCCTACAGTGTTAAAACGTGTTGACTCAGCACTTTTTCAAAGTCCTGAAAAAAGTACCTTGTGATCAAACCGATAGGGATTTTTTTAACCATTCTATTCTACTGGATAAAAGTAAGCTTTATACAAAATAAGAATTCTCTGTGCCGTGTAGTTTTGGAGATATGGCAGTTTTAAGGTTTTTCCTATTTTTAGCTCCCGAGGTTCCCACGGGGCAATGAAAAAAATGTTTTTTGCATCAATCAACTACTTATGACCCATTATCATGTCATATCAAATTTGGTTCAAATCGACCTCACGGTTCTGAAAATAGAAATTTAAGGCAAGGCCAAAATGTTTGCCCCTCCCATAACGAAGGCAAATAATGCCCGACAAACTTCTCTTCAACAAACTTGATTCTAAACCTCAAAAGGACTCTGTATACCACATATCAAGTCTCTGCTACTGGTGGTTCATTAGAAGAAGATTTTCAAAAAAAATTGGCCATTTTTTCCCCACCCCTCTGTTCAATATGAGCCGAAACCTAATTTGCATAAAAATCAAAATGCCCCTATATAATCACTACTTACATGAAATTTAATTAAAATGTGGCCAGTGGTTTAGGAGAAAGAGGCTCAAACACCACCTTCACGCAGGACGACGGACGACAGACGGACGGACGAAGAGTGATAAGAAAAGCTCACCCTGACTTTCAGTCAGGTGAGCTAAAAACAGTTATGGCAACAGTAGAAAATAAAAGTTTCCTTTTGTTACTTTTAATAGCTAGTTTGTCTGCCACAGCGTCAGATGCTGAAGAAACTAACTGCAATGAGTCTCTATTACGGAACGGAGAATGTACTCTTAACCAGATGAGGAATTTGTTTATGTCACTGATGACATTTGCTTGTTTGTTCTTCTGAAGGCCTCGGTGTTGGTCACCGTGACCAGTGTGGACTTGAAAACAGCCTTCAAGAGCATTGCATATTCCGCAATAATGCTCTCCGTTATTCCCCCCTCACCACCAGACCACCAGCCACCTTGAATATCCGTATAAGGCACTGCTCTATGCTTTGATCGGAATAAAACCCATCCCAGTACTTGCCCGACCTTCATGACAAATCCCTTCTCTGTGAATGCCTTGAAGTCGTCGGCGGACATTGTTCGGGGGGGGGGGGGGGTGGGGGGTGTCTCCGACCTTCTGATCATGACAAATCCCTTCTATGTGAACGCCTTGAAGTCGTCGACGGACATTGTTCGAGGAGATGGGATTAGACAGAGCAGAAGTTACAATATGTGAATAGGTCGATGAGAACCAGTTCAGAGAATAGGCTGATGTTTTTACAAGTATTGATCACTATGGATGGGTGTAATCGCTAATTACACATATTATAGTGAAGGGGTGAAGTCTGTGCAGTTTTTAAAACAGATTGTCGCGTCTTCGTTCTGAGAAGCTCGGGAAATCCGATACTGAATACGAATTTGTATGAAAAAAATCGTCATTTTTGGATTCAATATGTTATTTCATATCCATATCCGTGAAATTCACTCTGAGCTATCCTTTGAGGTATCACAGAACTAAATATTTTTCCACCATCATAACGTTCAGGCGAAAGAAAATATGATCGCATCACTTTTACTTTGGCATTCAACTATCTTTGTCAAGTAGAGCCCTTCAGACAACTTTTTCTGACCCGAACACAAGGGGTCATGCAACAAATAAGAGAGAAAAAAGGACACGAAGGGAAGCACCTGTAAATTGTATTTTTCGGGTCCAAAAGTATCAAATCAACCTCTTTTTTATCAGGAATATTCAACAATAATACAAGATGTCAAAAGAATGTTTCAAACATTTATTGAAACAATATATTTTCCCAAGGCTGTTTATTTTTAGAGATTGCATTATTTCAGAGTGCAACATTTCAAGGTGGGTAACTCTTATTCAAATATTTAGTTCAGCGATACCTTGAATGGATGTCTTTTGTTGGAGAATTGTGCACCGAACAATACTGAGTGCCTTTTTATATTTTTAGGCTGAAAAATTTGTCACAGCATCCAATAATTGAAAAAGAAGAAAGTTTGTTTTTCTGTATGAAAAAAAATGGCGTAACTCAGAAAGCTCAACTTGGATTTGGAGGATTTCTCGTGAACCATCCGCGATGTTATGACCCAAATAATATTAAAAACCAGCTTTTTAGTTCACCTGACTGAAAGTCAGAGGGAGCTTAAGTGATCACTTTTTGTCCGTCGTCCGTCTGGCGTGCACATTACATTATCGAATTCTCATAAACCACTGGGCCGAATTGAACCAAATTTGATGTGCATGTTCCTTATTATGTGTCAATTCAAGTTTGTTCAAATAAAGTTTCCACCCCCACAGAGGGCACCACAAGAGGCATTACTCTGATACCACCCATAAATTGTTTTCCAAAATTAAAAAAAATCTTCTTTAGAACCATCAACTAGAATCTTTTGATATTTGGTATATAACATCTCTAGGGGGGTTAGATTCAAATTTGTTCAAATCGAGTCCCTGGGTTAATAATTGGGCTCCCTGTGAGGAGCCTGAATTTTAACTTCGTGCAATATGCAGAAATTTCTTCAAAAATCTTCTTCAGATTCACCAGTCAGAACTCTTTCATATTTGGTATACATCATCTCTAGGGGGGTAAGATTCAAATTTGTTCAAATTGGGTCCCTGGGTTAGTATTTGGTCTCTTTATTGGAGCCCGATTTTTAACTCTGTGCATTATGAGGAAATTTCTTTAAAAATTTTCTTCTTCTGATCCACCAGTCAGAATGCTTTCATATTTGGTATACAACATCTCTAGGAGGACCAGATTTAAATTTGTTGAAATCGAGTCCCTGGGTTAATATTTGGACTCCCTATGGGAGCACAAATTTTAATTTAGTACAACATGAGGGAATTTATTTAAAAATCTTCATCTCCAGAACCATCTATTAGAATCTTTTGATATTTGGTATAAAACATCTCCGGAGTGGGGTGGGGTGGGGTGGAGGGGCAGATTCAAGTTTGTTCAAATCGGGCCCCTGGATTAATATTTGGCCTCTCTGTGGGGGAGGGGTTGCAGTGACATAACAACATTTGGAAGCTTGGCAGTGATTGTCTACAGCTAATAGAATTGGAAGCAGTCAGGAAGACCTATAATAGTCATCTGACGTGGACACCAGAGTTATAATTTCATGACTTCATTCCTCTGTAGTGTTGATTTACTATGACTAACTGAATGTGACCCAAAATACTTCTTTGAACCACTTTGTCAGGTGAGCGATTAAGAACCCTTGGGGCCTCTTGTTTTCGATTTATTTACTTACTTTTCCCTTCCACGTCTAATGTGTTTAAACTATCAAAACTATATGCCTGCGTGTTTGCGTGAAAAAAAGCTGTCTGTCCACGAACGACAACAAAGTAGAGATTGGGAAGAGAAAACAGTACAGAACTGTGGAATTAAATTATTAATGTTGGGCTGTTGTACTGGATTATTACGACCCACCCCCACCAACAGAAAAAGACTCTCACATTTCCCTGTCGACAGCAGAGCACAATACAATATTATTCGGGACGTCGGGATTATCATTTATTAGTACAAAAATCGTATCGCTCGCCTCCTGTCATCAGTTGGGCTTTTAGGGCTGTACAAATCATAAGAATCGTGTAGTGAACATTGGGGTAAATTTTCCGATTAAGGAAAAATCCCAAAGAACGGCAAAGTTTTTTCCAACATTCTAATAACACCCTGAACAACAATACAGAAGGAAAACCCAAACTTGAAAAGGTATACTGCAGGGTTCACCTCTAATTCACCTCGTTTATGATCGACTATCAAGAAAACATCCATGAGACTGAAATCATTGAGCTGTGATGTGCTGTTCCACAATAAACACTTGAAGGGGGGTGTTTTTGATGAAGAAGAATTTTGTGTGCACTATTCAATCAAGTACTGTATATTAGTTTCTAAAATTGTTTCCCTGTGTTCAACAATGAAGTTCATCTTTTTGTCGAGGGTATGTTCAACTTCGGTCCAGAGGAGCCTCTATCTGGCAGCGTGTCAATTGGGACAAGCTGAAAATAAAACTAGAGACTGAGAAGGTAAGGTACTTTAAAATAATCTTGCAACAAACAAAAAGAATCAAATTTAAATATCAATATCTGACTGAAAGCCAAATGCTTACAATATCCAATACGTATTTGTAAAAATCGAGGCAGGTGATTCGGACAATATTTGCTCAAGATGAGTGAATGAGTCGGTTCTAAGCTATCTACTGGTGTGGCAAATAAAAGTATCTCTGGACGTCTATCAGCTGAGCGGTTGAGTTATTTATTGATGTTTAAGGTGGTCACTTTCACATTTTATGGCTACACCATGCACAGTACAGTATAAAGACGAATTTTCCAATAATTTATACCTACACTGCCCACGTTAGGGGACTTTCACCTCAGGAGTATGTATCCTTTTACCAGAAGAGCTGAGCGATCAAAAGGGAAAGTTTCTGCCCACCCCCACCCCCACCCACCCACTCATACAACATTAGAATCTCATCTGAAGGAAAAAGAAAATGGGAGAACAGTGAATTGCAACTGCGGATATTTTGTCGTCCTGGCATACGAGTTATAATGCATTCCCTGTTTACACAGGCCTATGTATGGTTAAAACGACCAATATTTTTATTTCGGCATGTCTTGGCGCGATACTACTATCAGATCTCTTCTAACTCTTACAAAAATAGTATTTCATGAAAAACATTAGCTGGAAGCCATCATTAATTGATGACACTTACGAAAGTGTTTTCGTACCTACGAAAAAGTTTTCGTACTTACGAAAGTGTTTTCGTACTTACGAAAGTGTTTTCGTAGTTACGAAAAAGTTTTCGTACTTACGAAAATGTTTTCGTAGTTACGAAACTTCAATTTTATTTTTTTTAGCGTGGCAGCAATACGCTTCCGTACTTTTGAGACTAAGTTTTAATTTAAAAAAAAAGAAAACTTTTCAAGAAATAGGGAGCTTCAGTTCTAAAACTACAAGCGAAAAACTTGTCATTAGTTTTTTTTCAGCCGATGGGCCCACTGTTCTTAATTTAGTGTATTCTCAATTTTATGTTCTCGTTTAATTGGCCACGACAAAAATCAGCAAAAAATGGAATAGTTTAGTCTAACGAGAAAATCTCGACTGCAGTTACGCAAATGAACGTTATTCGTTTCGACCTGCCCGGTTATTGTTGAAATGTCAAGAGTTATTGGTAAAACATTTTATTGATCAAATCTTAATTGTTTCACAAAATCCCCAGTTGTCACCAAATGGATCTACATGCACAACACCGCCATATAAAATAATTGTTTGAAAAACTGAAATTGAAAGCCATCAGTTATTCACACAAGCAGTAGATTTCTGCGTCGCCAACTGGGCCGCGAAGCCACATGTTCCATCTGTCAGTTTCAAGGAACTCCGAGGTTGCAGAATGACAAGGTTGCGACTGTTCTGCTTTAGAACAACAATATTGGCGTGGTAGGGCTACGTATTATATTGCACATGCACACTAAAACTTGATTAACCTTTTACCTAACATGAAAAGCAGACGCCACTGCTAACAAAATTCTTGAATAACTAATCTTTTTCATTTTTTGTCTCAAAAACATAAGTTATGACCCTCTTTGGAACGAGCTCGACGAGCTCGTTCCAAAGAGGGATCATAACCTATGTTTTTGAGACAAAAAATGAAAAATATAATGAAAATTGATTGGCGATTTTTGTGAATAGCGCTGGCCAGTTTTTGCCGTTACGTTCGGTAAAGGGTTAATGAGCTGTCACACCAAGCTCTCAGACTACCAGTCTAATGTGTAAGGAACCCTTCGCGGTTAATAGATGTCGGTTTACCCACTTTTCGTGGAGTTTGTACGCAGACTACCGTTGAAGTAATGCTCCTGCACTCACAGAGATATACAGATATTCTTTCGTCCACCAGTTATAGATATTCCACTCAATGAGGTTTTAATTCGACTTTAAACCACTTAAATATTAATACAATTGGTGGAACTGCACGGCATTACCATAAAACTACGGCTGTGACGAGCCTTCATTTCTAATGGTAATATCATCAAAGATTCGGTCAAATCAAGTCTCGATTAAGAAACATTTTTTGCGTTGATTAAAAGAAAATGAACGTACATGGCATTTTTCAAAAATCAAATCGTCTGCAATATTTCAGGTGGTTGGAAAAGCGAACCGTAGGTTCGCTTTCACAACCAACTGAAATGTTTCAGGCGAGTGAATCTGAACACAGTCGATGGATGATTGAAGAGCTAGACTGGTTCCAAGCCATAACAATGTCGCATTCACTACAAAATTTGACTGGTGGTTTGTAACTTACTGTCACACGACATGTTATTCCCTGTAAATAGACTATCGCCATTTTCGGAACGAGTTCAGTAAATTTAGGTTCAGGCCGATCTTTTTGCGAAATCCAGACCTACTGTACTGATGTCAGCTACTAGTATGACCATGTCCCACCCTCTGACCCTAGCCAGGATTCAGTCAAACTAATCCTTACTCATAAGTCCGTATCTGCTTGTATAATCCCTTGCCCAACTGGAGGCGAGACATCTGTGAGCTGGGCCTGTGTACCAGTACACAAAGTGTAATAGTGTGTACACACTGCATGCAACTCATAGGCACACGCTGGATGTGTCGTAATATCCTTGTGAGCAAGACGCGTTCGTGTACAAGAGCACCATATGCGCACAACACACGCAACATCTTTTTCATCAAGTCTTCTGCCACCACGGTTACTATTAACTATTCCTATCACTGCCCACTACTACCAGCTATCACTATTAGGGTCGACTTCCATCACCAGAGTGGAAGATTGCACCATTACTGCTGCTTGTATCATGGTTACGGCTGTCTAACCTGTGCAAAGACGATCCAAGGGGGTCTCGGAAAGAGGTGGTAGTATCCATCTCCTCAACATGTCCAACTGCACCCACTCTGTAAGCAACATCCCGACTACCACAATATAATTCCATTTGAAACACCCCACCCCACCCCTTCAGTCAAAACTTTCCAACTACAGGTTTTAAGATGCAAAATTCGATTTGAAAATCTACCTTGACTGTAAATTATCCAACTGAGGCTCTCGGTAGTCACAAAATTCCAATATTGGGGTGGGGGGATGTTTATTACTCTTCAATCAATATTTGGAGGGCTTTCATTACTTTTCATTCACAAAACTCAATATTTTTGCCAAATTCTAGACAGGTTTGGAAAAATCCCACTTGAGTCTTGCGCCCTTTTAGAGCTTCGGATTCCAACTAGAGTAAAAGTGACGAACGATTGAAGGGGGAGGGGGTGCACACCCCCCCCCCGAGGCAGCGTCCCTGTCCTGTGCTAGAGCTTTCCACCATTACTGCTTACTCTTATACCTGTGACACTACTATAGTCTTTTTTAGATATCTCTGGCCCTGTTTCGACTTCTTCCCTCGAACAAATCTTAGTCCGCTCAACCCGCACGCTCTATCAGTAGTATGTCATGTACCTTTGAGGGAATAGTTGGGGGATCTCATCGGGGGATCTCATGTGACGTCATAGTCACGTGACGTAGTGGCGCCATGTTGTGTTGTCATGGTAACCCGCGTGAGCGGCCATGTTGTGGCGTCATCCCCATAGTGATACGTGGTGTTAGTGCGCATGCGCAGCGCGTGTTGTTAGGGTGATACGTGTTTCCGTCGTCCATTTTGTATACTGGAGGCCTCCATCTTGGTTTCTATGGTAGCACGTGATTGCTATGTTACCCAATTGTTCTGCAATAAGACGGGGTATGTTTTGAGGGTGTGTTCCTTTGTAGAAGAGTAAATCTAATTACCACAAACAACCCGACAATCTCTCCAAATCACCAAAATCCACCCGAAATCACCGAAATTGACTTTATTTCCCCATTTTATCGGTTTAGTACGTAGTGCTATAGTACTAAGGGGTACAAGGGGTGCATTCCTTTGTAGAAGAGTATTTTTCTGGTTCGGATTTTCCCAGAATCCTCATTTAATTACCCAAATAAACCCGTCAAGTTGAATTTTTTCGAATTCTTTAAGAATCCCTTTTTTTTGGATCCCATGACGTTTTATTTCCCCATTTTATCGGTTTAGTACGTAGTGCTATAGTATTAAGGGGTGCAATGGGTGTGTTCGTTTGAAGTGGAGTAATGTTCCCATTTTTTTGGATCCCATGACGTTTTATTTCCCTTTTAAGAGTAGCACGTAGTGCTATAGGACAAATTTACCCAGAAATCCTCTGCTTCTACTTGGAACTATATTTTTATAAATTCCTACGCTCTATTTTAGTAACATCCTTAACTGACCCCCTAACTAATTGTTAGGGTCTATATTTAGCAATTTCTTTAAATGACCCCCCCAACTACATGATTTTAAATAATAAAATTAATGAGGATCAAGATGTTTTTACACTGACCTATCAGAGCGAAGTTAAACCACCAATCAGATTTCTGGATTCCCATTGTGTTTTTTTCCCATTACTTTCTATACTAATTTTCTAAATTTCCCAACTTTAACCTATAATCCTATAGGAAACAAACACAAACGCCCATTGAGAATGAAAATATCGATGAAAAAACGTTGTGACGTCGTGACGTTTTCAAAAACGTCCGTCACGTCGAAATAAATTCCGGAGAAGAATAACGTCGCGTCATTCTGTTTCGATCCTTCGAACTGAACACATCGCTAGAGAGTTTTCTATAGCAATTTTGCCTTTGCAAAAAATTTATGAAGATGTCTGAAGCTGCTACTGCCGTTACCAGAACTGATGTCTACGCCTGTGAAGAGTGTGGGAAGACCTTTACTGCAAGAACGAATCGAGATCGCCATGTGCGTACCAAGCACGCCACCGGAGAGAAGAAGACCGACGATTGTACCAACTGCAACAAGACCTTTACCAGGAAAGACAAGCTGGATCAACACCTGATGAAATGTTTGGAGATATATATATGTATGGAATGCGGCCAGGAGTTCAACCAACTACTCCATTTTAATCGACACAAGAGCGTTGCCCACCGACCAGTTCCTGTACCATCAAAAAGGAAGACTGATGAACCGAAGAGAGCACCACCTAAACAACCACGGACCACGACGACCACCCATTATGATGTTGGCCTAATGGAGTTTGAAAAGAATATGATGTCTGAAGAAGAGCCAGATGAGATATTGACCGTGTACGAACATAACTGGAGTTCTATTAGAACTCGCCACATGATGAACAGAAGAGTCCAAGACCAATATAACTACCGGATCAACGATGTGAACCTGAAGATGATGACTGATGAATTGATGACTACCATATTTCTGCCACAACAGCTAAGATTTAAAATTAATCTGAGTTTTGGTTTTATCCTGCGACACAATGAAACGAATGAACTGAAGTATTACCATCCATCACAAAACAACGCCCGGGTACTTGATGTTCCACAACTTGTATGCTGCCAAGAAGACTTTGAAGAATTCCTTGATGATGTCATGGAAGAAGATATCCTGGAATGGGCCAAATTAAAATGACCCAACACCAAATGGCTTGTTGAGAGAGTTACCAACGTCACATTTTATGTGAACAAGCTGAAAGACCACCCAATTGGAATGGCAGAAGATCTTCCTGACTACATTCTCCAGAACAAAGCAGTAAATGCTTTGGTGAAAGACAGAGCTAACCATTTTACCTACGAAGACAACCTGTGTATTTTCCGCTGTTTAGCTTTATGGAGTGGTTCCACAACAGACAACCTCAACTATACAACAGATGCCATGTACAACAAGTATACAAAGAAGCCAAAGAATGAATTCCGTGGAATAACTTTAGCCGAATTACCTGACTTGGAGAAATGTTTTGAAGTAAATATCCAAGTATATGAACTTGTCAAGAATGCTGATGACCAAATTGTTGCCAAATTAGTACAGAGATCTCACAGAAAGTATGAAGATACCATGTATGTGAACGTTTACAAGAACCATTTTAGCTACATCATCGATATAGACCAATACTGCAAATCCTTTGAATGCCGCAAATGCGGCAAATTATGGAAGACCTCCCGGGCAATAAATCGTCACGAGAAAACCTGTACAGATGAAGTAAATTACCAGTATGTTGGCGGTGTATACCATCCATCCCAGTCCATATTTGATCTGTTAGAAGATGAAGGTATAGAAGTATCTGAAGAGAAGAAGTTTTATCCATACCGTGCAACATTTGATTTTGAAAGTTACTTTGTCAAATCCAGTCTACCTGCTGACAGTGATAAACTGATATGGGAAGCAGAACACCGACCATTGAGTGTTAGCATATGTAGTAATGTTCCAGAATACCAAGAACCGAAATGTTTTATTACAAATGGAAATTCTCAAGAACTTGTTGAAGAAATGATGACATACCTCACAGCTATTTCATCTCATTGCCACCAACTGATGCAGACCTATCATGCTTGGACCTTGTTTAAACTCAGACAGAAAATTGATGAAACGCTGGAAGCGGAAGCCAGAGCTACTGGAGAAGATACATCCAAGATGCACCCTTTACAAAAATTGGAGAAGAAATTTCAAGACTACCTGCAAGAGATGCCCGTCATCGGATTCAACTCTGGAAAATATGATATGAATGTAGTCAAGCGTGAACTGATGACATACCTGAAGAGACAGAATCCACTCAAGTTTGCAGTGAAGAAAACGAATAACTACATGTGCGTCTCGACAGAATCTTTCAAGTTTGTTGATATTTGCAACTACCTCGCTCCAGGATTCAGCTATGACAAGTTTTTGAAAGCATTTGGCTGCTCCGTGACGAAGGGATTTTTACCATATGAATGGATCGACAGCTTGAACACATTGGATCAAGACCACCTACCAGACCATGAAGCCTTCTACAGTTCTCTCAAGAAAGAAAATATATCCAATGAAGAATACCAGTACTGCCATCATGTATGGAACGACCTGGAGATGACAACTTTCCGTGATTTTCTGATCTGGTATAATAACCGAGATGTAAAACCATTCCTTGAAGCAGTTGACAAGCAGTTTGCTTTCTACCAAGAACGCCACATCGACATGTTTAAAGATGGTATCAGTGTTCCGGGCCTCACGTTGAAATACCTGTTCCAGACCATGAATGATGACACTTACTTCACATTATTTAACCAGAAGAATAAAGACTTACATCACTTGGTGAAAGATAATATCGTTGGTGGACCTTCAATTATCTTCAACCGATACCACGAGAAAGATGTTACCCGAATCAGAGAAACAAAATATCGCAAAGAAGCAAAACCATGTGGAAGTATTATAGGCTTTGATGCGAATGCATTATATCTTTGGTGCCTAATGCAAGAGATGCCAACGGGTTGGAGTATTAGACGTCGTGAAGAAAACCAGTTTAAACCAGAACATCCAATGAAGTATGGTAAAATGGCTGAACAATGGTTAGAGTTTTTATCCATGAGAGATGACATCCACATCAGACATCAGTTTAACGGAGCTGAAAAAATGATTGGTCGAAGACAGTTGCCTGTTGATGGTTGGTGCAAAGAGACACAGACTGTATACCAGTTCCCTGGCTGCTTCTGGTACGGACATACCTGCATGAAAGATAAGAATGGCCTTCCTATCATCCATAATGAAGTTAGAGATAAACCGATGAAAGAACTGCTACAAGATACCCGTACCAATGCAAAGTACATCACCGATTTGGGCTATAAACTTATTGAAATCTGGGAGTGTGAGTGGAGAGAGATGAAGAAGACCGATGCCACACTCAAAGCCTTCCTGAAAGAGAACTTTTCAGACAAAATAGATGGTGCGATGACAGAGGAAGAAATACTGAACAAAGTGAAGTCCGGTGAACTGTTTGGTTTAGTCGAATGTGATATACATGTACCAGATCACCTGAAAGAGTACTTTGAAGAGATGACACCTATCTTCAAGAATACAGATATTTCCATAGATGATATTGGTGAACACATGAAGGCCTTTGCCGAGAAGAATGAAATCATGAAGAAACCCCGTAGAAGTTTGATCGGAAGCTATGGGGCGGAAAAAATGTTGTTTGCAACCCCTTTACTGCAGTGGTACCTCCAGCATGGTATTGAAGTTGATCACGTCTATCAAGTTATCCAATATAAACCAAGAAGATGTTTTGAAAAATTTGGAGATGAAGTATCTGAAGCAAGAAGACAAGGAGATGTTGACCCTGACAAGTCGATCGTTGCCGACACCATGAAGCTGTTGGGAAATTCTGGATATGGCAAAATCGTCACCAACAAAGAGAAGCATCGACGTGTGTGCTATTGCGACGACGAAGAAGTTACCAAAGCTGTAAATGACATGTCCTTCAGAGCCTTGAATCCATTAGATGAAACATTATATGAAGTCGAACTCAACAAGAAGACCATCAAGTTGGATCTGCCACTTCACATCGGATTCTTTGTTTACCAGTATGCGAAACTCCGGATGCTTCAGTTCTATTATGATGTCATCGATACTTTTATCAACTGCCAAGATTTCGAATATGCTGAAATGGACACAGATTCTGCATATATATGTACTTCGTCACCATCCATAGATGAATTAGTGAAACCAGAGAAGAGAGTAGAATTTTACAAAGAGAATCACAAGTGGTTTCCATCAGAGTGTTGTGATTTCCACAGAGATGATTATGTGAAAACCAAATTAGAAGGCAAAGAATGGCTGTCACCCTCATGCTGCCAAGAAAGAAAGCGTTTTGACAGGAGAACTCCAGGCTTGTTTAAGGTAGAATGGCAAGGAACCGGCATTGTTGGACTGTGTAGTAAAACATATTATTGTTTCGGAGCCACCAATAAATTCAGTTGTAAGGGAATCAGCAAACGCCACAATGATTTGACGAAAGGCAGATATTTGCAAGTTTTGAAGACTCAACAAAGTGGATCTGGCATCAACCGAGGATTTGTGATGAATGACAACACTATGTATACCTACCTGCAGAGCAGAGATGGACTATCATATTTCTACCCAAAACGAAGGGTTTTAGAAGATGGAGTTAGTACCATACCACTAGAGATTTAAAGAAGAAACAATTGAGTGAGTGTCATATTTTTCTACAACCTGAACCAAGTCTAGCTTTTGCCTACAAAAAGTTCTATTTAGTTGACCAAAAAAATTCCTAAAAAAAAAAAAACCGAAATGGTTTTTAGGTGGTCTATTCAATCATATTAGGCTCATCAAATTTTAAAGTCCTTTATGGCATTTTCTAAAGTCCTTTATGGCAGTCCTCATAAAGTCCTATATGGCATTCTCTAAAGTCCTTTATGGCATTCTCTAAAGTCCTGTATGGCAGTCCTCATAAAGTCCTATATGGCATTCTCTAAAGTCCTTTATGGCAGTCCTCATAAAGTTCTATATGGCATTCTCTAAAGTCCTTTATGGCAGTCCTCATAAAGTCCTATATGGCAAGTTTTTCTCAAAGTAAAAAGTCCTATATGGCATTCTGTAAAGTCCTTTATGGCAGTCCTCATAGAGTCCTATATGGCATTCTCTAAAGTCCTTTATGGCAGTTCTCATAAAGTCCTATATGGCATTCTCTAAAGTCCTTTATGGCAGTCCTCATAAAGTCCTATATGGCAGTTTTTTTTTCTCTAAAGTCCTTTATGGCAGTCCTCATAAAGTCCTACATGGCAAGTTTTTTCTCAAAGTAAAAAGTCCTATATGGCAAGTTTTTCACAAAGTAAAAAGTCCTATATGGCAGTCCTCATAAAGTCCTATATGGCAGTCTTCAAAAAAAAATTCTAAATGGCAAGTCTTACAAGGCAATACATTTTTTCAATTTTTTTCATTTATTCTAATACAGAGAGTTTTTTCATCATTATCATCATCATCATCATCATCATGTTCCTGATATACTTTAGGCTAACCCTATTGGAAGTGGAGGATACTTCTTTACTTTTTAGTTTCATTCAAAACTTAGTTTCATTCAAAACTTTTTAGTTCCATTTATTTTTAAAAAATGTTGATTCATGGTATCTTTTAGGTTACACCTATTGGAACCAGATGATACTTCTTTATTCAAAATTTAGTTTCATTCAAAACTTTTTAGTTCCATTTATTTTAAAAACATGTTGAGTTGATTCATGGTATCTTTTAGGTTACACCTATTGGAACCAGATGATACTTCTTTACTTTTTAGTTTCATTCAAAACTTTTTAGTTTCATTCAAAACTTTTTAGTTCCATTTATTTTTAAAACATGTTGATTCATGGTATCTTTTAGGTTACACCTATTGGAACCAGATGATACTTCTTTACTTTTTAGTTTCATTTCATTTTTTAAAAAAAAGGTTGATTCCTGGTGTCTTTTAGGCTACCCCTATTGTATAACCAAAGGAATAAATCATCATCATCATCATTACTAAGAAATTCTCTGTTGTGAATATTTAAAAGAAATGAGAAATTTTTATGATAGTAAAACTGAATTGCTAAGTTGGACATGTTGTTTTCGTTTTTTCTTTTTTGATGAACAAAAAAAAATTCCCTCAAAGAGGATACGAACTGTAGTGGTGGGAATGCACTCGAGCTATTTGACTTATCTCCATTGGACAGAGGTTTGTAGCTTGACCTGTCCCAAGCCAGTATAAAATGCAGAGGGCCATATCCTACAGTTTAAGGATCAAGATTGCAGTTTGATCGCCAAACTGACCAATCAGATCGAAGTTAATCAACCAATCAAATTTCTGTATTCTCATTGTGTTTCTTTCCCATTACTTTCTATACTAATTTTCTAAATTTTCCAACTTTAACCTATAATCCTATAGGAAACAAACACAAACCCCAACCAAGAATCAAAAACTCAATCAAAATTTGTTGAACTGGGGTGATGTTTTCAATCACGTCCGTCAAAGATATATAAGATTAGGCAAAGCATGGACTTGATCATTCACGATCGAACCATTGACCAGAGAAGATGTTCCGAATTGGCACCAAGCAGACTTATGCTAACGTCACCCAGTACCAGGGTGAACTGAAGATTCATCTCAGAAGATACTTTGAGGGAAAAGACCAGAAACCTTATCCTACGAAGACTGGTATTGCTCTATCTTTAGAAGAATGGAATGCCTTGAAATCCCAAATAGAAGAAGTAGATGCAGCCATCAAAACCCAACAAACAACTTTAACTGAAGACACTAAACCCACTAACCATGAAGACTTCAAAAAACCAAATCAAGAACCACCTTTGAAGAAGAAGAAGAAGATCACAGTGAGAATAACCCAACCACGACCATTGATCGTTGATGAAATTGATAGTGAACTCAGGCAAGTTCGCTTGCAGCATGAACTTTGCTTGGCATATGCTCATTATGTCGAAGAGAACATTGACGCTGTAATGAAAGAAAAATGCTATGGATGTACAGTCGATCACCCAAGTCAGATTCAGCATAATGTATGCCTAATGATGTCTGAAGAAGAGAAGATTATAACATGTTTTAGTGACGCACTTGAAAGAGTTAACAAGAATGATGTTCATCTAGTGTGGCACCATAATACTTCTGGAATGAATCCACCACCAGTACAGAAAGAATATGAAGATATGTTCGAGAAACCTCTCACAAATGAACAGAGACGTCGTATTATGGATTTGGTGATTGAATTTATGACCATCAAGAAACCTGTTACAATTGGATTCTAATTGAAGATGTAAATAGATGTTGTAAATAGATGATTTTTTTATAAAAAAAAAAGAAGAAAAAAGAAGAAAAAAAGTATAAAATGAAGAAACAAGAAAAAAAAGGTGGTAATGACGCTTAAGTTATTTGATGTTTATCTTCTTGACAAATATCAAACAAACTTAAACTGTCCCCAGCCAGTAAGTCAGAGGGCCACCAATTTTAAATATTTTTTGGATGATGGTTCATATTGACCACCTCTCCAAAAGGTATAAAAGGGGGAGTAGTCCCCACGTTCAGTGGGGGCCACCTCCCCAAAAGGTATAAAAGGGAAGTAGTACCCACATAGAACAACAACAAAGATGGATCCTCGTTGGAAGCATCCATTCACTTGTTTATTGTGTGGTCCCACGGGTAGTGGTAAATCATCCTTTGTAAATCGGGTTATTCAAAACATTCAAAATATTATATCACCTGTCCCAAGTCACATCATTTGGTGTTATAGTGAATGGCAACCATTATACAATACTTTACCCCAAGTAGAATTCGTAGAGGGTCTCCCTCAAGAATTAAAATCTGATAGTTTAGTCATATTGGATGATCTGATGCTCGATGCAGATGTTCGAGTGTCTAGATTATTTACTAAAGGTAGTCATCACCGTAACATTAGTGTGATCTACATTGTTCAAAATTTATTCGATAAAAATAAAGTCCATAGGACTGTAGCTCTCAATAGTCATTACATGATCTTGTTTAAAAATCCTAGGGATCGTTCTCAGATCTCACACTTGGCAGCACAGATGTATCCTGGTCATTCCAAGTTTCTGAGAGAAGTTTTTGAAGATGCCACTTCGACACCATATGGTTACCTTTTAATAGATCTCAAACAAGATACTCCTGAACACATGAGATTAAGAAGTCAATTTTTTCCTGGGGAAACCCAATATGTGTACCTCCGAAAAGTATAAAAGGGAGTAACAAGTCTGACTCGAGTCAGAAGCATGTCTGACCGTCTCAAGCGCAACATCGCTCTTCTCAAGGTTATTATTAAATCGAAACCCGCACTCGTCAAATCTATACTAAAACATGCAGACAAAGAATTGATAACTTGTTTGTGTGACTGTGCCTCGAATATACTGAAGGGAGCAGTACCTCTGACCAAACCTCAGAGAACCAAACTCGTTCGTCAGAAACAACTAGTGAGGGCAGTGGCAAACAAAGGTACATCTGACAAAAAGAGGAGACAAATCTTGCAGAAAGGGGGATTCTTGGGGGCATTTCTACCTCCTGTACTTTTGGGTGCTGTTAAAGGTATATTTGGATGATGGAATATGCAAAGAAGATGGCTTTGGTAGAACCAAGGTTATTGGAACGTCTACAAGAGTCTCCAAGACAACCGAATGAACTGGCTGTTTCATCACTGGATAGAGAAATGAGAGATATTCTCGATGCCCCTTTTCTTTCGGCTGATGAAAAGATGACTCAATATAATCAAATTTTACAAAGATACTTGACATTTCAACAAAAGGTAATGGCTCCTCGGCCAATTAAAGTCGAATTCGAGAAAGATAATAAAGACGAAGACATTCTCGATTCTGTACCTATGACAATGAAGAGAAAGGGCAAGTTGTTGTTGAATCGTATTAGAAGTGACCCAAATATATCTTGGAATGAGAAGGGTGAATTAGTCTACAAAGATCAAACAGTGGTAGGGTCGAATGTAACAGATCTTCTAAACGATTTACTTAGAAGATGAAAATCTTTCCAACCAAAGGGATGGGAAATGTTGGCCGAAGCTTTGAGAGATAGTAACATACCCCAAGAATTAATTGGTCATAAAGAACGTTGGGATTTTATGAAACAGGCACCGATAAAGTCGGAACCAAAACAACCAAAGAAAACAGAAACGCCAAAGTGGATGGAAAAAAAGGTATAAATAGAGTTGACACTTGAACAAGGCAGTCATGGAAGCATTGTACTATGATTCTGAAGTGCCTGGTAGTTTTGGTGGTGTAGACGCTCTTCGTAGAGCGTCCAAGAAAAAAACCAAACAAGTTGTAAAATGGTTAGAGACTCAAGACACATACACTCTTCACAAACCTCTTCGTCGTACATTTCGTAGAAGAAAAGTAATAGTTAGTGGTATAGATGCACAATGGCAAGCTGACTTGGTAGATGTTTCAAACATAATTAAATTCAACAAAAACATAAAATTTGTGGTTAGTAAATATGCTTGGGTGATACCATTACAAAACAAACTTGGTGATTCCATCGTGAAAGCTTTTAGTAAAATTTTCAAACAAGGTCGTAAACCAGAAAAATTACAAACTGATCAAGGCAAAGAATTTCTAAACAGAAAATTTCAGAATTTTCTCAAAGATCACAAAGTCGACTTTTTCACTACACAAAATATGGAAACAAAATGTTCCATAGTAGAAAGATTCAATAGAACTTTGAAAACCAAAATGTGGAAATATTTTACCAAGAACAATACACTAACTTTTCCACTTCAAAACTTGGTGAAATCATATAATCATTCTCATCATCGCAGTATAGGTATGGCCCCCATCGCCATGAACTTTGAAAATCAAGAAGAGGTTTGGCAAAGGTTGTATGGGCAACCCATAAAACACAAGACACCTAAGTACAAAGTAGGAGACAGAGTTCGAATCAATAAAGTTAAGAAAACTTTTGAGAAAGGTTATTTGCCCAATTGGACCGAAGAGTTATTCACAGTAGTAGCCATCAAGAAAGGACATCCAGTCACATACATGTTACAAGATGACAATGGAGAAATACTGAAAGGGTCATTCTACACTGAAGAGCTTCAGCGAGTTTCACATAAAACTATTTACAAAATCGAACACGTACTCAAGAAACGTGGTCGAGGTAAGAAAAGGGAATTGTTCGTAAAGTGGTTGGGATACCAAACTTCGTTCAATTCGTGGATCAAACAGAGTCAGCTCACCTATAAAAGGAAGTGAACCTCTGAAGTTTCTTCAAAATGGAAGAAGGATCGAACGGTTCTTGGCCTCTGTTTGGTAAAAGAATTCCAAGGAGCGAGATCACTTATTTTTCACAAATAATCATTTTGTATATCATCATCATTACCAGTGTCGTTAATCTCACTCTCGAAAACACAGACAGCAAGTTGTGGACTGCTCTCTTGAGTAGTAGCATAGGATATTTGTTACCAAATCCAATCATTAAGAAAAAGTAATGTTTTATTTGACTCTACCAAGTAATAGTTCTATGAACGTGTTTCCAGAAAACACGTTGACTACGTACACCACTCAGTCATCACAACCAGTGAATCTCACGGGAGAATGGGAAGTAGGTCTGGCAGAGATTCAGTATCCAAATACTTGGTTCAATATTCGTGGAGAAGAAGCTTTCGTTACAGTGTTCTGGTCTTCGAAAAAGAATTACCGACTTACTCTCAAGGCAGGTCGTTATTCGGATCCCATTGATGTGATACGAGCTATCAATGGTGTTAAAGAATTACTCTTGCCTCGTCACGATAAGGTAGCTTTTGAACTGGATAGAGTGACTGGTAAAGTTCGTATCACGGTACGTGATGGAGTCGTGGTCACATTGAGCCCTACTCTTCAAAATATTTTGGGATTTAATGAGTGTGTTTTTAAATCAGGAACTTACAATTCTTCCAGAGTTGCCGATGTCAACCAAGGATTTTATTCACTCTATGTATATTGTGACTTGGTTCGTGACCAAGTCGTAGGAGATACAAGAATACCACTTCTTCGTATCGTACCCGTGCGTGGGAAATATGGGGATATCATCTCTAAAACATTTGAGAATGTGTATTATGTACCAGTAGAACGAAAAAATTTCAGTACCGTCCAGGTGTATATAAGGGGTGACACAGGAGCCATAGTACCATTCGAGTTCGGGAAAGTGACAGTGACACTTCATTTCAGAAATCGTAGATCTCTTCTTTTCACATAAACATGACTTACTGTTGTAAGTCCAAATTATACGAAGAATATTACACGAAACAAGCTGGGAATGGTCTACCGGCTTTTTCTGGAGCTCAAATACAGAGAGGATATGGTTTGGGAAGTATATTGGGAGGACTGAAGAATATGGTGTTACCTTTATTGAAAACTACAGCCAGGACCGTGGGAAAACAGTTATTGAGAAAAGGAGCAGCCTTTGCCGAAGATGTCATTGAAGGGAAAAATGTAAAAAAGGCAGCAATCAAAAGAGTCAAAGAGGCTGGTGCAGGAGCTTGGAATGAAGTGGTTGGTGGTTCAAAACCACCCGGTAGGAAAAGTATAAAAAGGCCCGCACCACGCAAAACTAGCAAATCGACAAAAAGAAGGAGAACTGTTCAGACCCAAGACCATCTCGGTGCATGATGTCTCTCATTAATGAAAAATCTTGTGAGTGTGTCAACAGCGAACTCGACTAGTTTTTCATACCACCAACACAGACTAGTGTGGAACATGGGCAATGGGTAGAACACAGGCCCTTGGCGACTATAGGAAACAGTGGTCCAATAGAATTCCACGTTGCAGGATTAGGAGATGATTATTTGAATTTGGCACAGACATACTTGTATGTTAAAGCAACGGTTGTAGATTCCAATGGGGCATCAATTGCACCCGATGCCAAAGTGGGCCCAGTCAATTTATGGATGCATTCCTTATTTAATCAAATCGATATCAGCTTGAATGAAAAACTGGTATCTCCTTCCAACAACACTTATCATTACAGAGCTTTCATAGAAACTTTGTTGAGTTATGGACCAGCTGCCAAGAAGTCACAACTGACTAATGCATTATGGTACAAGGATACGGCCGGACACATGGAAGATTTGACAGATGATAACAAGGGATTTCTTCTTCGAAAGAAATTTATAGAGAAAAGTAAAATCGTGGACATGACTGGAAGATTACATTTGGACATGTTTTTCCAAACTCGTTACTTGCTGAATGGAGTTAATGTTCATGTTAAAATGAATAGAGCCAAAGATGCTTTCGCATTGATGGCCGATACCGCTACATACAAGATCAAAATTCTAGATGTATCCATGTTTGTACGGAAAGAGAGACTCCAATCATTCGTGAGAATGGCTCACGAGAAAGCACTAACAAAAGCAACTGCAAAATATCCTATCGATCGTGTGGAAACCAAGGTGTTTTCAGTGCTGAAAGGAAATCTGAGCATTACACAAGAAAACTTATTTTTTGGCCAACTACCTAAACGCATCGTAGTGGGATGTGTAGACAACGATGCTTTCAATGGAAACTTTTCAAAGAATCCATATAATTTCAAGAACTACAAAATCAATTACTTGGCATAGTACGTGGATGGGCAGCAGATTCCAGCCAAACCATTATAACCTAGATTCGAACAACAAGAAGTGGCGAGATGTTATGCAACTCTGTTCCAAGGAACTGGACAAATGTATGAGAATGAAGGAAACCACATCAGCCGAGAAGAGTACATAAATGGATACACCCTATTCGTATTCGACCTGACTCCAGATCTATCACATGGACAACACTTCGATCTGGTGAAGAGAGGAAACTTGAGACTAGAAGTCCATTTCGAAAACCCATTACCAACCACAATCAACGTACTGGTTTATGCAGAATTCCAGAACATCATAGAAGTGGATAAGAATAGACAAGTAATCTTCGATTACTCAACATGAACACGTTGCAGTTAGAGAATGCACTTCGATCAGATAGTTGTTTGAAGAGAATGTGTTTGGGTGTATTTTCAAGAAACAAATTACCAAGAAGATTACCAGATCACAGACCAGTGGCTTTGATAGTCAACACGGATCCAGACCACAGAAAAGGAGAACATTGGGTGGCTCTCTTTGTGAGTCACCACAACGCAGAATACTTTGATTCCTATGGATTACCACCACAACACAGACCATTCGAGAATTTCCTGAAGAAGAATTCCAGATATTGGACGTATAATACAAAACGCCTTCAAGGACCATTACCAGTGTGTGGACAATACTGTCTATTTTACTTGAAACATCGCTGTCGCGGTGTACCGATGGAAACCATATCCAGCATGTTTACCACTGATCTAATGGATAATGATGTGTTGGTTAATGACGTCATAGAGGAAACCAGCCACTAGATGTCGCCTCATTGAAGGAAAACTATAAAAACTGGTGCACTTGGTGTTCAGCTCATTTGTGTTTCGACAGCCAAAGAAGAAGGATGTCTACTAATGTGACCGTCTTCAAACTTAACAACGATTTACAGATTCAACTGTTCAAGAACGACGTTGGGTTCCAGTTTACCACCAGAGATTGGGAACAAGTGACCAAAGCAGTGGATATTGCAAAGAAGAGAAGTCTTGAAATAGGAGAACCCAAACCAAAAAGAGAAAGAAAACCAAAGAAGAATGAAGATAAAAAGGATTGAAGAATGTTCACTATTCCATGTTTGATCAGGATGGCACTGAATGAGTATCAATCAAGAAACCAAGAAACAAGAAATCCAAGAGACTTTGTAGAGAGAATGAGCGTTTCATTCGAAACGTATTTTCGTGATGTTCCGCCACCGGTACTAGAGCAGTATTACGTGGAGAAGATAAAATAAGAAAGAAAACAGAACAAAGACCACCAAAACACATCAAGTATGCATTGGAGGAAAATCGTCTCAAGACATTTCAATTCATGTTACAAAGTGAAAGTGTGAAAACCCCGAATGAACTGACAAAAGCTGGATTCTTTTATTTGGGGACAGGAGACAGAACTCAATGTTTTCATTGTGGTATTATTGTTCGTTTCTGGGAAACAGAAGATGATGTTATAGAAGAACACAGAAAATATTCTCCAGACTGTTATTACATTCATAATTTACCACCTGAATTCATGGACGTTGAAAAAGAAGAAGAAATGGCCATCGAAGAAGAAGAAATTGACACATCATTTCAAGAAGAAGAAGATTCATGGAGGACAAAATGTAGTGTGTGTTTATTTGCTGAAGCCAATGTCGCTCCGCGACCATGTAACCATTTGTGCCTGTGCAAAGACTGCTGTAAACCACTCAGAAGATGTCCAATCTGCAGAAAGACTGTTTATGAATATCTGACAATCTACATACCATAAAAAGATGTATTTTTGTTGTTGAATAAAAGAAATTTAAATTTATATTTAGTGTTGTTATTTTTTTTAAACTTTCCATCGAAGTACAAAGAAAAATCAAAATGAGGGATAGTAAATTAGACCTCGTACGACAAATCTGTTGGGTAGATCCTCATATGAGTATATGGTGGAACTTAGCTTCATGGCCTTCATGCACACATATGGGTCCTACTTGTAATTTTAATAATGGATTTCTGGGTAAATTTGTCCTATAGCACTACGTGCTACTCTTAATAGGGAAATAAAATGTCATGGGATCCAAAAAAATGGGAACATTACTCCATTGCAAACGAACACACCCCTTGCACCCCTTAGTACTATAGCACTACCTACTAAACCGATAAAATGGGGAAATAAAACGTCATGGGATCCAAAAAAGGGATTCTGAAAGAATTCGAAAAAATACAACTTGACGGGTTTATTTGGGTAATTAAATGAGGATTCTGGGAAAATCCGAACCAGAAAAATACTCTTCTACAAAGGAATGCACCCCTTGTACCCCTTAGTACTATAGCACTACGTACTAAACCGATAAAATGGGGAAATAAAGTCAATTTCGGTGATTTCGGGTGGATTTTGGTGATTTGGAGAGATTGTCGGGTTGTTTGTGGTAATTAGATTTACTCTTTTACAAAGCAACACACCCTCAAAACATACCCCGTCTTATTGCAGAACAATTGGGTAACATAGCAATCACGTGCTACCATAGAAACCAAGATGGCGGCCTCCAGTATACAAAATGGACGACGGAAACACGTATCACCCTAACAACACGCGCTGCGCATGCGCACTAACACCACGTATCACTATGGGGATGACGTCACAACATGGCCGCTCATGCGGGTTACCATGACAACACAACATGGCGCCACTACGTCACGTGACTATGACGTCACATGAGATCCCCCGATGAGATCCCCCAACTATTCCCTCAAAGGTACATGACATACTACTTCTATCCATCTGACTCGAGGCCAAATCATTTCATACGGTTACTTGACCTAGTACATACTGGAGGTATATCACGTATGAGACCCTATCAGTTGATCGAATCCTGAGGTGATTGGGAGTTAGACTGTCAGTACAATATGTTTGCACAGCACGTGCAACATACACACATATATTTTTACACTCGGGACTGAGGATATGCGCATGTGAGCTACTGCTTGTGTATGACGTACGAACAGGATCAAATCAATGAATTTAGCATGATGCTTAAATAATTAAGTATGCTGCTGAAATAGTAAAACACGATGCATAAATAATATAGCATGATGCTATATTATTTGAGGATCATGCTTAATTATTTAAGCATCGTGTTTAATTATTTATGTAGCATTCATGAATTAACCCTTTAGCCAACGAATCGGTCACATCCGCCAGCGTAATATGCAAATTAAGCAACTGTAAAAATATTAGTTTTCAAAAAATGTCAACAACAACCATATCATGTGACCCCTCTTTGGAACGCGCTCGTTCCAATGACGGGTCACATGATATGGTTTGACTGGAATTTTTGGAAAAATTAAAAAAAAATGATATTTAAAATAATAAATTTGATATCGTCTGCGATGGTTAAAGGGTTAAGCTTGATCCTCAAATAATACAACACCATGCTATATTATTTTAGACGTCATGCTATATTATTTCAACATCATGCTCAATTCACTGATTTTTGATCCTGTTCGTACGTCATACCTGTGCGTACAACACACACAGCACACAGGGTATTTTATGATACTTATGACACGGTGATATATTAATGGAGGATAGTAATCTGAGGATACTGTATCTGACTCCGACCATAACAGATAGAGCTGCCCAGACTATGTTTAAGTGCACTGTTTTCTTAGAAAAGTGAATAAAGCTGCCAAACAGCACTGAAATAGATTGGAACTAGAACTGGGTCCAGATATTTATACCAAATTTTGTTAGAATCCATTCATATTTGGCCGAGTTTTAATGCTAAGAAAACAAATCTAGAGGATATTGGAACCTGAAGAAGATATTAATATATCCTAAGCAAAATTGATTTAATCAAAATATTATACGTGGGTGAGTTGTGTTGACAATGTTTAACCACAGGGTACTCGGCACAAGCTGTGGAATCGAAAGAAAAATTATATTTGATAGCGTTTTTGAATCGATGCTGAAGTGCCCCCATAATGGTATATAAATATTAACAAGGTACACAACTCGCTTTTCGAAAACGATAGCACTTATCTTCGTTTTTCCCCCTCAAATTTTTATATATTTTTACCCTTTTCTTGGAAACTCACGAAGCCAACGGCGGCCATAGAAGCTCAGATTCTCACAAAAACATCCCATTGGCTACTATTTATACCGAGAAAATCCTACATGAAAACATGCCAATAGGAGAATGGGGAAATCTGTGGACGCGAAAAAACTTCATTAGGTTTGAAGTGACGGCTAAAAAGTGTATAAACGGTAAACGTGATCGCCAGAAATGAATAAATGTGGATCCGAGATTAGTAATTGATAAAGGTATACGGTCAATGTTTGAATCTGCTCCCCATAGACAAAGGGACCTCGAATTATTTATAATAAATCGGATAATTGTCGCCCGTAACCCACTTTCCACTGTACACTATCTCGTCCGACTAAATATTTTTCGTCCTTTTCTGCGACTTCTCCCAGTTATCATGAACAACCCAAGAACACCCAACGGTCGGGTAATACACCACTGTAAAGCTTATTCATGAGGGGGGGGGGGGGGGGGGGTTAACGAAGATGAGTGCTATCGTTTTCGAAAAGCGAGTTGTGTACCTTGTTAATATTTATATACCATTATGGGGGCACATCAGCATCGGTTCAACAAAATGCTATCAAATATCAGTTTTCTTTCGATTTCACAGCTTGTGCCGACTACCTGTGTGTTTAACCATTAACCTAACAAAGGCTATAAGCGGCCAGTGGTATTCCCAAAAAATACTATTCCACCCAAGGTTATTGTATTTTTAAAAAAAAAAAAAAATTGCCTCCAAAACAAAGCTCAGGCACATTATCCCCCCCCCCCCCCCCCCCCCCCATCAGAATGCGCTCGTTCTAATGAGGGCCATCAGCTATGTTTTAGGGTGCAAAAATGGAAATTTTTAGTCATTCAATGCCTTTCTCTGCAAATATCATATTCTTGTCGTGTGCATGTGTAAATAGTGTTTTTCATAGAAAGGGCATACCCCTGTCGAAAAGCGCTGAAATGTGTTGGTTATCTAACTTGAGTTATTCATTCAAACGTACCGAATTTTAGAAAATAGTTCAAATCGATTTGATCGATCTGCATCTCGCGTTGACGAGGTAATTAAAATACGGATGGACCTACAATACATTTGGGGGGGGGGTGGGGGGGGGGGGTGTAACGACACTTTCGACAGCAATGGCCACCTCGTGTCGGAACTCTCTCTGTTAAAGGTCACCGAAAACAAGGACCCTGAACTTTAACAAGTGATTCATATCCAAAACACAACTACCTTTCGTAAGAATCTGAGAATAACTGGTAGAATAACTTACTGGATCTTTTAGGGGACAGCTAAGACAAGCGCCATAATTTACTGCTGTATCCTCTTTCTCTAATTATTTTTAATTAATTATCACGAAATTATCATTGTGGTTTAGCATAGTTTCGGAAATGAAATATTGTTTTAACTGAGTTATACATGCTCTGCTAAAATAAGTTGATGCCAGTGTGGTAAAAATGATGCACTGCTCAGAAATTATCCGATCTGCCTTGCTCAAGCTGAAAGAAAGACTAAAGGTTACCCTTGTTTCTTTAATACAACTCTGACAGAAAAATTATTTTATTTTATTTCATGAGAATAAAAAAAAACATTGATATGTAAAAACTCATCTATACGAAAAATCAACATGAATATAAATGAAGAATTTTTTTCGAACATTACAATGAATATGAGCGTCTGTAATCCACCTGCTATTCTAACAGGCTACCGTGTTGAAAATCACAACAGTGCGACTAACGCTCCTCCCCCTCTCCGGGAAAAGGTTCGGCAAAGCGACTGACCGCATAGAATAACTGTCTTTTGGAAAGGCGGTGTCATCTTGGCCTTTCCTTAGCATCACCCATTGGAGAGATGTTAACCGGCAAAAATCTTTATCCGACATTGACAAACTTTGTTATCTTAGAGCAAGTACTTAAACCCTTTGCATACTGATGTCGAAACTTAGAAATTTAAAGTAGAAATATTTCCCATAATGCAACTAAGAATTTAATCAGTTCAATCTTGTTTGGCAGAGCTCATTGGGCTCTTCGAAACAAGAATGAATCGGTTAAATTCCCAGGTGGATTATGGTAAACATTCGCTGCTTGAAATTTCGGTGTTTTGACATCAGAGTGATGTGGATTAACATAATAAATATAATATTAATAAATATAATATACAATTATGGACTATTGTGATGGTGAATATGATGTGATATTAACCTAAAAAACTTATAATGACCGAGGCGTTAGCCTCGGTCAATATAAGTTTTTTAGGTTCATATCCTATCATATTTACCACCACAAAAGTCCATAACTGTTTTTTTATATACACCATCCTCAAAAAAACAATCTTCTATTTGTCAATTAAAAGTTCAGTTACATCAGCATATTGACCGAGGCGTGATATGAACCTAGAAAACTTATAATGACCGGGGCGTTAGCGTTAGCCTAAGTCAATATAAGTGTTTTAGGTTCATATCCTATCATATTTACCACCACAAAAGTCCATAACTGTTTTTTATATACACCATCCTCAAAAAACAATCTTTTATTTGTCAATTAAAAGTTCAATTACATCAATCAGTAATAATTTTATTTAACAATAAAATAGTTATCATCTGCAGAATAACATAAAAATAAACAATGTTATAGAGATTACGTCTATTGAAATAGAACTAGCAGGAGGATTTCCAAAAGCTATATTTAGAAAGTTGATATTCACCGGAAATCCGATGTACATGGATTTTTTAGTACTAGTCACGTGTATAAGATCCAGCCAATAGAAATGTGTTTATTTATAAAGTGTATAATAAATATCAATAAAGAATAGAGCCTGTGGACAATAGTCAAATTATTGTGGCTGTGGTTGGTAGTTAAGTCTTCGCTACCTACAGTACGTGGAGCGTGGATTGTCACCAAATCACCCATGGAGTGGAGGTATCACTCGAGGTACTTCTCTCAAATTTTGTATAGAAACACAAGAAGCACAAGCAAAGTTCCAACCAATGGACCTCGGGGTTTAACACGAGATCCATTGGCTGAAACTTTGCTAATTCCAATTACGCATTGCAACAAATTAGCATTTATTACTTGGGAGAAATCATCACTCTGTGGGTGATTTATTGAAATACACTATCCATATACTGTATAGAGACAGCCAAAACTTGGTGACAAATCACTGCTAAGCCGCTAGACTCACCAGACGAGGAGTGTATAGTATATTCTGTAAAACTGCCCAGATCCTTATAGTTAAATGCGACATTTATTGTCCGAACACGTCTTTTAGAATCCCTTAGTTATCAAGGTTTTTCAAGAAGGCAATTTGTCACTCTCCTTTTCAAATCAGGCGGACTACAGAAAGTGGGGCGATCACTCTCGTCAAAATGACAGGTCTGTAATAATACACATAACGCTGGTATAAAAAATAAATTTCCTATCTAAACAAGATGGGGGTCTGTGTTCTTTAAGGTCTTCATGCTATCCTATAGGTCATTACCTCATTTATAATATTTTCGAATCAATGGACTGGGTTCGAATCTATCCACCCTAAATATGGCCAATTCACCTCTCAAATTTTATATTATTAACGACATGTGTTTCGTATTCATATCGTCAGATTGAACATTCTCTGTAATGTTATGCAGCCTAAAAGTTTTGAACATTCTCTGTAATGTTATGCAGCCTAAAAGTTTTCATCTTGAGTTGATGGTGCATAGCTTATATTTCATTTTAAGAAATAATAATTACTAGTACTGAATTCTACTCTTTTACATTTGTCGCGTTCAGCACAGATGGCACAGAAAGCAGGAACCTATACCGGAGGTTCTTCCATGTGGAAGCCTTGATTGTGCCATACTTCCAGAAACATAAAATTAATTTTATAAAAATGGATAATACCATCAACATGCACTTCTCGGGGAAACTAATTGATACCTCAGCTCCAGATATCGATTTTATGCCTTCATTGAATTATTCTAGTGATGCATTTATTTACTTCTCGGTTATTGAATCACCAGATAAAACATTTGGTGCGTCATTGGACAAACTGTAGAAAGATCGGTCTCAGTGGCATTCCCAGAGAATATCTGGAGAGATACTTTTTGTAAATGCCATGAATGTAGCAGATGTCCCAATTGTTACATAAACTTTAAATGATTGACCTCCTCGATTGGCTACTGAAGTAATTGGCCATCATAATATGATATGTTTGGATATCTGACATACATATATAATTGCCGAAAAACACATACTGAATTGTTGTAGCATTAGAGTTTTGGTTACAAAATATCACCACAACTTTAAGGACATTTCTTTGCATATATGTCTCTGCACCTAGCCAACCTCCCCACAAGTCCAGATGGTTTTACATATACACTTTTATTTCCAATCGATTACTAAACAGTGCTAAAATTAACATTATTTTAGTTTTAAAAAAATGTATACACAATATTCCGTGTTACTGGTATTTGTTTTCTATACATTTGTATGTGCTATATAAAGACTACTTTTCTTTCAAATACTGTAAGTCGTTTTGCTCAGTCATAGATACGTAATATACATTACTCAGTGATAGTAATTAGGCCAGTATATAGCCCAACGTATCTTAGTAGTGTTTGTGATCACTTTAGAACCCATATCTTCCAAGACAGAGTTTTACCTACAATATCCGTTCAACTTGTTTTACGACTACTGAGCGATCTAAAAAAAAAATCATTCGGCGATACTAAAATTTGCTGATATGCATACTGGCATTGCATTTAAAAAGACTCGCACAAACTTCGTACAAACCGCGCACAGTCTGTTGAAATCTTTACAAGGCTAACAGTCAGAGTGATCTCCCTATTGTTTATTCATCTCTCAAAATGGTGGCAGATAATAACAACTTTAGGTTAGACAAATACGAATTCTGTCATTTATTATCGTAATTGCTAGTTCAATACAGACAGAAAAAAATAGTTGGTAAGATATATTCGTTACACAGTTTGTTTGTGACCTAGTATGGAATACAAGGTGTCATTTAATTCCGTATTGTGTTCGCACTTCTGTACTCGCCAAATATGGAATTTACTGATGCCATATATACCATACTTGGGTACTAACAAACCGTGTTATGAATATATCTCCCCGACTACTGTTTATCGACTAATAATCAGAGGCAACCGCACAGGGGAGGGGGGGGGGGGGGCAGAAGTAGTGTACAGGGACCGTGGCATGCATACCTAAACATAGAGATTAGCGATCATAGTACGTAACACTACACGAATGAACATCTCCACTGTTTTAAAGGCATGGCATATGTATCGGTGCCTCTCCTGCAACACTCATTCTTTACCACCTCCCGGGAGAAGGGGTGAGTTGAAGTCGAGACATTTTCGTCTGGATTGGAGTCTTAGATACTGATTCACTCTTGCTAGTAATCATATACTAGATTTGATACTTGGACTCATGTCACACCCACAGTCGATCAAACAAATATGAAGGTCTGCAGTATGCGATTCGGGCAGTTGGGGAACTCAGCAATGCCAATGTGGATTGCAGGTACATTACATATTAAATGGATAAGAAATTTCCCCGACCGGGACGACCCACGTTGTATCCTTGGGCAAGGCACTTTATCCCGGTTGCTTACATGGGGGCGCGATGCCGCCGCGTACTAAGGCGTACTGCACGTCGATGGTGCACATGTCTTCAACCGCTGTAACCCTGTTTGAGCGGAACTTGAACAGAGTTAGAATGTTGAGGAGCTGACAGCTGCTCGTCAGTGATCGGTGGTTATCCCGGATACTCAGGCTTTCTCCACCCATAAAACTGCCATTGTCATGAGTAGCCATTGTGCATAAGTATGTGACCTTAAACACCAATAAATGATAATAAATAACGATAAGAAATTGCGTCACGACTACAACATGCGTCTTTTTTTATCCACAAATAAATTTCCAAGAAGTCATAAGTTTTTTAACTTTAATTCCGACTGACCAATATCTGAGCTACATTATTAAGGCATGCCTAGAAGGCATGCCTGGATGATGTAATAGGAATATTTTATCAGTCGGGACTTGAGGACTTGAGCCATCACAGTCGGGACAAATCGAGTTTACACCCCCAATCGCTCATTTTCGCAATTCTACAGAATCACACTTGTGAAGACAAGAGAACAACTTTTCTCGCACTGGGCCGAACAATTGTAGGTCTTGACATCACAATATGTTCCTCTCCACTTTCATTAAGATCTCACCGCTTCTGCTGATAACAGTCTCAAGAGTGCTGCACCACAAACGACACGCTGATACGTCAAAGGTACATTCAGCGATGTTTTTTTTGGCCCAGTTCCTGTCCAGCTGCAACATGAAATCATTTATTTCAGTTTTGACGCAACGAATCGTTGCGTCAAAATCAATAATTAAGTGATGTGTGTCTCATGCTTCACCCAGGTAGTTGGCTACTTGCGCTACAGATACTTGAGTAGCACTTTCTGCTCGCCACTTCTAAAGGTTTTAGAGACAGCTCTTTTAAGGTAAAACGGAAAATATGTCCAGACAGAATACTGAATAAACATTGGGTGATGACATCCACTTAATTATACTATTTCTTGAGATTTAAGGATCGAACATGTAAATGTGCAGTTTATGGACAAACGCGAAGGCTGCCCAGTGACCAATAAAATACACATTTGCTTGTTGAAATCTCAAGTTGTTTACTAGAATTGCAAGTAAACACATGGGTTTTTGTCCACCTATCGAGTTGCCAAGTATACCAATGATCTAGCATTTGACACCATTGACCACTCGATCCTACTCCAGAAACTGAGATACTACGGTATTAGAGGTATTGCCCATCAGTTGTTTCAAAGTTATTTAACTGATCGAAACCAATTTGTCTCGTTTTTGAATACTATTTCAGAAACGTTACCCATAAATACAGGTGTACCACAGGGGTACATTCTTGGCCCAGTTTTATTTCTACTATACATCAACGATATTAACGAATCTATAGAACTCAGTTTACTTTCCTTTGCTGATGACACAACGGCCTTTTGGTCAGGTAACAATCTTGACACCCTTACAGAAAGTATAAATTCCGAACTAGCCAAAATAAACCATTGGTGTTCTGCCGACAAACTAGCCCTCTATCCTACTAAAACCAAATACATATATGTGCTACTTCATCCACAAAACGATTCGTATAAGGTAAACGATATTAAACTATTTCTAAACAATACAAATATTGAGCCAGTTGGTAACGAGCAAGAACAAACAACTATAAAATTTCTTGGCGTACATATGGATTAAAATATGAAATTTAAAGAGCATATTTCTGTGATGTGCTCAAGAATAGCAAGTGCAATTTTTGTACTAAATAGGGCAAAGAACTTCCTGCCCACGAAGGTAATGAAAACTTCATACTTCTCACTGATTCATTGTCATCTTATATATGGTATCCAGGTCAGGGGCCATTCGACCTACACCAGTAGAATTCTAAAACTACAAAAAAGAGCTGTCTGGGTCATAGCAAAAATCATATCTCTTCCACACGGATCACCTTTTCAAAGATTGTGGCATTCTGAAATGCAATGATCTCTACAGCCTTCACGTCTCCCTCTTTATGCACGACTGGACGAACAAAGAACTCCCCATGTCATTTGATGATACCTTTCAAGTATATAGAACCCTCTCAGGAATCAATACAAGGCAAACCGGTAAATTAGATACCCGCAAACCAAGAACACAGTTCTCTGCTGTGCTGCCTTTACACTCTTTCCCAAGAATCTGGAATAGCATAGACCCACAAATCCAGCAATTAAATAAATCCAAATTTAAAAAGTCCTTGATTGATAAAGCCTTGAATAATTATTCGCGTCCTAACTCCAAATGTGACAACCCAACGTGCCCCGACTGTCATCCGCCAGCCGTAATCTTCTGGCATCTCATCCTCCTCTTCCCACCACTTAATCCTCAAATACATTCTAGCCCCCTTGAATCATAAATAAAAGATCAAACAACCCTGTTTTGGGGAAAGCACTTCGATACACTGATGCCAAAGAAACTTGATATCTTTATTTTTTACGTGAATGGCAGGAAGACAGTCTTATATAGGCTATGTTGTATACTAGCTTTTGTTCCTGTTTGTTGTAACGTCATTTTGTTATCGATGTACTAGTATACTGCAAAATAAAAATCTATTCTATTCTATTCTAAATTCTAGTTTGTGCTATGGAAAGTTAAAAGTTTAGCGCCTTGTTTTGAAATAGAAACGAAGAAACAATTCACAAAATTGACAGCGAGAAAAGATTCCAGTGTAAAACGTTCTTCGTCCATTTCGTTTGGGGAAAAACGAAGGCGTATCACTTATGTCTAAATCGGAACAGATCGCTCGGATCGTAGTCGCACGGACTTCAGCAAAGTCGAATCCATTACTAGAAAGTGTTCACCCTTCCTCCAGCCTGTTAAGTAATAACACGCAGACTGTGTACTAAATACACCAGTTGCGTGATATATCATGAATTTTATTATTCGATGCACAGTTTATTCAAGTTTCAAGACATGAACAAAGGGACGGCCAATTTTTTGTAATCTCTGAGATAATAGTCTATTAACCCTTTACCCAACGTAACGGCCAAAACCGTCAGCGCTATTCTCAAAAATCGCCAATTAATTTTCATTATTTTTTCATTTTTTGTCTCAAAAACATAGGTTATGACCCCTCGTTGGAACGAGCTCTTCGAGCTCGTTCCAACGAGGGTCATAACCTATGTTTTTGAGACAAAAAATGAAAAAATTAGTTATTCAAGAATTTTTTTTGCAAGTATCGTCTGCTTTCCATGTTAGGTAAAAGGTTAAGTGAATTATCATTAACTAATTTTTTTGTCGAGTCCATTGTTCAAGTTGAAGTATGGGGTGCGCAAACTCAACATAAAGTTCGAAAGAATGTCTTGATACCAGCAGAGAAATAACCAGAATGGTGCATATTCAAGAGTAATTAGTCCCATGAAATTGAACCTATAGTGGCTATAATCCCACGAACAAGCATCGAAGTATCGTAATATCATACCAAAACTAAATTCCCAAGTGTAACTTATAAGTAAATACAAACACATCCTCGTATAAACTTTAATGCCGTGTTTGTAATAGAGGTACACGTACAATCTCTCCACAAACATACTGCAACTTCCATAGATGAAGAATGTGAATATTGTTGTGTATCCTTTCAGCTGTTTATTACCACCCGGTTCGAAAACAACATCAAATATTGCCGTGAAGACAATCTCATCAAGCAAGCCGTGCATTCCATACAAATAAAATCGCAGCCACACTGGTAGAGGTCTGTAATCCTTCATTTTATTGTGTAGCTTCCGGTTTTCTGCAAGTATATACAATTCATAACATGGTTAATCTTCGTGACAAAACTTCAGAATTAATATATGAAGTCTCCTATGTATCCTACACTGTTCGTTGGTGGCGTACCAGCCTACCGGAAATCTCCGGATCTTCCGACCTACCAATTATGGCGCTTTCCGAAATTAAGAAGTAGGGTAACAAGGCTCGTCAGTTCGGCAATTATCGACGATTTGCCGGGGATCTTCCCAAGAAAATATCTAAATTTATTACTTGAGAATCGCATTCTCGTTGATTTTTCGCAGTGAATTTCATTACCCTGATAGCCAGATAATCAAGACGAATCGCGTTCTCTCGGTTTTATAAGAACGTGAGTAGTAGGGCATGTTCATTTCGACCCTTTTTGGGTGGACCCGACTGGTGGACCCCGGATGTGACGTCATACCGCATTGTATTATGGGTATCACGTGGTTGTCATGCCCCCCATGTTGTGGGCGGCCATGTTGTGACGTCATTGTCATGGTGATAGGTGATGTGAGTGCGCAATCGCAGCTCGTGTTGTTAGGGTGATACGAGTTTCCATCGTTCATTTTATATGAAGGGGGGCGTCATCTTTGTTTCTATGGTGGCACGTGGTTGCTATGAGCCTGGGGGGCCTACAACAAGACGGGGGTATGTTTGGAGGGTATGTTCGATAGAATGGGAGTAGGTCGAATTACCCAAATGAGCCCGAGAATGACCGTAAAGCACCGGAAAGTACCCTTTTTAACCGAAACGGACCTGTTTAGAGTAGCACGTAGTGCTATATACCCTTAAAAGGTCGTGTTAGATTGAAGCAGAGTACTTCTCGAGTGTTACCCGGCAGGTGAATCAATGGTTTCCCTAGATAATTACCCAAATAAACCCGACAATCCCTCCAAATCACAAAAATCCACCCCAAACTACCGAAACGGACTTGGTAAAGCCTCATTTTGGACAGAGGTGTTTTATGAAGGCTCGAATTTTGTTATTCCGAGTCAAAATCCTCAATTCTCCGACTTGCTTCCCCAGAGTACTATTCCAATCTTCTGGAGTATGACTTGCTCTCTTCCGTCTGTTTTGTTACTACTTTTGATAAAATAACCAATCAGATCATTTCTCCAGGATTAAACAACCAAGCAAATCACTCTATTAACCTTAGTTCACATTTGTCGTTTATACACTTTTTTAACGTTCCCTTGGAATTAAAAAAGCTAGCGGCATCCATAGAAGCACAATGACATCCCATTGGCTACTATTTATGCCGATAAAATAATCGATGAAAATAAGCCAATGGGAGAATGGGGAAAGCTTTTGCGCAAGTCGCGTATCTAAGGACGCCGTCCATTCAGGTCAACTTGGGAAAAGATGTCAAAGTTACGGGCAAAAAGTGTATAAACGTTAGATGTGAACTCAAGAAATTAATAAATGTGGATCCGAGATTAGTAATTGATAAAGGTATACGGTTAATATTTGAATCTGCCCTCCATATACAATGGGACCTCGAATTATTTATAATAAATCGGATAATTGTCGCTCGTAAACCTCATTTCACTGTGCAATTTCTTGTCCGACTAAATGTTTTTCGGCCTTTTCTGCGACTTCTCCCAGTTATCATGAACAACCCAAGAACACCCAACGGTCATGTAATACACCACTGTAAAGCTTATTCATTCCCCTTTCCATTGGTACTGGGTATTGTTGGATACGTTGTGTGAATCAAATTTGAGGGGGGAAAACGAAGATGAGTGCTATCGTTTTCGAAAAGCGAGTTGGTTACCTTGTTAATATTTATATACCATTACAGGGGCACGTCAGCATAGATTCAAAAATGGTATCAAATATCATTTTTCTTTCGATTTCCCAGCTTGTGCCGAGTACCTGTGGTGAATAAGCGTGTCAGACTTTGATGTTTTGAGACTATTTTGATATTTTTGACGTAAGAACTGGCGAAGTTCTTAAAACGTTGTATTTAACAAAAGTATTGATTATCGGGAAATGAGATGTTTGTCCGAGTTGTCTACGTTCAGTGGTAGACTGTTGGACTTCAATGCTAGAGTTCTCGAGTTCGAATCCCGTCCGAGATGACCCGTGTTGTGTCCTTGGGCAAGGCACTTGATCCCAGTTGCCTACATGGGGGCGGGGGGGGGGGGGCACGATGGCGCCGTGTACTAAGGCATGCTGCACGTCGATGGTGCAATGTCTTCAACCGCTGTAACCCTGCTTGAGCGGAGCTTGAACAGAGTTAGAATGTTGAGGAGCTGACAGTCGCTCGTCGATGCTCGGCGGTTCTCTCCGGGTACTCCGGCTTCCCTCACCCGTAAAACCGTCACGGTCACGATTAGCCCTTGTGCATAAGTATGTGACCTAAAACACCAATAAATAAATAAAAAAAACAATAAATGCTGAGCGAAATTTATTGCCGGTGCTCACTATTTTGCGCTGAAACGACTAACCATTTAGTTGTTACAGTTCCGCCACCGATTAACCGCCCGTTACATGGGAACAGAAATTATGTGCATATGCTAGAATATTGAGCGCTGAACAGGGGGTGTCACCCGAAAAATTCCAGGCACAAGAAGGGGATGGGTGGGGTGTTTGGGGCTGGAAAAAATGCGTAGATGACCAAAAATGTAATTTTTGTCCTCTACATAAAGTCACTAAGTTCTGTGCTTTTTTAACCTTTCAAGTATCAATTATATGACCAACCAGGATATTTAAAACATATATACTATCATATTAGGTATGTAGTTAAGTCCAAATCCATATAAATTCTATGTTGGTACCCGCAGATAATGCTGCCACAGGGTTATAGAGAAGTTGTTGCTATAATGTTTCATGGGTGTATAGGCATGGACTTGCATCTATGTTTCCTGATCTTATCTGACCAATGCATGTTAATTGAAGGAGACAAGAGTCCAGAATAATTTCAGAAAGTTAATATAAACAAAAATCATAATACCACCTGATGCCACCGATGTAAACCAATAAAACAAAACAAAAGGCCCCAGGGGGCCTGCGGGCGCTCACCTGACATGGTAGTCTAAATATCAAACCAGGGACTTGAATAAGCTGCATACGCCCCTCCTAAGAAAAGCATATACCAACTAGATGAAGCGACTGTGCCCACACAATACACAGGATTTTCCTTCTATTTTCAGTTCCTGCACTTTTACGTCCCAAAATTGAGATAAACGCATAAAAACCAGATTTTTTTCCCAAACAAAATATTTTCAGCCTAAATTTGTTTTTCTTCTTAAAACGCATAAAAAACCAAAAAACTAATTTCTGGATTTTGTCCTACCCATACCCCAAATTTTCAGTGTTAAAAAAAAAAAAATTTTTGTCTTAAAATGGTCCAAAATTTTGTAAGTCCCACCCGGACCCCAAATTTTCAGTGCTAAAAAAAAAAAAAAAATTTGTCTTAAAATTGACCGAAACGCATAAAAAATAAAGAAAAAAATTCCGGATTTTGGTCCAAAATTTTTCAAGTCCCACCCGGACCCCAAATTTTCAGTGTAAAAAATAAAAAAATTTTGTCTTAAAATTGACCGAAACGCATAAAAAAAATCAAAAAAAAAAATCCGGATTTTGGTCCAAAATTTCCAAGTCCGCAACGGGACCCAAATTTTCAGCCTAAATATGAAAGCAGGGACTTGGCTTGAACAAACTTGAATCTCCCCCCCCCCCCCCCCCCAAGGATGCTGCATACCAAATATCAAAAGATTCTTATTGGTAGATCTGAAGAAGAAGATTTTTAAAAAATACTCCTCATACTGCACTAATTTAAACATTTGGGCTCCCATACCGAGCCCAAATATGGACCCAGGGAACTGATTTCAATAAACATGTGAAACAATCTTCCAAAGATGTTATATGTGAAATTTGAAAGCTTTTGGAGCAGTGGTTTGGGAGAAAAGTAGTCTTATATGTTTTTCCCATTACCCACAGTGTTAAAAAATGCTGACTCGGCACTTTTTCAAAGTCCCCGAAAAGCACCCCATGATAAAACCGATGGCAATTTTTTTTTACCATTCCATTCTGTTGGTCCTAAGGAAGCTTCCCAACACATAAGAATTCTCATTGCCGTGTAGTTTTGGAGATATGGGCGTTTTAATTTTTTTCTATTTTTAGCTCCTGCGGTTCCCATGGGGCGACGGGAAATTTTTTTTTGCATAAATTAAGTACTTGGTGACCCAATAAGCCCTCATATCAAATTTGGTCCAAATTTGCCCCTCGGTTTGGAAAATAGAAATTTTGGGAGGGGCAAATATTCTTGCCCCTCCCATTACGACGCCAAATATAGCCCCACAAACTTCTCTTGAACAAATCTGAGTCTACCCCTCAAAAGGAAGCTGCACACCAAATATCAAGTCTCTGCTACTGCTGGTTCATGAGAAGAAGATTTTTTAAGATTTCAGCATACCTTTTGGGTGTGGCCCTATCAATGGGCGAGGCAACTTGATTTGAACAAAATCAAATTGCGATGTTATAACAAACTAGTATCTCAAATATCAATTAAATTGGTTCAGCGGTTTGGGAGGAGAAGACGCAAACACCATGTTCAAGGACCACGGACGGTGAGTGATCAATATAGCTCTCCTGACTGAAAGTCAGATGAGCTAACAAAAACTACCTCCCCCTCCCCCCACCGCCTTAGTTGACATAACTGAACATTGTTTATTTGTTAAAGAGGCTAACTGAACAAAGATGACTACTATGAAGTATGAATCAATAACCTTCAACCCCAGTAAGACATGCAGACATTTAGATTGTGAGTTTGACTTCTCTCGTGTCACATGTGCATACCACAGAAATAGGGAAGGTGAATTTTTGCTATCCACATCAACTCTAAAATGAGGAATAAAGAGTGTTTTGTATTCAGTAGAATCGGTTAGAATTGCTAAATTATACAGTACAGACTAGGGCATCAGGTGTATTATCTCAGACTTATTCAGAGTTATTTGATAATATTTTGTTACTATTTCCATTCAAACTCAATAGAATTGTCTCCCTTGCAGCCTCAGGGGTTTATTAAAATGCTGGTATAGTCAGGGGAGTAGTTTTAAATGTTAAGGAATGGAACAATTTTCGGTTAGACAGGGCCGTGTCTGCAATTGATACTTTTTTAAGATTTTAGGGGGTGGGTCCCCAAAAATGGCCCTGAAAAAATAATAAAAAATGCAGGTAGGGGGTTAGTGGGTGTGTGATGGGTGGGAAAAAAATATTTGTCCCTGTGTCTGCAATTTTTTTCTAGCCCCCCCCCCCCCCCCCCCCCCCCCCACCTGCGCTGAATGGAAATATTGTATTTGTAGTTTCAGTCTTTCAGGCATTGAAAGAAAAATCGCAGCGTGTAATTCCAAAAAATCTTGCACCATTTATTCCGGATCGACAGAATCGGACTTACACAGATCTCGCATAAAATACTCGGACTTCACGATTAGTCCCAAGTATTGAATGCAATATTTGCACTAGATCAGCCATTCTGCGTACTTTCCATTCTCTAATACAAAAGCTTCCAACACTCCTCTTTTCACAGTGAGCGATTGGCTAGTAGCAAAAATCGTAACGAAAAATGTTTGTTTCTCCCTGACTTGTATCGTCATGAAAATCCACTTTCGATAAAGTTATCTCTCCTGAAATTATTAGACGCGCAATGGTTGTCCAATTAAGAAGCGTCTATTTGTTGAGAAAACACCTGCGTCCTCTGACATCAGTACAAAATAAAGCCAAGTTTCCTTTTGTTACTTTTGGGAAACGAAAAGAACAGGCAGCTACCAGAGCTGTGACACCCGTCTGTTGTATTCGTTTATTAAAAGTAACAGAAGGAATCTTAACATTTTATGGCAAACTAATTAGAAGCGGCTAGTTCATATATAATCTGTCAAAATGAAACAGTAATACACTTCCCAGTAGTATGTCATGCACGTTTGAGGGAATATTGGCCGGATCTCATTGCCGGATCTCATGTGACGTCATAGTCACGTGACCTAGTGGCGCCATGTTGTGTTGTCATGGTAACCCGCGTGAGCGGCCATCTTGTGACGTCATCACCATAGTGATACGTGGTGTTAGTGCGCATGCGCAGCGCGTGTTATTAGGGTGATACGTGTTTCCGTCGTCCATTTTGTGTACCGGAGGCCGCCATCTTGGTTTCTATGGTAACACGTGATTGCTATGTTACCCAATTTTTCTACAATAGGACAGGGGTGTGTTAGGAGGGTATGTTCGATTTAATCGGAGTATTTTCTGGAACGACTTCCCTGCATAATTACCACAAACAACCCGACAACTTGTATTATTTCGAATTCTTTCAGAATTCTCTGCTTCTATCTATATATGCAATAGTTTACGTCTACCTTGGCATGTTCCTTTATTCTAGAGTATACTCCAGTAGCGTAGAAGAGCCTATTAATTGGAACAGCTTTACTTAATATTACTATATTTAGCAATTTATGGTCTATTCTTGTTAGTTCTGACCCTATTCCAAATACTCTTGTTGTTTCATTTATCTAGATTATAACTAACCAATCAGATTGCTTGATTTCCCATAATCTGTATGCAGGGTTATCTCCCTTCTGTATAACAAAAGGCTATATCCAATGGCCATATCCCATGGCATCCCATTTTTTGCAAAACACCTGTGGCTATGGAATCCCTTTTTTTGTCGTATGAGGCCATGAGGGCCATGTAAAGGCCCTCAACGAGTCCTCATTTATTATTCCTCATACCCTCATTGAATTTTGAGGTTATGAGGACCTTGAAAAATCCCTCAATGAGGTATAATTTACTAGGACTCTTATCCTCATTTCAGTATTTAACAGGTATATCTTATGGAATCCCATTTTGAAAAACGCCTGTGACTGTGGAATCCCTTTTTGTCGTATGAGGCCATGAGGGCTATGTAAATGCCCTCAATGAGTCCCCATTTACTATCCTTCAAAGCCTCATTGAATTTTGAGGTTATGAGGACCATTAAAAATCCCTCAATGAGGCATAATTTACTACGACTCTTTGCCTCATCTCGGTATTTGAGGTTACCCATGGCCTGGTATTGTATTATTCGAGGATACCTATCGAGGCTACCTTTTATAGGATACTTATCTGAGGATACTATATAGGCTGTACATATCCCTATAGGTCTCTTGCTGGTCCTTAGTACTATTAATCCACCTGATGCTTTATGTTATCATATGACTGGTATAGGTAGTATGCAATGCTAGGCATAGGGGTATTGTGGGTAGGGGTACTGCCTGGTAGTTTAGAACGGTACTATAGTATGGCAGTATATACACCTATAGGCCCCTGTTAGTGCTTGGTACTATTAACCAACCGATTGCTTTGTTTTAGTATATGGCTGGTATATGTAGTACGTTATGGTAGACCTAGTGATGTTGTGGGGGTGGGGGTAACGCTTGGTAGTTTAGAACGGTAGAATAGCATAGGCTGTACATATCCCTGTAGGTCTCTTGCTGGCCCTTGGTACTACTGATCCACCAGATGCTTCATATTATTGAGCGGTATTCTGGGCGGGGTCAATGCCTGGTAATACAGAACGGCAGCAGAGTATGGTTGGTATATTCCCCTATAGGTCCCATCCTAACCGTTAACAGTATTAACCTACCAAATGCTTTGTATCATCTTGTTACTGGTAAGGTGGTACGTAATACCAGTAGTTCCTACCTTATTCGGAGTACTCTTGTTGTTTCATTTATCTAGATCATTTATATAAATTATAATTAACCAGTTAGATTGCTTGATTTCCCATAACCTGTACTTAATCGTACAGAGTTATCTCCCTTCTGTATAATAAAAACCTATATCAATGGCAATATCCCCGGCACCCCCAATTTCGGCACCCCTCTTTTTGAAAAGCATATGGCCTTCGACACCCCTTTTTCTGAAATGAGGATAAGAGTCGTATTAAAAATCCCTCACTGGGATGAGATCCGGCAATGAGATCCGGCCAATATTCCCTCAAACGTGCATGCCATACTACTCTTCCCAACACTAAGTGTATATTTGGCACTTGGATTAGCGAATGTGTTTTTACAGCAAAGTCCAAGCTTTTATTCTTCCCAGGAATAAAATTGCAAATCTCACCTCACATTTATATTAGTGGAAAGGACAGTTACAGAACATCAAAACGACGTTTCCTTATTTTGAAAAGGGGTTTCAGCAGAGAATAATAGTTAACAGTTCAAACTTACTGGGAATTTTTCTTTTTTATAAAACTATACAGAAAATGCCTGAAGTTTGTGAAATAAACTCGATCAAACTTTAAACTCGATCAAGTCTTATTCTCGTTAAAATCATGTATCAAATTAATTCGTAAAGTTTTGTTATTTTTGTGGAGCTTAGCACAGACTATACCAAATTTCCTAGTCGGACCTGTTGCATCGCTTCTGATAAAGCAGGTTAACAGCTCCGCGGGAAGATAATGGAAAAACTATCCATTCACCGTGCGACCTTCATGAGGTGGTAAATAATTACACAAGATTACAAGCCCAGTGCAATGTGGCAATATGATATAAATTGGGGATAATGGGAAGACAGCAAATCTGGCTACGTTGTACCCCCAAGTGTACGTATGTGTTATCTGTGTGCTGTAACTATTTAACTATCTCTGTATGTATTCTGTACAGATTTAGGCTGTGAAATAAATAAATAAATAAATAAATAAATAAATAAATCACTATCTGTATATATATTCGGTACAGATGTATACTGTGACCAAATGAAATGAAATGAAATGAAATGAAATCAAATCAAATCAAAACGAAACGAAACGAAACGAAACGAAACGAAACCGAAACCGAAACCAAACCAAACCAAATCAAATCAAATCAAATCAAATGAAGCAATCAATCATGTGCACATCGATGATACAAATTCGCTAAAATTTCGAATCTTCAATCTTTATATGAAATTCCCATATTCTAAGTGTTAGATTTACTGATTGCTTCGGGAAATTAAGGAGAGCTAACTTTCCCATAAATCTCTTTCAATGACGAAAATTCTCATCCATGAACCGTTCCGTTACAGGTTAATCGATTA